>CM019154.1:21026159-21626159 GCA_009733165.1 Naja naja | reverse complement strand
GTGGGAAAGGGGAGTCACCTGGGGGGAAAGGATATACGCAGCTAGGTATGATCATGGCAATATCTTCACCATCACTAGAAGAGTTGCTCTCCCCCCTAGTCCCCCGCTTGGACCTAACTCCAAGGTTGTACAATACTCATTCTTACAACCCCGTACCTCAACTCCCCACCCTCTCCTTTCCCTGTTGAACTCCACCTTCTCATTCCTTAATGCTTCTCAGCCAAATTGGACAACTTCTTGTTGGCTTTGCGCCTCGGCCGTGCCCCCCTTTTATGAGGCTGTAGGTAGTATCGAAACCCCCTCCATGAATAAGTCTGACAGTAATTGCCGATGGAGGAATGGCACCCAAACCCTCCATTCCCTTACCCGCACCGGCCGCTGCTTGGGAAATGTTCCCCATAACTACTCTTCCCACTGTGATAATACCACCAAACTGTACAATGGGACGCATTATGTGCCAGTCTTTTTCTTCCTCCCAGGGCCCGTTTCCTGGTGGGCTTGTTCCACGGGGCTCACCGCCTGCGTGCACGGACCCACTCTTGCTTCTCAACAAGAGTTTTGTATCCAGGTTAAGATCCTGCCAAAAATCCTATACTACCCTCCGGACCAAATGTTGCAACAGTATAGCTCTCCCCCGCACCTCCAGAAACGTGAAGTAGTTACAGCCCTGACCTTGTCGGTATTGCTGGGATTGGGGGTGGCGGGAGCCAGCACTGGTGTCACTGCCCTAGTTACAGGAAGGCAACAATATGATTCTCTCCGACTAGATAATAGACACTGACCTAGAAAGGATTGAAACTTCCATCACTCATCTTCAGGAATCCTTGACCTCATTATCTGAGGTTGTTCTGCAAAATAGAAGGGGTTTGGACCTTCTCTTTCTGCAAGAAGGGGGTCTTTGCGTGACATTGAGGGAAGAGTGCTGTTTCTATGCAGACCATTCCAGTATCGTGGGAGACTCCATGGAAAAACTAAGGGAGGGATTAGCCTGCAGAAGGAGAGAACGTGTAGAACAGCAATTCTGGTGCCAAAATATGTTTAACCTCTCCCCCGGCTGACAACCTTGCTTAGCGCCATAGCCGGCCCCCTGATTTTGCTACTTCTGGTCTGTGCTGTTGCACCTTGTGTCCTTAATCGAGCCCTGCGGTTCATTAAAACTCGCTTAGTCACCGTGGAGGCAATGGTCCTCGCCGCCCTCGAAACAGTTGTGCTCCTGAAAGCTCCCTGTCAGCATTCCTCAGACAAGGAGGCTGCCCTGTAGCTGAAACATCGGAAGGGCGGACATGCCAAAAGGGAGGGAACTCCTTGGAGGCAGTACCTGCCTTGGATGTAGGCTGCAAAAATTAAACAAAAACAGAGGAGATGTAGGAACGCTGTGTGTAGGAGCGCTGTGTGAAGGAGCGCTGTGTCCGGGTGGCTGCGTCAGCAGTGAACTAGGCCAAGGGCACAACAGCTAACAGACAGGCGCAGACCCTAGATACCAAAAGGTTCAATTCCGCTAGGATTGGCTAAAATTAATTTGACCATATATGGAGATGTTACTCGCCTAATCCAATGGGAATAACACTGTAAACGCTTCCGCATTAAACCAATAAAAGAGGCACCCAAACTTCACCAGGGGCCGCCTCACCCGAGTAGACTTCCGTGTGTTGTTTTCTTGATGCGTTCTGACCCCTGAGTGAGCGACCCGCCAAGTGCGGAACAAATCCGCACTTGGAAGTGTGGCCGTAATTTTTGTTTGATGTCCCTGAGGTCTCAGCAATTTACTAGGTCTCCCTTAAGAATCCTACTGTATTTTCTCATGAAGGAGATTTCTCTAATAATGATAATTATTTGATGCAAAAGTTACAAACTTTGTACATGTTTATATGTTTAAGCTATAAAAATCAGAAGTGGAGTGGATTCTTACATTGTATAGGTATAATACAAACTATAAACAGTAAGGACTTGCTTTTTGTAAAACAACATAGAAAAGATTTAATGAGGAGGTTTGGGTTTTGTTTTGTTTTTCCTATATAGGTGCTAATCCTATGGGAGTGAATGGTGGAGTTGGAGTTCAAGCCCAGAATCTGCTACCAGATGCAATGTTGCATTCAGCTGTAAATTCTCAAAAGTAA
This sequence comes from Naja naja, assembly GCA_009733165.1. NCBI lineage: Eukaryota > Metazoa > Chordata > Lepidosauria > Squamata > Elapidae > Naja > Naja naja. The sequence continues at coordinate 21,624,042 of CM019154.1, read as the reverse complement.
GATTACTTTTATTTAACTTATAACCTGTAAAATTAGCATAGATGGGCAGTTGCTGTAGTTGAAAGATTTTCAGGTAACTTAGCACCAATAAGAAACTTTACAGATATATTTTAGCATCCTAACCTGGGCCTGGAAATGCATTGATTAGTGCTGCTCATCCACTACTTAATAAATTAACCTAACTCAGGGGTGTCAAGCTGGCAATAACACATTGTCACATGACATATACAACTTTTCCCCCTTCACTAAACCGGGCGTGGCCGTGACTAGCACATGACGCATCTGGCTGTGGGCTGCGAGTTTGACACCCCTCCCATACCTTTTAAAAATCACTAAGACTGGGAACGGCATTTTGCACCAGCTGAATTTTCCATTACTACAATACATTATATTACCCTATGAGTTAGTAATTCATACTGAATATTACTATTACTGAGATTGGAGGCTTTTTTTCTGGTAAAGCTACAGCTGGTATACCTTCTAAATTGGTTAAAAAATCTCCTAAATATAGCATGATCTGTCTTGGATGATGCCAAGCAAAGGAAAACATCCAAGTAGTGCATAGGTATCAAATTCAATTTTATTTTATTTTTTTAAACAAATTTTATTCAATTTTTAACAATTTTTTAAAACAGCTCTTTTCAGTAGACAGCATGTTCCTGGGTCGTCACTTTTACATGCAAATATGACAGTAGATCTATATTCATTTTAAACATTTGACTTCACTTCTATTCCATTTTAGCAGACAAAGGGTCAAAGAAATTAATCCTAATCTCAAATGTTAATTTCAATCTGTATAACCCCCCAGTTCATTTTGAGTTAATTGCAAATATATATATATATTTTAAAAACTTCATTTATAAATCTTACAAATAACAGTATATTTGCCCATCATATTAAAGATAAAGTTCATCCATATCTATCCTTTAATTATCTTCACATTGTTAATACTCTTTTATCATTTACAGCATTCTTTTGTCCGTCAGATTTGCCCTTTCATCACATATTCTCTCCATAATTCTAAATCCGTACAAATTTTAACACTAAAAGAATGAAAAAAAAACCCTAGACTTGCCCCCTTTTACTACTTTGAAAGTGACACCTCAGTGGTTAATATAGTAGCATAATCATAATCATTCCTTTAAAACGAAAGATAGAAAAAGAAAAAGAAAAGGGAAAGAAAGCTCCCTTACAATATATCTCTAATCGATCGGTTCTGCAATACCCTCAAGATTTTATTTCTATGGTTCTCTATCCAGTTTGAATCCTCTCTCTCTCTTTACCTTTCTGCTCTCTATCCTTCTGGACCTTTCTAACATGCCTAATTTCATAAATGTTCCCCTTTTTAATTACCTTCTTAAGTTTCATTTTTTTGACCATCCTCCCTTTCCCTTTTATTTGTATTAATCTTTTATTGAGGGCAGCATCAAGGTTGTGTTTGACCTTGGGTGGGCTGGGGCGTGGTGTGGCCAGAGTGGGCATGGCCAGCTTGATGTCATTCATGTCAAGGGGCGGTTGCCTGTGGAGGCCTGAGCGCTCTGCCAGCGAAAACGGGCTCCCGAGCTCCCCAGCTGGGCTGGCCTCCTGCAACCTTCTGGAGGTGAAAATGGAGCTTGGGGAGGCATGCATGCCCCATGCGAGCTCTGTTTTGGGTTGGGCCAGCCTCCTACAACCCCCTGCCAGTGAAAACAGCTCAGGAGGGCCACACATGGCCCTCCAGAGCTCCATTTTTGCTGGCAAAGGCACCATGGACCAGCCCTTTGCTATTTTTAGGGCAGCCCGGTGGACCAGATCTAATGTGCAGGGCTGGTGGCTTGAATGCCCCTGCCGCCTCTTAGCGTCCCCAAGGGGCCAGCAGAGGGCGCTAAAGTGGCAGGGCGTTCAGCGCCGCCCTGCACATTCACCATTGACTAGTAACGCTCCGGAGCCGGCACCAAACTGGATGAAACAGCAGAGCTGGCCGGCGCCTCGAACGCCCCTGCGCCCCTTAGCCTCTGCTGGCCCCCTTGGCCTTGGGGACACTAAGAGGGCCGGGGCGGCGTGCAACGCAGCCACGGGGCACATAACGCACCACCTCTTCCACATTGAGGCACCGGCTCGGAGTTACAGTCAATGGGTGAATGTGCAGGGCTGCGCCTTGACCCCCTGCTGCTCATAGCGCCGCTCTGCTGGCCCCTTGGCCAGGGGACGCGCAAAAGCGCAGGGGGGACGCAAGGCACCACCCTACATTCACCCATTGACTAGTAACGCCTCGGAGCCGGCACCAAATGGATGAAACAGCAGAGCTGGCGGTGCCAACACCCCTGCCCCTTAGCTCCCCTCTGCTGGCCCCTTGGGGATGCTAAGAGGTGGCAGGGGTCGTCCAGGCGCCCTGCAGGCTCACCCATTGACTGTAGCACCGCTCCGGAGCCGGCGCCAAAATGGGTGAAACTGCAGGGCCTGCCAGCGCCTCGAATGCCCCCCCTGCTGCTCTTAGTGCCCCTCTGCTGGCCCCATGGGGAGCTAAGAGGCGGCAGGGAGCGGTTATGTTGGGGAGGGATGACAACTTCCTCAATGGCTCAAGGGACCGATTCTTTCAAAAAGGTTAAGAACCACTGGTTTAGTCGGTGACATAATTGTAAAGTGAATCTGGCTTTCTCATTTATTTTACTGTCAGAAGGTCACAAAAGATGATCATATGATCCCAGGATACTGCAACCATCATAAATATGAGTCAGTTGCCCAGAGGCCAAATTTTGTTCATGTGACCATGGGATGCTATAACAGTCATCAGTGTGAGAAATGATCATGTCATTTTTTTCAGTATCATTGTAACTTCAAACAATTACTAAACAAAAGGTTATAAGTTGAGGACTGCCTGTATATTGAGATAACTGAATGAGTTTATAAATGAATTTATATTTCTTTATAATTGGTTTAAATTGAGAATATAAATTATTAATAAAAAGACCATTTAAAAAACAATCCATCAAGTGTTCTATTTGGAAATACATATGTTTTTTGAAGCAACACATATTCTGAAGTACAGTTTTGAACACCGAAGACTTAGTGATTGTGATGACCTACTGGATTTTTATTCCCAATATCAAACCCATAACATAATTCTTAAATGCTTCCTTATTTCACCAAATAAAACTTTCAGAGGTATATAAGAGTATTATGAGTTCTTTTTCTAATTTTTCTTTGATTTTAATCTTGAAAATTTTGACAAGATATCAAGCTCATGTTTAGAAATAAAATCATTTTGGGAGAAATACAAAGGTTTATCTCCCTAAGATAACATATAACACATCTGATCATGCCAGAACAGGAAACTTCTTATAAATATAAGAGGGCTACATCAATAGAATAAACTTGTCTTCTGTATAGACTAAACTAAAGTTTCCACTTCGTTTCAGTCCTATGTTGAATGAAAATGCAAATGTTGCTGGTCTGGGAACCATGCCAACTGCAACACATCCTTCTGGTATTGGAATTGAAAACCATGGCATGAAGATATTACTCAGTATCTCAGAAACCACCTTGTTCATAAACTGTATGTACTGATAACATTTTAAGACTTATAAACAAATCTTATAAATAAGACAATTGATATAATGAGAGTGGTAAACATAGTATAACAAAGTATAAATTTGTAATGCTTTCTCACAATGATGGTAGTTATTGATTTCTTTTTTACTTATGTAACTCTTGAAACTGTCTATAGCCTGTGGAACTAGATATAGGGCAAGAATCTAAAGTTAAGGCCATACATTTCTAATGAAAAGAGAAATTGATAAATAGTGTAAGAACTATTCATAATTTGCTGCTTTGTTAAGTGGATCCTATCATGGGGCAATAAGTTCTATGATAAGGAGGCAGTCAGTGCCAGAAAATGTGACTCATATCTGGAAATCCATTTCTTCTACATTGCCTTGAACTAATTTTATTTTGTGAGCATTAAAATTAGTTTCATTGAATTGCACACATAAATATGTAAATATTCAGTAAGATATTTACATTATTTCCAGGGCTAAAATATTGGTGCACAGCAACATTGTATAGTTGAAAATTTGTATCATTTTATATGCATGCACACCCATCATGCTGTTTTCTTTCAATATAAGCAGTATTATGCAAAGCAAAGCAAATAAAATAAAATAAATAAATGGCAGAAGATACAGGAGGAACTTCAAAACATTTTTAAAATTCTTTCTACCTCCTCCAGGATTTTCTTTCCTTTCATGCCAGCCTTGTTTCCACCACAGCAATACACCATATATTGCCATTTGTTCTTTAAAGTTTTACCTGACTCTTTTTGAGACCTTACCAACTTCAACTAACTACAATTTTCTTGATTTTCCTTTCCTCTTAACTAATTTTGTCTTCCTGTATGACCAATCCATTTCAGTATATTGTTTTTTATAACTTCCTTCTGTATTCAGTCCATTTTATTTTCAAATGTGTAGTGTTTTTTCCTCTTAGATTTGTACATTTGGACTGTCTACTATCTTACTTGGCATTAAACCCTGTCACACTTCCCAAATTTTGCTCATTTTCACTTCTCTCCGAATCATAATTTTACCCAACACAATCCCACACTTAATAATAAATCTCACTGTGGATTTTGTATTCATTGTTGTATCTTCCCTTTGTATAAAGAAATATAATACCATTACTCCAGTTGCCATATATAGATATAGTCTTTGCATACATACTAAACAGGTTACATAGCCAACCTGTCACAACTGTGTAAATTCCTACTTTCATATATACCAACAGTAGAAGCAGATCATCATAAAGAAAATATACAGTATCTGGTTGTTAAGAGCTGACATGAACTACATGGCACCTGATCAATCAATCTAAATTAAACCAATTTCTACCATCTTTATGTCATATTTTAACTTTTCCATTCATTAATTAAACCATGTATTCATCAAGGTCTTAGATAATTAACATACCAAGTTTGGAGTTGTAACTCTGGAAAAAGTGGACAGGATCCTCAGATCTGCTAACTTGGCTACCTGTCGATTAGATCATTACCCCTTGTGGCTCATGAAGACTGCTTGGAGGGGATATAAAATTGCACCCATGCAGTAGTATTTATTTTGTTGAAGGAGTAGGTAATTTTGGACATCACTGGAGTCAGTGGTTCTACACAATTTTTGTCCAGGCTCCATGGTATCCCCCAACCCTGTTTTATGAGCTGCGTTGGTTAACAGTAGGAGTCTGGATGCAATTCAAGACATCTGTTATTACCTTTAAAGCCATTTATGGTATAGGTCCTGGTTATCTCAATTTCTGCTATCCTGTATGATCAGGCAGAGTCAGCACGCTTCAAGTGCCATCCATTGTACAGTGTTATCTGACGGGACCTAGGAAGCATGCCTTTCTATAACCTATGCCTGCCATTGGAACAGCCCCATACCAATGATTCAGAAGCACTCTTAAAACCTTAAAACTCCCTCCAGCCTTTTGGCTATTGTGGGTGCAGTATTGTTGCTATATGGTTCTTTTTAAAGCTTGGGGCAGGGATGTCTGATCTTTAGTTTGTATTTTCTGAATTATTTTAATATTATATGTGGCCCACAGTGGCAGTAGAATTGAATGGCCTTATAAATATAATTATAAATTTCCCTCTATTCTGTGTAAGCCGACAATTTTAATTTCAATATAGTGTATCCTTTTCTTTTCTCCTAGATTATCATACACCATGGTTGTCAACTTTGTTGTCAACTTGACAACAACGTGTTGTCAACTTTGTATATGGCCATGTATCCATGACCCCAGATACTCCAATTGTGTTTTAAGTGTCTGTTGACTAAAATAAAATACATTGATAAAAAGCTATTATAACTTCAGTAATAATTAGCAATGTTTTATTATTTTATTTATTATTCAGAATGTCTGCAAATCAAATATATTGCAATATTTGCAAATTTTTATTCTGTCTGTAGAAAGTTATCTTAATTTTCCTTTGCTGAAGAATAGCATCTCCTTTTTATAAGGACACTAAAAATAAACCAAGTAGATTTTTTTAATGGGACACCCATTGGTCCCCAGGATTTAGGATTCTGTAGAGCCTATCTGATCTACATGGATGTGTGTAAAATAGCAGCTACTTACAAGGCATGAGCATATCAGTGGCAAGAAAAAAGTGCCTCATCACTAGAAAAAATGGCAAGAAAGAAAAGTTTAGTATAGTTCCATTGGATTGGAGTTAATTCTTCCTCCCTATATTAGTTGGGAAGCAAAGTTACTAGTTTTATGTCTAAGTTTGAAAATCAAATAATGATCTTGTTACAGGAATGCACATTTCAGTTTAGTGATAGGATATTTAAAAAGTAGAGAGTTTACTTTCACTGTATGTTTGTGAGTAGAGGCTGGAAAGCCCTTTGTTGATAGTGCTTTAATTTGGATCTCTGCATTAACCATGGATAATAGACTTAGTTTAGTTTAGTTTATTTGGACTTATAAGCCGTCCTCTCTCCCGAAGGACTCAGGGCGGCGTACATAAAAGACAGAAAGTACAAAAGTTAAAAGAAATTAAAAAGATATTAAATTATGCTAAATAAACAATCAAATTAAAAAACCCTGATCCCCTGTCAGTCCAGGGCGGATTGCAAAAATAGCCATGTTTTGAGGTCACGGCAGAAGGAGCGGAGATCAGGGGCCACGCACAACTCAAGGGGTAGTTGATTCCAGAGGGTGGGCGCCCCCACAGAGAAGGCCCTACCCCTAGGGGCCGCCAGCCTACACTGTTTAGGTGACGGTATCCCCAGGAGGCCCCGTCTGTGGGAGCGCACAGGGCGATTGGTGTTTGATGGTGGAAAACCATCAAGCAAAAAAAAGCATACACAGAGATAGCTAGGAACAGCTTACAAAGTTACAAAGCAAGCAGGTTAAAGACATGGTTGCTGTAATGATTAAAAGAAAGGTACTTTGTCCATACTTCTGCACATTGTCAGTCATCTTTTTCAAACAAGTTTCCATAGCTCTAATTGCTAAAAAATCCTTCGGGCCTAGACTTCAGCAGCTATGATCTACTGGCTCTTGTGGTAAACCGCTGAAAGAGTTAGCTATAATTTTCTATCATAGCTACAGCATGAAAGCGACAAAGTAATTCCAGAAACCAAGTAATCCAGTGCTTTCTGTTGATCCGATAGGGCTGAAAAAGGTTGCATTGACTGTGCAGCAGTCAACACGATCTTTGTGCCTGGCTGTATTCTGTGTTATATTGGATTATAGTTCCAGTTACTTCCAGGTAGCATGGCCAATGAAAGCTTTGGTCTGGCACATTTTGGAGGGGTCCTGAGTCGAGGAAGGCTGTTCTGTTAGATATCCTTTATTTCCATATTACAAGAAGTTGTGCTGCTGTGATTTGGCGAGACTATTTTGTATTAAACTTAAATAAGGCTGGGTGTACAAGCTTTCAGTAAGTTTTTTATTGTTTGGAGGCCAACATAGCTGCAGAGTTCCTATATGCTTCTCCCTATTGCAGAATTGATAAGAATATCATAAGAACAATAAAATACTTGTTGGCTAAATAAATCCCTGCTCGCTCAGAGGTGGTATTCAGCAGGTTCTGACCAGTTCTGGAGAACCGTGGCGGAAATTTTGAGGAGTTTGGAGAACTGGCAAATACCACCTCTGACAGGAGATTTTACAATATTCTTCCCCTGTCCGCCCACCAAGCCACACCCACAGAACCGGTTGTAAAAAAATGTGAATCCCACCACTGTGCTCACTCCTATTCTAATACGGCTAAATTAAAATTACTTGAATTGCTTCTCTCCTTCTTGGCACTGATATTTTAATTCATAATGGTAACCTTTTCTGGATTTCTAAATATACTGGGAAGTGCGAGATAGAATTTGGGTCAGTCACCCGGACCAAGTATTTAGTCTTCCGAATTTTTGGACTCATGCTAGAACCCATCTTCAGGGAACTTCTCTCTACTGGAATACGTGCTTTGGGCTGTTCTGTGTTTATGTGGTGCCTTCCTATTGGTGGCTGTTGTTTCCTTGTGCTGCCAAGCCCTCAGCTCTTAAGCCAATAGAGAGAAGCTCCCTGAAGATGGCTCCAGCATGAGACCAAAAGCTTGGAAAAGTAAATCTCTGGTCCTGGTGACCGAATTTCAATTATCCTGGGACACTTATATTTGCCTTCATACTGGGAAGTGTTGAGGATTGTTTTGATTTTTCAGCCAGCCAACTACTTTTTATTCCTAAAGGAAATATGAATGCCAAATTGAAGTGGAACATGATGGTACTATGTAATACAAAGCTTCAAAAATTTTGGTTTGCTTGCTTATGACACAATAGGTAGTTATTTGATTTGAGGATCCAGGTTTATTTTCCCCCTTACATTCCTCTAGAGTACAAGCCATATTTCCAACTCCTGACCCTGCAGCACTGAAAGCGGATCTTGTGTCCTATGCTCGGAAAGTTGAAGGGGACATGTATGAATCTGCAAATAGCAGGGTATGTTATTTTCTGGAGTCCTGTTTCTCTCACATTTCTAAACAGCTGATCCTTACATTTTTCTATGTATATACTGCTAATATTCTATTGTGAGATGTGAAGAGCAAAGAATACAGACTACTTCAGTGATGCCAGTGAATCATTATGTGTATATAGTTGGATTGCAAAGTCAATTACAGTCATTTAAACTCATTCTTTTGTGTTCAAGAAACAAAATTTGAGACCAAACTAGTATAGGTGAATGTAATTTTCATGGTTCTTTAACATAATTGGATAGATCCTAACAGTGAGGAGCAATCTGCTACTCATTCCTATTATATGATATTGCATTAGACTCAGTGTTGCAGATTTGCCTTAGAATGAAGATTAAAATCAAATGAATTTTGTGTATGATATGTTTTATATGGCCTTGAGGATACATATAATGTCAAACCTCATATTACACTCCTGATGGGACTACAATCTAATGTCTCAGTTTGTAATGCAGAATTCTGATGGCAATAGAGAGAAACCTGATTATCTAGGAGCCTTGGCGCTTACTATAGTCTAACTTAGTATTCTTAGCTCCCACCTACCTACCCAAACAATCCACATCACTACATTGTTTAGTTTTCTATATGCAGAACATGAATTACAGTGATAGCTCTTTTACTAGCATTGAATAAACATCAAATTCTAAAAGAGTAAAATCCATATTGTATAACTGGAAATTTAAAATTAGAAAATACGTATCATGCATCATTAATCTTTATTTAATATACATATCTTTCCCATTACAGGCAGAGTACTATCACTTATTAGCTGAGAAAATTTATAAAATCCAGAAGGAATTGGAGGAAAAGAGAAGGACCAGGTTGCAGAGGCAAAATATGATACCAAATCCCCCAGTCATGGCACCAGCTCCTATGAGTCAAGGGCCCATGGAGCAGCCGCAGCCTGGAATGACAGCAAGTAAGTATTTACATTAACCTGTGTAATTAATATTTGAGAAATCTAATACTTAGCCAGCAAATGATATCTTAGAAGTGGGCTCATCAGCTTATTTAGAATTTATAAATGTCATACTGGTAGTTATTCTAACAAAATGGATACAGTGGGGCCATGGTAGGAGAGGCAAGTAAGAAAATATCTTATGGTAAATATCTGAAGAAATTCCCAAATTCCCCATCTTCTTAAGCCTAGGTTTTTTTATTTTATTTTTTTAGGAGATGGGCATGCTTTCTGCTCGAGTATCATGCTGCAGTATCCAAAAGCATTTTGTGAATGAAAACAAAGCTTGAGGCTGGCAGTTTTAATTTATAGAATGCCATCATGTATATTAGGAGGAAACTGACAATAGATAAGGTCCCACTTAAAACAGAGCACATACAGATAATTTAATATAAATTTTTCCAATCTGCAAAATTCACTAAATATGCTGACATAATTAAATTTGTACATGACGTGTACATGACATGGAGCCAGGCTACCTATGGAATTGTTTTCATTCCATTACATCAGCCCATTCTACCCAGTCAGAGAGGAAAGATAAGTTATAGATCCTGTCAGTTAAAGAATTCCAACTGGCAGAATATCACCCTGAGGAATATGCTACCTCTGGAGGTGAGGCAGGCCCCCACTCTCCCGGCCTTCCCAAAAGGAGTTAAGACATGGCCAGAGGAATATGCAGCCATGGGGCTGGTTGCACCGTGAGAGCCAGAGATGGTATTCAGCAGGTTCTGACCAGTTCTGGAGAACCAGTAGCGGAAATTTTGAATAGTTTGGAGAACCAGCAAATACCACCTCTGACTGGCTCTGCCCCCATCTATTCTCTGCCTCCTGAGTTGGCTGGGTCTTCTTTTGTTGCCCTGCATAGGAGAACGGAGCTGGAAAGCAGGTTAATGGGGTGGGGAGGGAATGGGATTTTGCAGTAACCTTCCCCCTGGAGTGGGGAGGGAATGGAGATTTTACAGTATCCTTCCCCTGCCACACCCACCAAGCCATGCCCACCAAGCCACACCTGCCAAGCCAAGCCATGCTCACAGAACCGTAGTAAATTTTTTTGAATCCCACCACTGCCTTCCTTTTGCCTTTTAAACTAATTTTTAACAGAGAGGGAGGAGGGGGGAGGGAGGGGGAGACATTAAAATCAAATTTAGTATACCAGATTTCAGAATGAAAATACAGAAAGGAAGCAACTCTGGGCTATGACACAAAATAATACAGAAGCCTGTTCCTATTCTTCTCCCACAAGCTATTAAGTTCTTACACAGCAAGTTCGAAACCCATTAAGTTGGGGCCTGATCCTACTGATACAAGTGGTAGCTATGTCTTTATATTTAGTTGCTGCTTCTTGCTTCTTGCATCCTGTACAACATATCATTCTGGATTTCTTCTTCTCTTGATAATAGAACCTGAATCGCCTGCATTTGCCAAGGAGGTTTCAAAAAAAAAGCGAAAACCATATGGAAAGAAAAGTAAGAAGCACATTCACGAAGTATCTCTGTTTCATCTTAATAACAAGGCAAAATTTGTTAATTTGTTCTGCTGAATAGAGCGGGGACTGAAAGGAAAAACAAGAATCTACCTCAAGATAAATAAGATGGAATGTTTCCCTGGGTCAATTTCTCTCTGTGTGATATTCATTGCAACATTAGTCAGTCAGGAAGTATTTAGCAGGATCTGGGATGCAATGCCTTGTAATTATAGTAAAACCTTGTAAACTAAAGAGGAAAAGGGGCATGCATTAAAGTCCAGTGTCCATTAAAAGGCAAGAAGGGTTTTCAAGTCCAGAAATAATCATACATGAGAAGAAAAGGAATTTGAACTGCTATGGAGCAATAGGCAGTGCAAGCTACAGAAGCACTATGCTGAAATTGATGGCAAATTCAGCAGCTGCAAGCAAGGCAAGTCAAAGCACTTAAAAAAGCCAAAGCTAAAAGGCCACCTGGGCATTAAGGAACAAAATCTGTGGGGTACCAGTACCAGAAAGATCCCCTAGTTATATGGACTCATCCAGTCCAGGACTCAGAGGAATTGGTGGTAGACGTGAGCAGGCACCAGGCAGTTGTGCCATCTAGTGCCTAGTCTGCTGTTTGAATCCACACGATGGATCCAGGTTTGTCTATCAAATCTGGTCAGATAAACCAAGGTCTATTAGATGAAAGGTTTATTTTATCCAGGCTAATAACCTAACTAAGCCAAAAACATGCCTTTTTCCTGCCATATCCTCATGATGTTGCCTTTATCTCATCCCCAGTCTATACCTGTTATAGTTAAAAGCTACCAATCCCTATATTTAACTCACCCAGTAAATCACAAGTATGGACATTCCCACTTGTTGCTATTATTTCTGTGGCAGGTTAAGGATTGTAAATGGAGGGGTTGAAGGATTGATGAATATCACTTTAACTCAGCCATGAGGCACAGTCTTTATATGTTTTTGTGAACCTTCTTAATTATTTTCTGAATCAGATTCTGAATTGGAAGGACTGTGTGTGTAAAGGTTTTACATTTTTCCCCATTCATAGGGAGGCAGTGAGAGATGTACATGTTTCAGCAGGCAAAGACTTCATGTTGAAACTTTGATATATCCAACTGATAGGAAAATTTCTGTAAGAAATTCAGGAAAAGAACTCAGGATACCTGAACCATACCTGTTCTCATGCAGATATTGCTGAACCACAATTCTTAACTTACCATGAACAATGGAGAGAGATGCTGAAAAAAATTAAGTACCATCCGAAATGCTATGCATTGGTCCCACTACTGATTCTGAACTTAATGTCAGACTTAGTGTGAAGCATTTTCTTATGCTATTCATCAGGATTCTTTTTGTAATTAGACTGAGAAATGTTTAAGCCACAAATTGCTTGTCATATAATAATTTATCCCTTCCGCTACAGTTGTTATAGCAGCTTTGCTATTTGATAGACAATATCAAATTATATATTAATTGAAGTCTGCTAAAACTTTGTTGCTAAATTGATACTATGTGTAGCTTGCTTGGTTAGGTGGGAAATATGCATTCAAGACTGAAAATATTTTTGTTTTGCAAGAGCATGCTAATTGCTTAACAACCACATATCAATGAGCATAAAATTATCAAGCTTTTCTCTGCAGTCTGATAACATTCAGAGGATGCTTTACTATGACTCTTTCATGCTTAATTTTCTGATGGTCTTTGCTTGCACCTTGTGGCATGTGTATCCTATATCATGGCTAACTAGTTAATTTGTCTCTATCCCTCACCATCAGCATACAGAGTGTAGGCTGGGAATGATATCTAGAAGAAAGAACCTTATTTCTTACAGCTGTAGATGCCACAAATTAAGTCCAGATCCTTATAGGTGTAAATTATAACTACTGTTTTACTGTTATAATGTACTAGTTTTACATGCTTAAAGCCTCAGGTTGCTCCCACTGAAGAAGTATTTTTAACTAAGCCACCCAGAGTCACCTTGTTGTAGGGGAAATGGATGCACAGAAATTTATGAACAAACAAACAAGTTGTACCCAAATATTAAGAGACATCTCCACAGCAGTTGATAATATTGATTCTTCTGTTGAGTTACCCAAAATATACAGTATGTGTCAGTTTCTAGTAATTATAATTTTAAACTGACCTTCAATAAGATTTGTATCAATGTGATTAGTTTGGATGTATGATACCTTAATACACCTGCTTCATTTGTCTCATAGCTGAGTTTAGATTATTAATCCTTATTGAGGTAATCAACCAGGATCTCATCTGTATCATTTCAGCTGCATTTTTGGGATCACTTCACATTGTTTGCTTGATATTTTTCCCCAAAATTGTACATTAGTTAGCCATGAAAAACAACCATGTTTTATGTGCGGATGTTTTACAGAAAAAAATTGATATAAGTATCCCCTCCCTGTATACAATTGTACAGCCCTGGTACAAGTGAGCTGCTATGAAGTCTTTGGCAGAGTTGTGAGGTGGATATATGACTGTTTTTATTCCATTTGCTAAGGAAAAAAGATGACTGCTAAAGCCCGCTCCATCAAGGAGGCAGCTAAGAAAGTGATCACTCCGAAAACAAAGGAAGAAACAAAAGTTACCAAAAAGCTGCCTACTTCAAAATCAAAGGAGGGAACACCAACTGTTTCAAAAATGGAGGCAACACAAGCTAAATCCAAGACTTCTTCAAAAGTACTGCCTGAAAGTAAGGAAAAGGATATATAGTGCTTCATTTCTCCAATTCGTAAACATGAGCAGGAAGAGCGTAGTCTTAAGAAATTTGCTAACATGCACATTTTAACTTGCTTAACTGCAGGCAGTTTGGGAAGATTTTCATGGACAGGTTTGCAATGTAACTTGTAAGAGCTACCACAGTATAGATAGTTCTCAATTTATGATCGGTCACTTGGTAACTTCAAAATTACTACAGACACTGATAATGGGATTTACAACCTAGATTCAAAGTTATGATATCCACCCTGCCCAGTGATCATGTGACTGCATTTTGGGTGATCAGCAACCAACCCACATTTATGGCCATTTGCAGGACCCTGTGGTCACATGACTGTGATTTACAATACTTTTGCCAGAAACTGGTGTTTACTTATAGTTTCCTGCAAAAAATGCCCCATAGCAAAGAATGGGCTTGCTTAACAATTGCAATGTTAGCTTAATGACTACGGCATTCCTTTAATAACTACCACAAAAGAGATCATAAAATGTAGAGCAGTCGATAGTGACTTCTTTTATGTCAATAATAACTCCAAAATGCCTTCACCTTACAGATTTACCTTGATTTCCTTATATGAGGACAATTTTGAAACCTGCACTGTTGCAAAAATACAATTGCAAAAAAATAACTTTCAATGTAGACTTTGAAAATAGACACTATTACTTTAAAAGCAGCAGCTTGCTAAAACTTTTGAAGAAAATATTGAAATCTTGTGGGGAGTTACTCATGGCATGATCTCTAATTTTGTTTCTCTGGATAAATTGATAAACAATAAAATGTGAATCTAGAAATATTTTTGTTTGGTTTTTAATTTTCCTTATCCATGTGTGAACAGTGATTATTCTTTTTAGGAATATAGGTTATCACTAGCATTTTGCTCATGTGTAAGAGCTTTTAGATTTTTATTCTGTAATTGAACAGTAGCCTTTTTCTGTGTTTCCTAGCCTTTGTTGCTGTGCAAGCCCTGGACCAGGCTAATTTGAACAACTTTTGTCCGGTCTCCAACCTTCGCTTTATTGTGAAGGTTGTTGAGAGCATCGTGGCCCGGCAGCTCGCACTGTTCCTGGAGGAAACTGACTATCTAGACCCATATCAATCGGGCTTCAGGCCAGGATACAGCACGGAGATGGTGTTGGTCGCGCTGGTGGATCTCTGGAGGGCACGGAACAGATGTTATTCTTCTGTCCTGGTCCTGTTAGATCTCTCAGCAGCTTTCAATACCATCGACCATGGTATCCTACTGCAACGCCTTGAGGGGTTTGGAGTAGGGGGCACCGTTTTACAGTGGTTCCCCTCCTACCTCTCGGGCCGTACGCAGGTAGTATTGGCAGAGGGCAGAGATCGGCCCCGAGGCCCTCCTTTGTGGGGTGCCCCAGGGGTCGGTTCTCTCGCCCCTCTTGTTCAACATCTACATGAAGCCACTGGGTGAGATCATCCGTCATTTTGGGGTGAGGTATCATCAGTATGCTGATGATACCCAGCTTTTCATCTCCACCCCTAACCAACCCAGTGACACCCTCAAAGTGATGTCCCGGTGTCTGGAGGCGGTGCAGGTCTGGATGGGGAGGAACAGGCTCTGACTCAACCCGGCTAAGACCGAGTGGCTGTATATACCAGCATCTCGAGTTGTCCAGGATATTCCACCTTTGGCTATTGGGGGAGAGGTGTTGCTCCCGTAGATAGGGTGCACAACTTGGGTGTCCTCTGGATGCACGGCTCAGTTTAGAGGAGCAGATGGGAGCCATGGCCAGGGGGGCATTTGCCCAGGTTCGCCTGGTGCGCCAGTTGCATCCCTATCTGGACCGAGATGCCCTGCGTACAGTCACTCATGCACTCGTTGTCTCCCGTCTGGACTACTGCAATGCTCTTTACATGGGGCTGCCCTTGAGGACCACTCGGAGGCTTCAACTGGTCCAGAATGCAGTGGCGTGGGTTGTGATGGGAGGATCCCGATACTCCCATGTTACACCCCTGCTGCGTGAGCTGCACTGGCTACCGGCTGCCCTCCGGGTGAGATTCCAGGTGCTGGTGTTGACCTATAAAGCCCTTCATGGCATTGGACCAGTATATATGCGGGAGACCCTGCTGCCAATAACAGCTTCCCAGCATCCCGTGCGCTCCCATCGACAGGCCTTCTGTAGGTGCCGTCGACTCGGCAATGTCAGCTGGCAGTTCCCAGGGGTAGGGCCTTCTCGGTGGGAGACCCACCCTATGGAACCAGCTTCCCCTGTAGCTCCGGGTGGCCCCTGACCTCCGCTCCTTCCACCGTGACCTAAAAACTTGGCTGTTCCAACTGGCCTACCCGGACTGATGCGGGGGGGGCGTTAGCATAGTTTTTAATTGGCATATTTATGAGACCTTAGGTTTAATAGTTTTTTAATATTTGTATATTTGGATTTGGATTTTTTTACTTTGTAAGCCGCCCTGGGTCCTTCGGGAGATAGGGCGGCATATAACTCTCATAAGTAAATAAATAATAAATAAATTATGTAGTGGAAAACTCTAAAAAGTATCAAGATTCAATAATTGATTTATTGTTTCAACAGTTGAAATAGCAGGGTACAGCAATGGTCTCTTACGACCAGATTAGCCATGGGCAAGAACCTCAAATTTACCTAGAATTTACACAGAAGACAGTTTAAGCATGCACATCTACAAGGACCCCAACCCAGTAGAGGGAATTACTTTACATCTGGTAAGGATGCTAGATAGGATGGGTATCATTCAAAAGGTGATGATACTACCAGTAACATTCGTTGAAATGCGTTATCTCAGCTTTGATATACAAGTGCCAAGAAATGAACTGTTATTCTAACAAGCCGGCCATATGTTTAATTGTGGAAGGAGAAAAAATAAGAAGTCAATCATTTTACATCCTTAAGCCTGAAATGTCAAGAGCAGCATAAATTCTGAAAGTATTTGGGAACATGTACATATAATTTATATAACTACAAAGAATTTTAAAATCCTATAATTGAATGAGTCATATTTATGAGTTGAGGCAGTATTTTTTATTTCCTGAATGGAGGAGAATTTCCCAAGTCAAAATGGGGAGATCTTAGCTACTGCCAACAGAAGAAGCTCTACGAGGCCTTAAATTATTTGGAAGAGTTTTTATGAGGCCATAATTTTAGTTTCACCACTCTGTGCTCTAGTCTAGCCCTTTGGTAATGTTGGTTGCCTTTTCCTCTACTATTTCAGCTTTGCAATATGATATCTATAGTATTGTGACCAGAGCTATAGGTAATATTCTAGATTTGGTTGTAGCATAGATTTTTCCAAAGCATCATTCTTCTACACCGAAAAGAATCAGTTTCGGTGTTTGCTAGGAATTTTGGGAGTTGTAGTCCCAACATATCTAATAGGTACCCACTAGGAGAACAAGGCACAATTCAGAAACAGTATAAATGCAGCACAAACTTCATGATTTTAACTGGTAAATCAGGTGTTCATTTTTTTTAAAGCAAACATGGAAAACATGTTTAAATCTTGCTTTCCAAATGGACTGCTCTATTTGTATTGCCCTACAATTACTGTAGCTAAATATATAATGCAAAATAAATGTACATATTTTCCAAATTATAATAGTTTATAGACTATATATTATGCCTAATTTTCAACGTACTTTGTTTTTCACATTACGGATTGATCATTGTAACTACACAAATAATGTAGATCAACAGATGATAAAAGCATATACCAAGGTCTTCCTTTTCAAATTTCGTATCTTTATGAGAAACTGAAAGTATGTTTACATCAAGGGACTTTTCATTCATGCTTTACTTTTCTTGTTTTCCTTCATTCCTGAACTCCCCACCTGCATCCCTCATTTGGAGCGAGTTCCATCCCTGATATCGGATACAGTTAAGCTGGCTTGTTTGACCTTCTGTATATTCCACCCTGGGCAACTTTGGAAGATAGTAACAAGCTTCACTTTTTGGCTATATACATTTGGTGGAGAGCCACAAGTAGCCCCTACTCTCAGATTCAAGTTATCAAGCCACCTGGAAAACAGAGGAAAAGAAGAAACCTTATAATTTCACCAGATCTGAATCTATTTAAGGGTGGAGTTTTTGCAGGGGGAGGGGGTTGTGGGCCTTTTCTGTATGGTTTCACATTTGAGATATTAAGAAACTGTTCATTTGTTAAAACAGGAGCAGGAAAAATGCTGCTTGTTTATGATGTTTCCAAATATATTCTCACTACAGAATTACTGTTTTCTAGGAAAAATGTGAAATATAGTTGATCAGCTTTACAACAGAAGGTTCATCCATCAATTATATGAGCTTGTATATCACTATTTGTCAATCAAAGTTTAGCCTAGGCTAACATTTTAGCATTTAAGATCTGTAATTCCTTCACTGAGAAAAGTAAATCAGAAGTCAGTTGCTAACAAGACATGATTGATGCATATCTGTAGTTTGTTTTGCTATTCCATTTCTTCTCCCACCATCTACATTTTGCAGGAAAAAAAAGTCAGTTAATAGCAATAGCACTTAGACTTATATACCACTTTATAGTGCTTTACAGCCCTCTCTAAGCGGTTGACAGAGTCAGCCTATTGCCCCCAACAATCTGGGTCCTCATTTTACCCACCTCGGAAGGATGGAAGGCTGAGTCAACCTTGAGCCTGGTGAGATTCAGTCTGCCAAATTGCAGGTAGCTGGCTGTAGCAGAAGTAGCTTGCAGTACTGCACTGCGTCACCAAGGCTCTTTTTAAATTTAAATCTTGAGATTTCTCTTTGGCATTGCTAGCCCAAACCAATTTTTCATTGTTCATGGCTATGAGATAACATCCAGGTAAACAATCCCAGGTCTTCCGTTATCTCAGCAAGGATACTGTACCACACCATCCAGTTATTATATTTATTCCAGCCATTCTCCCTACACAAATATTAGAAACTATATGCAACACAAAATTAAAATACACATTTTAAAACAATTATTCAATCACTAAAATTCACAATTAAATTTGTATTTATTAGATTGATTAAATATATGTACTTTTAGTATTTGGAGAGGGGAAAATATGTTTCTATGAAGGAACATTCTGTGGCCTGATAATTACACATAAGAATTATTCTGTCTACCAGATAGATAAGACTCTGGCAGGAGAGACCACTTCAGTAGTCTGTTGTTGAAATTGAGGTGGGCTGACAGGCTCTAAGATGTTTTATAGCTAGTACCTGAATACAATCAGGTCTTTATTACAGTCAAAGATCAGCACAAGAATGGGATACAAAATATTAAAAAGTATAAATAATTTTAAACAATTAAAAGTGGTAGGAACATTAAATGGGTGGAGGAGAGCATGACAGATTAGACTTATCAAAAAACAGAGCAGCCCAAGAAGGGCAAACTTGGTGCTAATTAAAACTGGTTTACGGTACAAGTCATCTTCGGATGGATTTTTAAGTGTTGCTGCACAGAACCTGACAACATTATATATTGTAGCAGGGTTAGTATCTGAAAGCAGCAGGGAGGTATAAATTTTTTCAGTGAGCCCTGAGTATTTATGTAATAATGGTAATATGAGACTAGAATGAATGTCTTCGTAGTACAAGCACCGGAGAAGTACAATGTGAATTGTATATTTTGTTTTTATTGATTTTTTATTTGTTGTTCATTGCCCAGAATTGCCTTAGTGACATAGGCAGCTGTATAACATAGATAGATTGATGGATGGATGGATGGATAGATGATAGATAGATAGATAGATAGATAGATAGATAGATAGATAGATAGATAGATAGATAGGTAGATGATAGGTAGATGATAGATAGATAGATAGATAGATAGATAGATAGATAGATAGATAGATAGATAGATAGATAGATAGATAGATAGATAGATAGATTCCCATGGACCACTATAATTCACCAAGTGTCAAACAATGATCTCTAATACCACCACCTAGACATGACTCAACAATGTGGCCTGTGTAATATTGCCCCCAAATCCAAATTCAGATGAACAAAAAAAAATCATGATCAATAATATCAAGTCACTAGAAAACCTGAATAACATAGTTGCAGTAATATCATTCAGTACCTAAGATACATCATCAAAAGATGAACAAAACTCTTTTAGTGCCATAGCTTGACCTAACTGAAATCGATCTTGTCATTCAAATAAACTTGAAAATAGGAGGCCATCCCCTTCTCAATTATCTTACCAGAAAATGAGTATTTGTGACTAAACTATAATTACGAAGATCTCAAAGTTCTTATAACTGTTCCCTTTGAATACATACACATTCAATCATTAAGGATCTCTTTACCATGAAGCCATTTTTTTCTGTACCATATATTGCCAAACTGGTGGTCATTTGTATCTGATTACCCTACCAGTTTCTCAAATTATATGTAAACAAGAAAAATGATACTATCATGATTATTTTCTTGTGACCTGCCCCAGTACTGAATTATTCTTGGCTTCCTGATAAATCAAGGTATTAAGAAGGAAAAGAATATTTAGGATTATCCTCTAGATGAGCTGGGACTACACCTGCAAATCACTAGCCAGCATGGCAGAATTCAATTAGCAAAGTTGCAGGCCAGCACATCTGGAGAGACTAGGTTAGGGAAGATCTCAAATCACTTGCAAATTCAACTGCTCAATCTAATTCTTCCAAACCTTTTGAGGTAACCCCGCCCCACCTCTACTTTAAAAAAGTTACTGATTTTAGAAAAATAATCTATTTAACAGAGATCTGATCACCAAGCACTTGTGTGATTCTGTGTCAATAGTCTTGAATAATATATATTAATTACCATTTAGGTGATTCAGTATGGAAGTGCTAATAGGTGGTCATTAATATCTTTTCTTCATTAGCCTACATGAAAAAGGACAAATTTTCTATTTTAGAAGAGGAGTACTGGGAATTAATGACTTGCTTGCGTAATGGGAGAAGTCGACAATCACAGGAGAAAGGGATATCATTCAAGTTGATTATCTCCAGAGCAGTGAAGCCATGTAAATTAGGTAAATTGTACATTCTATTTTTCTCCAGATAAAGACTTTTAATATTTGGACCCAAGCCAGTGAAGGCACCAGGAGAAACCTGCCAATACACGATGGTAATGATAACTTCAAGAACTGCAGAAGGAATTTACAATTATCCCAATCTTCTTTTTCCACTGTTGTACAGTATATGTCCAATATTTGTAAGAAAATTTGTGTATTTATAATAAATGTAGTGTATTTATAATAAAAACAGTCAACGGTTTCTTGTTTAATTAAACAAAACTTACATTTATCAGAGCTGACTATAATCAGCCTCTATCAAAAGTATAGCTCAAAGTCTGCATGCAGTCTCCAGATTCTTGCATGCAGCTACCTCAGCTGATCTAAATGTACTTTTAATACTTTTAATTGTCACTTGTAATATGTTTTCAGAAAGAAATTATTAAATACCCTGAGTGTTTAATGCCCAAATTCTAAGGACAGGATGTGATCTTTTAGGACATAATAGGATTAATCCACTATCATTAGAATAGCAAAAGATACCAGGCTCACTACATTGCACAACCCCCTGAGGCATTTCAAACACAAAACCCCAGAAACCTATCAAGATCCATCCACTCATTCAGCCATTTTATCGGCTGTCCCAGAACTGCAGACTGTGGTTCTACTCATCAATAAACAGAACCCTTCTTTCCAATCTGCCTCCATTTTATTTCCAGCGCCTTTCTCCCGGATTGGAACTGAACTAGATGGATTTTTCTTCCAAACATTATAAATCAAGACAGAGAAATATGGCTACTTCTAGAAAAGCTTTGAGTGAATCAAAGTTGTATACTCTCCCTTTATTTTTTATTTTTCAGGCTAGAGGCTGAATCTATATCAAAGTAAGTTGGATTTTAAGAAGATGAGCATGATTTTAAAAGTAGAGTAAGAAAACTCAATTATTTATACTATTCTGATAAGTACTCTGATAGCTGGAAATTCAAAGCAGCCTCGAGAAATACAAGTCATGGATCACAGTGAAAAATTGGACTAAGTTTAAATATAAAGAAGATCAAACTAATGAAAAGAGGTACAGCAAAGCAACTTTAGAATTCTAAGTTATCTTTAAAATTAACAAATTAACACTTAAAGTGGTGGAAAGCGTTTGCCTTTAGAATCAACTATTAATATAAAATGAACCATCAGTCAAGAAAAAGCTACAGATCAGCAGTTGGTGGAATAGCAATGAACTCCTTAGAAAAGATACTTCA
Organism: Naja naja; assembly: GCA_009733165.1. Lineage (NCBI taxonomy): Eukaryota > Metazoa > Chordata > Lepidosauria > Squamata > Elapidae > Naja > Naja naja. The sequence continues at coordinate 21,602,163 of CM019154.1, read as the reverse complement.
ATGCCATAAAGCCATGATGGCGAACCTATGGCACACATGCCACAGGTGGCACACAGAGCCATTTATGCAGGCACGTGAGCCCCAGGCAAACTTACCTCACTGTGCATGCATGCGCCTCCCAGCTGATTTTTTGGGGGCCGTTTGAGGCCTTTTTTGGCCTCCCAAAGGCTCAAGGGAAGCCTCTGCAGCCTTTAGAGGCCAAAAAAAGGCCTGTTTTATCACTTCCTGTATTTCCAGAAACAGCCCGAAAATCAGCTGGGAGGCGCAGTGCAGGTAAGGGGGGTGGCGGTGGGGGATCACATGTGCATGCACAGGGGGCTTGATGGGGGCACATGCATTGCCTTCTAGGTGCTGACACACGAGCGCACAATTTTTGGCACAGGAGCCCAAAGAGGTTAGCCACCACTGCCATAAAGCAAAATTGGCAAACAAAAGCAGTGGTGATAATTAATTCGACATCATATTTGTCTGTCAAACATGGCTCAACACATCTCTCCCTGACTCCATTACCTCAATAAGAGACTATCATGTTTACCAATCAGATTGTGAAATCTGTAGAGGAGGTGGTGTTGCTATCTTCGATAAAAAGTCCTTACATCTAAAAAACATCCAAGTTACCCAGGAGCTTGCTCTTCCTGAGACCATCATCTGTGAACTGTCGTTAAATATCACATTTAGATTCTTACTATGTCACAGAGCCCCTGATTATGACATTAAACATGTAAACAAGCTAAATTCACTACTAATATGGGCAACATCCTGCCCACATACTTTTATCTTTCTTGGTGACTTCAATCTACCTCATATTAACTGGACCCTAAATGAATGTAACACTGAACCCATACATGCAGCCTTCTAGAATGCTGTAACAAATCTGGGACTAGAACAACTAGTAACCAACAATACTAGACTTAACAACTGCCTCGATCTCATCTTCTGCAATAGTTTGAATTCAATTTACAGAATACAAATTATAGAACCCTTTTCAAACAATGACCACAACATGATTGACTTTTGTCTCAATATACGTCCACACAAAAATCACCACAATGATGTAATCCCCAATTATAACTTCAAAAAAGGCAACTACGATCTTATAGACAATGATCTCTCATCCCTTATTTAGCAATTTCTATTCACTGGATGCAATACTGTTGAAGACCATTACAACATATTTTTACTTGACATCAAAAGAGTCATCAAACTATATGTACCAATAACAACTCCCAAAACCAGAAAAAAATAGATTACCCATAACAATAAGGAAGCTTCAATCCAAAAAGAGATCACTTTGGCAAAAAAACAAATCTGGTCATGTTGCCAACTTCAAAAGCCGATACAAAAAATTATGCCACCAGATAAAGACTGAATGCACCAATTATCACATTAAACAAGACAAAACATTCTATGCACAATTTGGTTTCAAAAAAAACTATCCTGTAATCTGCAACTTATTTATCACTGAATCAAAAACATATGAGACTACAACAATCCTCTGCAAAACAAAAAATATGGACTACACAATCAAAACAATAGACAATCTACATAGAATTCTGTAAAGCCTTTGATTCAGTGGTACATGACAAACTACTATTAAAACTAAAATCTTATGGTATCTCTGGACACCTGCATAACTGGATAGAAGCATTCCTGTCAAACAGACAACAAATGGTCAAAATTGGAAACGTCCTATCAAATTCTGTACCTGTCAACAGTGGTGTCCCTCAAGACAGTGTTCTAGGACCAACTCTCTTCATACTCTACATAAATGACCTCTGTGATCATATTAAGAGCAATTGGGTTCTCTTCACTGATTATGTAAAGCTATTCAACACCACAGATAATTCTTCTACCCTTCAAAAAGACCTTGACTATATATCAGAATGGTCAAACAAATGGCAACTTCAAATCTCAACAAATAAATGCTCTGTCTTACATATTGGCAAAAAAAATCAGAAAATAAAATACAAGCTGAATAGTCAAGACCTTGATGATCCAAACTCTGTCAAGAACCTTGGAGTACTCATCTCTAATGATCTAAGTGCTAGAGCCCACTGTAACTACATAGCCAAAAAGGCATTAAGAGTTGTTAACCTAATCCTACGTAGCTTTTTCTCTGGTAATATCACACTACTAACTAGAACATACAAAACATTTGCTAAACCAATACTTGAATACAGCTCACCAGTCTGGAACCCACATTATGTATCTGATATTAACACAGTAGAGAAAGTCCAGAAATATTTCAAAAGAAGAGTTCTCCACTCCTCTACTCATTGCAGAATACCTTATGCCAGCAGACTTGAGGTTCTAGACCTAGAAAATATAGAACTATGCCATTTTCGGTCCAACCTAAGTATAGTATATAAAATCATACATTGCAATGTCCTACCTGTCAATGAATACTTCAGCTTCAACCATAACAATACAAGAGCACACAATAGATACAAACTCATGGTTAACTGCACCAAACTTGATTGCAGGAAATACGACTTCAGCAACAGAGTGGTCAATGTCTGGAATACTCTACTTGACTCTGTGGTTTCTTCCCCAAACCCCCAAAACTTTAACCTTAGACTGTCTACTATTGACCTCACCCCTTTCCTAAGAGGTCTGTAGGGGGCGTGCATAAGCGCACCAAAGTGCCTACCGTCCCTGTCCTATTGTTTATTTTATTTTCTTATATGTATCCATGTATTTATAACTATGTTTATACTTATACCTATTATCTTGTAAGCAATTGACTAATCAAATAAATAAAATAAATAAAATCATCAGTGCTATCCCAACCCCAAACCAGATCAGTGATGCCCTCTCCGTGATGACTCGCTGTCTGGATGCGGTACGAATCTGGATGGACCGCAACATGCTTCGACTCAACCCGGCCAAGACTGAGTGGTTGTACATACCGGCATCCCGGTCCAGCTTAGAATGTCCATCGTTGACCATAGGGGGAGTGGTGTTGCCCCCTGTGGATAGGGCGAGGAACCTGGGGGTCCTCCTGGATGCACGGCTCCGGTTGGAGGAGCAGGTGGGAGCCATCGCCAGGGGGGCCTTTGCCCAGGTCCGGCTGGTTCGCCAGCTTCGCCCGTTTCTGTTGTTATTGTTGTTGTTTTATTGTAAGCTGCCCTGAGTCTTCGGAGATGGGGTGGCATATAAGTCCCATTAATAATAATAATAATAATAATAATAATAATAATAATAATAACTCACAACAAAAAGGCAATCTCAGAAGATCTCAACAAATACAATGTTTTTGTTACTTGTAATCTGTCTCATATGTAAACTGCATAACTACAAACATCCTAGCTTCCCCACAGCTTCACCCTGATTTAAATCTTACATCGATGTAGTCACTTTATGTATCTGATGAAGTGAACTGCAACTCTGTAAAACTTGTGCCTTTTAGTAATTTAAATAATCCTAAACAGCATTTAATAGTTTTTCCTCCAAAGAAGCCATTTTATTTACTTTTTCCTAACTTACCTTTGTTCCACTAGGTTAAAGCCAGTACAGATAAGGTTAAAATAAAGAACATGCTGCATCAAAAGCTCTTCCCTACTAGCTCCTAAAGTTATGTGAACTTTCCTGGAGCATTAGCAGAGCTAAATGAGCTCTTGTTCAGCAAGAGTATTTTTTCCTCCCTCCCTTGTTCCTCTTCCCTCCAACACACATCAACAGATTACTTTGATGTCTGTGCCATTATGAAAATGGCACAATTATGTTAGAATCTTTCAGGCTGTCATTCATAGATGCTAAATAGGAAGAGTCTGAAAACCTATATAGTAAGTGTGTATTATTGAAATTGATAAGTATGGGTTTGTTGCCTGCAGCAATGACTAACAATTTCAGCAGTTTTATTTTTTTTATTATATACAAACACCAACATTTCTTGATTATATACAAACACCAGTTGCAAAGGAACAAATAATAGAAGTATACAACCAAATACAGACCAGAGTTTTATTTATTTATTTGTTTATGATAAATGACCAGCAAATAGCTACAACAGTAAAGCAACAACTAAAAGGAGATTCAAATATAGTAAAAGCAATAAAAACTACCATCTAGATCTGCCAATTAAAAAGCACATGTATAAAAAGTAAGCAAAATAATAAAATAAAATGAAGCAAAACAAAATGGATAAAATAAAGTTTAGATAAAAGGATCTGCTCATGATATTATTTCCAGATCAGATCACTGATAAGAATCGGGCAGCTCTATTCAGACAGACATGAAATATCAAAGATTTTTGGCAAATCTCAGCTTTTGCTTTCTCTAGGCATAGATAGCAAAGAGTGGACATAAGGGCTGCAATAAAATGGCTCAGCTATGATTTTTACTTTCCAACTTGATGTGATATCGTCAAGACGAAATAGCAAGGCCAAGGGTCAAAAAAGAAAAATAGAGGTTTGAGTCACTAAAGGAGATGGCTAAAATGAATCTCACCTCCAGCTGGATTATTCCAGTACCCATGTAAATTAGAGCCTTTGGAACATAGTATGAAATCTGGAAGAGTTCACAATAGCATCCGGGCTTGAAATACTTAAAGGTATCTATCCTTGTACTGTATAGCATTAGGGATACAGGCTTAGCCTTAAACAGCTTAATACCGTGTTTCCCCGAAAATAAGACCTACCCCGAAAGTAAGACCTAGCACTATTTTCTAAACCTGCCCTAATATAAGACCTACCCCGAAAATAAGACCTAGTGTAAATCTCCAGTTCCAGGAAGACTTTTCAGGGAGCAACCGTGCACCCGAAACACCCCCTACACACTCACACCCACTATTTGGCACCATAAATATATAAGACCTACCCTGAAAATAAGACCTAGTGTGTTTTTGGGAGCCAAAAAAAATATAAGACAGTGTCTTATTTTCGGGGAAACACGGTAGAAGGCAGTAGGTATCTATCCGCTTTAGATTGAAAAAAAAGCCCAGGATTGTCTTGGTACTATTTATTGGTTTTGGTAGAGATAATTCTATATTGTTCCTGCTAGATTCAGAGGCTTGAAAAATTACTTCAAGAAAGTTTAAAAAGCTGGAACTTATTCTGTTAGTTCCTTCTGCCATTGGTGTTTATGGTTGCTGGGTCTTCTTGAGAAGTCCATAAGAATTCTGTAAGGCCACAAACTTTTCCTAAGAGAATTTCTAGTTTATTATAATATAGCAGCATTGCCAAATGTCTGCCCTTGAATATGAGGTTGGAGGTAATACTCTTTTTCAATAAAAATAACCACTAGTTTACAGCGGTGCTTAAGTTTGTAAATCAAAAGTATTCAGAAGTCAATTTTACAAAAGCCAGTTTGTAAAACTGACTTCTGAATACTCCCCAGAAAGTTACAATTCCACTTAGCAGTAAATGTTACTTTACACACACATTGAAAACATAATTATGAATTGTGTTTACATTGAAAGTAAATAAATCCATGAGAATATAACTTCACAGTGTAACTCAAGTATTATGTGCCTTAATAAATATTCAACAAGACATAATTCCTTTTTATGTCCATAAACAGTTTCTGAAATTTTGGATTGATTTTCCTTTTAACAGCACCATTGATTTGAGGGGGAAAGCAATATTCATGGGCAAATCCTCCAATATTATTTTTATTTGTGCGTTAAAAATGATTAAGATTAGACTAAATTAATAGAAATTGAACTAAAAACGCGATCTGTATTGCCATGCCTAGATTTTCTAAATAGTTTTTCAGTGAAAGAACTTGATAGACGAATCTCCTTTCCAGCAACCCTCCTCCCTTCCCCCATCCTGCCTCTAAACTACTTCCTGAGCTCTGAACATGCGTGGATATCCTAGCTTCGGAGACAAACAGAAGTATCACGTGACAGATGACCGTGTACGTCGAAAATTAGAAAAGGTGGCTTAATTTGCATGCCCATCATACATTGCGCCAAAGTCCTTGTATATTCAGATGTTTAGCCTTAATTTTAAGGTTTTGATTGATATAGTTTGCAGGACAACTGTGAATTTTCACCTCTTCGTCATGATATTACATTTGGCATTTTAGTTTGATATGAAATTGATATTCAGCGTCACAAAATGATCTGCTGTATGTGCCCCCTCATAGCAAAGCTTCAGCCGGTTTTTTATTGGATGGCAGTTTGTGGCTAATTTTTTGAGGCTCTACTGCGGTAGAGCTACAATAGGCTGTTGGAAAGCAGAGGTCTTTCAGGAAGTTGTCTGGATTTAAAGTATTGTTATGCTGGGTCTACGTGATTGTTGCTTAATAGGTAAAAATTTCTGCAGAGGAGTATTTTGGGGGGAAATGCAGTTGTAGGTGTTTATCTTACCATGTTAGGTGGTTCTTTTCAATTCAAAGCTGCATGAGTAATGAGTACCTTACAGTGTCTTTTGCTTGATAATTTTTTTAAATTTTGCCATTCATGTTTCCTTAACTAATTTATTTTTCCTATTTTTGTTTTACTATAAAAGACAGGAGAGAATTCATCAGTTTTTCAAGTCTTTGTTATATTCAATACAACTTAGGACAACTGAGCCCAAAATTTCTGTTACTAAATTAAGTAAATTTTGCCCCATTTTATGACCTTGCTTGCCACAGTTAAGTGAATCACTGCAGTTGTTAAGTTAGTAACAGTTGTTAAATGAATCTGGCTTCCCCATTGACATTGTCAGGATGATTGAGGGAAAAACTACAACCCTCATAAATAGGAACCAGTTGCCAAGCATCTGAAATTTTGATCACAATTTTGATGCTCCCCATGGAGTTGTGTGAAAAAAGATCATATGTCACTTTTTTCAGTGTTGTAACTTTGGTCACTAAATAAACTGTTGTAAGTCAAGGACTGCCCGTATATTGTTTTTAATTATCAAATTGAATGCAAACTACAAGCAGCTACAATTCTGGCATCTAGCATCACATATCACCAGGATTAAACAATAAAAATAATAAAAAAATAATTTGATCAAAACCAAAGAATACCAACAACAATTAACAGACAACAAAGATTTTGCTTCCTAAACATTTTTGAGTGTATCTTAATAGATTTTTGGCTGAGAATATTTGCACCAAGACAATTCCTTGTGTGTCCAACCACACTTGGCCAATAAAGAATTCTATTCTATTCTATTCATTAAAATATCCTGTAATTTTAACCTGTCACATACCTTTTTATAGAAATCTGGTTTTGCAGTTTCTTTTAAGTTTACTAAATTGGCTTGCATTATAGGAAGCTTTGTGTAGCTGATACATGTACTGCATGTATGCATTCAGGGCATGTTGTATAAATTTGTGAAATAAGTAAAATTTGGACATGCCTAGGCATGCTTAGGTAGGATGTATCCTGGAAAGGTTATAAAAACAGCTCACATGAACAAATGCTACTCATTTTGTTGATATCAGTTTCCATGTATTTTGGTGATTGTTTCAAGGCATAGCATTGCTAATGTACATGTAATTTAAATAACAAGTAACCCAGTTATAGATTTGCTGTAGGATGATTGGTGACAGCAGAAATGTCTTGCCAATGTTGGAAGAGCCATGATATGTTCTGCTGCGTATGTGGCAAGTACATGGTTAATCCTCAAACATGCATCAAGACTAAACTTAAGAAAGCATATGAAGTTGGGTTGTAAGAATGGTAATTAAGAAAAGGTCTGGGCTCCTCTCATTTGTTGCGCAAGATGTGTTGTTCAGACTTAGTGCTTGGCTTAGAGGAACGTGGAAGTCAATGTCTCTTCGCTGTCCTGATGATATGGTGGGAACAAAATGATAATATGACAGACTTACTCCTGACTAAAGTTGCGGGTTTCTCTGCTAAAAATCTGAAATCAGTTAAATATCCCAATCTGCCATGAGATCAGTGCCACATGACAATTTGCCACCACCGAAGCCACCAGGGACAAGGGAGCTTACAGATGCTGCAACGCACCAGCCAGGCACAGACAGTTACAGTATTTTGGATTTTGAACTGGTGACCCTCATCTCATAACACATTCAAAATTAAATGACCTGGTCAGGGATTCTAAAGCAAAACTCCTGGGTTAAAACTGTAAAGGTGGGATTTGCTATCAACCAGGTATGAAATATATGTCTTCTGAAACTGCCAAGATGATTTAGCGAATTTTTTTGCACAAGGTTTGACAATTTTGTTTTCTGTACTGACATTTTTTTCACAGCTTTGCATTGTGAGCATGACTCACTAGAATGGCATCTCTTTATCTGATTTATCATTGTTAACCCTCAAGGCTGTCTCATTACACCAGGGGGTCCCCAAACTTGGCAACTTTAAGACTTGTGGACTTCAACTCCCAGCATTCTCCAGCCAACTATGCTGGCTGGAGAATTCTGGGAGTTGAAATCCACAAGTCTTAAAGTTGCCAAGTTTGGAGACCTCTGCATTACACAACGACAATATACAACGTTCAGTACCTGTCGACTATTGTGGCACACATGAAAGAAGTATATGAAAACATGGAACTGTTATTGAAGCAGATCCAGTACATTGAGTAAACTGGAATGTAGGTGGAATCTAAAAGTAATGGCTCTGTTGCTTGAAATGCAGGCCAGATATACCAAGTACAGTTAATTCTCAACTTACAACCACAATTGAGCCAAAATGCATTTTGCTTACTGAGACATTTGTTATTTTTGTTCCATTCTACATCTTTTCACAGTTGTTAAGTGAATCACTGCAGTTTTTAAGCTAATAACATGTTTGTTAAGTGAATCTGGTTTTGCTGTGGTTCGCCAGCAGCAGGTGCGGATAGCTGAGGTCTCAGAGAGTGAGGACTCAGATGACAGGCCTGCGTGTGATGCAGGGATGGAGCCAGAACCAACAGGGAGAAGAATGCTGCCTTCAGAGATTATGGAGGCTGGCAGCAGTGATAAAGAAGTTCCCGAAGAGTTTGTGCCCAGTGCCCGTGCGCACAGGGCTGCTCAAAGGAAAGAGCAGCTGTAGCAGCACAGGCGACTCAGGAGTAAAGCTGCAAGTAATAGCCCCTCCCTCAAGAGATAAAAGCCAGCTGAGAAACCAGAGTTCTTTGCAGGAAGCAAAGAAGTTTTTGCACTCAAGCCTTGTGGACGTTTGGAATATCTTGTTTGGTATTTGGAGACTCTTTGTGTTTGAAATATTCCTTAGTAACTTTATCTAGTGTTCTTGGCAGCCTTGCACAACCTTGACAAGGCTCATTCTTATCAGAGATAATTAATTTGAAACGGCCTTTTAACAGGGAACGGAATTCGTAAAGAATCATTAAAAGGTTTTGCTGTTACCTCTGTTTCGTGTTCCACGACAGACCAGGATAGATAATTGCCAACTTCAGGAAGATAACCAGGTACAGTCCGTTGGAAGAACGCCAACCAAGATAAACCTTCTTTAGAAATAAAACACTCATTTGTCTCCAGCATCTGTTAGCACTCAGGTCCAAACTCTTATGCAAATCTCACACCTGCAACCCATGAAGAGGATCATGGCCCTCTCCTCCCGAGTAGACCACATTTTCCCTGATCCTCTCCTCCCTGCATGCCCTAGGATGGATAGGGGATGGGCCTGGGTCCTCCTCTGACTGCTCAGCTGGCCTTTGCCCTTCCCCAGCCTCCTCCACCACCTCTGGAGCCACACTTCCACTCCCTGTTGGCTGTTCCTCCTCTTCCTCAGTCATTCTCCACCAGGGGCATGACACTTTAGTCTTGGTGCAGTTGCTCTCAGTATACATAAAAGAAAAGATAAATTCATCAAGAGTCAGGGTACAACATAAGGTACATTCACTTATTAATAGTCATAGGGTACAATAAGCAATCAAATCATACCACGAAACAGTCAATATAAATTGTAAGGATACAAGCGACAAAGTTACAGTCATACAGTCACAAGTGGGAGGGGATGGGTGATAAGGAGTGATTAGAAGATTAACAGTAATAGTAGTGCAGTCTTTGTAAATAGTTGGACAATGTTGAGGGAATTATTTGTTTAGCAGAGTGATGGTGTTCGGGAAAAAACTGTTCTTGTGTCTAGTTGTTCTGATGTGCAGTGCTCTATAGCAGTGGTTTTGAGGGAAGGAGTTGAAACAGTTTATGTCCGGGATGTGAGGGGTCTGTAAATATTTTCACAGCCCTCTTTTTGACTTGTGCAGTATACAGGTCCTCGATTGAAGGCAGGTTGGTAGTAATTGTTTTTTCTGCAGTCCTAATTATCCTCTGAAGTCTGTGTCTGTCCTGTTGGGTTGCAGAACCCAAACCAGACAGTTATAGAGGTGCAGATGATAGATTCAATAATTCCTCTGTAGAACTGTATCAGCAGCTCCTTGGGCAGTGTGAGCTTTCTGAGTTGGTGCAGAAAGAACATTCTTTGTTGTGCTTTTTTGATGACGTTTTTGATGTTAGGTGTCCATTTTAGGTCATGTGATATAATAGAATCTAGAAATTTGAAGGTCTCTACTGTTGATACTGTGTTGTCTAGTATTGTGGGAGGTGATATTATGGGAGGGTTTCTTCTAAAGTCTACCACCATTTCTATGGTTTTGAGTGTGTTCAGTTCCAGATTGTTCCGGTTACACCATGAGGCAAGTTGTACAACCTCCTGTCTGTATGAGGATTTGTCGTTGTTTGAGATGGGGGTTGTGGAGATAGGTGGCTGTAGTTTCCTTTCAAACCTGCAGTAAAACACATTCAGGTCATCTGCTAGTTCTTGATTTCCTTCTGCCTGGGAAGGAGGTTTGCTGTAGCCAGTGAGGTTTTTAAGATTTTCCACGTTTGCTGGTTCATTTGTTGAGAACTGATTCCTTAACTTTTCAAAGTCGCTTCTTTTTGCTGCTCTGATCTCTCATTAATATGTTTCTGGCCTCTGTCACATTTTCTGTAGGCTTCCTCTTTGGAACGACTAGCTGCTTAAGGTTAGCTGTGAACCAAGGTTTATTGTTACTATATATATTTGCAGATTCCTTGTTGGTACACATAAGTCTTTGCAGAAGCTGACATATGATGTTACAGTATCTGTGAGCTCATCTAGGTCTGCAGAGGTATCTTCAAAAACATTCCAATCAGTGCAATCAAGGCAAGCCTGGAGCTTCAGCTTTGCCTCATCAGACCAAGTCTTCACTGATTTTAATTGTTGGTTTCATGGTTTTAAGTCTTTGTCTGTAGGCAGGTACAAGGTGAATCATGCAGTCATCAGAGTGTCCCACAGCTGCTTGTGGTAAAGACCTATAAGCATCTTTTACTGTTGTGTAGCAGTGGTCTAAAGTATTTTTGCCTCTGGTGGGACAATTTACATGCTGGAAATATTTTGGGAGCTCCTTCCTTAAATTTGTTGATTGAAATCTCCTAAAATGATGGGAAGGGAATCTGGGTGTTTGGCTTCAGCCTCCATAATTTGATCAGCTAGAGTTCATAATATCTTGGTGCTTGTGGAGGAACATACACAGCTATTAGGAGAAATGAGAACTCACATGGAGAATGAAATGGCTTGCAATTGATATGTAAAGACTAAATTTTCATCACAGAATTTATATATTATAGTTATATCCTGAGACCAGCTGTTGATATATAAACATAATCTTCCACCCTTTGTTTTACCTGATGTCTCTTCAATTCTGTCTGATCTAAAATGGGTGAGAGATCTAAATATTTAGATCTAAATATCTAAATATGGTGTCTGATCTAAATATGGATGGGAGAGGGAAAGACACTGTCATATTACTTGAATAGAACAAAGTTTATTGATTGTAACAATCAGTGAGTAATTTAACATTTCCATCAAAAGCTTATTGTAGATAGGTAAAATAGAAAAAATGCCATTGCTGTTTTTTTTCAATCTATTTGACTAGCCTAAACCTCTGGAATTATCCTGGTAAGACTCCCATTTAAAAACTCAGAATCTCTTAGCTTTTTCAAGGTTGGCTATAGTTGACTAGCTACTACCATCTAGGTGGGGAACAAAATGTAAACACCAACTGAAAAAAAAACCTTTTCCTCTAATGAGAAAAATTACAAATGGAAAGGGGAAAAAATAGAGCATTTTGAAAAGTTAGTATTTGCAGTATAGTATATACATCAGTAAATACCATTTATGGAAGTACAATACCTTACTTCCAAATACTCTTATTCAGATAGCCTAGTCAGAATAGGACAATGTGAAAGTTTTCAAGAAATGACCAGTAGCTGACTGTTTTCATGGAAATTTGCTTAGAGATTTGTCTTTTAATTTTGCTTAGAGATTTGTCTTTTAATTTTAATAAGCAAATAAACACCCATTAATCTAGGACAATTTGCAACATGATCTTCCCTGGTCAGGCTTTGAAACAACTCATAAAAGAGAAGAACACAAGTGGGGAAATACTATGATTTTGAAATATAAAAAGGAAAAGTCAATGGAGGATAATAGGAGCTTATTAGACTTACAGGGTACAAGAAATCCTTGACTTACTACCACAATTTATCCCAGTCAAAAATTTGTTAAGTGAGTTTGCCCCATTTTACTACTTTTGTCACATTTGTTAATTGAATCACTGCAGTTGTTAAATTAGAAACAAGGTTGTTAAGTGAACCTGGTTTCCCCATTGTTTATCAGAAGTTTGCAAAAGGTGATTACATGACCCTGGGACACTGCAAATGTCATAAATGTGCGTCAGTTGTCAAGTATCTGAATGTAAATTATATGACCAGGGGGATGCTGCAATGGTCATAAGTGTGAGAAATGTTCATAAGTCATTTTTTGTGCCATTGTAACTTCTGTCACTAAATGAACTGTTGTAAGTTGAGGGCTACCTGTATTAACTACCACAACAGAAAATTAGAACATTTGATAAAGTATCTCTTCTTCATCTTCACCTTTTTTCCCCATTTGAAAAGGACCAGAAGAAAGAGGGGGAAATAAAACCCAAGGCCAGTCAAAATTGTTTACATTTATTCTGAACTACTATTTTAATGTATATTTGTAAGGCAGTTATCACTATCGGTCATTTGCAGGCCACCAGTCTTTTTAGCGGAAATGTCAATGAGTAATGATGAAGGATTCCACATAAATATTCTTGGTCAAAAAATATATTACATTGCCACAGAATAGCTTAAAACTAAAAGAGCAAGAAGTAATAAAAATAGTAATATTGTTTTATGCCTTGTGATGGCCTATATCGGGAGGAAAACAATCTCCCCACTAGGTTCATAGCATAATGCACTTGCAAGGAAGCTTCAGACCTTTGCTGTTATCTCCGAAGAGTAGTCCAAGAAATATATCTGGAGATCTTAGGTAAGTTCTTAACCTCGAGAACAACGAATGAGAAACAGAAGTCCCAGATTAAAAAAAAGTAATCTGAGACAAAACCAACAGAGAAAAACAAAACAAAAATATCAAAGAAAGGAAAAAGATTCCTGGGAAGGCAGAGCTCATTTTAGAAACAGACAGTTTAAAAACAACAAACGGCAACATAAAAAGTACATGGCAAAGTTCCTCTAAGTTTGTAATAGTAGAAATGCAGCCAGACATCCTATGCCTCAGTGACCAAGTAGGCATATTTTCCACTGAAGGTTCTGACGCCTTTGCTCTCCATCTCAACATGTTCTCCTGATAGTCTCTGGGTGAGAGAGAGCACCATGGCCTGTATGTTACAGCTGGTGGAGGGTCTGTAAAAGCGAGTGTCTAGCAAAAGAGCAGGAATCCAAAGCACGGTTAGGCCTATGGAGATAGAATGGAAATAATGAGGGGAAAAACTTTTTCTTCAAAATTTCTTAAACTGCATTGAGTCAACAGATACTTAAAGACAGAGTACAAACTGTCATTCTGCCCAAGAAGAATTCTGAAACTTTTCATAGACAACTATCAAATATTTTTTAAAAAAGAAATATTGAAGATTTATATAACATCAAGGGAAACAGTGTACTTATTTTCTACTTTACATGAGAAGGCTGCTGTGGACAGGAAAAATTCTGAGAGTTTAAAATGTTGATATGAAGCACAATATCAAATTTGTGCAGCAAAAGTAAGAATTTATAGCAAAAGAAAATATACCCAATGCATTCATATTTCAAGTAGCATGTACAGGTGAAACTCGAAAAATTAGAATATCGTGCAAAAGTTCATTTACTTCCGTAATGCAACTTAAAAGGTGAAACTAATATATGAGATAGACTCATTACATGCAAAACAAGATAAGTCAAGCTGTGATTTGTCATAATTGTGATGATTATGGCTTACAGCTCATGAAAACCCCAAATCCACAATCTCAGAAAATTAGAATATTACATGCAATCAATAAAACAAGGATTGTACATAGAACAATATCGGACCTCTGAAAAGTATAAGCATGCATATGTACTCAGTACTTGGTTTGGGCCCCTTTTGCAGCAATTACTGCCTCAATGTGGTGTGGCATGGAAGCTATCAGCCTGTGGCACTGCTGAGATGTTATGGAACACCAGGATGCTTCAAGAGCGGCCTTCAGCTCTTCTGCATTGTTCGGTCTCATATCTCTCATCTTTCTCTTGGCAATGCCCCATAGATTCTCTATGGGGTTCAGGTCAGGCGAGTTTGCTGGCCAATCAAGCACAGTAATCCCATGGTCATTGAACCAGGTTTTGGTGCTTTTGGCAGTGCGGGCAGGTGCCAAGTCCTGCTGGAAAATGAAGTCAGCATCCCCATAAAGCTCGTCTGCGTAAGGAAGCATGAAGTGCTCCAAAATCTCCTGGTAGACGGCTGCGTTGACCCTGGACTTAATGAAGCACAGTGGACCAACACCAGCAGATGACATGGCTCCCCAAATCAACAGACTGTGGAAACTTCACACTGGACTTCAAGCATCTTGCAGTGTGTGCCTCTCCATTCTTCCTCCAGACTCTAGGACCTTGGTTTCCAAATGAGATGCAAAAGTTGCTCTCATCAGAAAAGAGGACTTTGGACCACTGAGCAACAGACCAGGTCTGTTTTTCTTTAGCCTAGGTAAGACGCTTCTGACGACATTTGAAGCCCATGTCCAGGATCCGTCTGTGTGTGGTGGCTCTTGATGCACTGACTCCAGCCTCAGTCCACTCCTTGTGAAAGTCCCCAACGCTTTTGAATGGCCTTTTCCTGACAATCCTCTCCAGGCTGCGGTCATTCCTGCTGCTTATGCACCTTTTTCTTCCACACTTTTCTCTTCCACATAACTTTCTATTAATGTGCTTTGATACGGCACTTTGGGAACATCCAACTTCTTTTGCAATTACCTTTTGAGGCTTTCCCTCCTTATGGAGGGTGTCAATGATGGTTTTCTGCACAACTGTCAGGTCAACAGTCTTTCCCATGATTGTGATTCCTACTGAACCAGACTGAGACCATTTAAAGGCTCAGGAACCCTTTGCAGGTGTTATGGCTTAATTAGCTGATTAGAGTGGGACACTTTGAGCCTAGAATATTGCACCTTTTCACAATATTCTAATTTTCTGAGATTGTGGATTTGGGGTTTTTATGAGCTGTAAGCCATAATCATCACAATTATGACAAATCACAGCTTGACTTATCTTGTTTTGCATGTAATGAGTCTATCTCATATATTAGTTTCACCTTTTAAGTTGCATTACGGAAGTAAATGAACTTTTGCACGATATTCTAATTTTTCGAGTTTCACCTGTATTACACAAGCAGAGACTAATAATACTGTTTGATTAATTTCACACTAGAAATAATCTACATTACAGATTATTAAGGAAAATAAAATTTTCAATATTTTTTCTGCATCAATCAAGAAACCCTCCTCAATATTTCACTGGAAGATTTTTCACTTTTTCTAACTGCATTTGGATTGAAAAGAAATCTAGGATCATAGAATATATATTCAGTACATAGTGTAAAAGGGAAGCATAGGTAGTCCTTGACTTGCAACCATTCATTTCAATGGCACTGAAAAAGTGACTTATGACTGTCATGTGATTAAAATTCAGTTGCTTGGCAACTAGCATGTATTGATGACAGTCGCAATATACCAGGATCATGTGATCACCTTTTGCAACCTTCTGACAAGCAGCGTTAATGGAGAAGCCAGATTCACTTAACAATCATCTTACTTTTTACAACACTGATTCACTTAATAACAGTGGTAAGAGAAGTCATAAAGTGGGGCAAAAATCACTTAGCAACTGTCTTGCTTAGCAATAGAAATTTTGGATTCAGTTGTGGTCATAGGTTGAGGACTATCTGTTAACAACTTAATGTAAAAATGCCATATTGTATCCAGTTTTTTTTAAATTTATTATAGTTAAAGCCAAAGATTGATATGATCTGAAGAAAAATTAAGAGTATTTAATTGGCCTATAACTGTAATAAAGATTTGATTTGATTAGTATCTTAAATATAGAAATGTGTTAATTTTAAACAGAACAGTTACTACCGTAGAGTACCCCAAAATTTAACAAATTAGCTATTTCTGTAGTCTGATTGTACAAGCTTGTAATTTTGTAGATTTCCTTCCATTGTAAAGGATCTTCCCAGTAAAACAGCAAGCAATATTTACTTCTAAAACCCCAAACTGTTTTTTTTTTAATTACATTTATATGCCTCCCTTCTCCGAAGACTCAGGGCGGCTTACAATTTTTTGGGATACAACCCAGTGTGCTCAGCAATAGCCTTCATTCCATTGTATATGCCTGCTTATTACTAAGCGGCATTTTTACAAAGTCAGCTTATTGCCCCCAACAATCTTGGGTCCTCAGTTTACCTACCCCGAGAGGATGGAAGGCTGAGTCAACCTTGAGCCTGGTGGGATTCGAGCCTACAGTAATTGTAGACAGCTGGATCTTAAGTGCAGGCATTTAACAGCCTGAGCCACCAAGGCCTTTTTATTTATATATATTCTATATTGCTTAATTCTGAAGGCTCCAATAAGTATACTATTAAAGTAATATAGTAATAAACATTAATATCACAATAAATCAATAGCATCATCTTAAAAAACAGCACAAAATATGACAAACACTACTCATAAATGTTCCTCTTGGAAAGCCATGTTTTTACAAGTCTCTGGAAGCCCATGGAAACAGTCTCACTGTGGGGAACAAGTTATTCCACAGGAGGGGAGGCCCTACATAGTAAAAGCCCTCCCACTTCACCTTTTCATAGGTAGAGCCCCTTAGCAGGCTTTTGTATGTGGTTGGTTTCAGCAGGCAGACTCTAAATGGGAGAAGTGTTCTTGTAGATATAGCCCTCAAGTCTGATCCTAAGTCACAGAGAATTTACCAAATAATAACATTTAGACAATCCTTGGGAACAAGTGCAGCTCCTATAAAAGCAGAGTTCTTTGACAGTGTCAATATTGCCCATCACCTTTACTCAACAATAGGTTCAGGGACACTAATTCATGTGAACTGGTAGGAAAGTATTGGATTTCCCTCCCTATGTATTGCTAATCTTTCCACTGAGATCACAATACTCACTTTGTAACAAAGGCCAAGAGAATTGGGGCAAGGGACTTGGGAAAATAATCCTGCTGGACCATGTGGTTCAGTGTCATCAGAGGGCCATAAAGGCTCGGAACAACCTTGATCTTCTCTTCACTCTGAAAGGTAAAAGAAAAAAGGAAGATTAAAAGGAAAATTACTATATCTAGAGGGGCCAGCAACATTTACACAGTATTGTCCCCACCACCTCCCATAACCACACAAAATCCATTTTGTTCCATTCTGCAAACATTCCAGCAATCCTTCAGCAACCTTTCTAAATTCAGACACTGAACTGGAATATTCCCATATTCCTTTTTTTTGCCTCCCAGAAAGGTATGGTGTGATGCCATCATATTTATTCCATTTTCATAAAGATCGACAGAAGATAGAATTTTGCATTAAATTATTGCTTGAACATACCAAGACATGATCTTTGCCTTTCCAAATATAAATACAAACAGACCTCAACATACAACTATGTTTAATGACCGTTCAGTTATAAGGGCACTGAAAAAAGGTGACATATGACTCATCCTTATACTTATGAATGTTGAGTCATCCCCACAGTCACATGATCAAGCTTTGGGTACTTTTCTTTTTTTTTTTTTTTAATTTTTCATATAAATAGAAAGAGCAACATATTCAATATCCATATAAACAGTGTGTTGTCTGTTTACAATTCTTTTGAGTAATACTCATAGTAATAATAATATTCTCCAGCAGTAATCTCATAATAACAGTGCTTTTCCCTCATAATATTAATACATATTAATACTAATCAAAATTAAGTTATAACAATCAACCCTAATAATGAAAGTAATTATTTCTCTCGTGATTTTACAAATTCTAACTTTTGTTTCTCTTGTTTAACCATCGATAGAACAGATCCAATATTTCAAAATATTCAGTGTCTTCCTTTTCTTTAATTTCAAGTGTTAGTTTATTCATTTCTGCACATTCTAAGACTTTTGTTATTATCTTTTGTTCTGTAGGGATCTCCTCGCATTTCCAATGTTGTGCAAACCCAATTCTGGCCACTGTTAACACATGTTCTATTAAATATACATTCCTTTTACTGTATCTTTCTGGTATAATGCCCATCAGAAATATTACTGATTTTAAATCTATATGTTCCTTTATCATTTTTTTCTGTCCAGGTATGTATTTTAGTCTAATTTTTTTTTTGCTTTCAGGAATGTCCACATGTAGTGGTATGAGCCCAGGATTTCCAACTTCCAACACTTGGCAGACATATTCTTAAACATTCTAGCTAATCTTGCTGTAGGAAAGTGCCCATCTATAAAACATTTTGTGTAGGTTTTCTTTATATGCAGTAGACGTTGCCAATTTATAGTTTGTATCCCACAACTTTTGCCATTTGTCCAATTCTATAGAATACCCAAAATTTTTAGCCCATGCTATCATGGTTTCTTTTACTTGCTCCTCTTCCATTCTAACAGTCAATAGATAATTATAGAATTTTTTAATTAGTTTCTCCTCCGGTCCCATTAAAACCTTTGGGTACTTTTCAACTGGTATGTATTTACAATGGTTGCATGACATTCCAACATCCCTTCCAACTCTATCATTCTGTAATTTATTACAAGTGCCATCATACCTGGTATTCACCTACTGAGCATTTTGGAATAGAAAATATACAATCAAACCTCATAGCTGTCAAAAATCATCTATCTACTTACCTTTAGCAATCCCATGTGAATCAAAAGACTTGTTATGAAAGCATCAGAATTGAAATTGGCTGATGAAAAAGCTTCTCTCATCAAAGCATCTAAAAAAATCCAACTGTATTAGAAATATGGAAACCTCAATCCTTAGGGAAATATTATTTGATTTTGGTCTACTGCCTATGTCCTGTAATCTAAGGAAAGACAACACATTTAGCATCATGGTCTTAGCTAACAATTTCAAATATTTAAAAATAAACCCAAAGGAAAAATTTTTTCAGGATCCAAGAGCATGAATTAAGTTCCTATAGTGAAAGGCAGCATTTTAAAAATAGAAATAAGAAAAACTAATTTTAAATTGACCTCTTTTGTAAAATAGTACATAAAAAGGAATATTCAAAAAATTAATGTCTGGCCCAATCTCCATATATTTGATCTGAGCTACAGGATAGTTGAAATTGTCAAAAAAAGAGAGGTTATTAAGAATCTGATGGCAACTTTATCGAATAGATTTTACAGACATGGATCTACTTATATCAGGGCTATCAAACTCCCAGCCAGCAGGCCAGATGTGTCATGCACTGGCCACGCCCACACCCAGTTTAGTGAAGGTGGGAAAAGTCCTGATATCTCACAGGAGGCCACCATGACATCGTGAATTTGACACTCACTCATCAACATTGTACTGATTAAAACCTTTAAAAAAGGACATACCTGTTGTTTCATACACAGCTGTTTTTACTACTGTCTCATCTTGGAAGACAGAAGAGATCTTAAGAAAAACAGTAACAACTTTTTCTGTGTCAGATCTGTCTGTCTAAAGAAAATACAGTATCAAAATTAAACTTGCTACAATAGTTTATCACTAGAAAGAGAACAGGTGGCCTATGCTATTACTTATGGCATTTCAACCTCATAAAAACTGTTCTGCAATAGAACTAGGCCAGTGATGGTTAACCTTTTTGGTGTAGAGTGCCCAAAGCGCACGTGAATGCATGTGCGCGTGCCCCATCCCCAAAATGCAGTGTGAACTACCCCCGTGCATGCGCACTGCCCCTGTGCATGTGTGCACATTCCCTGCGCATGGGCACCCATGCATGCACCTTGCCCCCCCCCGGTCCCATTTTGGCTTCCAGGTTGGTGCAGGAGGCTTTTCAGGCCCAAAATGGGGCACAGGGGGACCTTGCGATCTCTGCAGTTTCTCTCCCCAGTGCGCCCTAGCTTTCTCCTCCATTTCTGCCATGGAGAGACACCTGCAGAGATCGGGGAAGGCACGGGCAGCAGAAATGGAGGAGAAAGCTAGGGCACGCTGGGGGAAGAAACTGCGGAGATCAGGGAAGGCACAGGAGGCAGAAATGCAGGGAAAGCTAGGGCATGCTGGGGGGAGAAAGCTAGGGCGTGCTGACTGGAAAACTGCGGAGATCGGGGAAGGCCCTGTCCCCACTCATGCACGGCAGAGACCCGAAGACCAGCTGACTGGGGGGAGGCACGCATGAATGTGCAGTGGAGCTGGGCTGGGGCGACAGCTGGCACACCCGCAGAGAGGGTTCTGTGAGCCACTTGTGGCACACATGCCATACGTTCACCATCATGGATCTAGGCAATTATTATGATTGCAGTACTTTGACTTGATTCTAAAGCAGTGTTTAAGTAGGCAGAGACCTATAAACAGAACACTGGCACACAATTCCATAGAACAATTGCATGTTTTTCCAAATTCCCAGGGCATGCTTTGATGACCTTTCTGGAGTCAGATCTAAAGTGCTGCATAGGCCTACCAATTCTTATTTCTCCAAAGAAATAATTTTAACTAATTTAAATAGCTTGCAAAGCTGCTGTGTGATATTCGGTTTAAAACACATTAGAATTCTAATATTCAGTAAGTTTCCAAGTAAAGCAATGTGTAAAGTAGAAGAGAAGAGACACCAGTCAACAAGAACAGAACTACTGAGCAACTAAGCATGGTGCCCAGAAAAGTGTGTTTTGTAAAATATTAGCAATGTTTACCTGTTGCATTATCAAAGTTGAACACTTGGGGCCAAGCCGCATCAATTTCTCTGGCGATGGGAAAGCTAGAAAGGTACCAACATCAACAGGAGGAAGAGGAGAGGATAATGGTGTAGAATCCTGTAAGAAATCCTGAAAATTAATCTTTTTCCAGAAAATACAGAAACAGTAGAAGTTGTGTAGCAGATGAGAATGATGGAACGGGTAGTGCAGTAACGTGGATTCATTTAGGCAGAAGTAGTATAGTTTGTTCCAAGTTTATTGGGAGATAAATATCCTTTAAGATCTTGTTGACACCACCCCAACATGATAAGAATTTTAATCTTGTGTTCTGATTTTATACTGATATTGTCATCTCTTTTATTCCTGCTAGTATATTAGATGAGAAATATAATCTTTTGCTCAGTCACTAGTTTATTTAACAATAACTTTGTACAGCAAAGGATATGACCAGCTGCCTCTATTCTCTGCTTTATTACAGAAACGTTGTTCAGCTAATCACTTTCCTTTAGATTTTGATATAATTATCCTTCCTTTTCTTTTCCTATTTTTATTCTGTTGAATTGTCAGTTGCTACTTTTTCTCTTCTTGTCCCCCATCTCTAAATTCTGTTTGCCTTTTTGTCTGTACTCCTAAAACAGTAATGGTTTATTTGTATTACTTAAAATATGCAGGCAGTTTTAAAACAAAACAGCCAGCTTGGCCTGGATATGAATTTAGGAATACACTCCAGGAACATTTGCAGGAATCTAGTATATATGGCTACATTTACCAGGAAATTTAAACATACATCATATTAATTTTACATACTTAGAAAACACTGTAGCCAAGTGTCTTAACAGGAAAAAACATGAAATGTAATCAAATGAATAAATTATTTGTAAATTTTATTTTTGTCTACAGTATTTTGGAAACAATAATTTGGAAGTGTACATTTTAAAATGTTAAGTTTCAAGGGGAAAAGCAGCAAAGCAAAATTAAACAGGAGTAGGTGTATGCATTTGTTTTCATTAGGCAGGTACACATAATTCCTTAAGGATAATTATTTGAAAAAGTCAGCAGCTATAAAACTGATAAATTTGTCCAGCAATGTATTACTTTAGTATGTTAAATAATTTTATACAAGCAAAAACAGACAATAAATAGCTACAACAGCTTTCCAGCTGATACCACCAGGCATATCAACTGCAGCAGTTGTTCTTGTTTAAAAGAGGAAAGGTGTACTTATACCTACATGTTCCTCTAAGATTTTTTTAGATGTAAGGGGTTCTTGTTCTCCAAGTCCCCTCTCCTGCACCTGAAGTGGCTCTTCTTCCTCTTCCTCCTCCTCCTCTTCTTCTTCCTCTTCTTCCTCTTCCTCCTCCTCCTCCTCTTCATCATCTTCTCCATCATCATCACTAAACGAATACCAGAATATAATTATACATACTATTGGGAGACATATGCAGATATTTATTTCTAGTCAGCTTGTATTCATCATTATAAAATTGTAAACACACATGAATAAAAAAATTGGATATCCAAAACACAGTAAATAACCATATTGTCCACAAGATCACATCCATATTCATAACAAGATATGATATTAAATCTAATCCAACTCCTCCTAGTGTGGGTAATAGAAATACTAAGTCTTAGCTGCAAAAATCTAGCTGATCCTAGTTAGGAGCAATGAATTTGAATTTTCTGCATTTGTTGCCCACTAGTCCTCCAGATTTTTGCAACACAAAATCTAGTAGACCTAGTTCATGAATAACAATTATTTATAGAAATAAATGGAAGAATCCAAGATAATAAATGCAACTTGTCATATATCAAATCTTTGAAAAAAAGACAAGATTCTGACTGTTCCAATTCAAGAATTTGGCAGGGAGGGAGGGAGGGAAGGGAGGTGAAATACAATAGTTTTTTTTTAATTTCCCAATCTCAAATTTTCTTAGTGCAAATTGGAAAGAATTGTGGCAGCAGTTGGAACAAAATGGTTTCCAAAAGCCCTAGATCATAGCTCAGACTGCCTGTACCTTAAAGGCTGGAGAAAAGGCGGAACGAACTATTACAACAATGTGTATATGTATTTCTCCACTTCTGCCAAAGCCACAGTACAAATTAACCTTAAACCATATTACACAACAACTGCACAGTATACTTTCATTTTTGCTACTGAGGTTTTGCTGAAAGGCTCTTAAATGAGCCTTGCAGCCATGAATATCCATTATATTTAAAAAAATCATTTCAAGGCTGTGTATATAATACACATATTTAAGAACCAAACATCCAGGTCAATTAAAATACTATTTTCTGGCTTAATAAGAGTTCTGCAGTGAAATTTATCAAATTAACAAAGTGTTAGTGTACATTGAACTTAATTGTTGCTGAGTAAGTGCCTATTTCACACATTAAAAATAATTTAGAAATTGAAATAGCCAATTATTGGAGACTCCATTAATATCTTACCTCAGGGAGCCTAGAACTTCTCCCATGTTGAAGCCTTCAAGGATATCCTGGAGCTGTTCACAGCCTTCTTCTCCAAAGCAATTGCCTATGACAAGGATACAAGCATATATAAAGAGAAGTATATATTTTTAAAGGATAGTTTGAAAAGCTCTATGTTTCTATGTGGAGAACTGGATAAAACCACAAGCTTTAATATCATATCTGAATAAAAAATGCTATACTGCAATTAAAGATGATCACTGTAAAGTCTTTGAAATCAATTGACTCAGATAGGATGGGCAATTTGTGGCCTACTTGTCCTTGCTCGTCACATCTTTTGATCTCCACAGTCTATGCTGCCAAGATGGCATACGTATGGTTTCCTACCAATACTCAGATTAAAAACAAAACGATGTGAAAGTTTTCTGGTGTGTTTAACACACCTACAAAGGTTTTTAAAACTCAAGGCCTCTGACCCATAACACCCATAGGAATCTATTCATTGTGATGTTTGGCTGCAGAAAAGTAACTTATTGTGGGCTATGCTTGGGTTTGCACAAACACTGTAAGTGCCCACAAAATAGAGGTATCAAATTAAAACTGTTGCCTATCCAGCTTCTGAGAAATTCAGTAAATTTACCTAGTAATAAGATTTGCATAATCTTAAAAACTACAGTGAATCCTATGGTCCAGTATTACTGAGATTGCAGATTTGGGGAAACTAGAAGACCAGGCATCATCCAATGGCAATTGGTAAAAGGAAGATAGGGAACAGATAATGAACTGAAAATCTGTGGAAAGCTAATTGAAAGGGAATGAACTTGAGAAAGAGAAGGGAATTTAGATTAATGTACACATTAACTCCACAGTTTGGCTGCAGATTTTAGGTACTTAAACAGCATTATCAATCATAGCACAATCACATACAGTACCATTGAGATCTAACTTCTCCAGCTCTGATTTGTCCTCAGTAGCCCCAGCAATTATAAGTGCAGCATCTATCTTGATCTCACAGAAGGCTAAGTTGAGTTCCTAGAAAGCAGAAAGTAAAGTTCATAAGAATACTTGGGTTAGGAAGAATGCAAGAAATATTTTTAAATGGGCTCATGGCATCTATAATTCATATCATCCAGAGTCCTAAAAAACAATTCAGAAACAATAGGGGCAGACAAGGTGCCTGGATTACAAATAATCATTTCTGAAGACTGCAGATAATGCTTAATTGACAGCTTGGGTTGATTTCATTTTTGATTCACTGCGTTTTAAGTTCATGGATGAATAGATTATGTTCCTGGATGATATGTGACATATAAACTGTGGCTGCCGGGAACCCCATTCTTCTCACTAGCTATCAGGAAATGTATTTTTTCCCTGCTGTTCTTATGACAGAAAAATAAACAATCTGTGGTTCACAATGCTTACTGTGAATTGCCAAGGCTCTGATATATGCATGTAAATATGCTACCCAGCCCGGCAAATTATTCAACTTTAGGATTTAAGAAGTTACCTATCCACATTTTAGAATAATATGTGGACCTTCATTCCAATTTAATATAAATAGAAACAAAATTTACATTTATCTTAAACCAAATATACACAATTCTCTAACTTCATCATGTAGCCTGACAAAACTGAAATGTTCTTGGTGTTTTTAATTTGATTTCCAACTCATGACTGTATCTTTAGCTGTAAGGTGGATGGTAACATAATTTTAAGATTTAAAAACCAAGTAGTTTCTTAAAATACAAACATGCATGTATTTCATATTTATATGATCTCTAATACCAAAACTTTTACTTACAGAAGCAGAAGTTATGTTCTGGTCCTGCCCTAGCCAAACAAATTTAGGAAATTAACTGGCTCCACTGAGATAGCCTGGGCTACAGATTCAGAGAAGGATTATTCTTTTTCTTCACTGTCTGCTGGGCACAACTAAAGATCCTCAATAAGCATATATTTTTTTCTTTTAATGATCCCGTACTCCCTTGAGGGGTGGAGTCGGGGCAACTGAATGGAGCTGAGTGTTTACTGGCCAGATGCCCTTCCTGTCACCAATGCAGAGATTTTGCCGCAGATATATTCTCATTATGCCCAGACAGAGAAATATCTGCCTCTACCTAGGATTGAATTCACAGCCTCCTGATTGGGAGGCGAGAACTCCACCTCTAGGCCATCGCACCACTTACCCAATAAGCATATTCATGTCAGCCATAATTTAGTTTGTCTCATCGCATACATAGCAATATACAAACTAGGATTAAAGTATGGCTGGCCAATACCTTTAGTTTATGAAGGCCTTCACTAACAGCTTCAGCAATAGCAACAGCGCCTTCTGAACGCACCAGGCAATCCCCAAAGTTGATTGTTTCCACTTGACGGAGTTTCTTGAGGGTCTGAATAAAATAAAGAAAACAATGCAGACTGTTCAACCTTGACAGAAGTGCTTCCTTTTAAAAATATAAGAGAGCTGTACTGAATCAGATCTGTTGCATCCAGCATTTCAGAGAAGCTCATAAACAATTCCCGAGTGCATGTGAGATTACTCATCTAGGTTCTGCCAGAAATTTAGAGGCACACTGCTATTATAGATAAAATGGTACCCTTACTCTTCATGAATTTCTCTAATCCCATTTTGAATTCTTCCCCGGGATGTCAATTTTGTATTTTACATTAGCAAATTCAACAATGTTTCCCAACCTCTACCACCCCACCAATTGCTATCTCACATGCATTAACATATAAGCAAACTTAATGTACACTGGCAAAAATTCAGATTGTTTTCTCTTCTCTAAATAATTAATCCATTTTATTTCACAACTGCTGTTCTAGATTTGAATCCAAATCACTATTAATGTGGAAATCAGTATTAATATAAAATGTAAGAC
Organism: Naja naja; assembly: GCA_009733165.1. Classification (NCBI taxonomy): domain Eukaryota; kingdom Metazoa; phylum Chordata; class Lepidosauria; order Squamata; family Elapidae; genus Naja; species Naja naja. The sequence goes on along the minus strand of CM019154.1, from coordinate 21,575,765 downwards.
AAAATTATTGAAAAGTGCTTACTTCTGCCATAGCCACAGCTCCCTTGGCAGTGAAAGTGTTATCATTCAAATTAATCACTCTCAGCAAGGGATTGACAGCAAAGGCCTCAGCTAAGGCTGTAATTCCTGGATGATTAATTCCGTTCTGCGGCATATGAACGTCTTCCAAAGTCCCAATAACCTGAGGATCAAGGTAGCACAGAAGGCCATTGTTCAAACAGAAGTAAAATCATTTTTTCCTAATAACCTAAACTCTTCATACACAAGAAGGCAAATATCACTTATTTTAATCTAAAATAGCAGAGTGTAGAAGCTATTTCAAGCCCTAGAGTTTGCTACTACTACTACGTAGAGATTCACCAAATGGAGTGCAATGTATGATATTTTTAATAAAATTATTTTCAAAAACATTAAGTACAACACTTAGCTTCTTTTTCTCATGTACCTTATATAATGTTACTTACAACCAAAATGATAGGTTAGACTCAGATAGGTATACTCAGCCCTACTTCTTAAATACACTAAGATTTATCAATTGAGGACCCTATTTACCAAAAGTGATTTTAAAAAGTTTCAAGGACCCTTTTGTTGTAAAGCTCAATTTATCAATCTATCTCAGAAGTCCATGTGCCCATAAAATAAGAATCTAAAACAGTCTAAAGACCGTATGTCCCAACAAAATGTATTAAGACAATAATTTACTAGGGTCACTTTTATCTTTCTACCGGTATTACATTTCCCCTACAATTGCTTGAATACAACTACTAGTAGGTTACAATGGCAGTTGGGATGAGAATTTCTGCCAATGAGCAATGAAGTTGTAAAGTGTGACATCACATGACTACATTGCTTAACTACAGCAATTTGGACAATCCCAGTTGCCACCATGACCTCAGAACTATGCAGGTCATTAAATGAGGACCTCACATGATCACAACTTTGAATTTCCTGCCATCTTTCCCAATGACTTTGCTTATGAGAAGTTGGCAGAAAACATAAAAATTGCAATCAGGTGACTATGGAGATGCTACAGTGGCCAGAACGCTAGGATTGATCAATATGTACCATTTGTTAAATGCTGTCATAATCTTTGAATAGTTGCTGAACAAATGGTTGGAACCAAGGGACTATCGGTAAGTTGATATATGACACAGAACAATGGGTTTCTATTCATGTAGGGCAGCTGGGCCAAACTTGTTGCACTACAATGATCAATCTATACTGCAATGATGGCACTTTTTTATTAATATGATGTCTCAATTTGTTGAATCCTTCAAACACTTTCAGGGGCTGTTTATCTGAAGAAATTGACTACTATTACAAAAGCCATCAGCAGCAGCCATCAGTAGCACCAATAGCCATCAGCTAGTAAGAACACAATGTACAACAAATCAGAATTGGATGAAAAGAATATTCATGTTTTTAGAACACATCTGACCAAAGCTCAGATTTTCCCTTCCTATTTGCCAATTACACGTAACTGTTTAATGGGATACAACTCTAATTCTCATACTCACTGTGAATGCCTCAGCTAGAGCAGTTGCACCATCATTTTCCAGACGGTTCCTGCCAGCCATAAATACTTTCAGAGCCAATGGCTTGCCTTGAGCAGTTGATTTCCTGTGACATTCTTTCAGAGCTCCTGCTAAAATCTTAAGAAAAAACAATGTTTGCTAAGGAGTCAATTCACCATGCCTACATGGAACAAATTATTTATATACATGATAATGGATGCACTGCTAGTAACTATGTGCATTAGTAACATTTCCAATTGTAACATTAAAAAGAGTAATTTTGGTCAGGAAATTGGCATGAATGCATGTACTCAACTCAGATTTCTCTGTGGGATACAGGGTGGCAGATTCTTTATCTCTTAACTAGAGTTCCTTCTAGAACATTTGAGGGCATGCCAAGAATAAGCCAGTATATTTTTCATCAGAGTAAATGATGTTGACTTCCCCATCAATTTTGGAGGCTTCGTAAGACAACAATCTATAGCAATACATCATGTGTGTAGAAACAAATCAGAAGGGAAGCTGGAAATTATTCTACTCTCCACTTCAGAAAGATCCAGGAAATGCTTTTTACCTTGCCACCACCAATACCCATGCCACAGTTGTTTAGCTTGAGTTCCTGCAGAGTAAAACAGGTAGGGCTCTTCAGCAATGCCTCAAACCCACTGACTCCATCTGGTCCAAAGGCATTATCACTCAGATCCAACTCCACAAGTTGGCAGCCAGCAGAAATGAGGGCTTCTCCAAGGGAAATCTGACAAATGATAAAAGGTAGAACAAAATCCTGCTTTTACAGAAGAAAAATATTTTGTTCAAAGCCGATACTATTTTTTTTGCTTCTTGATATATCGTTTCAACTTATGAAAAATGGAACATAATTTGTACAGTATCCCTAAACTTTTCACATAAGACTCATAAACTCATATAGTATGTGATAAAGAGAAAAAAACTGATAGTAAATTATCTTAGGTATCTTTATATAGGAATAAGCTCCAAATGAACTTCCCTTTGAGTAAGCATTCCTAAAAATAGACTGGATTTGTGAATGACTTCACTTATCAGCAGCTGAGCTGAAGGCAAAATTTAAAATATATGGAATAACAAATCACAACTTACTATAGTGCTGTATGTAAATTCAGCCTTTCTCTCACACACATCCATGACAACCTACTTCAGTTTTAATTTAAAACATATATTCACTTATTTCCTTAACTTACTTAGACAAAGAAGGAAATTCCTTCAGTCTACAACAATATTTCTTAAAAGTATGACCTGTGACACTGCCTTGAACTGAATTAGACTGTTATTTGTTTACCTTAGCATGACCTACCGATTAGCAGTAGTGTCCGCCAATGATCTTCTTTGCCTTTCTATTGAGAAATGTCTTAACTGGAAATAACATAAAAACTGAACCTGATATTTCTTCACAGGTTCTTATATATACTATATTACTGATTTGTCATTAATCTCCAAATGTTCTTTTGGGAATCTGCAGATCTCAGTCTCCCTGTGAACATATCACTCCATGACACCTCTAGAATAATATATTATAAACATGGTAAAAATCATAGAAGATACATAATAGTTTATTTCTCTATGATGTCCTTAGTGAACAATATGCATAATTGCAAAAATGACTGTATGTGAAAACTAAGAAGCTGGCATAATAACCAAGTTCCAAAGAATGCATAAATTTATTTACCCTGTTTGCTCAAACATGAAATACCAATTTACTTTATTTTAACAAGAGTCGAAGCAAGTCACAATTTCAGAGAAGGATTGAACACTAACCCTCCAAAACATAATATTTCTACCACATAAAGTGGCGGGTATGAGAGAGATATATGACAGAGCATGCAAGGTTGTGCGTTAATGTTATTCAGAATGTGAAAATAATTAAGATCCTATGTTTCTTATGCCTGTCATCTGAAATATTATTCAAACACATCATCAAAGTTATAATAAATTTAAAGTACAATTCCATTGTTATACAGAATAATTAGACATCAAAATCTCACCTTGAGCTGAGATTTCTTCTCCAGTGCCTTGGCAATGGCTTTTGCTGCTTCAACTCCCACAGTATTTCCTTCCAAACGCAGGGCTTCTAGCCCATCAAACTCTTCAATCTCTTTGATCACATCTTCAGCTGCAGAGATAGGCAGAATATTTCTGAACTCTAACCCAAACCGCATTTATCCTCATAATTCCACCTCAAGTCCTATTGCCTCTCTACCAATCGTGCTTTCCTTTCTTTTTATTTAAAATTTTGCACTCTTTACCAAGATGACTTAAAACAAAATAACAGATTCCTGATTGCTGTTTCACATGTTATTCATATAGTTATCCACTATCAGATCTGTAATCAATCTTTAGAAGTCATGTAGACAGTTAGGCAGCGGCCCACTACCAGGCTGTGGCCTATTTCAAACTGAGCAGCATGAAAGGTAGGCCGGCACACACACATGCGCAACTCAACTAATCCAAGCAGCGAGCCAACACATATGTGCTTGCAAGGCCCGGTACTTCTCTCCCCACTCTCAGCCAGCTCTAGCCACAAAGTTTGGGGACCACCGATTTAGGATTCAGCCTATTTGCGGGGTATTATAATATATGCTTTTATTTTATATAAATGAGCTCTGCAAAAGTAATACATCTACTCAATGAAACACTCATAATCAACAGCAACAGCATATCCTCTTACCATCTTCTGCAGTATTGAGTTTCAGACTTTTGCCTTTAAAGCTCAGCAGCCCTCCGCCCACTTGGGTTTTAGCAAGTGATTCTGCAAGCTTAGTTATATCTTCTGATGCCATTTTTTAACTGTGCCAACTGTTGCCAATATCAGATGGGAAAGATGCTGGAAAAGAGGAGAGAAATAACTAAGTATGTGAGACATAAAAATTAGCCTCTTTGACTCCCTCTCCTGTTCTCTTCTTTTGGTATAGACAGAATAACAAGAGGAAGCTACAGATTGTTATTGTATTGGCTCCATGGCTTCACAGTTGTTGAATTTTTTGCTACTTCAGAAAAAGGAAGTAAATAAAGAGCAACTGTTCGTGTAGTAATCTATAAAATTGTCAAGTGTAGTAGACTAATAATTTCTAATTACCTTGCATGATAATATGCCACTGAACTAGGCTGAAAGCTTGCTGTGAAGACAGCAATGGTTGCTCTGTTCTGACAAAACCAGCTAGGCCATTTCACGCAAATATTACTCAACTTATCATAACATGTTACCTAGCATCATTTTATAGCAAAGGCTACCATCCTGCTTCTGCATAAATTAGAATTAACACATTACAAGCAAGGATGGATAGTGCAGGGCAGAGGATGCACTAAGGCAAGGGAGGTTTCAAACAGATTAGTTTGATAGCCAAAGTCATCATCCAGAAAAGTCCAGATCCACCTTTCTTAAAAAAGTAAATTCTGCTTTCACTCTATAAAAATAATTCTTATTTCTAGTTTCTATCCATCCTATTTTATATACAAACCTGAGCAACAAATGATTCATGAGAAGAAAAAGTAAACTTAACTGTCAATAGATTTCCTATCAGTCTTTTTTTCCAATAAAGCATTTCCTAGTCATATATTCTAATTCCCAACTGTTCTGTTCCAGCCACAGATGAACCTCCAAAGAACTGAACATAGCACTGACACAGCTACATTACAACTGTTTGTTTAGTAACAGTTTGTACCACACTGAAAAAGTGATTTATGAGCATTTTTCACACTTAAGACCATTGCAGCATCCTCATGGTTACATGATTAAAATTTAGAAGCTTGGCGACTGACTCATATTTATGATGGTTGCAGTGTCCTGGGATCCCATGATCCCCCTTTGTGACCTTTTGACAAGCACAATCAATTGGGAAGCAAGATTCACTTAACAAATGTGTTAGTAACTTAACAACTGCAGTGATTCACTGAACAACTGTGGCAAGAAAGTTGTAAAATGGGGCAAAACTCACTTAACAAATATATCATTTAGCAACAGAAATTTTGGGCTCAACTGAGGTCATTAAGTCCAGGACTACCTGTATTTTATAACACCGCCTTATTTGCCATTACATAAATATAAAAGAGTGACTGAATAGTAACAAACAACAGACATTGCAATACTTTTGTTATTTATTAGATTTTATCCCTTTATTTTTTTTGTAAGTAATTCAATGCAGCAAACATATCTAACACTCCTTTCTGTTCTTATTTTCTCTACAACAACTAGTTATACTACTAAGGACCTTGATTTTCCTATCACTTTGGAGAAAATATAAGTTATTTTCTATTTCTATATTTTCCTTACTAATGTCATCTGTATCTTCTAACCAACACAAATCTTTTGGATTGTAGTAATCTGGCAGTATTAATCTGTATTTTAGAGAGCTTCCTTTTTTTGATGTTTTGCCATCAGTTCTTTTCTACTTCTGGAACAAAATATTTTTTAGAGGTCAGCTAAAGAATGCCAACTTTTTTTAGAAAAAACCCAAAAGGGGCTAGATAGAGAAATCTTGGTTGCTCTATCCTTATTATTCTTCGCAGTGTCAGAACTCCTTATGCATTTCATACAGGTACACGTTACAATTTTGCTAATTAATCTCAAACCAGTTCAATTTTCCCCTCACCCTTCTATAAGCAAAATCCAACAAAGTAAGCACAATAGCGAAGGAGATGAAAACGCACTCGCTTACCGAAGTCCTCCTTCTGAAAGCCCCAGTTCAGACGTGCGCTCAGAATTTACATAACCCAACCTAATCTGGCCTCACTCGTAAAGAGCAACGAGGGCATGACGTCACACAGGGGAGAGAACAAGCAGGTTTTGGCAGGAAAACCTATCGGTATGAAGGAGATTTTGACCGGCAGTCACGTCCAATTGCCCGATAATGCTTTTCATTCGCAACCCTACCACCAGCTACACGTCTACACGTGTACATACCCCTAACACGTGCAGCCTAGGAAGCAAGACAGTAGCGCCTTCTTCCTCCCGCAAAATACGGCTCCTTCCGTGTCCCGGCAGGCGTAGTCAGAACCGCTGAAGAGGAGGAGGAGCGAACCTACCCTCAACTTACTAACGACCCTCGAATAAATCAGGCTAATCAACTGTCCGCCCTTCGGCGCCTACCTGGCGCGTCGGTTCTCGCTGTCACGTTGAAGCCACTCCGGCCACCGCAGCCACCCAAGATGATGGCGTTGAGGGAGGCGGAGGATTTGAAAGCCGGCAGTTTTGTTTCCCAGGTTGTGATTCGCTCCGTGGCCGCTTGCGTTTGCTCGGGGCGGCTTTCTTCCCCTCTGTACGCTCCTCCTTCCTTGCAACGACTCTGAGGTAATTGTAGCGAAAGGGCGGTGACGGTGAAAAGAGGTCATAATTTTATGTTGCACAATGCAGCTTGCCCACTTGCTCGGCACCGCAGAGTATCCTGGGAATTGTAGTTAATTTTTTTTACATTAAGATGTATTGGGAGATGTTGGTATTTTTCTTTCATGGAGCGGTTTGTTGCTAGAAGCAGTGAGATAAATGTGTCTAGAAGAGAGTTGGGTTAGCAAAGTAGTTTTTGTCAAAAAAAACACCCAGTTATCTGTTCTCTGGCATATCTCCATCTGTGTAATATGTAGAAATGTTACAGCCTGATTTCTATGTCTGCAACTTCATTACATTCTTATCCTGCTTATATGCAATCGTTAAAAATATTCGATGAATTTTGAAACGTGTTGTGAGAAAGTAAAGACATTCGTTGAAATTTCCTAAAGTGAATACTTTAAATTACAGATTATATTTAATGGAGTGTGAAAAATAAGAACAGTTTAGGACTGTGTTAGCATTTGTGTTAGTTAATAGAATTTTTAAAGGCTGGTTGAGCAGTGAGCAAGGAAAAAGAGAATGTGCAATGGAGAAATGATTAGACACACAAACGTGTGTACAGTATCTTCTGGGTGCAGACAATTATGTGTTCTTAGCTGTGAACCAAAATTATCTGCAGCAAAGGTTTGAACAGTGAGGAATATGATTGTGACAAACTGCATTGAAGAATAAAGTAGTTTTATGTTTGACAGGGAAAAATAGAGTGATGAATAATACAAGCTATGCATAAATGGTGTAAAACCAGAGGAAGTAAAATGAATTTGCTTATCTTGAAAGCAATGGATAGAATGTAGTCTATTTCAAGGAATGAAGCAGAAATGTCTGTATAAGATTGTTCTGCCCTCTATGAGAGTTGGGTATGAAAGGAGAAATGAAGTTGAATACAATAGTTTTCTTTTCCCAGCAATGGCTTCTTGTGCTCTGTTCTTTTATTCTTTTATTCATTTAGGAAGGCAACTGTTTAATTTGTTGGTCAGTCACTGCAATAAATATCTATCTATCTAGAATACAATACCAAACAATTACTTTAATATTATATAGTTAACAATCAATAGGTAATGAATAAATATAGATTGAATATAAAAGTGTGTGGCCAGCAAAAAAAAAGTACTAGAAGGTGTGTTGAAAGAAATATCCTTCTGGGTTCAGTTCCAAGTGCGGAAAAAGACACTGGAAAATAGGAGGCTGCTTGGAAAGTTTAATGGTGAACAGGACCACATGGTCTGGAGCTCCAGAGAAAGATGATCACATGCTTCAAGGAGAAGATCAAGAAAAAGGGCTGAGGTGCTGAGAGTGCCTGGGTGTTATGATCTCTGCTGGGATTTGAATTGGAGCTTGTATTCTCATTGGTTGTCAGACTCCCATGAGGGGCAACTTTGTAGGCTGTCCTGAGTTCCAGGTTTGGTTGACCCTTGCTGGATGATTTATGTCCTTAAAAGGGCTTTTGGCAATTGCTATAGCTTTTACCTGGAGACCTTTCTTATGTAAAGTATTCTGGCTCAGGCCTTAATGGCCCACCCATTAACAAAGGTGGGGGTGAGATTCTGCTTCTGGGTTTCTACTCTTTTTAGAGGAAATATTCTGCCTTTTTAAATATTTACTAGAATATTTCATTTTTCTAGGAGAGGGTTGGGTGCTAACTTCCTACAGGTGGAAGAGCAGTGGAAAAGTGAATAGACTGTGAAGAGCAAGAAAGTTGCCAAGGTATAATCGAGCTGTCCAATCCTATTTGGACTTCCAAGTAAGGAGAATCAGAGCTGGTCAATATTTTTATGAGTGACCAATGGTAAATACCAGAACTGTAGTTTGTACTGAAAAGGTTAAAAAAAACAGACCAAGTTAGGTGAGGACATAAACATTTCATATATATGTCAGGAGAGATACAAAGATAGCTTCATAAATTCAACCAGGAACTTTATATAGTTTCAAACCATTGTAAAATGCCATTTTCTGCCTGTCATCCCTTGCTCATTAGTCTGCATTTTCTGCCTAAAAATCCTACTGAAATGCATCACTCAGTGTGGAGGTGCATCTATTACAATTGTTCTGAAAGACAACTATATAGAGAGGCGTTTGTGAGATTCTACCAAACAAAATTTTGAGTGTGTTCATATTATTTGCCAAGCATCCTTGAACATATATTGTGTTCTGTTGGATTATTGATATCCAAGTGCAGCATCATTGTCATTTAGCGCTATAATATATGAGCTGCATGGGGGCATTATGGTTCAATAGTTAAAAACACTAAGCTTGTCAGCTGGAAAACTGGCAGCCCAGGTTGGAAACCCCTGCACTGCACAACAGGGTAAGCTTCCATAACCTGCCCCACCAGCTCCTGCCAACCTAGAAGTTCTGAAGCATGCAAGTGCTTCTGAACAGTTGGCACAGTTAAAAAATAGGTACCATTTTGGTGGGAAGGTTACAGTATTCCATGCACCTCAGCATATAGTTTTTTTTAATTTTAAAAACAACTTTATTTACATAAATTAAGAAAGACATACAAACTTTAAAACTGCTAAAAAAACCCATCATTATTTACATTTTATATCGAATTGGATAAGTCCTGATAGTCATTATTAACCAAAATCTGGCGACCTCAGCATATAGTTATGCTGGCCACAAGGCCATGGCAGGATCTTTGGACAACACTGTCTCCCTTGGCTAAGAAACACAGACGAGCACTATCTTCTACAGTCAGACACAACTGGACAGGAGAGAGTTACCTTTATATGAGTTGTAGAAATCCAAATAAGCATTAGACAACTGAAAAGACTTTTCTGTATCTCTTTGCTATTTTCTCATTTTTATTACATCAGCCAGTCTACACATTCATCTTGGAATATCCCACTGAACTATTTTATCAGAAAATGTGTCCACCTCATCCATTTTACATTTCAAAATTGTGAAGATTTCATCCGGCTCTCTGTCCAGCTAAGGATAAGAAAACCTTTTGTGAATTAGTTGCATCTTAATAACATAAAATATAACTTGTATTATTTAAAATTCTTAGCCACACATTTCTTAATTGAAAAAAAAATGCTGTTGTATATGGAATAGCTTGCCTTCAGAAGTTGTGGGTATTCCATCACTGCAGGCTTTTTATAAGTTACACTAGAAAACCTCCATTCCAGCTGTTATTCTGTTAATTATTAAATCCTGTCATATAACACCCATATTTTAGCTTAGATAAATTTAATGGGTTCTCTCCTCCTATAGAAAATTTCTTAATGCTTTATTGCTTGAAATAATAATTTTAACATAGAAACATGCTAAATAATTGTATAAATCTTATGCTAATGTTATTTTGTCCCATAAATTCCACATAATTTTAATAATTATTTAAGTCCATTTTTATTTGAGAAGGAAAGTAGAATACATTTACCTCAATAAAAATGTTTCCTTGGAATAATTGCTTAATTTTATTAAAATAACAGCAATAATAGCAATATAACAGTATTAATATTATAATTGTCTAAAAAAATTCAACAAGTAAAATCCCACATTTTATAAATGTTCATACATTAGAACCTAAAAGAAATATAACAATCTTACTCCAATGAACTGAATAACCTGATACGTAAATTAACAAATATAAAACTGGTATATGCATGTACTTTTCAATCATTATTGACATATAATAACAGCTCACAGTAATTATTGTAAGAATATTTTCCAAGCCAATAGTTAAGGCAATATCTCCAATATCAAAAGTAGGAGAAAAAGAACATCCTTGATGAATTCTGCAAGACCTCTGGTGTAGGGATTCAATAACCAGTCATTTCAGTGCCCAAAGATGTCTGACTGCCTGGGCAGTGTTTATTCTTTTTATACCATTTTTACAAGCAGGGAAGAGTAGCATAGATATAGCATTTGGATTGGAGAATAGATCCCACATTAGAAGAGCATGCTTGCAGTTGTTTATATAGGGCATATACTTGACCCTTAGGCAAGGTAAGAGAGGGTTTGGGATGAAAAGCTGTGATACATATATTGCAAAGAGAAGGGAGACATTGAACAAAGCAGCACCCACTAATTAAATCACAAATAATGACTACATAGCATAGAATTTTTCCCATTTAGCCTGTGGGCAACCAAGCCCAAAAGCTTTCCCACCAAGATCCTAATTTATCAATTTTCAAATCCAAGGCCAAATTGTTGAAAATATTGCTGGTGCTGGATGGTTCATGACCCATCAAACAAATTAAAACAATATCGATTTTGTAGAATAGCCTTCTTCACCACTTGCATCTTATGGTTGATTGTTGAGATAACTGAAGAAGTAACATTGTTTTGCTAAATTACATAATTGTTTTTGCTAAATTACATGCAACAGAGTTAATGTTAAGGTGAGCGTGAGCAGCAATTGCTGGCACGCCCACTATAAACAAAGCTAGCACTACATATTCAGCTTTATTAAGGTTTTTCAGAGTCACAAGTGTTATCTAGCATGACCCCTCGTCGAGAACGATTCGAATGATGAAGTTGTTGTTTAGAAAGCAAAACAGGAATCAGCTGACTGAGGCAGCAAAGTACTTCACGAAGATTAGCAGGAATATAATTAAAAGTTTCTTGACCACATGTAAAACTATCCTTGAGGTAGCCAAACATGGGAAAAGTGAAAGAAGTCTCTTCCAAAGCTGTGCAGTTCAAAGCAGGTGAGCTAAGACGATGACAGTGAGGTTTTTTACTTGAAGATGTACAATTAACTACTTTTGCACAAGTTATATTTATAGGGACCGCTACCATTGAGGTGTGTAAAGCAATTGCATCAAGGTGTGGATAATAAGCAGCAAATCCCCAATTAGATATAGTCTTATAGTTAAAGTTCCCATGTAATAAAATCCGCTTAAGCCAGTGAAATTTTGAATTACTGCAGAAGGAGTGCAGACAGGAACTAAACATGTAGAAAGCAAATGTTCCATATCATAAGTTTCAGATAAGCAAAAGACATCATTCTGTGTGATGTTAGTCAAGCATAAGCAAATGAAACCGGATGGGACACTGTGCCATCTGTAAAGTCAAATTCCTGGGACTGGGACCAGATCTGGGGACTGGTGTGCTGTCACAAATCACTTGAGCCTGGGTGGACACAATGAGCTGTGGGCGGACACAATGAGCTGGAATCCACAAAGGTCCTGTAGGAGCAAACACAAAAACACAGCCCCTCACCCCAAGTAGTTAACTAAAACATTCAATTAATTTAAGGTAAATAGAAACATGCAATTACATTCAATTGATTTAAGGGAAATTATACTTTTAAAAACTTTTTTAGAGACCCTTCTGGAGACCATTTCCCTCCTTTTTTATTTATTTGTGGAGACAGGCCTTAAATGGCCGATGAGCATGTTCCATTATGGCTATATTCCAGGTGGTACAAAATTGCAAAAAAGCAAAATATGTTGTAAAAAAGAGGGCTTGTCTAGTAGGTAACATCCAATCTACTTGACTTGAGTAATTGGAATAGGGCAAGCTTGTGCCAGGCCTCTAGCATTTTGATGAAAAAAAAAGAGTGACTGAAAAAAAATCAGCAAAGCTATAGCCTTAAGAAAGAGGCCCAGAAAGGGTCAAGTGACTACCTATGTAAGAAATATTTTTGGTCTTGTAGTAGCTGTTGCAAAATTAAAAATAAGAAGGAAACTCAGTGGCTACCACACTCTGGCTAAAGAGATAATTTCTTATGTATTAGCCATTTCAAAAGGAGTGGGTAGCTATATTTTGGTCCAAATAAAAAAAGGAAGAAATCCAAATTTTTAAAAAGCCACTACTCCATATTAAAAAAGTTTTCTGAATGCAACAAGTTCAGCATTGCAGATTTTAGTTTTTTTAAAATACACAACGTGACTATAAATTATCAAAGTTATCACATCTTGATGCACTTCTGTTACTTATTTTATCTTATGCAAGAGAGATGGCCACAAACCATAATTACACAAAGATGGCCTTTTGAGGAACTTAAGAACATTACACAGACTCAAAAACATCTTGTTTTTCACAATGACGAACCAGTTCCTATTACGCTACTCACAAGCAGAAAACAGCCATAGTTTTTCTGTCATTGTTCCCCTACAAGTGTATGGAATTATGTTGCTCCTACTTACATAATTTTCAAGATTAATGGCCCTGGATAGATTTGACCTCCATAAATTTATCCATTCCTCTTTTAAAGCTATCCGAATTAGTAGCCACATCACTATATTTTTTGTAATTAATTCCACAGGTTGTTTATATGGTATGTGAAGAACTTCTTTTATTTGCACAAAGTCTCCTATCAATTACTGGGTAGTCTTAGTATTTTGGGTAAGGGAGAAAAACTTCCTGTTCATGTTCTCTGGTTATGTATTATTTTAAACAATTCATGTCTATTGTCATGAATTTTTCAAGTTGAAGAGTCCTAAGCATCCTGATATTTTCTTGAACAGAAAATAGCCAAGCCTTCTAATCATTCAATTATGTTCTGACCTTTCTCATTCTGGTATTCCTTCCAAAGATGGTGATATAAACTGTGCTTCAGATGCAGATGGATGTTACAATGGCAGCATCTTTGTTTCTTATCCTGCTATTCACCTCTAACATGGAACTTACTTTTTTCCCTAGTTGCCAGACAGTAAACTACCTACTTTGACCCCAGGATTTACTCTGATTAGTTCAAACTTCAGCTTTAATTTGGGTCATTTTACACTTAATTTAAGTCACCTTTCCCCTATAATTGACAGAACATTGTTTTGCAACTTTTTATTGCAAATTGCAATTTATATGATAGTATTATAAATTGGTGTGGGAGGCTCTTGCCTTGAAAAGCTGCATCTGAAAAAACATTCTTCCAAATGTATATGCCTGAAAGTAAGTAACATATAATTGCAGGCTGCTTTACTGAAAAATCTCACTGAATTAATTAGCTTATTCCATTGATCTGTATCTCCCATTCCCTCCCCCCCCCAATATATATCTTCTGGTTTTATTTGAAAATCCAGCACTACATATTTTAATTTCCTTCGTTTTAAGTGTGATATTTCAAAAGTCTGGGAATAAATACAGCAGCAGATTTATTAGCTGGGTTGCTGGAGTCAAGTTCAATTTGAAGGAGGCTTTAGAAATTTTTTTAATACTGTTGTGCTCTATGGGTGGGTGTATCGAGTACCTATGGTGAGAAACAGGTGGTGGTTAGGACCTGGAGGGATCCCAAGGAAGCATTTTGCCTGGCTGGTAAGGCTGTGTTAGGGAGACCTGGAAATGAAAGTAAAAAAGACGAAGAGACACATGGAGGGAACAGCAGGGGCAGCAGCAGAAGCTGCTCTAGGATCAGAATGCTGCCTTCTGCAATGAAGTAATAGTGACTAATTATAATACCTCTAGTACTACCATACCATTAATCAAGGCAAGTAACCATAGTGAAAATTTCCAAGCAGAAGGGGTGAGTAGGTTAATTTTTTTCTCTGGTAAGGAAGGAAAAAAAGATTGAGGGAGAAAGATGTGAGAAATGCCCCCTCCAGCAATAATTACATAGATTCTCAGAACAGCGACAAACTTCGTAATTGCAAATGCAGCCAAATCCTCCCCAATCAAAAAGCCTCGGTCTTCCTTTAAAAGCACGGCTGGGAGCAAATTGGTAAAGACGATTTTTCCCGAACGAGGTGGGGTAACGGAGAGCTGGCATGAATTTGGGAGTGAATGGCGGACCCAGTGCCCTTTTGGAGCGATCGGGACTTCCTACTATTTCTACCCGGTTGGGCAAGGGGGATTGTAAGCTGCCTTGCCGGTTTTTTGTTTTTGTTTTACTAAAAACATTCATAACCTGCAATTTCAGTGAAAGAAAACTGCCGACGCGTATGAGTGGGTCCTGCTTAAAGATAGCTTTTACTTCTGCTGGATCTGGCAAAGTTACCCGTGTAACAGCATGGAAATGGTTTCCTATGTAGTGTATAAATCTTTTTCTATATGTCACAAACATCTTTCTCCCGTCGTGGGGCTATTTTAGCTTGGAAATAACCGTGACAGCTTGCTAAGAGTTTGGGAAGAGAGTGCCTGTAATAATACTGTGAGTGTTTTCCATTTACTTCCGCCATAGAGATATATTTAATGCCGGTTCGCTTTAACTAAGCGAGGCCGCGGTTTGGAGGCCTTGGATTAATAGGGGTAGGACGGTTTTATTCCAGCAGAATTTGAACTAAAAATCGTGTTTTTTAATGAGGGCAAAGTAAGGACAACCGTTGGAAGAAGCCAAGTAATGTAAAATGAAAAACAGTTACTGTGCATATTGTGCTGTAATATGAATACCAAAGACTTCCCAATATTTGTTAATACAACAAACTACCATTCATTCATAAATGTGTGCGTGTTGCATTAATTTATTATGTTAAGCAAGTCCTGTTACTAGCATGGAAAATGCATAGTAGGAGAATGGCAAATGTGTTTAAATTGTTACTGAGAATGCAGTATTTTATTCTGCATGACTAGGGGAAAGTAGGTGAGTGCCAGGAACAAATAAATTAGGCATTATAACTTCCAGGTTGGTGGGATATATTATAGTAGTGTTTGTTTAAGCCTTTGGGATATCTACATTATTCTGTTTTTAATCTTTTTTTTTGCTCATTTTAAGTAAACTTTGCCTAAATTGTGAAAGTTTGTCATATTTTGTCAAAAATGTTTGAATAAAAAAGTTACTATACTACTTTTCACAACTTTTCGAAACAATGCTAACCATCTGTATCATCTTTAATATTATATTGGAGGGGTAGGTGATTTGTGACATGTAGATCATATGTGGCTTGGCATTGTTTATTATTAGGAGTTTAGTAGTCTCCAAATTTGAAAAAAAAAACCTCTAATCTTTCTAATGTGCAATTAAGATTCTTAAAATTGCTAAAAAAATGGGGATTAGGCAGCTTCCATGATATATGTGCATGCAAAGAGAAAGAATATAAATATAATTTGCAAAAATTATAACTTTTTGAATTAATGAACATAGTATAAACAAAGTTATTGTATAGAAATACTTTTCTTAGCCAGTGCTTTTTAAATTTCAGATTGGTAAATTTCAGATTTTAAAAAGTGTAACTGAAAAGTGTAAGTACCTTATAAAAATGGTAAATAGCCTTTGGTCTAAAAGTCTTACATTAAAAGTTACATTAAAAGAATTCAGGAAAGGTGAAAAAGCAGATAAAGTGTAATAAAGGCAATTATTATACTTTGCATTTAATGTAAGCAGTTAATAACAGTATTAAGCTGCATATAGGTAAGGATATTATGGCAAAATTAGAACATTCTTACATAATAGCTAGAAAATATTAAGATGAACAGGAAGGGATGGTTCAAATGAGCTTCATCACTGGAGGCTTTAGAGAAGAGATTGGACTGTCATTTGTCAGAAATGGTGTGAGTCTGCTGTTTGAGCGGGGTGGTGGTGGTTTGGGCTAGATGAGCTACAAGGTCTCTTCCCTTCCGTTAATCTGTTAAATGCGCAATTTGGTTCTGTGCTTTGAATTGGCTGCTATATAAGGATCTCAAACCTGCATTTAAGACTGAGTAATTGAAACATTCAGACTTTATAGTGCAGCAAAGGCAATTAAGAATAGATTTTCCTATTTTTATTTATTATTTATTAATGGGACTTGTATGACGCCCCATCTCCGAAGACTCGGGGCGGCTCACAACTAAAAACAGCAACAACAATAAATAGTTAAGAAAAAATTAAACTAAACAAGCCCCAAGAGAATACAAATACAAAATAAAAAATAAAAGAATAAAACCACCCCACCCAAGAGGGTCACAACCCAGATTGGTCAAACAACCAGGTCTTCAAATCATGACGGAAGGTGCGGAGGTCAGCGGCCAGGCGGAGCTCCAAGAAAAGTTGGATCCAGAGGTCAGGGGCCGCGATAGAATAGGCTCGTTGCCGGGGGACTGCCGGCCGGCATTGGCTGGCCGACAGGACCCCAAGGAGTCCTTGCCTATGTGCTCGCACAGGGCGGTTAGTATTCGATGTCGGCAGGAGTCGCTCCCTTAAATATTGAGGACCCATGTCATGTAGGACTTTGTATGTTAAAACTAAAACCTTGAATCTCACCCGGAGTGCAACCGGCAACCAATGCAGGCAGCGCAGGAGGGAGGTAACATGGGAGAATCGGGAAACTCCCATCACCACCCGCGCCACCGCATTCTGCACCAGCTGCAATCTCCAGATGGTATGCAAGGGCAGTCCTAAATAGAGAGCGTTGCAGTAGTCGAGTCTAGAGGTAACAAGGGCGTGAGTAACCGTGCACAGGGCGTCCTGGTCCAGGAAAGGGTGTAGTTGGCAAACTAGGCAGAGCTGGGCAAAGGCCCCCTGGGACGGCCCCCACCTGCTCCTCCAACCGAGCCGTGCGTCCAGGAGGACCCCCAGATTCAGCCCTATCCACAGGGGGTAACACCACTCCCCTATGGCCAAAGATGGACATTCCTACTGGCCAACAGATGAGGTAGGTGAACCACTGAAGTACAGTGCCCCCATACCCAACCCCAGGTGTGCAGAAGGATACCATGGTTGATGGTATCAAAAGCCGCTGAGAGGTCTAATGACCAAGACAGAGGAAAAGCCCCTGTCCCGAGCCCTCCAGAGATCATCCATCAGTGCGACCAATGCCGTCTCCGTGCTGAAACCAGGTCGGAAGCCCGATTGATACGGATCCAGGTAGTCCGCTTCATCCAGGAAAAGTGGAAACTGCCGAGCCACCACACTCTCAACAACCTTCGCTAAAAAGTGAAGGTTGGAGACTTGACAAAAGTTATCTAACACGGTCGGGTCCAGGGCAGGCTTCTTCAGGAGGGGTCTCACCACCGCCTCCTTCAAGGCGGAAGGAAAGACACCCTTCCTTAACGAAGCGTTGACAACTGCCTGGAGCCAACCGCAGGTGACCTCCCTGGCGGCATAAGCCAGCCAGGACGGGCACGGGTCCAACAAACATGTGGTGGAACTCAGGCGTCGCATGATCCCGTCCACTTCATCCTCGGAAACAGGATGGAACTCATCCCAGATCACACTGGCCAGACTGCCTGTATCCCGTTCCTCAGACCACTGCAAATCAGAGGACAACCCGCCCCGAATTCGAGCGATCTTATCCGACAGATATTGACCAAACTCCTCAGCCCTTCCCCGCAACGGGTCCGCCCCCTCCCCTAAACGAAGGAGGGAACGGGTAACCCGAAACAGGGCGGCTGGGCGGTTATCTGCGGACACTATGAGAGCGGAGAGATAAGACCTTCTCGCCGCTCTCATAGCTACCAGGTAAGTCCTAATATGGGCTTTTAGCTGGGCTCGATCGGCCTGAGAGCGGGTAGACCTCCGCGTGCTCTCTAAGCCCCTCCGATGGCGTTTCATCTCCTGGAGCTCCTCCGAGTACCAAAAGATGGCGGGTGTGTGCTCCCAACACATGATATGGCCCTATGCCTCGCCGTCTCCTGCCAACTCCAACCACCCTGGGGATCGCGGTCCCCATTTTTATAATTTGAAATATCAGAACCTCAGCTGGTAGTTCTGTACTATGTTTTGATTTTTCTTCTGAAAAATGTTCATTTTTTTCCTCTATTTTTCTGCTCCTTGCAGTACCATTAAAGTTTACTTTTGTTTACTTTGCAAACATCTTACACACCCACACAAATATTTTATTTACAAGGTACCATGTAGAAAGGTACCATTCTGAGTGTCAGGGTTCCAGTTAACACACCCAACAGAATCAAAACTCCAAGGCAAACATGTTCCTCAAAGTATAGATTTATTAGGCATGTCATATTGGCACATCTGGGGAAAATCCGACTCTGAAGGACTCGAAGTTTTCCCCACCTAAATCAAACCCCAAAGTTCTTTCCCTCAGGTCACACATCTGTCACATGGTCTAACCAGGACACAGCTACTATCCTGGCTGGCTTTGGTCCATGCCTCTCCAACACCTGGTAGAGTATCCTTGGCTCCCACATGAAAGAATGTTGTTTTGTCTACAAATCCCCAGTTATCTCTATCTCCCCCTTTAGGTTCTCACAGCGGCCTTGCTGTGGTAGCCCTGAAGATGCTCCCAAAATGGCTCCAGCTTAAAAATGGCTTCAGGGCTGACACTGAGTAGGATTTTAAATATTTTTTTAAAACAACATTGACAATATTTTTCAACTACATAGTTTTAATTAATGGACTGTATCATTAAAGGCCAGTTTGGATGCAGCAAAGTTATAACCTTTTTAAAATTTGAACACTAGACTGTATAGGTAGTCCTTGACTTAAGATCACAATTGACCCCAAAATTTCCATTGCTAAACAAGATGTTTATTGAGTTTTGCCCTATTTCACAATCTTTCTTGCCACAGCTGTTAAGTGGATCACTGCAGTTGTTCGGTTAGTAACATGGTTATTAAATTAATCTGGCCCCAGGACACTGCAACCATCATAAATACTGTTCATGCCCAGTTGCCAAGTGTCTAAATTTTGTTCACATGACCATCGGGATATGGCTGCAATAATTGTGTGAAAACCTGTCCTATCAATTTTTTCAGTATGGTAATTTCAAACAGTCACTAAAAGAATGTTTGTAAATTGAGAACTAGCAGTAAACTTGTACAATGCACAGTTCTGTTGATTGCTATCAATGTAGTGGGGTACCCCAAGGCTCTGTGCTCTTCAACATTTTCATCAATAATTTGGATGAAGGAATAGATGGAAAACTCATCAAATTCGCAGACAATACCAAATTGGCAGGAATAGCTAACACTCCAGAAGATAGGCTCAAGATTCAGAAGGATCTCAAAAGACTTGTATATTGGGCCCTATCCAACAAAATGTAATTCAGTAATGAGAAAAGTAAGGTTTTACATTTAGACAAGAAAAACCAAATGCACAGGTATAGTGTAGGTGGTACCTGACTCAATAATAGTAACTGTGAGAGGGATCTTGGAGTCCTAGTGGACAATCACTTAAATATGAGCCAGCAGTGTCCTGCAGCTGCCCAATAAGCCAACACAGGGATAGATAGAATCAGGGTCATGTCAAGTGTTAATCCCACTTTATAATGCCTTGGTAGGACCACACTTGGAATACTGCATCCAGTTTTGATCACCACGATGTAAAAAAGATGTTGCG
Source organism: Naja naja (assembly GCA_009733165.1). Lineage (NCBI taxonomy): Eukaryota > Metazoa > Chordata > Lepidosauria > Squamata > Elapidae > Naja > Naja naja. The sequence goes on along the minus strand of CM019154.1, from coordinate 21,555,796 downwards.
ACTCTAGAAGGAGTGCAGAGAAGAACAACAAAGATGATTAGGGGCCTGGAGGCTAAATCATAAAGATGCTGGAATTGGATATGTCTAGTTTAATGAAAAGAAGGACTGGGGGTGACATAATAGCTGTGTTCCAATATTTCAGGGGCTACCACAAAGAGGATGGAGTCAAGCTATTATCCAAAGTACCTGAAGGCAGGACAAGATGCAACGGATGGAAGCTAATGAAGGAGAGAAGCAACCTAGAATGAAGGAAAAATTTCCTGACAATTAGAAAAATTAATCAATGGAACAATCTGCTTCCAGAAATTGTGAATGCTCTAATATTGGAAGTTTTAAAGAAGAGATTGGACAACCATTTGTCTGAAATAGTATCGGGTTTTCTGCCTGAGCTGGGGGTTGGACTTGAAGACCTCCAAGGTCCCTTCCAACTCTGTTGTTCTGTTCTATTTGCAACCTTCTGATAAAGTCAGTGGAGAAACCAGATTCACTTAACAACCATGTTACTAAACAATTGCAGTGATTCACTTAACAGCTATGACAAAAGGCCATTAAGTGGGGCAAAATTCTCTTAATTGTCTTGCTTAGCAACAGAAATTTGGGGCACAATTGTGGTCATAAGTGGAAGACTACCTGTAGTCTGCTCACCAGTAGATTTCATACTTCCTTAATCATCGTTGCAATTATTTAAAAATTTGTCTGACATGTAAATTTCTCTTAAAGTCATATAGAGTCTTTAGAATAATTCAAAGGATTTCCAGGGTGTTGAGAAAGATTAAAAGTTACTGAATTTTTTTCTTCCTATTCCTCTGCTCTCCTTAGAAATCTTGTATATACTTTCGAGAAGCATAATGAAGTGAGCATAATGAAATAAGCTTTCACTTTTTCTGTATTTTTAGGAAGGGAAGTTGTTGGAATTTATTTACTTACATTTACGGATAATGTATTGCTAAGTGCTTACATTTTTTATTTATTTGAGGATGGAAAGAAAATATTAAACACTAATATTTGTTAAAGAAATATAATAGTGTTGTGTCCATGTTAAAATTTGAACTGAATAGATTTGTACAACTGTATAATGTTAAAACATTCTTTTTACTATTGCAGTGATGCAATGGAAAGACAAAAAAGAAAAGAAGAGATAGAGAAAGGTCTTCAGTTCATCCAGTAAGTAACCATATTTTGTGGTGGTGTTTCTGTTTTCATTTATTTGTAATATAAAATTCTACTTTGCTCAACATATCACCAAATATCCAAACAAGAATCAAATCACAATTCTATTATGATACTGATGCAACAGTGTAAAAATATGGCAGTGCCCAAGAAGTTACTTGTTGGATCTACATGACCTAATTTAAACACATTACCCTTGTGGAATTTGGAACCTAGAAATATTAGACTTCCACAATGTATTTTAATTAACATACTTCTAAAGGAGAATGTCTGAGACCAAGGAAGAATACTATTTCTTAGATTTTTATTTATCTTTTTCTTTTGTTAATTCAATCTGTAAATTTGAGGTGATGTTCTTCTGCTGATTTATTCTATTGATTGACTTTATAGGAATGTTATCAAATAAATTGAGAGTTTAAGGCTTATATTTAGTTTTTGTTGGCTTCACCTTTATATGACTAAAATTTTCCAGTACAGAGGAGTTGAATTTTGTCATACAAACTTTCCTATACATGTGGGCCATGGATACTAGCCACAAATTTTCCTTCTTCCATTTGGGGGGAGTTTACTGATTTTTTTTCCTATTAAAATTGCTCAAAGTTCTAGACAAACACTAATGTATCAGTCAGCCTATAATGTTGGTACCTAATAATACTGTCCTTCTGGAAAACTGGGATATCTCTTTTACTGTGGAAATTTCCTATCTATGATCAAATTATACATGTAATATACATGTAATATACATGTCTTTATGCGTGTTAGATCAATGTACACATTTCATGACTCTTTTATTCTTTCATAACCGTTTCATTCATTCTTCATTCTAGGTCTACATTACCCTTAAGCCAAGAAGATTATGAGGTAATTTTAAGATTTCACATTCTTATTTTAAAGTATTTAACGGTATTATGTAAATTCAGCTTAACCTGTTGTCATAGATAATGTTGGGGAACAGAAGAATAGTATTAGTTTTCTAGAGTGGTTAGGTGAGCATAGTTTTATATGGAAAAATCAGCAATCCTCAGCTTTATCTGAATCTTCAGCAGAATTTCACTAAGGAAAGTTGTATTATTTATAACATTTTTACAGCTTTTGATTATCATAAAAATAATTTCCAAATTGGCCTTGCACTTTATTTTTACAGGAGACCATGTTTGTATATTTTATTTATTATAAATATTTTATTCAGGTTTACTGATTATTACAACATCTACAGAAATAACAATGAACTAAAATATATTGTTAAACACAACAATCTTAACTGCAAAACAAAAAAATACACAGTAGTGAAGCAGGTATGAAGTGTAGGATCAGTAATGAGATGGCCCTGCTGAAGAAAAGTTTATACATTTTTGGAAATACAGCAGAGAAAAGAATGTATAGACCTCTCAGGAAGAAGCATTAAAATACAGAGGCAGATACTAAGAATTTCTTGCTGTTTGGGTTAAGTTATTATTAACTGGATTGGATCCTCTGGCTTAGTTGAACTGAGAATTGTTGACTTTTCTGATAAGGATTTTTTTCATTCAGCCTAGTAGGAAAAATAGAAAAGGAAGCTTTGGATCTTCCTATTCAAAGTCAGCAATTTAGAATGTAACAATTATTGTGCCCATCCCTGAAATGAAAAAGATCAGAATGAAAATGGTTTTAATGTGGAATCTTTGGTGCTGTTTGATCTTAGTTGTTTGCTTGCAGTGTTTTGTTACCTGATTAAATAACTTCAATGCTAGTGAGTGTCAGGTTTGTTCCATGCTTATATACAGTAGCTTGCCCTGCCAGTGTTGGCTTCTTGATTAGATTTTCTGCTTTGTTCATCCCTGAGCTATACATATTCTCTTCTACTGGATGATTTTAATGAGAATTTCCATTTTAAAACCAATGATGCCTCTTTAAATACAAGCAACCCTCGACTTAGAATGGCAATTGGGACTGGAATTTCCATTACAAAGTGATACGGTTATAAAGTGACAGCAATCCAGCAGGGAAAGTCACAAATGATGGTGGTTGTAATCATGGTGGTAAGTGCAAGCTGATTGCCAAGCACCCAGATTGCGATGTGGGATGAAGGAGTGCTAGGACAGCTGGAGTTCCAAGGACTTGTCATAACTACAATTTGTTCAACACCATTCTAACTTCAAATGGTTGTAGGATTAGGGTTAACTCCCAGTCCATGGACTGGCACTGGTCTGCAGCATGCCAGAAACTGAGCCATGGAAACAAATGAAGCCCCATCGGTGGGCAGCACATGAAACAACACCCCCTCCAGTCCATGGAAAAACCTCTCTCCATGGAACTGGTTCCTGGTGCTCAAAAGGTTGGGGGCCACTGGGTTAGACTACTATATAAGGAAAATAAGACAACTATCAAACAGCCAGTATTTTGAAAAATCAGATCAATCAACTAAAGCAAACAAGTTCCTACTGGTTGAAGAAAACATTGGGTTCATTATATGTTAGAAGCTGAATGCTCAATGCAGAGAAGATGGTTTCACCTGAGCCTTCTCTTTGGATATTGTTAGGCAGACCCTACGTATTCCTCCCCCTTGTTTTTTTTCTTTCTCTTGAGCACTGTCCTCATCCTTTTATAAAGTGTGAAGAATAATTGAAACCCAGTATCTACAGCAGGGCTGTCAAGCTCAGGGCCCGCAGGCTGGATGCATCACCTGCTGGCCATGCCACGTCTGGTTTAGCGAAGGGGGGAAAAGTCCCAATATGTCATGTGACACCACCATGACGACTTGAGTTTGACACCCCGATCTACAGCATGGAGACTGCTTGGTGCTTCAATCAGTCAAGCAAAATACTCCAGTTTTTAAGTCAGAAATTTGTTTGTTAGAGGAACCCATTTTCCTAATGGCCCTGAGGTTCAAGTGACATGTATATCAACTAGTTTTCAACCATGTTTTTTAAAAAAACAAATCAAGAGACTTTTTGAACAACCAAAGATGATTTCTGTCTAATCATATCTCTCAGGATGTAGAGGGTTTATGAAATGATTTTAATAGCAGTAGTGTGCCATATTAAAAATTAGGATTTGTTACATCTGGTCTCTATTGTGTAATAAAAGCATCATTTACAAACCAAAGATAGATCTAAAACAGATTTTAATAGTACAGTGTATTATTTAGTGCTATTGAGCCATTACTGCAAAGAATAATGTGTTAAAATGTTGTGGAGGGAACATAAGTGAAAGGTTTGAAAGTAATTATTAAGTTTTGAGTCATACTCTTCACATTCTTCCCTATAGGCTTTTTTACAAAAATTGGTGCAAAACTTACTTGCAGAGGGCAATGATTTATTCAGAGAGAAGGATTATAAATTGGCACTGGTGCAGTATGTTGAAGGGTTGAATGTGTCTGAATATGCAGCTTCAGATGAAGTGAACATTCCTGCGGATCTTTTATGCAAGCTACATGTCAATCGAGCTGCCTGCTACTTTGCTATGGTGAGTACCCCACAGATACTTGTGGCTTACTGACTGCAATTGGAACCATCAACTCTGATACTAAGCAACACAATTATAAAATAAAATGTCATGTGACTGCACCTGACTTACAACATCAGTTTGTCAGTTCTGGTTGTGGTTATTAAGTGAATCACTATGGATCATTAAGTGCAGTATCACGTGACCGATTTGTGATTTCCTCTCGATTTCCCCATTGACTTTGCTTGTCAGAAACAGTGAAGATTGCAAATGGCAATCAGGTGACCCTGAGACTCTGCAAACATTGCAAATGTGTGCCCATTAACAAGTGTCCAAAATGTGATCACATGACCACAGGGAAGCTGCAGAAGCTGTAATTTTGAGGACAAATTATGTACATCAAGTGGTCACTGAATGAGTGGTCGGTAAGCAAAGGGTACTTAATAACTTGATAAATCCAACTTTCACATCCATAGAACGTCACAGAGATAATTAGTGCATGCATGATTCGGACCTCAGAAGATAGAAGAAGGGGAGGCCACTTTTGCACATTCATATTCAAAGCCACAAAACCTGAAAGCAAAGAGGAAGATAATTTGATCAAAACAAATGGCAAGGTGACATCGTTAATTTTTTTCTTGGGTCTTTGTAAAATGGAAGGTCTATACAGTCCTCGACTTATAACCATTCATTTAGTGATCATTTGAAGTTATAATGGCAATCAAAAAAGTCTTTTGACTATTTTTCACGCTAAACTGTTATAGCCATTCGAATGATCACATAATCAAAATTTGGATGTTTGGCCACTGGTTCTTATTTATGAACAGTGTTGCCGTGTCATGTGTTCACCTATTGCAACCTTCTGACCAGCAAAGTAAATGGGGAAGCCGGATTCACTTAATGACCAAGTTACTAACTTAACAACTGCAGTGATTCACTTAACTGTGGCAAGAAAGGTCATAAAATAGGAAAATATGTGTTTTCCTATGGTCTTAGACGACCCCTGTGAAAGGGTTGTTCAACCCCCAAAGGGGTCGTGACCCACAGGTTGAGAACCACTGCTTTAGATAGTTCCAGAAGCTTTCCAGCAGCTCCTTAAATCCCCTTTATACATTCAGTCTTGTATTATGGCATTCAGGGTCTCTTTAATGAAAGTATCTTCCTTATTCTCATATTTAAATCTTCCGTAGTCACGTCATAGATGCATAAAACATATCCTTGTCAAAATTTTCTAGGATTTAAGAATATGTTATACTTTCATCAGCAGATGGCACTCTCATTTTAGATTTCAATGTTAACTAGTTTTAGTCAAATAATAAGTCAACATTTAGAAACAAAGTTAGTTTTTTAGTTTTAATTCCAATATTTTTAAAATGCCTTTCCAAAATGTCTGCTCAGTTTAAAAGTCCAATTTTCTGTATTTTTAAAAGTTTTTTTTTTGCTTTTCTCTCCTTGATTCTTTTCTTTCAATTCTGAAGTTTTTCTCAAAGTGCTTAGTCACTGCTTTAGCAAATATTTGTGAGCCTCTCTTTCCTTAGATTTTTTCCTTTTGGGGTTAAGTTTTAAATAGAAAAGAATCCTCTCATCCAGTTTCAGACACTGTTCACTAACTCCACTCCAGCACTAGTCTTAGGTCTTCCTTGGCTGCCCCAGCTTTGTGGCAGCCATCTTTAGGCTGCCTCTTCTTGTCGTGGCTGAGAGGGAAGGAAAACCTTGGGTCCAGCAGAAGAGTTGCGACTCTCTGCCGTCTCCCAGGCCACCTCTCTTTGCTTCGCTGCCCCTACAGGGCAGCTTTGGCTTCTTTTGGAGCACACCAACAGGGAGAATTCAGCATGGGAGTTCAGAGACCCACTCCTTGTGTCCAATCTTGCTGTGACATCAGCCGGGAGTCCCCTACCTGAAAGGCCATATGGTTAGGTGCTTCTGATAGAACCCTCATCTATTTAGGATTTTCTTTGCTCCTTTTTCCCCTTACCAAGAGTCCATAAGAACAGTGAATTAATTGGAATTCACTTTTTGGGGGGTAGGACATATGAGAGTTCTGTTTGTGTTAAAGTTCTCATGATCACATTTATTAATTATCTAAAAGGGTTTACATGAAAAAGCTTTAGAAGATAGTGAGAAGGCTCTGGGATTCAACAAGGAGAACATCCGTGCTCTCTTTCGGAAGGCCCGCTGCTTAAGTGAGCTAGGAAGACACAAGGAAGCTTATGAATGTAACAGCCGCTGTTTACTCTCACTCCCACATGTAAGTAGTAATTTCCTCTTTTCTAAATAATTTTGTATTAATAGAAAAACAGGTAAATGTTTTAAATGACTAAAATGATTATAGCATATTTTACAGGTAGTCCTTTAGTTTCAACAGCACTTGCGACCAGAATTGCCATTACTGAGTGATGTGGTTGTAAAGCACAATATCATGTGACTGCCTCACTAACAATGACACTCTGGGTAGTCTCATTTGTCATTGTAATCAAAAGACATATGGGTTATTAAGTGAGAAGGAGGGAGGGAGTCTCAGACAAGGAGTGTGGGAGGGTAGGCCCAGTGCAGGCTGGGTGAACTCAGAGAGGCTGGGGAAGAGGGTGTGGGGCATGTACCTGTATGCAAATGCAGGGAGCCATAGGGAAGGAAGATGCTGGTGGCCACATGTCTTATGTATGAACCTGTGGAGGCAGGGATGGAGGTCACTGATGGGTGGGTGCCTATGCATGAACACAGGGAGACTAGAGAAGGAGGGCACAGGTGGGTGCAGAGGAAGAAGGGTGGCAATATGTGAATGTGAAAGGCTGGTGGGAAGACTTACCTGAGTGACCGGTAATCTTTCCTCTGGCTTCCCCACTGACTTTTATTGTGGAAACCCAGAATGTTGGCAATGGCTATCACAGGACTGCAGGATGCTGCAAGCAGTCACAAGTGTGCATTGTTTATCAAGTGTCTGAATTTTGTTCACAAGACTGCTGATGCACTGCAACAGCTAGAACTTTGATGTGTTTTTGTTCAGTGGTAATGTGATCATGATCTGTAGCCTTCGCTGCCAGCTGCCAATAAGCAAAGTCAGTGGGGAAGTCGGCAGGAGATTGTAAGGTCCCCATTTATGCTACATCTGGGCAGTCTTCACCTAATGATGGCGACTGGGACTGCTGGAACTGCAGTCATGAAACATCATGCCTTATAACTGCATTACTTAGCAATGGAGTTTCTGGTCCCAATTACTGTTGCATTAGCAAATGTATTGTAAATATTTATAACAATGTTACATCTTTTATGCCTGCAGTATTAAGTTAAAAAAGACTGAAATCTGGATCCAATGAATAAACTCTGTTATTACAATTACACTCTATATTGATCATTAAATTAGAATAGAATAGAATATTCTAATTTCATGATCAATATAGAGTGTAATCGTAATAACAGAGTTTATTCTTTATTGGTCAAGTGTGATTTGACAAAGACAAGGAATTTGTCTTTGGTGCATATGCTCCCAGTGTATATAAGAAAAAAAATATTCATCAAGAATCATAAGATACAACACACTGATAGTCATAGGTTACTAAATAAGCAGTCAAATCATACTAGGAAATAAATAAAACAATATAAATCGTAGAGACACAAGCAAAAAGGTTATAGTCATAAGTGGAAGGAGATAGGTAATAGGAAGGATGAGAAACAATTTTTGTCCAGGATGTGAGGGGTCTATAGATATTTTCAGTAGCCCTCTTTCTGACTTGTGCAGTATATATAGGTCCTCAACGGAAGGCAGGTTGGTAGCAGTTGTTTGTTCTGCAGTTCTAATTATCAGTTGAAGTCTGTGTCTGTCTTGTTTGGTTGCAAAGCCAAACCAGACAGTTATAGAGGTGCAGATGACAGACTCAATAATTCTTCTGTAGAACTGCATCAGCAGCTCCTTGGCCAGTTTGAACTTTCTGAGTTGGTGCAGAAAGAAGATTCTTTGTTGTGCTTTTTTGATGACATTTTTGATGGTGTCCATTTTAAGTTTTGAGATATGGTAGAACCTAGAAACTTGAAGGTCTCTATTGATACTGTGTTGTCTAGTATGGTAAGAGGCAGTAGTATAGGAGGTTTTCTCCTAAAATCTACCACCATTTCTACGGTTTTGAGTGTGTTTAGTTCAAGATTGTTCCAGTCGCACCACAAGGCTAGTTGTTCAACAACAACCCGTGTCCGTATGCAGATTCATCATTGTGTGAAATGAGACCAAACACTATTATCTGCAAACTGCAGTACTTTTAACAGATGGATCTTTTGAGATGCAGTCATTGGTATAGAGAGAGAAGTGGAGAAAGCACACAGCCTTGGGGGACGTGCTAAATGTACAAGTGCCTGATGTGATTTTGCCTAGCTTCATCTGCTGCTTCCTATCTGTTAGGAAGCTTATGATCCATTTACAAGTGTGGTCAGGTACAGCTGGCTGATGTAGTTTAGTTAGAAGAATATCTGGAATGATGGTATTAAATGCTGAGCTGAAGTCTACAAAGTGGATCCTTGCATAGGTCTTTGGAAATTCAGGATGCTGTATGATATAGTGAAAAGCCATATTAACAACTTTGTCTGCCGATCTATTTGCTCAGTAGGCAAATTGTAAGGTCTAACAGAGGATCCGGGATGGTTTTCAGATAATGAAATATTTGGAGCAAAAAAAAAATCTGTTGATGACATACCATTATAACTTTTGTACCTATTACAATTTCTAATTAATTTTACAGTGTGGCAGAGATTCATTTCATAAGAATGTAAAGATGTTTTTTATGGTGATAAAAAATGTTAATAGGAGCTGCCTAACGGTACAGTTGAATTAAAAGAACAAAGGATAGAACAATTCAAAATTAGGTGAAACTGTGTATGCTATGGGCTTTCTTTAAAAAAAATCATAATTACTGCAAATCATACAAGATTAAATTATTTACTTTTTGTACTTTTCACTGCCAATAAAATAGATGAAATCAGTTTTGTATTATCTGTGACTACCATATCTGGAAATAATGGTAATCCTCAACTTAACGACCACAATTGGGATAAGAATTTCACTGCTAAGCAAGGTAGCTAACTGGGTCACACCTATTTTGCTATGGTTGTCAAATCCAGCTCCCCCATCCCCCATTGACTTTCCTTGTCAAAAGCTGACTGGTAAGGTTGCAAATGGCAATAATATAACCTCAGGACACTTCAGTCACTGTGAATACATGCTGCTTGCCAAGCACCTGAATTTTGATCACACATCCTTAGAAATGCTGCGATAGTTATGAGGACTGGTCCAAGTCACTTACTGGTTGTAAGTCAATGCCATTGTAACTTTGGTTGTGAAACGAATAATTGCAAGTTGAGGACTATCTGTAATCTGTAATTGTTTTCTCTACTGAAGGATGAAAGTGTGGTCCAGTTGGGTCAGGACCTTGCACAGAAGTTGGGATTAAGAGTCCGGAAAGCATATAAGAGGCCTCAGGTATGATATTTGCATCCTACTTCTCATGACAGTACACATACTTTATTTTTTTCCCCAATCCTGAAACTTGAATCTTTTATATCATTTTATACCTACAGAGTCCAATATTAGCTGAGAGTATTTGGTCTCTATTGCATGTTCATGCATAGGCATTATATATGGGTACAGCCAAACTAGACTACCTGTATATCTTATATAGTTTTTCCTTCTTAAAGGGGAGATTTCTTTGAAAATGTGTCACTTATCATTCTTTTAAGTGTCTTAAATGTCTGCTACTTCCTCTCTCTTTGCAGCAGGATTCAGAAACATTTTCTGTACTGAGTAATGGCCTGACATCTGCCTTACCAAATCAGGTATATCTTTATTGTTTAAACAATTTCAATAGAATTGATATAATGGATAATACGTTTTCCTGCTTATGTGAACATAATTTGTTATGTAAAGTTCTTTAAAATGTGGTTTAAAAAAGTCAAGAGGTAGCTACGGCAAAATGTTGTGCTGATGAAGTGCTACATCACCCACCTGAAGAGCATCTTAATGTTCCCCATTTATAACTATGCAGCTAGTCAAAATTTCCAGACATCTTTGTGGACAAAAATCTCAGAGGGAGAGTGAGCTATGTTTATTTTTTTAATTTAAAACAATTATATGTCTACTTATTTTAAAAGTAGTCTCTGGGTAACTCAACCAAATATATATAATTGCGTATATCTGCATTTTAATTTTCTAAATAATTTCTGAACATTTAAAATTTTTTAAAAGTTATTAAAAGTGAAGGTATTTAAGAGATGGATAACACCATCTCAGTCTTTATAAGATTAACTCTGCCTATATGATTTGAACAAAAAATATCCTTTTAAGAGCTGGCTTTTTGCTTTTCATTTTTTCTGAAAAATAACTAAAGCTTCAGGCCCAAGTACAGTTCTTGATGACTATAGGGAGTTCTCGACTTATGACCATTCAGTTGGCACTGAAAAAGTGACTTATGACTTGATCCTTGCACTTAACAACTGTCACAACAACCCTGTGGTCACATGACCAAAATTCAGATGCCCTAGGGTAACATGATTGTCAATTGCAAACAAATACATTGAGAGAAGCCAGATTTACATAATGACCATGGTGATTTGATTAATAACCATAACAAAAAAGGATGTAGATCAGAGGTGACTTGTGTAATGACTGCATCACTTAGCAACTGAAGTTCTGGTCCCATTTGTGGTCATAAGTTGAGGACTACCTGTAGATCTTACAGCAATAGAGTAAATTGGGAAGAATTCTATTGTTTTTAATGAGAATTTGTTATGGTTACTAAAGGCTTGTTTTCAAGGCACAATCTAGACATACATGAATAGCAGTTAAGTAGATTTGAGTTTAATTGAGATGCAAATGGGAAATTTTTGAGAACTGAGTATCTGCTGTTCTAAATGAAAGCTGGATAAAATGAAATAGTAAAATAGACTTAACTTTGTAACAATAAGCTTACCTTGAAAAGGTGGAAGTTTCAAATCTAGCCTTTTAAAAACCCACTTAGTTTATACAACATGGCTCTATCTATTGTCCCTTGGGTAGTAGTTTGGTAGATTTCACTGCCACTGGTCTTCCAGAACGTGTCCATTCCCATAATGCTAATGTGTAAAAGAGAGGGGCCTCCCATGTGATTGTCTTTTTTGGTAAATTAGGGTTAAAAATGGAAATAAATAATTTATGTAGTGCAAACTTTGCCCTTTTAGCATAAACTACCTCGATCCGTACCAATCGGGCTTCCGGCCTGGTTTCAGCACGGAGACGGCATTGGTCGCACTTTTGGATGATCTCTGGAGGGCACGGGACAGGGGTTTTTCCTCTGTCCTGGTCCTATTAGACCTCTCAGCGGCTTTCGATACCATCGACCATGGTATCCTTTTGTGACTCCTCGTGGGGTTGGGGGTGGGGGGCACTGTCCTTCGGTGGCTCTCCTACCTCGCGGGGCGGTCGCAATCGGTGTTGGCAGGGGGGCAGAGGTCGGCCCCAAGGCGCCACTTGTGGGGTCCTCAGGGTCGGTCCTCTCCCTCTTATTTAACATCTACATGAAACCGCTGGGTGAGATCATCCGTGGTTTTGGGGTGAGGTATCAATATGGATGATACACAACTGTATATCTCCACCCCAAACCAGATCAGTGATGCCCTCTGTGATGACTCGCTGTCTGGATGCGCACGAATCTGGATGGACGGCAACATGCTTCGACTCAACCCGCCAAGACTGAGTGGTTGTACATACCGCATCCCGTCCAGCTTAGAATGTCCATCGCTGACCATAGGGGAGTGGTGTTGCCCCCTGTGGATAGGGCGAGGAACCTGGGGTCCTCCTGGATGCACGGCTCGGTTGGAGGAGCAGGTGGGAGCCGCCAGGGGCCTTTGCCCAGGTCCGGCTGGTTCGCCAGCTTCGCCGTTCCTGGACCGGGATGCCCTGCGCACAGTCACTCATGCCCTTGTTAGCGACTCGACTACTGCAACGCTCTCTATTTAGGACTGCCCTTGCATACCATCCGAGACTGCAGCTGGTGCAAAATGCGCGGCGCGGCAGTGATGGGAGTTTCCGGTTCTCCCATGTTAGCCCCCTCCTGCGCTGCCTGTATTGGTTGCCGGTTGCCCTCCAGGTGAGATTCAAGGTTTTAACTTTAACATACAAAGTCCTACATGACATGGGTCCTTATTACTTAAGGGAGCGACTGCTGCTGTCATCGAATACTAACCGCCCTGTACGAAGTCACAGACAGGGATTCCTTGGGGTCCCATCAGCCGGGCAATGCTGGCTGGCGGTCCCCCGACGACGTGCCTACTCTGTCGCGGTCCCTGAACTCTGGAACCAACTTCCCCTGGGGCTCCGCTTGGCCCCCGACCTCCGCACCTTCCGCCATGACCTGAAGACCTGGTTATTTGACCAATCCGGGCTGTGACCCATGGGTGGGGTGGTTTTTAAATTTTGGTGGATTTTAAGTCTTGTATTAATTGGGACCATTAGTTTAATTCTTTTTTAAATATTTATTGTGCTTGTTTTATTGTAAGCCAGTCTTCGGAGATGGGGCGGCATATAAGTCCCATAAATAAATAAATAAATAAACAAATAAACAAATAAACAAACAAACACATACAATTAGTGTTTGGCTGTTCTTCTCTTTGAGAAACAAATCTTGTAAGAGAGAAAAGGTTTTCTGCTTTCTAAGCATTATTGACTATCGGTGACAGTCAGAACAAATTCCTGCGGTTTTCTAGGTAACATTTTCAGAGTTGGTTGGCTACTGCCTTCTTCCTAGGGCTGAGAGAGACATAAATGTAAGTGACTGAAAGCATACAGCCCTGCCTATTTGAAAGCTGGCAGCCTCATACATTAAAAAGAAAAGAATAAATTATTTGTGGGTAATCCAAATGAAAAGATAACAAAGGATGTATCTCAGCATACATAATTAAAGTGTTAAGAACCTATGAATGCCCACTTCTATTAGGTGGACATATAATCTTCCTCCAGAGAGGTTAAGAATAAGTAATTATTGCTGTTTACAGAAGAAGGTGGTTGCATGGAATGGTGACAGCTGACTATTATAACAATAAAAAACCAGTTCTGCAGAATTAATAATTATCATAAGATCCAGCCAATCACAATGGTGCAACTCTCATTCTGAAGTATTTTTCATAGGGCATCCAATTTTGCATTTCTAGAGCTCTAGATTAGTTCTTTGTAAAAAATTGGAAAAAGAAACTGAATTTGATCAAGAGAATTGATTATTTTTTCCCTGTTGCAGACCAATGGATTAGGCTCCATAGATGACATTGAAACAGGTAATGAATGCATTTATGCTTCTTTGATTCATAGTTATTCCCACCACCATCCTCAAACAGAACAAGAGGTTTTACTTTCAAAAAGAAATCTTCAAAATATTTGGTTGTCAGTTTAATTTGTCACTAAGGCATCTAACAGGAGTAGCAGGAAATACCTGGGAAAAGACAAATCCTTTCTTTTTGAGAACACAGTTCTGTCAGTTTGTTCTCACTGATGCAACCAATACAGGCTGAAGTTTATAAATGCGAATAGTGACAATGATAGAGCCATTGCTAGAAACATCTGACCACCCTGATCACATCTATATAAGAATGGTTTGTAATTCTGAAAAGTGTGTTTGAATTGAACATTGTGAGGCAGTTTCTAAGAGTACAATTCTAGCAAATAGGCTAATGAAGAATCTTTTCACAAAGATGAACAGCTTGTTTTGAAGATTGAGAGAGATTATTAGTTGAGCAGTAGAGGAAATATTCTGCATTCAGAATGTTCTGTGTTCTGACTCTAGGCTCTTTGGCTTTTTTAAAAAAAGGATACAAGCATGTCTCTCTCTCAGACTCTGGAGAACAGCTACTAAGAATAGTCAATGCTAAGATATGCAAATATATTACTATTTTACACTTGCTTTGTATTTTCTCTCTTGAATGCAATGTATGTAAGGGTAATCGTTAGCTGTAATCCCATACGTCACCTTCCAGATAGCTCTGTGGTCCTTCAGTGCATCGTCACTCCTAGTGTTCCTTCTGTCACTGCCAGCAAAGCCAATGCCTTTCCATCAATTGACTTGGATACGAAAAGCCTGCCAACATCACTCCCTGCAACTAACCTGCTCCCTTCTACAGATGTGGCATCGATACCAGAGTCTGACAATGTAGACGACTTCACAGAAGGAGAAGTTCTTGGAGATGAACTAGACTCATTCCTGGATTCTATTGCAGATGGGTCCCAATACCCGCTAGTAAGAGTGACTTTTGTAGATGCTCCTCTGTTTTAGTCACTGCTCTCTTATCTTAATAATTACAGGGTTTATTTAGTACATTCCGTGCTCAACCCTCCATCACTGCTTTTTAAACTTCTCCCTTCTAAGTAATGAAGGGCATTTGTGATATGTGTTACGTAATGATACACGGAATTGTTCATTACCTCAGAGAAAGAACTAGTGCAATCTTAATATTTGCAATAGTCTATTAAGGATAAACAATTGAAGACTTTAGGATTATATAATTCCTCTCCTTAGCTCCCACTTTTTTGAGTGTACAATTAAACTTACAATCAAAATTGGCCCCAGAGCTTCTGTCACTAACTAATAACTGTCATAAAGCATAATGTCATGTGACAGCTTCATTAGCAACTGCAATCTTGGCAGTCCCAGGTTTTTTTTTAATTCATATTTATATGCCGCCCTTCTCAGCAGACTCAGGGCGGCTTACAATTTTTGGAGCACAACCCAATGCACTCAGCAACAGCCTTCATTCCATTGTATATGCCTGCTTATTACTAGGGCTTTTTGGCCCCCCCAAGCGGCATTTTTATAAAGTCAGCTTATTGCCCCCAACAATCTTGGGTCCTCAATTTACCTACCCCGAGAGGATGGAAGGCTGAGTCAACCTTGAGCCTGGTGGGATTCGAGCCTGCACTAATTTCAGGCAGCTGGAACTACGTGCTAGGCGTTTAACAGCCTGCACCACCAAGGCTATTGTAACTCCAGACACATGAGTCATTAAGCAGGAAGCAGAAGGAGTTCCAAATAAGCACAAGAGTGGGGGAGGTCTGGAACAGGTTGCATGGGTGTTTAGGGAGGTTGCTGCAGTGTGGCACAACCTCAGCGAGATCTGAGAAAGAGGGTATGAGAGGCTGGGGAAAGAATATGCTTCTTGGCTGCCACACCCTGGGAAGTCCCAGCAGCACAGTGCTAAGTAGCCCCACCCCAGGGAGCACGAAGGAGCCTTTTGGCATGCTGTGGCTCTGGGGTTGTAAGAAGTCCCTGAGCTGCAGTGCAGTGTCATTCATGAGACTGTAAAAGAATGGACATAGCTGGTTAAAGGTTAATAGGGCTTCCTAGTAACATTTTCCCCATTTTCCAAATTGTATTTAAAAGGGAGCTCTGATGTCTGGGATAGGGAAATCAATCACTTAATGATAGAGCGCACCTACATTTGCATACACAAATTGCAGATTTCAGTCCCTAACGCATCTCAGCCATTATTAAAAGTAGTAAAATTTGGACAAATGTAATAGGTTAGTTAGCTAAGTCTTTTGGAGCTCAATCTCAACAGTTTTTGTTTCGTAGCCAAAAAGGCAGCCATAATAGTGATTGTTGTCCTTACATTCTTCTTCATTTGAGCTGATCAGACTATTGCAGTTGTAATAAAAATGATCTGGAGTAGCTTACTGGTTGGATAGATGTTCAAGCTAATTGTTTTTCTGCTGGTCTTTTGTTTGCTTTACTATGATTTTCCAAAGCTTCTGTTCCCACTGGGATAGTTGGGCTATTGTGTGCTTGGTTTCCTTTGTTCAGTTATGCTACTTATTTCAAGATTGCTCTGAATACCTAGTTAGCTTTAATCATGGTTAAAATTAATGCCAGCATAAGCATAACCTTTTGTAGAACTGCACTTTGTATTCAGAGACAAAAGAGATTTCAGACTGTGCAGGATCATGGATGTAGCATTAGTCTGCAATTCTTTAAAGCAGCTGCACTTTTTAAAATTGAATAACAACCTTCATAGTTTTTCCTCCATCCTTAGAAAAAGACACAGCTGGCTAAGGAGTTACAGGCAGGTTATGCTCATACACTCTGAAACACGCTTTTGCCTTGAGTCCAAAGTGTTGGTTGCACACCCTAAGTCTTAAATAGCATTTCAGAAGCATTTGCTTAGTCAGTGCTTGATGTTGCTGCCACATTGGAAAAAGTAATTGTGGACTAATTTTAGAGAGAACTGGTTCCCTGTGACATTTTGTCTATCTGGCTACATCTTATCTAGCTTCACAGAGATGATGGTGTAGAGGTGAATCTGTCATAATGTTCAGTGTGTCTGGAAACGTAGAGTAGGAAAGTCTGAAATAATGTTTTAACTTCTCCCCTTTAATCACAACACATTTTATTTTTCTCCAAAGTCTCTTGTCCGTGGTGCCATTCCTGCCAATCTGCCGAGTGAGGTGCCCCAGCTCATCCCTGTGTTTCCAGGTGGTACTCCACTTCTTCCTCCTGTGGTGACTGCTAACATTCCAGTCTCCACTCCGCTGCCACCTGCTTCCTTTGGCGTAGTGATGGAGGCTACAAAGCAACTCTCTTCTTCATCTGTTCTGGATACCTTTGAAGCACCAGTGGGGGGCAGTGGCATGTCTCCTTTGGATTCACTGGATTCACTAGATCTGCTCCCTTACACAGAGTCTCGGCTGGATATGTTAGATGCTTTTGGAACCAGTAGGGGATCATTGGATGCTTTAGATACCTTTATTGTTGGTAGGTATGAAGACTATTTTTTTTAATTACATTTATATGCTGCCCTTCTCTGAAGACTCAGGGCGGCTTACAATTTTTTTGGATACAACCCAGTGTGCTCAGCAATAGCCTTCATTTCATTGTATATGCCTGCTTATTACTAAGCGGCATTTTTACAAAGTCAGCTTATTGCCCCCAACAATCTTGGGTCCTCAAGATTGGGTCCTATTTAAGTAACGTTAGCTTATGACACAGGAATAGCCAGTTCAGTGTAGTGATTAAAGTGCTTGCCTAGAAACCAGGAAACTATGAATTCATGTATGGCACAGATCTCCAGCCTTTCTGGCTTTGTGGACCAGCGTGTGGGGGTGGGGGTGTTAGTGTGCGTTCACACACTGCTTTCACAAGTGCAGGAATTGCCCACCAATTCCGCAGACCAGGGTTGGGGACCTCTGAGGTAAGACAAATGGAGCTTCATGCATGCCTGCTGCTGCACAACCCAGTTCCCAATGGGCTGAGGATTGGAGGTTTGGAACCCCTGCTTTATATTTATAAACAGATCTGAAAAAAATGCATGGTTTATAGCAGGAATGAATTGTCCTGAAAATATTAATATTTAAGGCAGGCTATGTCTCCCAGGATTATCTACCATTGACCATGCTGACTAGAATGCTAGTTGTTGTTCAGCAGTTTCACCCAAAGCATGGCAATAAATTTCTCTATAGAACTGAGCCACCAGCAGTAGAAGAATCAAGGCCAAAACTTGGATAAATAAATTGCTCTTCTGGCAGATAAAAGAAAGCCTAATAATGAAGATAAGCTATTGATGATTCTAACAATCCACCCCACTGTTTGTGAGAAAATTTAAATATTACAACTCCTCCCCCCACCCTTACATGGGAATAGATTTCCTGCCATTCACTTTTTGGACTTGGATATGAAAGTCATTGCATTCTTTTCATTGTGGTCCTTTCTAGTTTCATGCTGTTGGGTTCCAGAATTGGGTTTCAGCCCTAAAAAAATATGTGAAATTTGAGAAATACAAAGAAAGGGCTTGTGTGTATTACTGCTTCCATAAATAATAAGACATTGCATAATTGACAGTCACATAAATCTTAAATTGTTTTTTTTCCTCCCACACTTTAGAAGAAACCAGCACCCAAGAACCACGCCAACATGCTGGAATTCAAAAGTCACTACCATTGGTGAGTAACCTTTTCACTTAATTGAGAAGAAGAGAAATGCCTATTAACTGTTTTCATCCAGGTCCTCAATTTGATTAGCAAAATATTGCTGTACTTCCTTTTTAAAAAAAATCACTTCCCAATCTATTCAAAATGTGTTGGAGTGATCATAAATTCTCTTGAGTGATTTGACATTGGCTCAGTAAAGGAACAATTTCCTTTTGAATCTAAATCATTTTATGACTGAACAAATGAATTTTGAAACCTTGCAGAAGGGGAATGTATATCACTTGCTATAAGAAAAATGCTACTTAATTTAATATTTACTAATACTTTCACAATAGATAAAAGCTCCTTTTTTGTGACATGCTACATGTTGAAAATGAAGCAGGTTAAGTTGCTCATTATTGCTACAAGTAGTCTTTCATTTATTTTATATTTTTTATTTTTATATTGGGATTTCTATGCCGCCCTATCTCCCGAAGGACTCAGGGCAGCTCACAACAATAATAAAAACATACAATACAACTATTAAAAAGCCAATTAAACAACATTAACATTAACAAACCAGCCCTAAAAACCCCACCCCCTCCATCAGTCCAGGTCAGCAAGCTGAAAAAGCCATGTTTTCAGGCAACGACGGAAGGATTGAAGGTCAGGAGCCACCCGAAGCTCCAGGGGCAACTGATTCCACAGGGTGGGCGCTCCCACAGAAAAGGCCCTACCTCTAGGGGTTGCCAGCCAACACTGTCTGGCCAACGGCACCCCAAGGAGGCCCTGCCTGTGTGAGCGCACGGGACATTGGGAAGTCGTTGCTGGCAGCAGAGGTTCCCGCAAATACCCCGGTCCTAAGCCATGTAGGGCTTTATAGGAGAGTACCAGCACCTTGAATCTCACGCGGAGGGCAACCGGCAGCCAATGCAGCTCACGCAGGAGGGGTGTAACATGGGAGTATCAGGATACTCCCATCACAACCCGCGCAGCCGCATTCTGCACCAGTTAAGTCTTTGACTTACAACAGTTCATTTACTAACCATTTGAAGCTACAACAGCATTGAAAAAGTGACTTATAACCATTTTTCACACTTACGATCGTTGCAGCATCCCTGTGGTCATATGATCAAAATTCAGGTGCTTGGCAACTGGTTCATATTTATGAAGGTTGCAGTGTCTCAGGGCCATGTGATCACATTTTGTGACGTTCTGACAAGCAGATTGAATGGGGAAGATAGATTCACTTAATCATGTTACTAACAACAATTGCTGTGATTCACTTAACAATCATGGCAAGAAAGGTGTAAAATGAGGCAAAACTTAACTGTCTTGTTTAGCAACAGAAATTTTGGGTTCAATTACGGTTGTAAGTCAACGATTGCCTGTATTTTTGTTCATTTGAAAAATGAAGAATCCTGAGGAATGGTAGATGTAGTAGATGTTGCTGATCTCTAAGGAAGCTTATTTTATTGTCTTTTTCAGGCAAACCAAACTGGGCCAAGCACCCACACCACAGTACCCAACGTTGTAGAGCTGCTTATGTCTCAGCCAGAATTGGTGATGTCCAACACAACTCTGCTTGTGAAGAATCCCTTGGTGTCCACTCACATCTTCAAACAGGCCTGTCACATCTGCTATCCCAAAACAGGTCATCTGCTTATGATGAAGATGGCCTCAAATATTTAGCAAAATTGGACCCCTGTTAATATTGTCCTCTTTTATAGGTCCCAAAGCTGGTGATTATACTTATCGAGAAGGCATGGAACATAAGTGCAAGCGAGATATACTGCTGGGCAGGCGTCGTATATCAGAAGATAAAACCTGGAAGAGAATTCGCCCACGTCCAACCAAGACAAACTTTGTGGGATCCTATTATCTATGCAAAGGTGAATTGTAAAAAGAGGAGAATATAATAAAATGCAGACTGTTTCATGAAGGAAGAAAAGTTCTGTGCAGGGTGGGCTGAAGAATGTGAGGGCAATACATTGTTAATTCTTGTCTACTTACTTAATCACTATGTTTACTGATTGTAGGGATTTATAAAACTCCTTTAAAATTTCCAGGTGTTATAACATTTAAAACTGAAATTTGAAAGCAAAAAAATACTCACGCTAGTGGTAAAATGGAAACATGCATAATGAGAACATTTGGGAAATATTCCACTGATTATTCATCTAATGATTATGGTGAGATTTTCTCCCCACTGAAAGTAAATGCAAACAATAATAAATAGTCAATACTTTGTTGCCCTTGCATGATGATGCAAGGACTGACACTGGTGAAGTGAAAACCAACAATTCTCAGGTCTGACAGAACCATTGTAAGTATTGAACAGGGACCTCCCTATCAAAAGACTAGGAAAAGAACGACCAAAAGTATGACTCAAAAGATGAGAGAAAAAGTCTTAAACCCTAAGGGTTTAAACCCTAAGGTCTGACACATATGTATAGGACTTGATTTCTGTGTTCTGTTTTATTTTTAATTTATTTATTTGTATCCTGCCTTTAATATTTTTACAAATAACTCAAGGTGGAAAACACAACATCCCTCCCTCCTCCTACCGTGTTTCCCCGAAAATAAGACCTACCCCAAAAGTAAGACCTAGCACTATTTTCTAAACCTGCCCTAATATAAGACCTCAAAATAAGACCTAGTGTAAATCTCCAGTTCCAGGAAGACTTTTCAGGGAGCAACCGTGCACCCACGAAACACCCCCCCCTACACACTCACACCCACTATTTGGCACCATAAATATATTAGACCTACCCCAAAAATAAGACCTAGTGTGTTTTTGGGAGCCAAAAAATATAAGACAGTGTCTTATTTTCGGGGAAACACGGTATTTGCCTCCACAGCAACAGCCCTGTGAGGCGGGTTGAGCTGAGAGAGAATGACTAAGCCAAGGTCACCCAGCTGCGTTTCATGGCTAAGATCGGATTTGAACTCATGGTCTCCCAGTTTCTAATCTGGTGCCTTAATCATTAGACCCAACTAGTTCTACTGTACAGATCTGTTTGTATAAAACATATTTCTTGTTTGCAGTAAAACAGCTTCCCTAAATGGGTGAAGTCAGCTTCTGCTGTTAGCAGCTACTCAGTGAAAGATTGAGTTCCAGGAGAACAAAGAGTTATTTCTCTGATTGATATGAAATCTACATTTGCCTGAAGCAGCCAATTAGTGTGTCTCAGTGTAGGGCAGGCTCTGTTACCATTAAATCCGTTCTTGCTTAGTCAAGAGGATCTGAATACAGGTAGACCTCGACTTACAACCATTTGTTTAGTGACCATCCAAAGTTACAACGACATTGAAAAAAAAGACATGACTATTTTACAAATGACTTGCAGCATCCCCATTGTCATGTGATCAAGCAAAGTCAGTGGGGAAGCCAGATTTACTTAAGAACCATGTTAATAATTTAACAACTGCAGTGATTCACTTAACAGCTATGACAACTATGTCGCTTAACAATAGAAATTCTGAGCTCAATTGTGATCGTAAATCGAGGATTATCTGTAGTAATATCTTCAGTAAATTTCATCAGGGTCTTCTTTCATGAACTTTTCAATTTCTCTTTATCTATTTGTGAGGCTTGGGGAGGGAGAGAAGGAAACAGTATAAGGGGTAGCAAGAGTTCTGATTCTAGCCTCCACTCCATGTATTGTATGGTGGTCTGATGTTTGTTGCTTTGTAGATATGCTTAACAAGCAGGATTGTAAGTATGGGGATAACTGCACCTTCGCGTACCACCAGGAGGAGATCGATGTGTGGACAGAGGAGCGAAAGGGGACACTCAATCGTGACCTCTTATTTGATCCCCTGGGTGGAATCAAGCGAGGTAACCTGACTATTACCAAGATCCTGAAAGAACACCAGGGCATATTCACCTTTCTTTGTGAGGTATGCAATGCAGGCCTGCAAGATTGTATTTTCATGATATTGTCCACTGTGCCTTTACTAATTGTTCACTGGATTACATCATAGGAAAACTGTCCAATGCTAGTTTTGGACATTTGGGTTTTGAAGATAATCATCACAAGCTCACTCGCTGCCACATATCAATTGAGCTATGAACAGAAAATGCTGATGTGAGAATGAGTGACGTTTTTTCTTTCCACAAAGGTTTATAGGCAGCCTAGAAAAGCAATCAGTTGAAAACTTTTTTAGTTTGCACGTGGAACAAGCATGTATTTGTTTTTTAAGTAACTGGTCAGAGAATCATTAAGTAGTTCATGCATTGCAATAAGTTACAGCTTGCTGAATAAGCCGGTTGGAAAAACATACTACGTGATATAGCTGTATTCTCACAATACACTTAACACATTACTAAATCCCAAACAAATTATGCCTTGAAACTGAGTGTTATATTTGGCTGTTGTTTTTTTATTGTGAAGCTGTTTTGAGCTGTCATGTTTGCAGATGATACAGAATTAGAAAGGATATAGCTAATACTGAGAAGATAGGAATAACAATCAAAATAATAGATAAATTGATTGAAAATAATGATATTTGGTAGAATCAGATGCAAAGTATTTTGCTTAGAAAATAAAAAAAAATGTATCACTATAAAAAGAGGATACTTGGGTTAGTAATAGTACTTTTGAAAAATTCCTGAAGCCCCAATTTCCAAAGTCATAAATGGTTCTGCTATTTGGTATTCATCAAACTGTACCTCCTGTATTATGATAATTCTAGTCATTGCATTTTAAAGGATTTAGACAAAATGGGAGAGGTTCAGGCAGCAGCAATGAGAAAGAACAAAAGCTTATAAGACATATGAAGAGAGTAAGAATTCAGAATGTTTAACCTTGAGAAGAGAAATGTGGAAAAGGATGAGGTGGTGCTCTTCAAATATCTTAAAAAGTCACATAAAAAAAGGGTCAAGATGTGTATAAGTTATTCTGGAATTCAAAATATAAAATAATAGATTAAAGTGATAGAAAGGCAAATTTTGACTGTTAGAAAAGAGAGAAGAGATGAAATTTCCTTCTGGATATGTTCAAATAGAAGGTAGACATCTCTTAGAGATACTGAGCAGAATCTACTGTCAATGACAAGAGTGACTCTGATTCCGAGCTAGAGCTTCCAAGTGTCAATTTTTGTATGTAAAATAATCTATAATCAAGAATTGGAGGGAAATGTATATTCTTGTAGGCAAAAATGGAAGTATATTGAGAGAAAATGTCATTGTCGTTCTTATAAATGTGCAGAGCAAATAAGTCTAAACTGCTATTTATATATATATGTTATATTTACTTATATTACTTTATTATACTTATATATATTTATATGTGTGTGTGTGTTTGCAGATCTGCTTTGATAGCAAACCTCGAATAATCAGCAAAGGGCTCAAGGACTCTCCAGCAGTGTGCTCCAACCTAGCTGCAAAACATAGTTTTTATGATAATAAGTAAGTGGATTGGACCTGTCTTTAGCCAGTAATATGTAACTATTTATAAAAGGCAAACTGAGCCACAAAGTCACAATTATATTTCTTCTATAAAAAGAACAGTGTTATGCTACTTTGTAGGAATGCTGAAAGGATTACTCATACCTGATCCCACAGGCATTATTCAAAGGTTATGTTGAGCTGCTCTGATTACTAGCTGGTAGTTTGAAGTAGCTCCATACAGCTATGCCTATTTTAATCATCACACTAAACAGTTTTAATGTGGTTGAAATGCTGTTTCCAAGAGGCTACTAATCCTTAAGCATCTCACTAATTTATTAAGATATATTTCATTTGCTTCCAGTGCATTTTCTCACCATCTATTTTTAGTACCCTGAAACAAATAATTTGTAGTCTAAATTGTAATTTTGTTTAAGGGAATAAAACCAACAGCAACTCTAAAAAAACAATTCTCAATGTACAATATAATTGAAACAAAACCAGCAATTATAGGGCTGGGAGTGGAGCTGAGAGATACCAGGCCAACATTTAAAGCATCTTTTTTCTTTGTATTAATAATGTAAAAGTTATTATGCTAATACCAGTCATAACACTTGGAGAACTTAATACAAATGCAAGTACTGATATAACCTGGTTTAAAGATTATACAAGGAATTGATTTCTGGAGAGCCAGAGTAGGGAGCAAGAGTCGATTCACAGCATCTGGATGATAGCTATTAAGATTGAATTAACCTACTCGTCCATCACTATGCCCACCCTGAGTATCTGATGAGTGGAAGTTACAAACTGAAAAATGGCTGGTTTTTCTCAGCTCTACCGTTGTTCTTAGTAACTGGCTTTTTAATGGTGATTAACATGAAAGAATCTCTCTTTTTTGCAGGTGTCTGGTTCACATTGTTCGTTCCACCTCTCTAAAATACTCTAAAATCCGCCAGTTTCAGGAGCATTTTCAGTTTGATGTCTGCAGGCATGAAGTGCGTTATGGCTGCTTACGTGAAGATAGTTGCCATTTTGCTCATAGCTTTATAGAGCTTAAAGTTTGGTTGCTGCAGCAGTATTCTGGTAAGTAGTCACTTGGCTGCGACTGTCTAGAGCAGCGGTCACCAATCAGTGGGCCACTGGTGGGCCGCAAGAAAATTTTGGTGGGCCACAGAGAAATCTCACCCCCAGCGCACCCCCCCCAAAGCAATTAATCCAGGCTGCGCAGAAACACAAGGCTGCGCCGTCCACATGGCCCACGAGAACCCTCCCCACCCACTCACTCCTTACCCGGCAAACTTGCCTGCTAAATTGCGGTTTTTTCAACCATCAGCTGTTCTGCTGTGCTGGGAGATTTAGATTAGCTAGGAAGCAGGAAATGGTTGGATTTCTTGCTTTCTAGCTAGTTTTTAGATCTTTGGCTCTGCTTTTAAGCACACCAAACCTCCCTTAGGACTGAAGGGCCTATTATTCAATGCAGCAAGCAAATTTTATGTGACAGATAGATAGATAGCCAATGTCAGATAGATAGATCACTGAATGAATCTGTGATTCTGTGAGCAACTCAATCTGCCTGCCTGCTTTGCCTGATTTTGGATAAAAGTTGCTCTTTTTTAATTAAAAATTCAATATTTATGTAAGTATTTATAATATTTACATACAAGCCATGCCCAGTCAGTCACATGACCACCAAGCCACACCCACAAATTAGGCCATGTCCACAGAACCGGGTAGTGGTCCCTGGGATTTAAAATTATGAGTTTGGTGGTCCCTGAGGTCCAAAAGTTTGGCGACCCCTGGTCTAGAGGACTGCAGAGAGGTTAGTTTCAGGCTTCAATGTGTGCACTGTTTCTCTGAGTTCCCACTGAGAATGTCATCTGGAAATTGAAGAAAGGCAAAAAAAAAGAAAAGATTTTTAAAAAATTATATGTATAATACTCTTGGTTATAGAACTGCTTGTGTCTTCTAACAAAATTGATTGGGTCCAGTGGGGCAACCTTAATTAATGTCCTACATGCATGACTATATAATGGGAATGATTTGAAGGAAGAGTTTTAGTTATGAATATTGTAAACTTTGCAAAAAGTATTTACTCTAAATCCCTGATGAGAATAACTGGGAATCGAAGATCAAGAGGGAAGGCTGAGAGTAGGACTGTGTTTTGGACATTTGGCTTGTGTGCCTTGCAATAACCCTTTTGCAACAATTGTGCAGAAATGAATAAGCAACAGAACCATTTTCCTCACCCTATGTTTGTAGCCTTGAACACACAATATTTTGGCCATTGTTGAATGAAGAGTGCAAACCTTTAGTATTCCATCCAGTCCTCTCTCGATGTAGAAATCAACAGTTGTAGACCGTGGCTTTGAATGAATTTGTGTATGTAGTGAAAGAAAAGGTAGACTTTATTTCAGTTCTTGAATTTGCACACAAAAGTAGTAGGACCTTAGAACAATTATTATAAGTGATAATAAACATAATCCTTGACTAATTTGTGTCTTCTGTAGAATGTTGTAGAATGTGTTTGGGGAATTGGTTTGAACTGAATTGTTAGAATCCTTTGGTATAGTGAGACAATGCTCATCCAGTTACTCGCTAAGGGCAATAATTCCAATATTAAGCTTTTATTTTTAAATTTTAGGTGGAAGATATATTGTAAAACCTCTTACGTACACTTCTGAACATTTTGTTACTATGAAGTGTTACTTTCTTCAATATTTGCAAATATATAGTGGATTCTGATTAAATTCAGGAAAAGGAGTATCTCAGAAATACTTGCTTCCTCACTGATAGAACAAAGCAATGAAAGAGTTTTTACTATGTTATAATATTCTGTTAAATCTCTGGAGCTGCTTTTGTCATCCTAGGAATGACCCATGAAGATATTGTACAAGAATCTAAAAAATTTTGGCAGCAAATGGAGGCACATGCTGGCAAAGGAAACAACAATATGGTAACCTATCTTGTTTTATTTTAATCCTTATAAAAAGCAGAATTGCATGAATAAATTAAAGAAGTTAAAAGTTTTAAATGAATAAAATAATCAGGACATAAACATATAAGGAGCCTATGTAAAAGACATTATTCTAGTGAAAGCTTAAAATTAAACTATCAAAATCTAAAGTGCTTCGGAGAACAGTAGTGTATATGTGATGCCTAAAGGAAGTATCAGGGTATTCCCTGTGGAAAAGTGTTCCAACTGAGAAGTCCTTTCTCCTTAAGCTATTCAAGTAAGAACACAGGGACAAAAAATATTTTATGTAATCTGGCTCCAAGCCAATCAAGAGTTTAACATTAATCACTGTTTGAATCTGATCTGGAAATGGAATGGCAACCAGTATGGCTGACAAAGAATTCTTAGGATGACACAATTGTAGCAATCAAACCCATAACTGAGATTGAGCCTCTTTTGGATTACCTAAAATTCTGAACTATATTCACAGATAGCTTAGCATGTAACTCAAGTGAGAGGTGAGAAGTGCTTGTATAAGAGCTTCTATTTGTCATCTGATACAAAACCCAACAGCCCCCTGGCAAAAACAGGAATACATTAACTGCAGGCCTGGAACCAGTCAGGTTTCAAGTACTTCCTGATCTCTAGTAGAGAGGGCCCTGCCCTTATCTAGTGTGTGGGAATGTGTTCTTCCAAAAGGTGCTGAAAAAGTTGTCTTCAGAACTGGAGTGAGAGAAAAAGCTTCTCTTGGACAACTCTGCTTTTTTTCTGCTTTTTATCTGAGGTAGCAGCACACAATGCATGCTTTCAAAAACTGGATTAATTCTGGAAAGAATTTCTGGATGTATTTTCAACAAATGTTCCTTCTGGTTAGCTTCCCTTCAACTGCTAGTTATGTGCAGGTCTTAGTTGTTGTGCTTTGAGAATTTCTTGCAAATAAGTGTATTTGAAAATTGTCATCAGTGGCAGTACATTGGCAAATTCTGATGGAGATTGGCTAAAACAAAGACAGGAGAAGATTACATATGTCCTTATATCTAAATAAAGCTGCCTCATCTCATATCTCTCTAGAAAGCTTACATCAAGCTAGACCAGTGATCTATCTTGTTAGTATTATAATGTCTGCATTCCTAAAACTGCATTTAAGAATCATTTTGAATCTTACTTGAAGATTCAAATATTAGTTAACAATTTTCATGTAT
The DNA here is from genome assembly GCA_009733165.1 of Naja naja. Classification (NCBI taxonomy): domain Eukaryota; kingdom Metazoa; phylum Chordata; class Lepidosauria; order Squamata; family Elapidae; genus Naja; species Naja naja. The sequence goes on along the minus strand of CM019154.1, from coordinate 21,527,756 downwards.
ATTAATTATGAACTCAGGGCTACAAGAAAGTTGTATCAGCATGCTAGGGGAAGATTAAGATTTGCAAGAATAGTGTAAACTATTTGGGGGGAAATCAAAGGAGCAAAAATAATACAAATGGAATTATGTCCATTGACCATAAAACTCATGATCTTTTGGAGGAAAAGAAAGCAAACTGGGAGAGGGATGTAAAGAAAACATGGATGAATGGAAAAAAACAGGACTACTTCATACAATGTAAGAAGTGCTAGTAATGTGCTATATCATTTAGCTCCATGCTCTACCCTTTCTTTCAAGTGTGCTTCTTGCCTTATTTGGAATAACAAATCCAGACTTTGCTGAGACAGAACTTTTAATCCTGTACTTGGTACAGTTTAATTACTAACTTACAATGTCCTCTTGGCCTCATAACAGCAGATGCTGCTGTCCCTGATGTCTTTTGGGCTCAGTTAATCTAGCTCACACTTAGCAACTTCTGATTTCTAGATAACATTGTTATGAAGTTAGTCAGTCTGCTGTGTCTTTGTTTTTTCAAATACAATCATGTCCACTAAATGTCTTCATACTTAATATCTTTCTCATGTGTAAACCCAGTTTTATCTGGTAAAAGGTTATATTGTGCAAAGCAAGGACTGCTTACCTTAAAGCTCCTGTTCAGTTGATGTATTAAATTCTTGAAAGAGCCAGTTGAAAGTGATGGATTAAAATAACTATTCAAGCACTATTCAAGGCATATTTTCCTAGGCAGTTTCAAGCCACAAAGGCCATGTCAATTTAAATGTTAATCATTGTTAATATAAATAATAAAACAAAAGTTGACTAGATTGGTATTAAAGGTAAATGTCAAAAGAATAATAATGATAAAATACAAATTTGTAATAAAATTATGTATTGATACTGCAATTTGGAGGCCATCCAACTCCTGATGATTATGCAGGTTATAGTTTAAAAAGAAAAGAAAAATCCATAGGCTGAAGACAAGTAAATAAATTAAAAATCCATCCAACAGGGGCCCCACCTGAAATCAATCCCAAGGCCTGAATGCTTTCTGAATGTTTTCAGATTGGGAACTATCCAGATATTGTGGGGAAGGGGCAGTGTCATTCCGAATGGTAGGAACCCTGACAGAAAAGATCTGCCTTCTAAGTCAACGCTAGGGACTCTGAAGTATGCCCATCGTACCGAAATCTCAAGAGTAGAAACAGTTAGAAATAGGCAGTCCTCCAAATCCTTGGCCTGTGATGGCGAACCTATGACATGCATGCTGGAAGTGGCATGCAGAGCCACTTCTGCTGGCACGCGAGAGATCGCCTGGAAGAGCCCCACTGCGCATGCGTGTGCACAATGACTCCCGACAGCTGATTGTCGGATATCTGTCGCGCATGTGCGGGGGTGCACAGGAGATGCATGTGCATGCCCAGAGATGCACAGAGATGCACAGCACGCGTGGGATCGAATGCACATGCGCAGAGATGCATGGTGCGCAGGGGGATCACACGCACATGCACAGAAATGCACAGTGTGTGTGAGAGGGTCACACGTGCATGTGTAGGGGATGGGGGGGCAGCATGCATTGCCTTCTGGGTGCTGGTATGCGAGCACAAGAACGTGCCCAATTTTCAGCATGGGAACCAAAAAAGTTTAGCCACCACTGTCCTAGGCTAACTAGAGGCTGCCCATTCTTGTATCAACAATGCTTATATTCTGAAACCAGACAACGCCAGCCTTATAGCAAGTTTTTCTAAATTACACTTTTGAGATATGAACTACAATCCCTAGAATTCCCAGCTGCACTATTGATCAGGGAATTCTAGAACTAAGTTTCAGCATATCTGGAGGATGGGAAATTGAAGAAAGCTGGCATACAGTAATATACTTCTAGATGAGCTTTTTGCCATCCTGAAATCCCACTTGATGTACCGCTCAATATTGTTCAGTGGAGCATAAAGAGAGACCTCTTCTAGGCCAATATAGTGTTGATTAAAAAAGAAGGTACAGACCAGACAAGAATTCAAAATTACAGGCCAATATCTCTCTTAAATACAGATTATAAAATATTTACAACAATTATTGCTGAAAGATTTAAAAATTATTTAAATGAATTCATACATAGTGATCCAAATGGCTTCCTCCCAAATAGACAAACAAAATATATTGTGAGAATAGTCTTAGACACTCTTGAATTCTATGAAGAACATAACGATTGACAAGGCAGCCTTATTATTTCTAGATGCCCAGAAAGCCTTCGACAACATAAATTGGCCCTTTCTAATGCAACAGTTAAAACACGTGGATATTGGTGAAAAGATAATTATGGCAATATATACACAACAAGAAGCAAAAATAATAATAAATGGAGAATTGTCAAGTAATGTCTACATACAAAAAGGTACAAGACAAGGCTCCTGTCATGCCCTTGGTAGAGTTGAACTCTGAGGGAGAGGAGGAACAGCCGACAGGGAGTGGAAGTGTGGCTCCGGAGGCTGTAGAGGAGGCTGGGGAAGGGCAGAGGCTGGCTGGGCAGTCAGAGGAAGAACCAGGCCCATCCCCTATGCATCCTAGGACATGCAGGAAGGAACAGAGAAGGCAACAACTTGGCTTACAAGAGAGGAAGCGGCTATGACCCTCCTCATTGGTTGCAGCTGGGAGACTAGTATATAAGAGAGACGATTACAACACAGCGTTGCCAGAAACAAAGCATGTGTTATACTGGGCTGAAGTTATCTTGGTTGGCGTCCTTCCAACAAACTCTGCCTTGTTATCTCCTTGAATTTGGTAATTACTTATCCTGGTCTGTAGTGAAATTTCGTCATTATTGGGGTTTTTTATTTCACCTCTATCTGTTCATTAAATTCGGACTGTATTGCTTTCTTTTGAAGACTATTTTTGAGTACATTTTATCTCCAACTGAGAATTATTGAACAGTAGGGCCAAGTTGGAGGCATTAAAGGACATTTATTTATGTTTTGGATTTTGTTACGTTTGTGTTAAGCTCTGGGTCATCACAGCTGCCCTCTGTCCCCATTACTATTCATATATACATTAGAGATCCTAACAAGAATAATTAGGCAAGAAGCACAGATCAAAGGATTGGAAATTAAAAAAGAAAATTTTAAATTACAAGCATATGCTGATGACTTAGTATTTTTCTTGGAAGACCCTGAACAAACAGGTCCGATATTATTAGAAAAACTTGAAGAATACGGAGAAGTAGCTGGTTTGAAAATGAATAAAGAAAAAACAAAAATCATAATTAAGAATATGACCAGCAAACAAAGAGAAAACCTTGTTAAGCCATTAGATATTCAAATAGTACAAAAAATAAAATACCTAGGAATTAATATTTTGGAATGCTGTTCAACAATTAAGGAGGATAATTATGAGAATCTATTGAGACAAATTAAAACAGATTTAGAAAATTGGAATAATCTTCAACTATCATTAATAGACAGAATTTCAGCAATTAAAATGAACATAGTACCCAAAATTTTGTTTTTATTCCAAAATATACCGATTAAATTAGGGAAAAAATTCTTTAAAGATCTGAATAAAATAACGTTAAATTTTGTGTGGCAGGGTAAAAGACCAAGAATCAAATTAAAACATTTACAAGACACAAAAGAAAGAGGGGGATTAGGTTTTCCGGATTGGGAACTGTATTATCAAGCGGCCGCCTTAACATGAATTAAGGATTGGATAAACTTGGAAAATAAAAGACTTTCTTTTAGAAGGGCACGATCTATAACAAAGCTGGCATGCATATCTGTGGCCCAGTAGACATATGACACACCAATATTTTTTGAGACATAAAATCAGAGAAGCCTTAATCTCAATTTGGAATAAAATAAGATTGCAAAACTATATGGAAACTCCCAAGTTGGCTTTCCCCCTTGGAAGCTATATCATATCCGAATCTCTACAACCGGAAAAAGACAATCACATATAAAGATATCCTAACAGATGAAGGAAGATTAAAATAAAGACTGGAACTTAACCAGCAGGGCTTAACGTTGGAATGGTGGGCATATCTCCAAGTACAATCCAGATATGAAAGGGATAAAAAAGAATGGGGAATAAATTATCAAGATACAATATTAGATAAAATATTATTAGGATCAGAGAAGAAACAAATACAGAAATTGTATAACTATTTACTAGATTATAAGATGTATGAGGAGCAGGTGAAAGAACCAATGTTAACTTGGGCTAGAAATTTCAGCCATAACATAAATTTGGATCAATGGCAGCAAATTTGGGATCAGAATAAAAAGATTACATTAGCCACATCCTACAAAGAAAGCCTGTTTAAGATGTTTTATAGGTGGCATCTTCCACCTACCAAGTTAGCCAAAAGGTATAGCTCTCAATCACCTATATGCTGGAAATGTCTGAAAGAACGGGGCACCTATTATCATATCTGGTGGGAGTGCAAGAAAATACAAGAATTTTGGCACAAAATATGGCAATGGTTAGAAGAAATGTTGGACCTAAAAATAAATTATACACCAGAAATGTTTTTATTGGGAACAATAAATGAGAATTTCAAAAAAGCAGATATATACCTAATCATTCATCTTATTACATCTGCAAGATTATCAATTGCCCAAACATGGAAGTTAAAAGGAATACCGAACGATGAAGCAATAATAGAAAAAAATCTCAGTGCACTGAGTTAGATAGTATGATGTTACAACTGAAGGAGCGAGATACTTCAGAATTCTATGCAATATGGGAAATATTTTATAAATGGAGGGATATGAAAGGAAGTCTAAAAATGTGAAATAGAATTTAAGAAGAGATTATATTGCAACATAATATCTAAGATAGAAATTGATACAAAGATTACAATGTAAATATATAGCTGTATATATGTATATAAGTGTTTATGCTGTTTGATGATATTTCGCTCAATAACAACGTAAAGACAGATATATGTCAAAAAGATCACCACGTTCAATGTTTTTAAAACCTAATTTTCAATAAAAATTTAAAAAACAAAAAAGAGACCTCTTGTGTCAGGAAAAGCATTTTGTGCATTAAGTATCCTAAAGAGAATAGCTTTGCTTTGTGTGTGTGTGTGTGCGCATATGCGTGCACACACACATACATAGTACATGCATAGTACATGCAGTATGTGATACTGTGAATGTTTATTTTCAGTCCTTTATATACAGTCTCCTTCAGCTTCTTATTTGGCAATGATGGGAAATTAGCAACAAGGATTCTTATCTTACTGGATGTTTTTATAGCTGTGTTTTGTTGTTTGCTTTTTTCATAAAAGAATATATCTTAGAACACAGCATAGGTTTCACTGTTAACTTTGTTTTCTCCTCCTTCCTGATTTTAGGCATCTGTCAGAACTCCCATTTCCAATACTGTTGACCTCCAGATGAAATTTGTATGTGGCCAGTGTTGGAGAAATGGACAAGTTGTGGAACCAGACAAAGACCTCAAATACTGTAGTGCCAAAGCACACCATTGGTAGGCACCTTTTCCTTGTCTGTTTCATCTTCTTCTCCCTGTAATGTAGAACTTCCTCCTGTGATTATTTTGGTATCTTATATTGAAATAACTGATCAGTTTTATTTTTTAGTGCAGTCTATAAATCTTCATGACTAGATATGCTGCTGACAACTTACGTACTGCTGCAGTTTTGTTGCTCAGTTGACATTGATGAAAAGTGCACGTCCCATTGTCATAGCTTTTTCCTTGGTGGGATTATGGTTATGGTTCATCCATTTGGACCCTTCCGTGGTTGCCATGAAAGCTGAACTTAGTAAGAATTATCATTTTTAATGTTCCATTATAGTGATGTAAAGTTTTTATAGCATTTGTTTTTTGCCTGCCTATTTTTTTTGCAACATGCTTCCTCCAGTTGGACCAAGGAGCGCCGTGTCCTGCTAGTGATGTCCAAAGCAAAAAAAAAGTGGGTATCTGTTCGACCCTTGCCATCTATCCGCAATTTCCCTCAGCAATATGATGTAAGTAATGCTCTCCTTTGCACAACACTGCCTATCCTATCTTGCCTTCCATCCTTCTGAGGTTGGTAAAATGCGGACCCAGATTGTTAGTGGCAATATGCTGACTCTGTAAACCACTTAGAGAGGGGTGTAAGCATTGTAAAGTGGTATATAAGTCTAAGCGCTGTTGCTATTGCTTGAGGGTCTCCATGCAGGAAAATGGGAGCAAGAGCTCAAATGGTGAAGGAGATGCTCAATAGTCAGTACTGAAATTCAAAGGTATCTGCCATTCAATATTGAGTGAATATTTGATACCTATTGACGTATGCATTCAACTTACTTTGATTGTAGTGTTTCAGAATTGTTTGTTTTCAAAAGTAACAAATATATCTTATATTTCTATCTTTCTTTTATGCAGTCTATAGTTAGAGCAGCAGGTATAAAAAGCTTGATATTCTGCTAGAAAAGATGTAACATATTCTGTCATTTGAAAAGCTGAATAGTTAGTCAAACATTTGTTTTAAAAGGAAGTTTTAAAAAATAAATACAACGCTTAAAACAGTAACAACACAGTCACAACTGAAACTATTGCCTTTGGAGGTTACTTTTTTGAAGGCGAATAGGACTAGAAATAACATTTTATATTAATAGATGAAAAAGTACACATTGATGCATGCAGTGAGATATGTATTTGCATAAACTTTATGTGTATCCTTGAGCAAATGCTTCCTGAGAATTCTAATATGCTCTATTGTCTTTGGGGAAAAAAATCCACAAAATTTAAGTCTGGTATGAAAGGAAATGTTGTTATTCCACCTAATTGTGTCTTTGTTGATTGGTAAAATTATGTGCAGATTTTTGGTATTTTTGGAAATATCAGCTCAATCTGTTTCTAATTGGAATGTCTGCCTCTTTCCTTTGAACAAAAAGTCAAAATAGTTTGTTTGCATATGTGAGTGATGAGTAAGAACAAGGGAGGGAGATATAAACAGATCATTCTTCTAATATACATGAATGGTTTTAAATATAGAATGGAAATTGGAAACTCCAATATAACTTTAGGGCGTGGTCTTTTAAGAACTGTAGAAGATTTTTTTCACAGAAATCTTTCTTCAAGTTCTCTTAGGATGTGTGATTACATTTTGTATCCAAAGAGGTCAAACTCATATTAAAGGAAACCTCTGGGGAGAGAATTCCAAAGTCAGGATGCCAATTCTGAATATCCTATCTCCAGGCACTATCTTTCTGCCCAACTCATTTTAGTTGCAGTGGGACTTGGAAAAAGATCTCTGAGATTGATCTTAAAAATTTGGCTGGCTTATGTAAAAGAAGTTAGCCCTTAACATGTCTGGATTCTATGCCACGTAGGGCTTTCTGAATTTGAAGAAGCAATCGGAAGATGCATTTTATTTTGGTATAGCTGCAAAGCTGCAGCTTATGTACTGTATATTGATCAGAGACAATGTCCTTACGTAGTATATATTCATTGGAGTATTGTTAATTGATCAAGTAATTTCTGCTGAGGAGTTGTATCCAATCCATGACTTCTAAAACTTATGTGAAAACTTATGTAAAAAGCTTTCTAAAACATAGGAACCTCTTAGACTTAAAACCTTCATCTTCATACTACACAACTGTGTCTTTTGCAAGGTTTCATAGTCGTATTTCATGTTCCAATCAAATTAGTGTCTTCCTTGCCAAATAGGTTAGTTTAATATCTCTATAGTGGCAGCCAGATCCCTATTTTAATCTTATAGGTAAAACTGAAGACTATAACTGTTATACTACTGGTTTCAAGCATCTGCATGACAGATCCAGCTTTGCATTGCCAGTGAGATTTTAACAGATAATCAGAGTTGGAAGGGACCTTGTAGGTCATCTAGTCCAACCCACTGGGCAAGCGGGAGACCCTACACCATTTCTGACAAATGGCAGTCCAATCTCTTCTTGAAAACCTTAAGTGGGAAGGGAGAGTGACACATTGATGGAGGCATGGCCTTCAGACGTAACAAACTCTCAGCAGACAGGAAAAGAGATTTGTAATGGCTATAAGGCTATGGAGCTTAAAGGAGAAGCAAGTTTCCCTTATTTTGGCTTTCTTTAAGCAGAAGACGACTGAAGGAAAGGTAAAGGCAAACAGGTGATCTGCATAGCCAGAGATAAAGGAAAAGCAGATGCTATGGAGAAAAAGAGGAGAGCTTAGTGACATAGATTGTTCTGGAGACTGCTGCATATTGTTTACTTCTAGCAACTTATGAAGAAGAGAGTCATCCTTACAGGGTCCAATCTGGGTCGGCCACCGAGACCAGTATTCTGAGCTTTCAGACTTGTGCCCAACTTTAGGGAACTTCTCTGACATATGCTGATGGAGAGAAGTTCCCTGTGGATGGGGCTCTAGCATGAGTCTGAAAATTTGGAAAACTAAACCTCTGGTCCCAATGACTGACTCTGTTTGGATCCTACAGCATTACCCTGGGACATGTATATTTGCCTTCATCCGTGAGAGTCATTCTTGCATATTTTTGAAGGTAGAATGTGGTTCTGTTACTCTGGAAGAGAAGAAGGCAGGAAACTGTCCATAGATCCAAGCCCTATAATAGCAATACCACTTAGACTTATATACTGCTTTATAGTGCTTTACAGCCCTCTCAAAGCAGTTTACAGAGTCAGCCTATTGCCCCCAACAATCTGGGCCCTCATTTTACCCACCTCGGAAGGATGGAAGGCTGAGTCAACCTTGAGCCTGATGGGCTTTGAACTGCCAAATTGTAGGCAGCTGGCAGGCAGCAGAAGTAGCTTGCAGTACTGCACTCTAACCACTGCGCCACAGAGGCTCCTTTATAATGCAGGGAGTATGCCATTGTATTCTGCACAATAATATTTTTTTGCACACTTTGTGGCATATTAATCCTGTTATTCCCTGTACAGGTAGCCCACAACTTACAACAGTTTGCTTCGTAACCATTCACAGTTACAACGGAACTGAAAAAAGTGACTTATGACCATTTTTCACACGACCATTGCAGCATCTCCTTGGTAGTGATCAGAATTCAGGTGCTTGACAACTGGCTCATATTTATGACGTTTACAGCGTCCCGAGGTCATGTGATCCCCTTTTGTGACCTTTTGATAAGCAAAGTCAATGGGGAAGGCAGATTCGCTTAACAACCTTGTTACTAACTTAAGAACTACAGTGATTCACTTAAGAACTATGGCAAGAGAAGTCATAAAATGGGGCAAAACTCACTTAACTCACTTAACTCAGTTAGCAACAGAAATTTTAGGCTCAATTGTAGTTGTAAGTTGAGGACTACCTGCATATCTTTTGTATCTATTAATGATAAGAATGTTGAGATTGGCTGAGACCTGAGGCATGTGGATATCAGGCACACATTGAGTATGTGTACTCCATGTGGTAATGCCTCCAACTAAAAGCTCTTAACAAAGACCAACCTCAGGAAAATGCAGAATTTTAGCACATGGTGCAGAAATACTTCCGCATGAGATTTTCTAGATGCCATCTTGAAGATTTGCAATAACTGGCTATGCATATGACCAAGGGTCTTACTTTTATCACCTTTTCCCCCTCTCTTCTGGCACGAAAATGTGCTTCCATCATCACAGTACATAGGGCTGAGGAAGCTTACATTTTCCCATCCTGTATGCTGAAGAACATTATTCTTCTCTTGCATTCATCAACAAGTATGTAGGCGAGGAAAAGGAAGAGATGTTGAGATTATTAAATCTCCTACCTGCCCCCATAAGCACGCAGTTGGAGAGCTGAATGTAATGTACAGTAATCTTATGGGAAATGGGATGCTGATGCTGTTTGTTGTGTTTTCCAGTGAATCGTGTTCAAAGTGGCAAACAGAGTAGCAGCAGCTTTGAAACTTGTAGCTTGCACTCCTCCAGGAAACTATATATGGGCAGTAGGTTGCCCCCATAGAATCACCACTGAATGTGTAATGAATTCACAAAACTTGGCATATCTTTTCCTTACTTGATTTTTGCCATCTTAATTCTCATGGGAAAGAAATTTCTGAAGGCCATAAATTTTGCTGTCTCTTCGCAGCTCTGTATTCATGCCCAAAATGGTAGGAAATGCCAGTATGTTGGAAATTGCTCCTTTGCCCATAGCCCTGAGGAGAGAGAGATGTGGACCTTCATGAAAGAAAATAAGAGTGAGTGAAATATTTAAATATGTATTTTACATATGTTTGGGTGCTACAGATTTATTCATGTGTTTGCCTGCCTGCCTGCCTGCTGGTTCCTCCCTCTCATCCCCATCTCCAAGTACTCATTGACAATAATAAATGCTCAGTGTCAATATAACTGGCTTCCAGTAAAATATAGTGTGCAAGCTGACAAAGTTTAACTAAGATTTAACATTATATGAAAATTAAGTATTTAGTAAGTCATTATAATCTCAAGATGGGGATTTATGTTTTGGAATGAATGTGCAGGTTCTGGTTTCCTGAATTCATGATTATCACCAGAATAAATACCCTCTTGAAAATGTCCAGGTGCTACAATGACATTTTAAATTAGCTTCCACTGATATTAATGAAAGGTATTTGAACTTCATTACATTAGAGAGGAAGTTGGCAATGTAATGAAAAGGAAAGTTAGCTCTGCCTTTTCAATAGTGGCTGCCTTTGAAAATGTCCCAGGATATGGGGATTAGGCCAGATCCAGGACCTGAAAAGGGGTTTGGTTGAGGCAGGATCTGGGTTGAATTGTGCAACTGTTTCATAGCAGCAGGTTTCAATGTTCAAAAGGAGTTACATTCCTTCTACTTCATTGATAAAATATATTAGACTGGCACCTATTCTATGCCAGTCTTCAGATACTGTAGCTGAATGACAGCATGTGTACCTTGCATGGAAAAGATCCAAGGTTCAGTCCCTGGAATCCTGAAGCAGGGCTGAGGAAGACTGTTTGTCCGACATCTGAAGAGTGCTGTGTGAAATTGAGTAAGATCTGACTTGGTAATAAAAAGCTTTTGATGTTGGCAGCCAAACATTCCTCTTTAGAAATATTGTGTTGGTGGGATGCAAAAGGGTCTTTAGCTAATCCATCTGGTATATTGTTGCAGTTTTGGATATGCAGCAGACTTACGACATGTGGCTGAAAAAGCACAACCCTGGGAAGCCTGAAGAGGGAACACCTCTGACATCACGAGAAGGAGAAAAGCAGATCCAGATGCCCACTGACTATGCTGATATGGTAGTGCCATATTCTAGATAATGTGATACTTATTTTTATTTTGCACATGAATATTTTTATGATAAAAGTGCTACAAAATGAAAACCATGTCAGCAACTTGCATCTCATATGCAAGGGAAGCTTTATACATGCTCAGCTGCTGCTGGTTGCCATAATTTTGCAAAATAAGATGGCACATCACAAGTGTTGTGCCCAAGAGCCGTTCTCATTATCTCTAAAGCCCAAACACAGCTACTTGATGATGTGATGAGGTAGGTGGTTGTCAGCTCATCAACTTATGAAAGCAACGTGACCAAAAGAATCCTCCCTACCTTGTATACTCTTGTTTTAAATCATAGTTCTTCCCCCTGTGCTCTGCTGGAGATAATGATGCTCTGATCTCATTACACAAGGAAGGAAGTTTAGACTGTCACATTATGCATTGTCACAGCTAAAATGATTGTCTGGGCTGGAATAGAAGGCTGATGGCCCCTTAATAAATTACATGTTTTCCTAAGAAGTTCTGACGATCTCAGAAGCCATTCAGTATATACATTTTACTAACGTAAGATTTGTTCACCAGTAAGATACAGAGTTAGGTCATTCTACATTTATTGATTATATTTAGATGAGAATCACACTCGTAGGATTTTTTCTGCAGAACAAATCCTCCTGTGAAATAAATGTTACCCTGTTCCATCAATCAACATATCAATTGCAGCATGAAACTAGAAAATGCTTAATAATTCATACTTTTGGTGATCCATCCAGCAGGTCTTGCTCTGTCAAGTAACCAACTGGAAACAGAAAAATATGTGCCACTTTTGGCAGTATCGTTATCTTGGGCTCCTGAGTATTTTTCAATCCCTAGGAAACTTGACTATTTCAATGGTAGAAAATCTTTTGTTGACACTCAGTTCTGTTAACAAATCAGTATGAATTCTCAAAAGAACAATGGATTTAGCCATGGAAAAGTAGTTTTATTTGACATTAAAGGACTCATCCATTTTTAGAGCAGTTATCAGTGCAACCTAGTAAAGGCATAGGACTGTATTCTCTTGTTTTTCTGGTGGCTAGATGGGTTACCATTGCTGGCTTTGTGGGAAGAACAGCAACAGTAAGAAACAGTGGCAGCAACACATCCAGTCTGAGAAGCATAAAGAGAAAGTCTTTACATCTGACAATGATTCTAGCTGCTGGAATTACCGGTTCCCAATGGGAGAGTTCCGGCTGTGTGAAAGGTACAACCCATAATATTTTCCCCTTTTTAGGTCATGTACTCCTGCAGAGTAGAGGGAGTGTGTGAATTTTTTGCTGTAGTTTAACTACAGTTTAAAGGAAATTATCTCTGCTAAGTCTGTGACTCACATTGAGATATCTTTCATGGCTGCAATAAGTCTTTAAATCAGTATTTCTCAGCCTTGGCAATTTAAGGATATATGAATGGTAACCCCCAGAATTCCCCAGCATGCTGGCTAGGGAATTCTGGGAGTTGAAATCTGTACAAGATTTTATGGTTGTATGCCAAGGTTGAGAAACATTAACCTAAATGCAGAATTTTTCTTGCAAAGATGGGATTAAATATGCATTCAGATACAATATACTCACGTCCTTGTTTACCAACTAAAGAAATAGTGTTTTTAAGCAAATTAGTACCTTATATTCTTACAATAGATATAGGAACTGTGTTTATTCCTGGGCTGATGATTTCAGAAGCTCTTAAAATCTTGATTTATAGTTTCTCTCTTCTAATATTGATTCTTTAGTTAATCTTCATAATTGATTATACCAGTTTTCATGTGGTTCGTTTGAAAGTAGCCACTTTGTCAGCAGAACATTTTGCTAACTGATCTAGATTCCCATGTGCTAGAATCTGGATTTTTTTGCTGAAAAAATCTGTCCCTTTCATGCTGTGGGCCCTGCGGCTTTAGGGAAAGATCTATAATTTAATTCTGTAATTTAAAATTAACTTTCTGAGTTCAAATACTAGAGAATTAAAGAAGAGAGATTCCTATTTAAAAAATTGATAGTTGTGTACTGCCCTCCTACAGGTTCCAGAAAACAAAAGGCTGTCCTGAAGGAGAGAAATGTAACTTTGCTCATGGACAAGATGAGTTGACAGAATGGCTTGATCGGAGGGAAGTAATGAAGCAGAAACTGGCTAAAGCTCGAAAAGATATGCTGTTGTGCCCTCGAGATGATGACTTTGGCAAATACAACTTTCTATTACGTGATAGTATATAATTCTGGGTTGTGGTGGAAATGAGCAGACTTTTCAGAACTGGAGTAAGACGAAGTCTGGGCAGTTATAAAGAGCCTGAAAATTGTTCCAATACCGTGGCTTTGATTTTAAGATAATCAAAATGATTCACTAATGTTGAATGGAATTAAGGATTGAATCATCAGTAGCCAGTGGACACAATGCTTCTATCACTTTGTTTTCCAATTTTTTTTGTCAATTACCAGCTTCTTTTTCTCTTTTTCTTTCATAAAAGAGAAGATTTTTTCTTTTTTTAATTTTCCAACCAGATTCTTATTTTGAGCATTTAATTTTTGATGGGATATTGTGGTATTACAGAAGCAAGCATAGAGCGAGGAGATATGTCAAAGATTCAGGGTTTTGTTCAAGCTAGACATTTGTGTCTTGAGTCTTTATGGTCACAAACCATAGTGTTGAAATTAACAATACAAAATGTTAAATATGAATAAGATATAAGCTTCCCCCACTTCAATCTGGTTCTAAAACGTTCAGATTATTCTGGTGGTTGCTTTTAAATAATAGTAGTAAAGTATTTACTATTTAATACTACTAAGTGGTAATTAAAGAAATACTAGTAAAGAATACATTATGTCTTTTTCTCCTTATAGCCAGAATTCCATCACAGATGAAAGCAAAGAATTTTAATCCTGTCACATGACATTAGAAAGACCATTGGCTGCCTTTGGAAGCAATTAGTTTTTTCATATTAAAGATTATTGAAAATACAATAGATATTTGATTGATTTAGGCCTTGTATGAATATACCTAAGTCAAAGATAACTTTTATTTCTGATGATATGTCAGCAATCACAAACATTAATTTTTGCTTCTTTAGAGAGAACTTTAAAGATATCTGAGAATTTTCCTGTTCAGGAACATGTTAATATGTTTGGGTTTCTGCAGAGAACCTGCTTGTTGAAAAAGAATAGTTACCCACTATACATGTAGTCTTGTCTTTAGTAGGTACACTTCTGGTGGCTATGAAAAAACAGTAATGATGGAAATGAGATGAAAGGATTTAGTTTGTTATCCAGGAGTGGATTTTATAAATCTGAATGTGTCAAAGAATCAGGTTTGTAAACTTTCTTTGGCATTAATAATTTAGCACTAATTATAAAAGTATCTTGATAATTTTGATTTCAAGGAGGAAAAGAAATTAAACATTTTCAAAATAAATTTTAAAAATTCATGTGTTTAAATTGCAAATAACAGACTTGCAATTAAATGTTTCATATCTCAAACCAATAGAAGTTAAATACAAGACTAGAACATTAAGTTTCCTTCCCTTTTCTTAAATAAAGAACAAGAAAATTTCCTTATATTAAATTTCCAATACTCTATCTGTGAAAAGAACTTCAAGGGGCTGTAATTTAAAGCATCTTTACTAGGAATTAAGTTCTACTAACTTAGTGGTCAATTGAATAATAAAGTCAGAAAAATATGATAGTAACATTTCACAGAATTATAACAGATTGTACGAAAAAAGTCACATTGTTTGATGTGATAGGAGGAAACAAATGATTCAGTGTATGGATTTTGCAACTGTAACCAAAAAAACCCTCAGCATTTTTAGTGCAATTATCTTTATTGGTCTGATAGGGAAGTACATATATGTTTTGGTGTATGGTGCTACAAAATTGGCTTTTATACTTTTGCAAAGTGGATGAAGGCATGGTGTAACCTGAATGTCAAGGTTTCATGTAAAGATATCTAGAATCTATAGGCTTGCTTACAAAATGCTTTTCTCTTAAGTGTGAATGCTATAGAATATTATACTTTCTTCTTTTGAAGTAATATCAGTCAAGATGATCTACCCTTATTCATATGAAGAAGAAAAATTATAAAATGTATAATAATTATAAAGGAAATGCAGTTAGTAGGAAGAATATGTCAGTCTCTTTTTCTGCTATTAATTACATAGATGGATTATTAATTTCACACTTGTCTGATAACTTTAATTACTCATTTCCACCCATCACAAATTTTGGTCTAAAATAATCTGTTCCCTTAATAAAAGCAAGTATTTTGGGTTTATTTTTATGGTGCAAAGATCAGCCTTTCCTGAAAAAAGTTTGGATACTTTTTTCTAAATTTTGAAGAAGAATATTTTAGCATCATGCACCTTATGCCCTCCAAATGTGTTAAATTGCTACCTTCATCGTAAATACTGAACATGGTAATTGACTGTGCTGACCTGCAATGAAATAAATTGTTCATCAATTTAGAGGGTGCCTGAGCAGGGAAATTTGTGTATGGGGTAGAGAATCTTCGTATTTCTAAATCATTTTGAAGTACTTACATTCTCCAACTGTTGTGGAACCCATACATATCAGGGTTAAAAATCGCTTAAACCAGCCTCTCCCCAGTTTGTTATAGAACTTGCAACAAGACTTTTCAGATTCTGTTATACGCTTTCCATTATCCTAGATGTTATTTTTATAAAAAGAGTACATTTTTGTCTCTTGCCTCACTAATTAAATACTGTAGTCTTAATTATTGATTCTGGATTAAATGAAGTCACAGGACTTGAGTTGCAATTAAATGAGCCAGATGCAATCCCTCTTCCCATGCATAGATGTGTTGAGTAAGTTACACAATACACTATTATCTATTCAATTTGTTGATCCTACTTCTCTAAGAAAAATGGAGGGAAATAAAAGATGGATGCTTAACATACTAAACTGTCTGCTGAATCTAGAAATATAACCATATACTGTGTTGACCCAAGATATGTGCATTTATTTAGATTATAGAGCTAAATAAAATGTTTCCTTAAAACAGTGATTAAAATTAGTTGTAGCCTTTTTATACCTTCTTCAGTACAGCTGTGCTGGAGGGAAAAAAGGCTTGTGGATTATAATGTTAGAGCAGGGTGGGTGCACGTATTCCGGACATTGCAGTGGAAATTTTCATTTTATTTCCTGATATGATAATCTGGTATGTGGTGTTGCAGTATTTTGTTACCAGACTTGTTCTAGTGTGTATATATGTACTCCTTTCATAAGACATATATACACAGGTATTAAATATATCACTTTATATATAATATATATGTGTGTGGTATAAGGAATCTTTATTGAGAGTTAAGGAAAAGGACTCAAGCCAGGGAATATAGCATCTCTCATTGAAAGAAAGAAGTTGGAGAGAGGATGAATATTTATCTGGGATTCAATAGAGCATTATTATCCACATTGGTCACAAATGTACTATTTTGTAAAAAGCCTGTAAATCTTATTCACAGAAATAAATATTCAGCTAATGAGGAAGTAAAGTCTGTTTATTGTTTTGAGGAAGGAGATACCAGACAGGAGTAGAGGTTCTCTTTTGACATTTTGTTTCCTTTTGTCAACTCAGAGGTGACAGGGATCATCAGTTTCTGCTATTATTACATCTTGCTATATCCTGTAGCATTGAAATCTCTTTGAACAGCTGAATTAAAGCAATAAACAGGCTATAGTTAACTAACATTTGATAGATTGACAAGGAAAGGATTTTCAGAAAGCATTTGAGAATGATGAAATGTTGTCATTGATTGTATTTATTAATAAATACAAAATGTGCTTCTGAAATCTTGGAATGTCCTATTCTATGTATAAAAGTGGTTTCATAGAAGATGCCAAGGAGAAAAAAAAGCTGATATGCTGCTTCCTAAACCTAAAAATGGAGCTAGATAAATTTGAATGGGATGCTGGTTAACCAAGCTTTCTACCAGATTGTCCCTTAGAAATGTGACGAGAGAGGAAAGCGAATGAAGGGAGATGCTTTATTTCTAAGCTGGGTTTGTAATAAGCTCGAGAGTCCTTCAAAATATCTATTAATATATTTTAAGAATACCACACTTTACTATTAAAGAGTAATAATATCTTTCACAAAGTCCAGTAATCAAATAATACTATAGATGTCCAAATAACATTCTTGTTAATAAATTTGTTTCTTTTGGCCTTTGTAATAGAAAATAAAAGTGTGCACTTTAAACCTTCATCTGTGCTTTGTATACTGATGTTACCCTTCAAGTAAAAATATTAACTTTGCCCTCCGTCTCTTATTATTGAACGTAGCAGAAGTGGGCCTCCCATACATGGGGTGGGGTGGTGACACAACTGAAAAATAAGCCCTAGTGCTTATTTTGGAACCCAAAAGAAAATAAGACCCGGTCTTATTTTCGGGGAAACACACTAGCAAAGCCAGGTCTTCAGAGCCTTATGGAAGTTTGGAAAGGTGGAAGCCAATTTCACCTTAGGGGTTAAGATGTTCCAAAGACAGGAACCATGGTAGAGACGGCTCTTCTGTACCTTTCCAGCCAAAATTCTCTGATTGATGGGGCCCGCGGCATGCCCCCTCTGCCAGTGGGGTGGGTGGGCCAGTCCCATGGGGGTGAGATGGTTCCTCAAGTAACCTCTGCCCATGCCATGCATGGCTTTAAAAGTGATAACCATCATACTGAATTGCACCCAGAAGCAAACTGGCAACCAGTACAGCCTGCAGAGCAATAGTGTAACATGGGCCACTCTAGGCATCCCAAGAACTACCTGCATTCTGCACCAGTTGTAGTTTCCGAATGCTATTCAAGGGTAGCCTGAAACGTATGAAATGTGTTCAAAATTCAGAACCCATAATTCCAGTTGAACTGAAACTGGGCAAATTTTATAAAATATTTTATGACATAAATACTATAAAACAGTTTATGACATAATACAAAATGTAATAAAATATTATACCTGTACTGATGTTTGTGATATACAGTTCAACATAGGCTATTTCCAAGGCAGAAACATATCTGAATATATCCCAATGTTTACAGAGAAGACATTAGAAATTCTGTCATTGTTGAAAGCATTGAGGAATCTAGTAAGGAATTACCTCTGAAAGAATAATACTAGGGTCGAGGACTCTCTAGTAATATTCTTCATCAGGTAACGGCATTGAGAATCTTAATGAGATACATTTTAATTGCAGTATTTATGCTGCTTTTTTGCAAGGTACCATGTCAATGTTCTGAAAGCTGAGGCAGTTTTTTTATTTTGATTGGTGTTCTTGGATAATTTAGCCATTATTTAAATAGTTGAACTTGTTCAAGCAGAACGCCATCAAAGTAGATGGTTGCCCAAGAGATTTCAGTTGTGATTATTTTGGTCTTGTTGATATTGATGGTTAAGCCATTGGATAAGAGGTGGTTGTTTTTATTTTATTTAAGTAGGGTGTCACGGTCCTCTCTTTCACTGTCTGCCAAAGTCATGCTGCCTTCAGCAAACATTAGATCTGTGATGAATTCATCTGGTCCAAATTTGATCCCATGACTAGCGAAAATTTTTCACATGACTGCATTGATCACAGTGTTGAACAGCAAGAGAAATGTGTGTCTTATCTGCAGGCAACTAATGCTGATCCCAAATCTGGATAAAGGAGAAGGATTGCTTCCTTGCTAAGCGACCATAAAAGCAGGCATGAACCTTACATGTATTAATAATATGAGCACATGTAACCTAACTAAAGATGGCCAGAGCTGCTTTTATTTACCTTTCATTTTTTTGTAACATACAGTTAATCTTCCTTGCAACATCTGTGATGGAGAAGCAGGGGGAGCGGATGAGAAAATAATCTTTCATACTCCTTTCCCCCCATTTTTCTTTCTTAACCCCCTCCCTCAATGACAACTGACAACATAAAATGTCCTTTCTCAATTTCATTTTATATGTCTGAAAGAAGAGTGATGAATATTCGGTTAACAGTGACAAGATTGAGTGATGTTATAATAGGGTGGGAGGGAAGGACCCATGTTTTTTTCAACCATCAGATATGGATATAATCCATTTAGTCCATTGCTGAAGTGGAAGAAGTACAAGATGTGTGTGATTTTCACAATATTTTATTAAATTTCAACAGACGAAATACAAAAAAGAAGAAAAAGAAAAAATTAAAAAAGTGGGAAGCTCAGGGAAAAAGGGCCTTGGTGG
Organism: Naja naja; assembly: GCA_009733165.1. Taxonomy (NCBI): domain Eukaryota; kingdom Metazoa; phylum Chordata; class Lepidosauria; order Squamata; family Elapidae; genus Naja; species Naja naja. Next base: position 21,508,377 of record CM019154.1, on the reverse strand, counting down.
TGCAGGCTGCTAAATGCCTAACACTTAAGTTCCAGCTGCCTGCAATTATTGTAGGCTCGAATCCCACCAGGCTCAAGGTTGACTCAGCCTTCCATCCTCTCGGGTAGGTAAATTGAGGACCCAAGATTGTTGGGGGCAATTAGCTGACTTTGTAAAAATGCCGCTTAGTAATAAGCAGGCATATACAATGGAATGAAGGCTATTGCTGAGCACATTGGGTTATATCCCAAAAATTGTAAGCCGCCCTGAGTCTTTGGAGAAGGGCGACATATAAATCTAATTTAAAAAAAAAACAAGATTGGGAGTGCAGTGTGGGGGGGTATCAAAAAGTAATTTCCAACTTTCTTTAATATAGATGCAAATATGAAATACAGTAACCTTTTCCTCTAAAATTACCGTAACACCTACTTCTTCAATAATCACGAACAATTCTAATAATCAAATCCCAAAGTTAAAATTTAATTTCTTTCAGTTTCAAGCAAAAAAATCCAAAAGTGGTTTCCAAAGCTAGACAACGTCTTTTGTTCGATCAAAGCAAATCGATATTGCCATCTCCACAAAGTCCATTAGCCTCTCTATCCAGATGTACACGGCTTTCAAACATTCTTCCTCTTTCAAGAAGGGAAATTACAGGGTTACACTGATACAGATATGGGAAGTGATGCTTGTTGATTACTTGTCACATGCACTGCTGAAGGGTAGTTGGCAACAATCATGCAATCACATTCCTCACATCCCACTCAGAAAAGAGTATTGAAGTGGGGCATAAACAATCCAGTCTTAGTCAGTAGCCACATTGGCAAGTCCCATGCTGCCTCATGCTCTTCCCTCATGACATAAGGCTTCGATTTCTTCGGTTGCCTGACAGCTGCAAAAAGTAATCATGAAAATGAACTATCCTCAGTCAGAGATCCAAGGGACGTTCTATCCATACAAAAGCATTTATTGGCTTACAGGGTTTATATGCTACTCCAGTCGTAATTGGTTGTGTGCAACATGCAGTTCTCCCTTTGTAATTCAGATCAAAATAAAATACAACTGGAAAATCAAACCATACAAATCACAGTATAAGACTCAGGGAGTTAATTGCAATCTCTTCTCTCCCAACCCCCCACTTTTTTTTTTTGCTAGTAGAAGTACTTAATCTTACTTAATCTTCTAGGAGTTGTATGGACAGCTACACCAGGGATCTCCAAACTTGGCAACTTTGAGACTTGTGGACTTCAACTCCCAGAATTCCCCAGCCATGGCTGGCTGGGGAATTCTGGGAGTTGAAGTCCACAAGTCTCAAAGTTGCCAAGTTTGGAGACCTCTGAGTTTGGAGTTTGGACCTCTGAGTTTGGACCTCTGAGTTTGGAGAGCTCTGAGACCTACACTAATGCCACTAGGGGAAGACCATTCAGATGTGTTTGAGGGTGGACACTGTTCCAGGGAGGAAGGCTGGAATAAAGAAGACATGCTTCCTTTTGGTCTAAAGGTAGCTTCCAAATGCTTCTTAAGGGCAGCCCTATATGCAGCACACAGTATCACTATTGTAGTCCAACTAACTACAGCATGAGCAAACCCTTCCATTCCAGAAGAGGTCACAGATAGATGGAACTGTGTAAAAGCTCCACGAGAAAATGTTTCTTTTTGTGCTTTTCAGTCTCTAAATTAACTGGCAGGCAACTATGTATTTCTAACTTGATCCACTTGCTTAAGATAATAATGAACTATCATATTTGGCAATGTGCTGACATAAATGTGTCCAAGTCTCTAGCAGCTGTACTTTCTTTTTCCTTTCAGTTGAGTTTTAGATTTATAAAACAATAGTTTTCATGCTGGATAACACTCTCTGAGTCTCTTGCTGTATGTTTTTTTATTTTTATTTAATGCAAAATGTTACCACTAGCTTCCCTTTGTTATGTGACTTTGGTAATAATTTTGCTTTTTTCTAACCTTAACCTCTATCTGCTCAAAAATAGTTCAGTTCATTTAGTGACCGTTTAAAGTTACAATGGCACTGAAAAAAGTGACTTATGACTGTTTTCACACTTATGACTGTTGTAGTATCCCCATGGTCACATGATCAAAATACAGATGTTTGGCAACTGACTCATATTTATGATGGCTGCAGAGTCCTGGTATCATCACATTTTGTTGACCTTCTGACACGCAAAGTCAATGGGGAAGCCAGATTCACTTAACAACCCTGTTACTAACTTAAAAACTGCAGTGATTCACTTAACAACTGTGGCAAGAAAGGTCATAAAATGGGGCAAAACTCACTTAACAATTGTTTCACTTAGCAACAGAAATGAGCTCATTGTGGTTGTAAGTCAAGGACTACATGTATATCATGCAAAAAATGCTCAGAAAAGATTGGCAATCATTCTAGTGAGTGCAAAGATAAAATATAGTTTTAAACACATGATAAATAAAAATCCAAGTTTAAATCTCTATTCAGACACAGACATTTGGTGCTAGCTTAAGCAAGTCAATATGCTTTGAGTCAGTCCCACTTCACATTTTCTATGAAAAGAAATATGTTTATTTAAACAAAAGTTACTAGAGATCAGGTCTGTCCTGCCACCTGATGCCAAATATAAAAGTTGGCTACATAAAAGTGTTCATTCTAAACATATTTGGAAGCACATAAATTGTTTCACATTTTCTAAAATGCAAATTCTTTTTCAAAATTACTTGACTGTTATAATAGCAATAGAATCTTTTTTAAATTAGGAACTTTCTCTTTTTTCTGTGTTTCTGTTTTATTCCCATAGTCACCTAGGTTTTTTTTTTACTGCCACTGTATTTTACAAAAGAGTTTGGGAAAAATTAAAATTCCTTGAACTTGGGATAGCCTGATTGTGATAAATATTTCAACACAGGTACTCTGCTGTAGAACAAGTCTAGTCTTCTTCAAAAGACAGCCTTAGTTTTTCAATATCTTTCATTAAGAATCTCTCTCCTCACCACCACCCTAGTAATTGTTTCTGTCCCTCTCTCTTGTCTCTGTGATATGTCAATTAAATAATCATATATTTAGCCATTATAGGAGCAACTGGGCAGTTCTTTTGTTTATTCTCTGGAGACAATATCTTTCTTCGTTTTTGAAGCAAGGCTATTTTGAAGTGGCACACCCACAAGTGTGAAAGGAATAAGAGAGGTAGGGCAGAGATTTTACACATAAGGCCTCCAGGCTGAAGAAAGATTATGGAAAAGACTTAGAGGAGAGATGCCAAGGAAAAGTTGAGGCTTGTTTGCATTGATTCTGAATAACTTGCATGCAAACACAGGATGAGATTGCAACCTACTTAAGATGTTTTGTCTATAATTGTAAATTGTATTTTCAACTACAAAGCATTGTCTGTTTTAAAATTCAAAGACAAAAATAGTTAAAATTAGTAGGTTTAAGTGATCAATGTTTATTGTATACTAAGATAACAACTTTTGGAATAGAGCCATAATTCTAACAGCCATAATTCTGACAGCAAGACTAAATTTAGAGCTACAGTTATTTCTGTAATGAAAAATACGCTTCCTAATGAGTCACTCTCCTGTTTGAAAGCATAATACAAGACTTATTTAGTTATTATTCTTGTCTCTCACCACAATCTGTGAATTCTCTCCCACCCGGTCCATAGTGGTAAGGGGTTTCATCCAGTCTCAAGACTGGCTTCAGTCTTGTGATAGATTCTAGTAACAGATTGAAGCTCATCCAGTTCCTTCAACTTTAGTTTAGGACTTCACTATTATTTAACTTTTATTATGGCTCATCACATAATCAGCCAGATGTTTAGACTGGATCTAGCATTTTTATTCACCTATCATCATCAACATCATCAGTCTGGAAAAATATAATGGCTGATACGATGGAAAAAGTTAGAAAAAAAATCAATAGTAAAAATGAATTATCTTAGCAAGCATTATTTCTATAGTCAAATGGCCCCAATAAGAATGGAAGAAAACATTGTTAATGAATGACAAAGACAATAAGTTTATTTGTTCAGATAAAATACTGAAGATCAAACTCAAAATTCTACAAGATGCAGAAGAACAAAATCTATTTACTATATAAAATTTTAAGCTAAACAATTTAAGATAATTTTGAACTGGATTACAGATTGGATCATCTGCAACATTAGGTTATACAGTATATATTGTGTCAAGGTTTTAAGAAATGTGATTAAGAAATTTAGCTAATCAAAGATTGCATCATTAAATGAATTAGAAATTTAACAGGACTATTGAGGTAAATGGGAATATCAAAAGAAGATAAATATCAAATCCATTCAGAGAAAACTGGCATGTTTTTCATTAATATATTAGTCCAGTATTGATTGCTAAAATGGATAATACAAATTCTGGTAGAAATGTAATAATAATTCAGATAAATACAGTATTTCAAGTCTAGTGGCAGTTAACACAGCTAGAAGATGATTCACCATAGGATGAAGCAAATTTTGAGCAATTATTTCCTCTTCATGGCAGTTATTTTTCTCTTTAAGTATTAAAAGCTTTTTATTCATTCAAATTACTTATATTCAATTTCTTCATTAGAGGGCTGGCAGATTAAATTTGGGGAATGTGCTATCAATGTAAAAAATAATTTGATGGCTAAAAAGATAAACCTGATACTAACTTAAATTCAAAATTATTTATGGACCATAATTCCATACAGAGATTTCTGCCACTTTAAAATTTCAGTTTCTTTTAACAAAAATTTAAAATTTTAGATATCTGATCAACTTATATGGGTTACTTCAGATTAATTGGAAATCCCTATGTTTAATTCTTATGTTTTTATTATTTTGATTATAAAAGTAAAAATGGCTAGTTTTGCTAGTTTTGATTTCTAATAGTTCTTAAAATGCCAAGCAAATGATTATAGCTATTCCAATTCAATGTTACTTGTAAGAATAAAAGTGAAATGTTTTTACTTTTTCTTTTTAAATTTTGTAAATACTTATATATATAAATTATTTTTTGGATCTTCCATTTATTCTTTTTTCCTTCTCTTTTCATTTTACTCTTATAATAAAAACTTTGATTTTTTAAAATTGCAGCACAATTAATACTTTAAAAAATAAATCAAAGTTCTAAATGAGCCTGAGGGTTAGAGAAGTGACTTGAAAATTATAACGAATTTTTAAAGAATCAAATGCAAAGTGCTTCACTTAAGAAAAAAATAAAAATGCATAGACATGAAATACAATGTGCCTGATTTAGTATAAGTATTTATTCATTTGTGAATTTAAGATACCATTAATTCTACATGGAATTATAAACCACTCTGGTGGTTTAGTTTAGGATTTACTTCCATATCCATATTCATAAAATGATGAAACCAGTTAAAACCATGCCATGCCCTAAAATAATCAGGCATAAACTACTCCTCTTGGTAACTGCTACTAGAACTCAACCATATTAACCACATCAGTTTATAAACATATGAAGCTATTAATTGATTACTAGCTGAATATGAATCTTCCAAAATGGTAAACATGGTATCAGATTGTATAAATAGGAGAGCATCCCTGTAATTGAAAGTAATACCGGTAGTTGTGTCATTGTTTTGTTGGTCATAGCCCATATCAAGTAATGTGTCCAGTCATTACGTTTCAAGAAAGATTCAGAGAAATTGTAAGAGGTTCAGAGGAAAATAATGATAATAAAGGGGCTGTAAACTAAGCCCCACAAGGAATGATTGAGAGAACTATTATTAAGGGGGTTATTAAGGCCTATTGTCTGAAGGTGTAAGACACAAAATAATTGTCTTATTACTTTGGAAGCTTTCAAATATGTCCAGTCCTTTGAGGCTGGCAAATTCAGGAAACAAAAACCACTTAAATTTCTGGATGATCTTTATTACTAGTAGTAGGGGCATGTAACAAAAACTTGAAACCCTGGCAAAGCAGTTCTCCAGATCAACTTAAGTGTAACTAAGGTAGGGTTATTCTATGCCTTTTTCTCACATTTCCTTCCTCCCTAAACTAAAGAATATTTTCTGTAATGATCTTACTCCTCCAGGAACAGTCTTGCTCCCTTTTTCTTGTCCCCAGGCTCTGTTAGATATTCTACCACAGCATCTTAATTTCTGTCAAATTATGCTCAACCACTTTTATTCTTGTAATCTATGATCAAGAGACTATTGCTATTAACTAGCAGATAAAGAATCAGTTTTTTAAATTAATAAATGCTTATCTCTCTACATGTGGATAGCTATTATTCCAAATCAGTGACAACAATTAATTAATTCCCTAATGCTAAATGGATTTTGGCAGAATACTTCAATGCAAGATTAGATATTAATGATAAGGTTCTTTGGATATGTCTGTAAGACTGGTTTTACCCCCTCCAGAGTTTCAGAGACCGTATGTTGGATGAAATAATTAATATAGAAATTATTTTAACAGGAAAGATTGATTGTTATAAATTCTGACTTATCTGCTTGATTATCTTCTAAACTAACCTTCAATTAAAAGGGGGGAAATTTGCTATAGGTGTGAAGGAACTACAAGCCATCCACCCAAGCCAAGGAAATATACTAACTTTTTGCTAATCAGTTAGCTCTGTGCAGGAAATAAGGCACTATTGTAATGGGGAGCTTTAACTACCTTGACATCAACTGGGGAACAAACTCTGCAGCACACGAAAAATCTAACCCCCCTGTCCGTGCAAAATGAAAAAATAATTTAGCTTTTCAAAAGCAGTCCCATGGGAGATAGAACAGGAATGCAGGTCAAGTTAGGCAAGCAATTGGTAAGAGAATACCCAGTGGCGGATTAAGGCTCACTGGTGCCCTAAACAGTGACAAATCTTGGTGCCCCCCTCCTTTGTACATACTGTACAAACAAAGCCAAGCTTAGGCTACATAAAAGTTTTTGGGGTGCCCCTTTGGGCCTGGTGCCCTAAGCACATGCTTAGTCTGCTTAATAGTTAATACATTACTGAGAATACCTATCTACTTTGGACGAGTTCAAAAATCCGGGACCAGATGGCTTAAAACCTAGGGGACTGAAGGAACTCCTGGAACATGGGGCAACTATCAGAGGGCTAGAAAAGAGCTGATGTGATTCCAATCTTCAAAAAATGGCAAAAGAGGAACCAGGAAACTACATATCAATCAAGCCTGATATCAATACCTAGAACAAAACATTTGCTAGACCAATACTCGAATACAGCTCATCAGTCTGGAACCCACATCACGTATCTGATATTAACACAGTTGAGAAAGTCCAGAAATATTTCACAAGAAGAGTTCTACACTCCTCTACTCGTTGCAGAATACCTTATGCCACCAGACTTGAAATTCTAGACCTAGAAAACCTAGAACTATGCTGCCTTCAGTCCGATCTAAGTATAGTATATAAAATCATACATTGCAATGTCCTTCCAGTCAATCAATACTTCAGCTTCAGCCATAACAATACAAGAGCAAACAATAGATACAAACTCAAAGTTAACTGCACCAAACTTGATTGCAGGAAATACGACTTCAGCAACAGAGTGGTCAATGTCTGGAATACTCTACCTGATTCTGTGGTTTCTTCCCCAAACCCCAAAAAGACTGTCTACTATTGACCTCACCCCTTTCCTAAGAGGTCTGTAGGGGGCGTGCATAAGTGCACCAACGTGCCTACCATCCCTCTCCTATTATTTCTTTTATTTTTCTTATATGTATTCATTTCATGTATTCACAACTATGTTTATCCTTGTAAGCAATTGTCAAAATAAATAAATAAATAAAATTAAAAACAACTGGAAGATAATCAAGCAGCAGGTTTGTGAGCACATAGAAATGAGCAAAATGATTACTAGAAGCTAGCATCAGTTTGTAAAAACAGGTTATGCTAAAGAAATTAGTGGACCAAGAAAATGCTGTGGATATAATATACTTAGACTTCAGTATGGCAGTAAACCACAAACTACCATACTTTTTGATAAGATAGAACAATGTGGGATAGACAGTATCACCACCAGATGGATTTGCAGTTGGCTGATCAACAATACTCAGTGTGTAGTCCTCAATGGAACTAGTGCTTTGTGGAGGAAAATATGCAGTGGAGTGATTACCAGATAACAGATAATCAGAGTTGGAAGGGACCTTGTAGGTCGTCTAGTCCAACCCCCCACACAAGCAGGAGACCCTACACCATTTCTGGCAGATGGGAGTCTAATCTCTTCTTGAAAGTCTCAAGTGATGGCGCTCCCACAACTTCCGAGGGCAAGCTGTTCCATTGGTTGATTGTTCTCACTGTCAGAAAGTTTCTCCTTATTTCCAGGTTAAATCTCTCCTTGTTCAGTTTCCATCCATTATTCCTTGTCTGGACTACAGGTGCTTTAGAAAATAGCTTGACCCCCTCCTCTCTGTGGCAGCCCCTCAAATATTGGAACACTGGTATCATGTCTCCCCTGGCCCTTCTCTTCACTAGACTAGCCATGCCCAGTTCCTGTAACCGTTCTTCATATGTTTTAGTCTCCAGTCCCCTAATCATCCTGGTTGCTCTTCTCTGTACTTTTTCTAGAGCCTCAACATCTTTTTTATAGTGTGGTGACCAAAACTGGGTGCAGTACTCTAGGTGTGGTCTTATTAAGGAGAGTGGTATTAGTACCTAACTTGATCTTGATTGTATTGTTAATGCAACTTAGGATTGATTCTAATGAAGGATATCAGGCTCATGCCCACCAACACGAATAGTTGCAATTGGATACAGATTACTTTTCTCTCTTAACTGGAAATTCTTAATTATTCTGTGCACTCATTCAACTTTAGCATAGTCAATTTCAGCAATGGATTAATCAGAACGTATGTCAGTTCAGAAAGATTAATGTAATTGTGGGATTTTTGTGGTTTTGTTTCTGCATGCATTGTGCAGTGTCATCAAACCGTTTCCCAACAGATGATTTCTGTGAGGCAGTGGATTGCTAGCCAGCTTTTCAATAAGAAGTGATGTCATAGCCAAGTTAACCCATGGATGTACTTGGATTTGACTATCAGTTTTTTTCCTCCCTCCTTTCTGACATTTGTATTGTATTTAATTGTTCTCTATGTTTAAAAATGCTGTTATATATTAATTTCTTTTATATCCCTGAATATTCTTTATGTACATTCTGTTAATGAACATTAAAGTGCACAAACATTAAAATATTAGACAAATATTAGACAAATATTAGATAAATATGTAAAGCCTTAGGAAGAAAATAATTCTAGCCCACCTTTAGCTACCATGATTAAAAAAATGAAATATTCAAATAACAACTATTGATTAAAAAACAACTTATACAGTGTGAGTAATGATATCTGAAATTGTGGATAACTGAAATATTCCCTTGGGGATATGTGATAGGACATTTTGCCTGGAATAAGTACTGTCTATAAACCATTATAATGTTATGTGATACAGCCCAAGGTCCCTGTATTTACGTGTGACTGGTAAGTTTGGTTGATTTGACTTCCAGTTAGGTTTCCAAAATACAATCTGATCTGGAAATAATCAATTTGTGTTAATCCATTTGAAACTTAGTATTGCTGTATCCTTATTTTACTATTTATTTATTCAACTACAAATGTTTGACATGCTATCAAAAACAATTTAATATATCCACAATTAGCACAAAAAATAATAATAACATCCTGCAACAATATTTGTAACGCCATCAAACGTTTACATCTGACTATCCCAGATCTTTGGAAAGGACTTGATAGGTAGACAAAAATGCCAAATCCAGTCTGAATATCTGGCTGGCTGTGCAATGAACCATAAGCATATAATAACAACAATAATAATAACCAAATATATTAAACAGCAGGCAGACCAATCTATTAGAATACTCTGTGGAGCATTCAGCAACTTCCCAAATACCTGTGTCTTCTATTGTATCAGTCTGTAATAGGTACTGTAATAGCAGAGATGGTATTCAGCAGGTTCTAACCAGTTCTGGAAAACCGGTGGAGGAAATTTTGAGTAGTTCGGAGAACTGGCAAATACCATCTCTGACTGGCCCTGCCCCCATCTATTCTCTGCCTCCCAAGTCCCAGCTTCTTTTGTTGCCCTGCACAGGAGAACGGAGCTGGAAAGCAGGTTAGTGGGGTGGGGAGGGAATGGGATTTTGCAGTAACCTTCCCCTGCCACGCCCACCAAGCCACGCCCACCAAGCCACACCATGCCCACAGAACTGGTAGTAAATTTTTTGGAATCCCACCACTGTGTAATAAGTACTGACTTATTCAGCAACAGATTATAACAAAATGTTACTTTTTGTATTCAGAATTGTCTAATTGTAGACTCCAAATGTTGATCTTTCAAGTTATGATCTTCCCACAAAGTAGCTTAATTTTTTTTAATGTTGTGAGATTAAACTAAAAATACACTGGCTGGCCAGTAATTACTAAAACCTTTTCAGAGCCTCAAAGAAATTGGGCTTTCATACTAATACATTAATATGCTTTGTTTGACACACTGATTATTATCAAAGAAACTGGACCTCAGATTTGATTAATCGATCTATTGCAGTAAGCTTATTGCCCTTTCAGACCTTCATTTGCTAACGTTGCTTGTCCACTCGCACTTGGTATAATGCCTTTCTTACGACCAAACTGTTTCCACTCCTTAGTTAGATAACTGTCCCAATTCTTTGTATTCTGATTGGCTGAGGCGGGCCTTATAAACCAGCTCAGGCAGCTCAGCCAATCCTCTTTTATTATTGGCCGATTGATTAAAAGAAGAGGGGGGGGTAGAAATTCGGTGAAAGAATGCTGCTTCACCTCTGATTGGCTTTCCCTTTCTCAAACTCCTCCCTCATTTTCAGATTACAGATTTTAGCAATGTAGTTAAAGATAGCCCAAGCTTTCAAGTTACTTTTGTTATAGGTTAAAAAAAAAGTTCTTTGCATTCAGGGGCTCAGTCAGCAACCCAGGGGCCCTTTCAGGGAATTCTTCCCCCTCCCGCCGGTCCCGCGATTGGCCATGACTAGCTACCACAATAGCGGGGCCGGTCCTGTGGACTTACCCGAGGTCCTGAAATCGCTTCTGGAATACCATTTACCCTGGACGGGCGCTCTGAAAGGTAGGAAAAAGACACCTCCGCCCCACGCCTAACTGTTCCCGAGGCTGTAAGGAGGAAGGGGTGAATTGTATCTGGATTTCTGTTATGATAGTTTGAGCGCCTGACAATTCGTGGATTTCCCGCGATCGGGGAAACGACAGGTGATGCGAAACGTAATAGGCAGTTTAACAGCAATATAAGGTCTAGGGAGCCTGGGGAGCGGGATAGAAGCCGAAAAAGATGTAAGAAAGGGTGGAGAGGAAGACGACGAGGTGGCAGGATTGTGGGCCGCTGCTGACCGATTTAAATCCTCAGGCTTGCTATGTACTTTGAGAGCAGTTCAGATACTCTCTTTTTCTATTCGCTTTTCCACAGAAACGTTATTTAAAAGTGCCATAAAAATGAATTTCTGGTGAGAGTTACAAGTTTTGAAACACTCATTCATTTATGGAAGTTCTCTGTTTCTGATGAGGGTACAATAACAATTTTGCTCACTTCCTGCATTCCTGAATACTGGGCTAATACTTGTCTAAATACTTGTCTAAGATAGTTATAAATTTAAGGTACTGAATTTGAATGAGAATAGTCCATAACAATGTAACAGAAATATTGAAGGAGATTGCTCCAATCTCCACCTCTTTTTCAATATGAGGCTAATGACATTGAATGGATATTTTATGTCATGATGAAAACAGAAGAAATGGGCAATAGTTATTGTTTAGGGATCCCTTCGCATATATTTTTTTTATCACAATAAGTCTGTTTTCTTCCTTGCAGAACAGTCTGTTCTGACTGTTACATGAAACCAAGTATCTGTTCTCTGGTCAAATACATCTGAAGGAATTTATCCTATGGAATCAGGGATTAGGGAAATGGTGAGAACTCTAAAAGTATCTATTTAGACTATTTTGAAATTGCATTTTCAGATTATGATGCCATGGCAACACTCTTTAAGGGTGGTCACCCTATCTCATAAAGAAATAATTCTCATCTTTACTGGACGTATTGAATATGATGCTTTGGGATCCTGGCTATTCCATTCAAATATATTTTTATATCAAGGCCTCTTTCTAAGATAATCATTCCACAGCTTCTAATAATAGAGCCACTTTTATTGGCAAGTGAGGAATAAAGCTAACATGGCACATGTAATATCTATGGGAATAATTAAACTATGAATGCAAGAAAGAGGTTTCTTCTGCACTGGACATTTTTGACCACTTACTCTGGGGCACTGTGCATTATTGTCCCCTGCTGTGTAGAATTTTTCTATATTTGATATTTATTTAACTATTCTGGTCAAGCTTTAGAGAGTGCTTGATGTGTAGATAAATTGCCTAGGTGAGAATATCCACAAAAGTCTTGTTCCCTAAGATCATCAAAGTTATTAAGATTGATGTGTTGGGTAAATTCTATGAAGTGTTTTCATTTTCCTGTTACTAGTGTTACAGTTTTATAAACTACCATGCATAATAGGTTTCTGCTTTTTCTTACAGTCAGTGAGATTACCTGTTTTTTTTTTACTTCACTTTGAGAAAGTCTGCATCACATAAGGTTCATGTGCTTATAAGCCATTTTTGATTATTTCTTATATCTTGGATGAATTCCAAATATTTTTATTGGGAATTTGTTCCTATTCAGATCACAGGGGAAAGCAGTGATTATCTTTTTTCTTGGATCCAAGGGACACCAAGTGAAAATGCTATTCTGCTTTATATCAATTATCCACACAAAAGGACACATTTTCTCTTGCAAACTACCTATGTGTATGTATATGAATTGCTTGCATACAAAAATGTTATATTACAAAATAAATATGGAAGAGAAGAGATGGCGATTGGCAAAGTAAAAAGAGAAGTGAACGTCTAGAAAGCTGTAGGAGATGAAAGAAAATTGGGGGTGACAGAAAATATGAAGAGAAGGGAAATCAGAAATCTGAGATAGAAGCAGGAAGGATTAAAAGGAGATGGATTCAAAGGGAAAGGAAAAGTTTATGGTGACACATGAAAAATAAGAGGTAACACTGAGAAACTGATGATTGAATGAATGAGCTTGTACGCTATTATTTAGGGTTTGGAATTTAGCTTTTAATTTGCCTGGGATTAACCTGGGACTCAGTTCTTGCTTTCAGTAAATCAACATGATGCTGAAAAAAAGGAAAACAAACATTCTGTGTCAGGCTCACTCTAATATTCTACAACTGGGTGCCAAAGTAGAAAATCTTATTTCTGGGCTTGTTCTCAAAGACTGGTACTCATGAAATGATATCTAAGGAACACCTTCACGTTTTGACAAGTTTATGTGATCAGAGTTAAATTGAAAGAATCATATTTAATTTCCAAGCACAATTAATGCAACTGTTTTAAATGAACAGTTCTTAAAATCAGACTTGGCAAAGGTTATTTATGTTACTAAATCTACCCCTGATAAGTGCAGAAATCTATTAAGGCGTTCCCCAGTCTATTCCCCTCTACTTCAATACATCCAAATATAAGGAGGCCACCACTACCCTAGTGGTACTCAACCACTGACTTCTCTTACATTAGAACAGGGGTCTTCAAACTTGACAGCTTTAAGACTTGTGAACTTCAACTCCCAGAATTCCCCCTTCAGTCATGTTAGCTCAGGAATTCTGGGAGTTGAAGTCTACAAGTCTTAAACTTGCCAAGTTTGAAGACCCTTGCATTAGAACTTGTCTTCAAATTCAGTTGGAACCTGTAATTTAAGGCCAGTATTGCATGTCCTCCACTTTGTAGTCTGAGTCAGTAGAGTACAGGTCATCCTCCTTCAGGTATTACCTCTTCAGGTAACTGAAGAAGCCTATCATACCTCCTCTCCCCAATGGGATCCTATAATTTGATTTTAAATTATTTTAAAATCTGATTTTACTGAAATATATGCACCGATTGATGGGTATAAATTTTTAGATAGCTTAGAAGCAGCAGTTTATTTATATAACTATTTACATATTTCATTTAAAAATAGAGGCAAGAAACACCCTACTTCCTAATACTGTGACCCTGGACCCAGGGGTGGGATGCTACTGGTTCTGCCCGGCTCTATAGAACTGGTAGCTCTCACGAGTAGCAGACACCGAACCAGTTCTGTGTTTGCTGCTGTTTGTCCTACCCGCCTGCCTGGGCTCTTACCTGTCCTTTATTTCCTGCTTTTTCAACCTCAGCTGCTTTGCGTGGCACAGTCGAGGTTGAAAAAGCAGGAAAAAAGTGGCTTTTCAAATGCTGCGCACCTGCGAGTAGCACTTTTCAGCTATCTGGGCGGCAAAGTCTAAGGTTTTTTACACGCGTGCACAGTGCACATCAGGCATGTGCGCGCATAAAGCACGCATGTGCATGCAAAACATAGTCACCGAACCAGTAGTAACACAGTTGAATCCCATCCCTGCCTGGACTAGACAGTTAACATAAATCAGATCATATAAGACCATCATATAAAATTTCCCAGATACATTAAGATTCCTTTGGCTCAAATTCAGCTTGTCATTGATTCTATGTCTCTGTCTGTCTGTCTGTCTGTCTGTCTGTCTATCTATCTATCTATCTATCTATCTATCTATCTATCTCTATCTATAATCTCTGCCTTCCTTTATTTGTATGTATACTACCATAATCGAAAATATCTTAAAACCTGTCCTCAGTAATAAAACCGTAGAGCCAAAATGTAACATTCATTAAAACAATGTAAATTTAAAATAGCATACAGTACTGCCAAACAGATGGCAGGCAAAGAACAGATATTGATCTCCAAAGACTTGTCAGAACAGTTAGGTTTTGACAGCTTTCCAAAAGATGACTCAAATAGAGACTGAAGTCAACTAGATATCTGGGGGAGGGGATGGGCATTTTAATCCAGTAGATCAGGGCAATAATGGAGAAAATTGCTTCTCTGGTCCTGTACCCTTCATCTTTCAAACTGAGATTAACCAGGTCATTCTCTCAAGCACAACACATAGTACCATTATAGGAGAATTTTTGTAGTTCATGGTTGAAATGAGGAGCCCTTGGTGGTTTGAGCCTGGTTGTGCTCATGCAAATGTTTCATTACCCAAATTAGGTAGCATCAATGTAATGAAATGTCTGCAAGAAAACAACCAACCTGAAAGAGCACCAAGGACTCCTCATTTCAATCCCTCACAATAAATAGTCTGGTTAAAGTAACTTGGAGGATATAGGCTATAAGTATGCCAGGCCTATAACTTCTAGGCTTTTTTTGTTAAGACCAACAGCTGAATTGTGTTTGAATTTCAAAATTCTTTTCAAATATACCATTATGAAACCAGATGCTCCCCATCCTTGTAACTGTGCAGAAGTTCCAGCTCATAATCTTGTTACTATATTTTTTTTATTCATAACCTGATATTTTACAAGGTGTGCAGAGGCTGAACATCTTTTTCCAGACCTGAAGATGCATCCATTAAAAAACTCCATCTCTTCCATACCAATCTTCAGTCTATAGATTTCATACAATCCTCTCTGCCTCCAGATATCACTTATATCAGTCAGATTTGTTTGAATGTGATTAAAATTGGGTATCATCTATATAGTAATAATAACAGTTTCAGCCAAAATCTCAAGAAGGCACATATTTTGATTATCATGTCATTTTTGTGCTGAGGATATATTAAGAATATAGAAATCTTATGACTAACTGTATTATTCTGAGATCCAAATTTCTTGCTCAGAGATAGTTCCATTTTGTTTACATAGGCTCTAGATAAATTTAATAAAGAATTGTTGGAGGTGGTGTTGCTATTATTATCTGACAAGAAAGAGTTTTCAGTGGGACTGAACATGCAATATGCAGATAAATTTTTCAAAAATATGGAAATAGCTGATGTTGGAATTAATTATGAAAAAATATAATTCTTTATTGGCCAAGTGTGATTGGATACACAAGGAATTTGTCTTTGGTGCATAAGCTCTCAGTGTACATAAAAAATACAATCATCAAGAATCGTAAGATACAACACAATGATAGTCATAGGATATTAAATAAGCAATCAAAATCATACTAGGAAACTAAATAAAACAATATAATCATAAAGATACAAGCAACAAGGTTATAGTCATAAGTAGAAGGAGATAGGTCAGTGTAGAAGGCTTGACTGTTGTTGGTGTGTCTGAGATGGGAATTATGCAATAGGTGGCAGTAGTTTCCTCTCAAACCTTCAGTAAAACACATTCCAGGTCATCTGTCAGTTGTTAATTTCCTTCAGCATGGGAAGGAAGTTTTCTGTAACCAGTGATATTTTTAAGAGTTTTCCACATGTTTGTTGTTTCATTTTTTGAGAACTGATTCCTTAGCTTTTCAGAGTAGCTTCTTTTTGTTGCTCTGATCTCCCTTGTTCATACGTTTCTAGCCTGATTGTACAGCATTCTATCGCCTTCCTATAGGATATAGCCTATATAGCCTATAGGATAGGGGTCTCCAACCTTGGCAACTTTAAGACTTGTCAGAGTTGAAGTCCACAAGTCTTAAAGTTGCCAAGGTTGGAGACCCCTGCTATAGGAAGCCTCTATAGGCTTCTTCTTTGGCACCACATAGCTGCTTAAGTTTAGCTGTAAACCAAGGCTTGTTGTTAGTATATATTTGCAGGTTTCTGGTTGGCACACATAGGTCTTCATAAAAAGTGACATGTGATATTACAATATCTGTGAGTTCATCCAAGTCTGCAGAGGTATCTTAGAAAAGATTCCAATCAGTGCAGTCAAGGCAAGCCTGTAGCTTACATCAAAAGGAATTAAAATCAAAAGGAATTAGTATAAACTATTTTGGTGCTGGCTTGACTAGTATTCTAGAAGACTAGTCTTTGCCTCTCAGTTTCTTTAAAAGCTTTATTAATACCTGTTGAATTATTAAAGTAGGGTAAGAGAATATGAATACTAATGCCAATCAAAATAACCCATGTGCTAAAATAATGGAATGTCCTGCTCACTTGTAACATTTAATGTTAAAAATTCCCTTAAACTGAATTTAATTCCTAGTGACCAGACATAGTTTTCTTGGCAATAATGTAGAAAGAGTATGTAATTATCTTCGTTTTTTTCAAGTTCCAGTTTATCATATGATAATTTCCTGGTGACTTGCTCTCCAAGGGTTAGCCAGATTTGATCCTATAGCTCAGTTACTTGCTGTGACCTGTAATGTTTAATATGTATTTAAAAGAGCATTTTAAAAATCACATGTCAATGAATTACTGTTTCTGCAACATTTATCAATCTAGGGAAATTGATCTCTTTCCGCTCCCAAGGAAATTATATTCAAAATGGGCAATAAGAAAGACAAGAACGATCAATGAAAGAGTAACTGGTGTGAGTGCATATGCAGATCCTTCTCTTTTGTATTTCATTATTTTCACTATTTTTTTGAAGGTTCCGCCCCAAGAGTGTACAGCTGCCCAAGACATTTTGCTGTTTGAAGGACAAGACTGTGTTTTCCCTCCCAGTCCCAGCCCATTTACTAAGTCAGTTGGATGGCCAACAGAGCATTCTTTTGATGTGTTCAAAGGCATAGCATCTTCACTGGGCCTATGGGCAGACCACTGGCTGCCCTGAGTCGTGTATTGCCTAGCCACCTCATCCTGCCTAATAATAAGGCTGGCTCTGACATAGAAAGGAAAACACACGGCATGGTCTCCTGTATGCCAAATTCAGTTGGTGTTGTCTTTATTGACACATCTATTAGGGATGGAGAAGAATTTTAACAGCAATACAGAAGAGGATTGCAATTGCTTTCTTCTGGAATGTTCTACAGCCCCGGGGTCCCCAGAAGCCCATCCAAATGTGAACCTGACTGACCCTGCTCAGCCTCTGAATTTTGACAAGGCTGGTTGCACACTGCCATCTGCTGAGCCCAATATAGATATAAACAAGCTTCAAAAGGATTGGAAAGAAAAAAATGGCACCATGTACAAGTTTAGGAAGACAATTCTGCTAAAACGTGTGTGTGTGTGTCGTTAACAAGAAAAAAACATGGCTGAACACAATTGGTTGATCACACACACCACAAACCGCCCTGGGGTTTTTCTAGTTAGCCTAAGCTGGTAGGAATATAAGCAGAAGGATTCTATCTACTGTATTATTCACAGATCAACTTCTCCATCTTGCAAATAGATTTTTACTTGTAACGAGTCTTTGGGACAAGATAAAATGGTTTTCTCTCAAGTAATTGTTTTCTGAACGACGTGAGTTGTGCGTCGGCTGACAATGTGTTGGTCCAAAAACCGAACGAACATATGCATTTGCGAGCGTGACGCTCCCCCAATCTGTATTCCTGGACATTTTTGAGTGGGCTCCCGTAATTGCCAGCTTTTGACCACCCCAGATGAGGAAATATATTAGAATCCAACTGGCGGGCCACAGGTTGGAATGGCCTGCTCAAACGGCGCCTTCCTCTCTCCTTCACCCCGGCTTTTCCGCGCCTCGCTTTGCTTTTGGAGCGGAGGCCTACGGAGCATCCTAACGCTCGCTGAGGTACGGAAATCTATCTGCTCCTTTTCCCACTTCGCCGCGCCCCAGAGTTCCTTGCAGCTCAAAAGCTCCGCCTTGCCGCTGTTCTGGCGCACCCACTGGGGTCATTTGAGGTTTAGCTCTGGAGGCGCTCGCCGCGCTTTAAACGATGGGAGTCTCGGGGGAGCTACTGACGCCAGAGGAGGGAAAGGGGCGGTGCCCACATTCTCGCGGAACGCTCCTCGCTCCGCGGCACGTGCCAGGCCTCGGTTCAAGCTTGTCGCGGAGTGGCTGCGGTACCAAGCCAATTCCGTCTTTAGCCAGGCCCAGCCAATCACGGCACGAGCAACTTAAAGGCGGTCATGAATAATAAGTGTCTCCAGGGCAGTCGGAGGCGCGCCGAGGGAAGTGGCGCATGCGCTCTCGTTAGCTTCGAGGGGGCAACGGTAAATTTAATTTTTTTTTTCTTTTCCGCGGCGTCCGTTCCGCTGGCGTCGCTTCTCGCCTCCTTCTTCCCGCTGGGCCTCCGGAGGGGGGCTCGAGGTCCTCCGGTCGGCCCCCTACGCATCAATAGCATGTCCAGCTGTGCCGCGCCTCAGGAGGTAGCAGCGGCGGCGGGGACCACGGGAGCCGTGCAGCAAGAACGGGGCCCGACGGGCGCTTTTCCTTTGGTGCTGAAGAAACTGATGGAAAATCCTCCGCGGGACGCACCCCTGGGTGAGGGTGGCGGGAGCGTCTCGGGTTAGACTCTGCCTCCGCAGAAGGAAATGCGCGATGGACGGGAGGGAGGAGGAGGTGGAGAGGGAATTGCGGCGGCGGCGGCTAGTGCCTCAGTTCGGACGGGCACGTCGCATCCATTTTGCCGTGTGGCCTGGCGGGCGCTAGGGTTGCTCCTGGTTGTTGCCGCGGAGCGCTTCATCGCCCGGCACCTGCAGCCCCCGTCGCTTATTGGCGGTTATTCGGAGCTGTTTTTGAAGCTCTCAGCGCGTAAGGCGGCGAGTCCGTGAATTGTTTCCTTGGAAGTAATCTCCTCTTAACGGAGCGAGGCTTCCTTGTGATAACAGCGAATAGGACGATCGGCCCCGAAGTGCTGCTGGAATCACATAGAGTATCAGTGTCTTATATCTCTTTCCCTTATCTGTCAGGGGAATGCTTTGCTGACTTTTGCATGCTGACATTATGTCTTTTCTTTTTAAATGCTAATTCAAGACTAATTCAAGTCTTTTTTTAACCAAGAGAAGAAAGTAGTAAGTAATAGCTAAACTCAGCAGCAAACGTTAGTGGGTGATTTAATTGTCAACACTTTGTTCCTCAGCTTGAATAACCAAATCTTTGTTTTAAATATTCATTTATATTTAAGTAGCACTGATGCCCTCTTCTAAAGAAACAGCAGCATTGTAGACTTGATATTGAAAATATAATGTTTTATCTTATTGGTCATTTCTGTTTTGGTATATGTGTTTGAAACAAGATTACACTTTTGAAATTCATATTTTTTTGAATTAATATCTTAACATTTATAGTTTATTTTGCATTTTACATTTTTCAAAGCTCACCAGTCTCAAGGTTGGCTCAGCCTTCCATCCTTTCGAGGTGGGTAAAAGGACCCAAATTGTTGGGGGCAATATGCTGACTTTGTAAACCACTTAGAAAGGGCTGTAAAGAACTGTAAAGTGGTATATAAGTCTAAGTGCTCTTGCTCTAGCTATTATACCGTATTAAGAACTAAATTCTGGTGCTAATAATGCAGAAAAAATATTCTGTTTAATTAAGATATTCCTTTTTTTTATTGAGCCAGTCCTACATCTACTTAACTAAGAATACAATTAGTTGAACACAGAGGGATAATTTTCAGGAGACAGAAAACTGACCTTCGGTATTGATTTGCAACTTTTATGCATCTTTGTATTTTTACGTCTTAAAATTAGTACTTAGAAATGAACATTTTATCACATATTTCATACATTATTATATTATTTGCACGTGAAAGGGATATATATTAAATGAGCCATTTAATATAGAAAACCTTTTCAACTTTATTTTCTGTTGGTTCATATACTCAAAGGTGACTGATCAGATTTCTTTAGCAAGTTCAAATTGGCTAATCTCCATGTAAGTTGTTTTGGCAGCAGTACAGAGTCTACTAGCTTTTGGGGGATCAGCCATGGTCAGCTAGGTGCTCTCATCTGTAGGATTGATACAGTAAATGGTTCCAGTTCTTGGATCATCATATAAAAAGAAATGGTTAAATATAGTTCTCCATTAGACTAATATCATCATTCTGTTTTCTTCTAGATAAAGAGAAGAAGGAAAAACTTGAAGAAGATGAAGCAGCAGCTGCAAGTACAATGGCAGTCTCTGCCTCTCTCATGCCTCCCATTTGGGATAAAACTATTCCTTATGATGGGGAGTCTTTTCATCTGGAGTATATGGATCTTGATGAATTCCTGTTGGAAAATGGAATCCCTTCCAGTCCTGCTCATCTAGATCTGAATCAGAATCCCCTCCTACCTGTGACTGAACTGGAAGGAAAAGAACCTGCCACTGTTGCTACCACTCCGCCTGCATCACCTTCCACAGTGGTTTTCAATCTATCAGAAGCTACCAAAAATTCAGGTATGTTAAGGGGTTATAAAGGATGCTGTAAAAAAAAGGGTTGCCCACGTTGCCTAACTGGATTATTAGTTTAATTGCAATGCAGAAATCAGAAAAATAATTAAATGGTTAGAATGAGCAATTTGCTTGTCAAGCAAAATTAAACCTGAATTTAGAAATGTGTAGGTCAGTAATACATAATCTAACAACAAATAAATTCACAGCAAGTAACAAGGAAGAACAACTAATGTTTCACTGGTTCCCATTATTGATTCTATTAATATTATGTAAACAAGTGGTAGCACTATGTATGCTACTTTTTGCTGGCAATATGTTATTTTAATTCAAATAAGGGAAGAATGTATAATGAAGAACTATTGTCAAATCTGTCTTGTTTGATTAGCATTAATATATGTTGCCTCATATGCTGCTACATTAAAGGCTTTTATCACTGGGTTTCAGACTGAATAGTGAAGGAGGGGAAAATGTTTTACCAGTTTCCTTCTTTCTTACTTATGATACATTGAATAAAGGGCCCTTTTAATATTTATGTTTAATCATAGTTATCTTCTTCATGCTGCTCCCTGTTAAATTTGTCTTGCTTTTTCCAGAGTCCTCTCCAGATGATGAGGAAAGATTGACTCCTAGCCCTGTTGATCCAGATTGTGTTGAGATTGATGTGAATTTCAACCCTGACCCTGCTGATTTAGTGCTGTCCAGTGTACCTGGAGGAGAGCTCTTTAATCCTAGAAAGCACAAGTTTGCTGAAGAGGACTTGAAACCACAGCCTATGATTAAAAAAGCCAAGAAAGTCTTTGTCCCAGAAGATCAAAAGGTAATTGTGTTTAAAATTCTGTTATTGCTTAGATGAGTGATCGTATTTCAGAAGTATTTGAAATCATGTTTGTTGGCTGCAAAGTACATTTTCAAGTATGCTACTGGAGTTTCCCACAATTGAGTCTTTTTAACCAGCAGATTATTTGTTGTAAAATTCTGGTGGATTTAGTGTGAATTTCATGAGGAATGGCAATTTACCATCTTCTTGTCCCCAGAATGTAATTTAATAACATTGCTAGGATTTAATCAAGGATACTTTGTTTCATTTGTTTCAGAAGGAGAATAATATAAAACATTTTCCAAGGCTTCCCCAGTGAAAGATAATTATTATAAACTGCAACTAGTCAAGCTGAACCTCCTGTTGTCCCTTAATCTATCCTTCTGAAAAATTCTTTGCTTTTCTATCCAGGATTTTCTGCTGCAGTTCAGCTTCAAGAAAATAGTAGTGGGGGGAGATGGGTCTGGAAAAATAAAAAGAATCGTAATTTCCACAACTATAAAAGGTTTACCAATCTTGTATACAACCTGAAGCACAAGCTGTTTAGTGTATATAGGGAAGATTATAATGAAAATTTCCTTATATTAATTAAGCTAAATCTTTTGATGCAAAAATGAATTAAAATCAATGCAGTCAACCTAGTTAATTTATTTATTTACTTACCTACCCAAGTCTATTTTGACTCTTAGCACCTACATGAATGAGTTCCAGCAGTTTCCTTTGCAACAATTTTTGCAAGTTTCCAGTTGTCTTTTTCCTAGGGCTGAAACAGAGTGACCCAGAGTCACCTAGTTGCACTTATGTCTAAGACAAGACCAGTCTCCCGGTTTCTAACCCAGTACTTTTAATTACTACATTAAGATGATTCTCCACTGAGTATTACCTCTGAATAAGTTTTTGGGTTTTAGTGAATAAACTTGTGGAGAAGATGAAGAAAAAGATGTGGGTTTGTTGTGTAGAAATTCATAGAATCCATCTTGTTCCTTTTGCTTTTCTTCTTTCTTCTCTGTTCTAAGCAAAGGTTACCAGTTTATTGAATGAATCAATATGAAAGCCAGCCTCTTTGAGGGAAGTGACTGTTCCTTTCCCAAATTAAGGACAATATTCAATTTGTATGTCTAAGCTTTGCCAATAGCTAGATATTAATCAGAAATTAAATTCACCTTCCTAAAGGTCCTTGATGGAATTAAAAGGCAAGAGCTAGTTTGGTGTTGTGGTTACAGTGCTGGCTTGGAAACCAGGAGATGTAAGTTCTATTCCCATTTTAGGAATGAGATGGGTGACTTTGGGTCAGTCACTCTTTCTCAGCCCAATCCACCTCACTGGGTTGTTGTGAGAAAAACAAGAGGAGGAAGGCGCATTGGATATGTTCACTGCCTTGAGTTACTTATAAAGTAATAAAGGTGGGATAAAAATCAAATAAAGACACATGATTTTTATCAATTCAATTCAGTTGATTTATAAATTGATTTTGAGAGCACTGTGATGCCATAGCAGAATTAGCATCTTCTCATGTAGATGAACAAAAGTTGCCATTAGTTGAAAGGTAGTCAGAAAATTAAAATTTTCATTTTAATTTAAAAATTGGTGTGATATTTTTGCCTGACTAGTTATGGTCAACCATAGTATTTTTAGTCAGTTCCTATTCCCATTTTTCCATATCTGTTACATCATAATATTCTGGACCATATTTCTGAGTAATCTTCACTTGTAGCCTTCTGCATTTTATTGTGGTAGCCTAATCTGAAGGTTACTCTAGCATGGATAACAACAACTGTAGGTAGTAGCTTGCAAAAAGTCCAGTCATATTTGGTCATAAGAAAAACAAAATAATAGATCACAAATCAATGAAATAATCTGCTAAATACTAAACTGTCAACCTGATTATTTCCACATAGGATGAAAAATATTGGACAAGGCGAAAGAAAAACAATGTGGCAGCCAAGAGATCTCGGGATGCTCGGCGCCTAAAAGAGAATCAGATCACAATCCGAGCTGCTTTTCTGGAGAAGGAGAACACAGCCTTGAGGACCGAAGTTGCAGAACTACGGAAGGAAGTGGGAAAATGCAAGATTATTGTCTCTAAATATGAGAGCAGATATGGATCCTTGTAAGCAAACTCTTTCCCTTACTGTATTTAGTCCTGTGAATTATTTAGTTTTCTATAGAGGTTTATAGAAATAATAAGACACTTTTGTTGTAATTTAACCAAGTCTATACATCTGCTAACACAACTTGATCAGATTTTATTTTTGTGTTGCAGTATGTCATTTTGTAGTATGTCACTTTTAATATTTTTAAACAGCAACACATTTACAGACCTTGACATTTGTAATAAAACAGGCTAATTGGATGAATCAAGCTTGTCTGGGTTTGCTAAACTGATTCTGGTATTGGAAAGAAAATACTTAATGCAACAGTTATTTTGTTTTGCTTTATAACGTATTGTATAATGTGGAATAAATGATGCATGAGAATTGTTCCCTTGTTCATTAACAAAAGAAGTATAAAGCAATCTGAAATAATTAACACAATTTCTAATACTATATTGAGGAAAGTATATATTTCAGGCCCAAGTTATTTATTTTTAGTCTCTATAGCAAGGGTCTTCAAACTTGGCAAATTTAAGACTTGTGGACTTCAACTCCCAGAATTCCTGAACTAACATGACTGGAGGAAGAATTCTGGGAGTTGAAGTCCACAAGTCTTAAAGCTGTCAAGGAACAATGCTATTGAGATTTTATTTTGGATATTAAAAGTACCTTTGGAAGTTGGAAAACCTGGATATTTATCTCAAATCACAATAATTACCTCTTATTCATTTGTGCTATTTTTTTAAGGTAACATAAATGATGGATATATGATTCCAAGGCTGTTGAATACCAGATACATATGATATAGCAAAATACTTCATTTTTCAAAGAGTTCAATTTTGTTATTTTAATTAAAAGTTTAAAAAGATAATGATTTGTAAACTATGCTGTAAAAGTAGCATGAGTATAGAAATTATTTTAAATCTTTTAAAGCAATTCTTTACAAAGGGCTTATTGTTCAATATAAGAAAAAGTTCCACCTTCTTGCAAGTAGTTTTATAGTAATCCCTTTTTGCGACCTTCAGACAGAGTCAATATGAAAACCAGATTCACTTAACAACCATGTTATTAATTTAACAACTGCAAGTGATTCACTTAACAACTGGCAAGAAAAGTCATAAAATGGGGCAAAACTCACTTAACAAATTTCTCATCAACATAAATTTTGGGCTCAATTGTGGTTGTAAGTTGACTACCTGTATAGCAAATGTAAATATAATTGTATTTATTAAAAAGCAACCCCTTATTTTAGAGTTCCTCTTTATAATGCAGTATCAAGGAGAGAAGGAAGCTAAACGTTTGAATTGGCTTTTAGACATAATGAAAGATAATGTTTGGGTTATTACCTTTATTTTAGAATAATCTAATCTGCATGTGCCAATGGTTATCTTCTGATGTACATATTATTTTTCAATCTGTTTCATAGTAAAATCTACAATTCTCATAGCAATAGTTAGTGTCAGATATAGATCAACAATTATTTTAAATTTTAATACTGTTCCTCAATAGAGGTGAATGTTTGATTTTATGTGATTATGAGAAATTTGTTAGAATTGTTCTTTTTTATTATTATCCTTTTCTTGGTGCAATTGGTTTCACTGTTAGTTTAAAATTCCTTCAATAAATGAAAAGATACTATAAAATAGTAGGTGACATCACTGGAAGTGCAATGTAACAAAGTACTGTCTTATAAATAGTCATATTCTTGCTTTGCTTTGTTTAAAGTGACTTATCCGATTCCGAATGATGCATCTTTAAAGACTCTTAAAATCACAAAGAAACTAAAAACTACACATGAAACCACCTGCCATCAAAGTGAACAGTGAGACATATGAGGTATTCTACAAAAAAACCATCTGATGACTCTGCTTCTCTGCAAGTATCTCCTTGAACTACCTAAGGGCTGAGCATGATGAAAAGACAAATGTCTCTAGTTCTACACTTCGCTTTGTACTGCTCTTTTCCTTGTTGAGGCAATTTGCAGTACATTGTTTATTTCTTTTCAACCACATATGGTGCTTGTGATTCGGAAAATAGCCTGAGAAAGCCATAGCTTTGCAAGGTAACTCTTAGGAGGAAAGAACAAGTTTTAATTGAAAATCACTTCACTAAATAAAAAAAAGTTAAACATTCTGTTTTATTCTAGAAAAGGGGTATTGATATTGTCTCTAAACATTGCTAAGTAATAATACTGTTGAAACAGAAAATATAAGAAATGGTCCAGAATGTATCCAATATCAATATCCAATTCATATCCAATCAGTGAAAAAAACAAGCACCTTAAAATGCACTGCATATTATCAAATGTTGGCAGCTGTTTTTGTCATTCATAAACATAGACATTAGGTCTTCTTTCACTCATGAGGACCTCACTGATATGAAACTGCCCTGCCTCTGTGTCCTGTCAATCTGTGGACTTTGAGAAACTGAGTTGATTTACTTCTTTTGTGGAACAAGAGGAAACCCTGCAATAACCATTTGTAGTGTTCCTTTGTGTGGTGGTGGTAGGGAGGGGAGACAGCTAGATTTCCACTGTTGGATCTCAAGTTGTGGAAATTCTTCCTTACTGCCACCAATCTCCAGTTTTTTCAGGGGCAGTATTACTGTTCCCTCTGGTTGATATGGGTAGTGGGCTGTCTGTCATTTTTTGTGCCCTTCCACTAGTCATCTTGAAGAATGCAGGTCTACTTTATGGTGGTCAGACCAGTGTTTTCAGGACTGCTACTTGGGATAGGGTAGGAGAGATAAGATAGATTTGTGCAAGCATCCCAAGATTTCTAAGTTAACATTTTTCCTTCCTGACATCTGACGACACTCTTGTGAGATTACTGTGCTGATGAGCTGATGCATTTTCACAGTATGCTGTTTGTAATAAATGTAGTGCCGTTTGTCCTTGTTTTTCTAAACATACTTTTAGCTTATAGCTATTTAATAAAAAACAAGTATTATAATTAATAAAGGACAGATTAAAAAGATGCAAGATGCAATAATTTTGGTCCACGTTTTCTCTATTTTACATGGAGATGGAGAAAAATGAGAACTCGGTGTCTAATAATCAGTTTGTACTAGCCCATCAAAGGAGTAGTTTTTTGGATTTCTGAACTGCAAAAAAAAAAAAAAATAATGGAATTACTTGTCATCTTTATATTTCCTAAAGAATTTGTGACCTTCATAAAAGTTTAATTTAGAATTATAATAATATCACACAGAATAATGAAATGTAATTCTGACACATGCCTGTGAAGTTGTAGAAATAGTTGATAAACCACATAGCAAAGGTCAAATGATGATATGGGAATTACGACTCTGCAGAAATTAGAGTTGTAATCTACATTAAATTGTGGTATGTCAAAATAATACATAGGATTCATGGTAGCAATACAGAATATTGTTTCCGCTTCTCGGCTAGCTTATAGACTTCGTATTCCTTGGTAATTTCCAGTTCTGATCGTAACAAGATCCTGCTTAGTTTTCCAGGTCAACCACGGTAGGCTAGAACTTGTCTTTCCTAAAATGCAGGTTTGATTGTTTCTAATTAGTAAGAAAATAAAGATGCTGTTTCAAATTCTATGAATGTGGACTGTAAAAATCTGAGAAAATTTATATAAATTAGAACCAAGTAATCATAATATCAATCTTATCTCATGCTTTTCTAAAGACTGTGCTGCAAATTCTTATAGCTTGCATTTGGTGCCAGATTTCTAATAACTCTACTTACTATCATACAAATGCAGTTTATAATAATCTATGTGTTAGATATTCATTACATTCTCTGGCTATAGTTTGTGAAGATTTCATGAATGAACAATATAATACAATCTAGCAAAGGTTGTAGGAATATGTCAAATGATATTGTATATAGTTATGTAACTAAAAATCTTCAGTAGCAGAAATACTATTAATTATTTATGGCCTGCACATATAAGCCTTCAGTAGTGTAACATACTATGTTTGAATACCATGCTATAAAAATATCTATACAGCAGGAAAATTGCAGTATTTGACTTGCTTGTTAGTTGCTTGGAAGTCTTATAATCACTTTATATTTAACTACAAAATTATGTGAAATTACATAACATTTCTGAATTTTGTTAGAAATGACATTGTCCCAATTCAAAAACCAATTTAGGAAAATGAAGAGAAAATAAATTAAGAGAAAAGGTATAGATCATAAGCACAAATAGGCCCACCATCTTTTGTAACTCTTCATCTTGGTAATTCCATTGTGGCAGAGAAATATATTCTTCATTTGATATAATTCTTAGTATTATATATCCAAATAAGTAATGAAAAATGAAAGCAGTATAGTAGATGTGAAAACTCTTTTGTTACCAGTTCCTTTACAAACTGGTATGATCAACGGTAGACAATAGGAAAAGTTTGTAGGCAACAATGAGTTATTCAAGTTTTATTCACCTGCCACTGAATAGCCACATGTTATGAAATTTATTCTAAGTACTGGGGTGAAAAATTCATGAAATAATATAGGAATAAGTGGTTTTCATGGCATTCTAGACAAAATTGCAAAACATTTCTTAAATAAATTTGAATTCACAAAATAGAGAGAAAAAGTCTACTAGTGTTGTTTTACTTGTTTGGTAGGAAATGTGTGTTTTTAGAGTTTACCATGCCTGCCATGCATTATCTTTTTTCCTCAGTTTTCCTTAAGATTTCAAATGAAAGACTGTAAGAAGAAAAATATTTTAAAAATATTTAAAATAATGTATGTCATAGCGTTCTTTCTATATAAAACATTGCCATTACAGATAATTTTTTTGCACTCTGCTAAATACCAGCTACCAAATATTTGAGTTTCTTGACAAAAGAGGTTTAGTGATACTGGGAGTTTTAGCCATTTTATTTAGCCAGTTTAGCCATTGGTTTCCCTTTGCTTTTTTACATTCAGTATCCATTTGAAAACAATATTTTACCATTTTGTCTATATTTATCATTTCAATGACAACCAGATACACAATAGTAATTTGATACCATGAAGTAATATCTCATAACAATGGAGAATAACATATCCCTTTTAATTCAATTTTATCCATATACCTATTTTAACATCTTAAAAATTATAAACTAATATTCCTAAATAATTGTTTTGAGAAGGCATAGCATAGTATTTTGTTAAAAAAATATTGAATATTTGTGCGAACCTTCTACTTTGGTTTGTCTTAAAGGAGATTTTTCAGTTTTCTGTGATCTCTGTACAGATTTTTGTGAAATTTTGATAGTCTCTCAGTTTGGTATAATTCATTCAAGAAATAGTTGATGAGACATTTATCTTATATTGTGAATTCTGAAGCTTCTTGAAGATTGGATTTTGTATGATTGCAAAAAATCAGCGAAATTGGTAGCTTTTTAAAAGTACAGTATATATTTATTGGCATTTTTCCATGTCCTTTTTGAGCTATATTGTATTATGCTGTCTGGAATAATCAAATATTTTAGATGTAGAAAGTGGAAGAGAATGAGCAGGAAAGCTTGCAAATATATTATAAAAATTTTAGAAAAATATACTTTGAATAAGCAAAAGTAGCTGATGCTGCACTTTAATACTCATAATATTTTTGCTTTGAGTATTTTGTTTGCTTATTTTTGATATAAAATCCCCAAATTTTAGCTTCAAATTAATCAACTCAAATTGCATTTTAACAGTTCTTTTCTTCAATACACAATTTACACAACTGTAAATCCTTTACAGTTTTTATTACAGTACAGGTAGTCTTTGACATGACCATTCATTTAAAATTGCAATTGAAAAAAGTGACTTATGACTTATGCACTTAACAATTGTATGCAATCATATGATTGCAATCCAGGGTGCTTGGCAACTGGCTCACACTTTCAACATTTATGGCATCCCAAAGTCATGTGATCCCCCCTTGCATCCTTCCCAGCTGACTTCCGATAAGGAAAGTCATTGGGGAAACCAGCAGGAAAGGTCACAAGTCACAGTCACGTGTTATCTTGCAACCACAGCAACAAAGGTTGTAAAATCAGGTGGAGTCACATGATACCTCTCTTAATGAGTGTATTACTTAATGCTGAATTTTCTGTTCCCTGTTCTTGTGGTAACTCTAAAGACAAGTTATACAAGCAGTTTGCCTAAAGCAGAAAGTAGAAGAGAGATACAGAATTGCTTCTTAGCTCTGCATCCACAACTATCACTCAAACATTTATCAACAGTCAAACAGAGGTCTGCACCTGTAGGCATAGAAGCTTCTGGCATTCCCCATACAGGTAACCCTTGACTTACAACCACAATTGGAATTTTGGTCATTGAATGCAGCTGTCATTAAGCATGACAACTTTGCTCAATGACTGAGATGCTAGCATTCCCAGTTGCAGTTGTTAATCACTCCCAGGTAAGGAATGCAGGATGCCTCGGAGTGAGGGAACCCTGAGAGGCCCAGGCAAACTATGAGTTTGGGGATGCTACAGTGACACTGAGTGGCAGCCATTCATGAAAACCTCACTACTGACCTGGCCAGGCAAAGCCGCTGAGATTTGGGAAGCCTTATTGCCCATATAGCCCACCAGTGCATGCAAAGTGCCCCACTTACCTTTGCCATTTTGTGCAGCTGCTGACAGGTGTGCCCACCTTATGTGAGATGCAGCCTTCTCACAGAGGCTTCCTCGTGCTGTTTTCCAACCTAGCACTAGTCTCATGATCTTTTGGAATCCCTCCTCCAAAATGTTCTGTAGTAGAGCTAAAAATCCTCTGTGTCAAAATCCAGGCAGGGTTTTCAACCCCAGAGCAGAAAGGCTTCTGAATTCTCGTCCCAGTGGGAGCAAGAAGATGATGGTGAAGATCAGCCAAGGCAGCGAAATAGAGGGCGGCAGTGGGCCTAAAGGGAGAAGAGAGAAATGCTTGCTGGTAGTTGCAGCGCCCCTGCAGTCGTAAGTGTGGCTGGACTGTAAAAGACCCAAACTTTGATCTTATGACCATGGGGGCACTTCAACGGTTATATAACTTCAGGCATGGGTCATGTGCCCCTTCATTCAGCACCATTGTAATTTTAAATGGTTGCTGAAGAAATGCTTTTATCTGCAGATGTTGAGACCTGTAGTATCTAAAAATATCAGCATAATGTCCAATGCAGTTAAGAGATTACTGAAATTAATAAAATTTCAGGTAATTTTAATGGGAGTAGGCGCTCATAGCCTAAATGACTTTGTGAGGCATGGATATCCTTCATATTTCTGCGTCCTTCCCTTTGCAATATAAATGCATCATAAAAATTATGTTTGTCTGTAGTTATAGGTGAAACAGATAACAAACAATGGATAAAAAGGAGAACATAGGTATGTTAACATGCTATAGCCATTCTTAGCAATCCTAATTTTATTAGTTTGGATTCATTTATGGCTTTTGATGTGAAAGTTTAAATTTTTTATCATACTTCTTGTGAACATTTAGAATCCAATAACAAAAAAGACACTATTTCCTTCCATGTTTGGTCCATTAGGTACATCTTTCTTGTTATGGGGCTTTATTAATTATGAAATCTAAATTAATAAATAAGACAAATGAAGCTGGAAGAAAGGTAGCTTTATTTTATTTTATTTTGGCTGAACTGGGATCATTTACTTGTGCTTTGAAACCTTAATTGAAAAAATACTTAGATTTCAAAATAGCAAAAAATGAATGTTATATTAGTGTCGGAAATATGGTGGTTAATTAACATTATTGGACTATTGCATTTGTATTACAAATATGTAAATACACTTTAATATTAAATCTCAGTCCTCGTGGAGTAATAGGTGCTTCCATTACAATCTCTGCAAACTTGTTTAATAAGTTTTAATGTAGCATGGCTTAAGGTAATTTTTTTACACATTAAGTATCAAAACAAAATTAAATGTTGAGTTTTGGATTGTGATGCTCTTTATTTAAAACATTTAATTAAATCTCTAGGGTTAAGAATTGTAATTAAAAGTTATTTCTTTGATTACTGAATTCATAGTAATATAGTACTTAAAGCAAACTCGTTTGAGAAGAAAAGTTAACTGGCAGTTTTCTCACATATTAAATCTCATTGACAAACATATGGTGATTTCAAAAACAAAGAACCTCTGTATTTTGCCTTAATTTGCATCTTTCATCAATGTGCAGCAAATTACCATGTATTATATCTT
The DNA here is from genome assembly GCA_009733165.1 of Naja naja. NCBI lineage: Eukaryota > Metazoa > Chordata > Lepidosauria > Squamata > Elapidae > Naja > Naja naja. The sequence continues at coordinate 21,476,213 of CM019154.1, read as the reverse complement.
GAATTAAATTCCTAATATTTAAGTATAAGAAATTGGACTTATGCCTCGCATTTTGTGCACTTATACTCCTGCTCTAATCACATTTTTATAAATGGAAAAGTTGCCCAATTTTTCACAGCAGAATAGTATTTCAAAATGCTTTACCAGCTAATTGACTATTTTGGAAACTTGGGCAAAATATATTATAGATTTGAAAACTCAGTTTGTCCTACATTAGTATTTTGTAGTGAAAACAATTGCATGCAAACTCCATTATTTGAAAGAACAATAAAAAACCAATTTAGTGGAGGTATAGAAGTTTTTAAGGAAACTTCAAAATATCACAATGTTGCAAGTAATCAGCTATCTTTAATGTAATAACATGAAATTACGTATTGTGGGTACAGGATGTTGTTTTTAAAATTCATTTAGTTTAAATTCTTCCTATTTTCTAATAGAATATTTTTAGTCCCATGTATCATTAGGGGGAAATTAGACAAACTATAAAAATGAATAATGTTAATATTAAAAGTGTGTACTTGTGTTGCTGTATACTTTCAACATCTGCATTTCTCTTTCGTATGTCTAGTTTATAGTGAATGAAGAGCAATTTCTGTATATATATATATATATATATATTTATATTTTTACATGCGTATGTAAACATTGAATTCTGAATAAAAGCACCACAACAAGATTATTACCATTAAAAAGCTGAGATATATCTTGCTATATTTGTTATTTCTGCAAATACTCTAATCCTATTTTTTTAAACAAAATATGCAAAAGCTTAATGAATGGTAAGTGAAAAAGTTTAAAGCACAGGTATGCAGTCTGATATCATTCAGGTAATATAATTCTCATAAATCATAACACTATACATAGAGATTTTGATTATGGAAATGTTTAATTATGTAGAAAATATAGATTGCCTACCTCTGATTTAAACTGTTCTGGAAAGGAAGTAACATTTCAGTGATCAAATTATATATGGTATCCGTTTTTATTTGTTTCTTTTTTAAAGGATGCAATTAAGATTATGAACTCTGAGTGTGAAATAGGGCTGGATTTTCTGAATATATTAAAGTCTCTGCTAAAGTGTTTTTTGTAATGTTTTTGTTTAAAATATAACATTTTGATTGTATTGAATTATGTTAGTATATTTTTCCTTCTCAAAAAAATAAAATAAAACTATATTCTACTAAATTTAAATATTGTGACTACCAATATATTGTATGCCTAATCCACTAATTGAACGTAATATTTTGATCTGTTGCTAGAATTTTAAGTAGGCTATAATACAAAGATTTTATTCATTTTGCCTTTCTTCACATTTATATAACATGAGTACACAAGAAATATAAAGCACAACAACTACTACTCCCGGGAATTTTAAAAATCTAGTACTCTCCTTGAAACATGTGGACAGCACAGATACAAAATGCTGCAGCTTATGCCCCTTTCTCAAATACTGAAGCAATTTACAACAAATATTTCATATTTGAATCAACATTTAAAACAATGTAGAAAATAGTATATAAATATTTTGCATAAATTAAATTATACAGTTTCTGATTATGAAGGATTTATTCACTCTCTCTAAAGTATCAGTAATCAATAGTGCATTAATCTTAGGTATCAAACAAAATTGTTTAAAATATGAAGGAACTTAGATGCCAGTCATGTAAATTGGGAACTGTATGTCTCTGCAAAGAGAAGGCTAAATGTCCAACTGCTCTTGAAGCAGGAGAGAATACCAAGGGTCAGTTTTCATTATGATAATTATTTGGTCGGTTTCCAATAAAACTATAAGCTGCCTCAAACAATAGGACCAAAGCAGTTCTTGTTTAGAATTTACTAGAATTGTTCATCTCTATTCCTTCATAGAAATAAGAACACTTTTTTATTTGTTACCTAAAAACAAAAGAGCTCTAGAAAATGGTTTTTAAAGAGTTGTCCTTGCAGATTTCTCCTTTTCTGAAAGGAGACTTGCCCAGAAAGCTAAGCTTGTGCAATTGAGTGGGTAGATGGGAGTTGCAAGATTTCAGAGTAAAGGCACTGGCAGTAGTCCAGGCATGGTTATCAAGGTGTGATCCGATTTACACAAGATATTTTCTCTCAAGAATTGAACATATTTATGATTTATGTGGCTGTCAATTGTTGACAATTTCAGCTACTCAAAGTGCTTCCGAATACTCTTTAATGCAATCAAAATTCAAAGACAATGAACACTTATGCTTTGTGATTTTGAGCAAAAAGCATTGACTTTGATAATTTATGAGTCTATATAATGAATAATAATGCAATTCTTAATACAGTTTTATGGCATTTTGTGTTAAGAATAATAATGGAAATTTATTCTTTTGGGCCTAATTATTTGAGGGACAACTCTGCCTATTTCAGAGTGGCATTGATAAGGCATTAAGATTGGCATGAAAGGCCTAGGACAAACTTTTCATACACTATTCCCAACTAAGATTATTATGCCCCTACTTTATCCATCCCCAGGAAAGCAATTAAAACCTTCCTTTAATTATACCTGCCAAGTTGCAAATAGTAAGAATTTGAATTGTTTTTTATTTACATGCTTGTATTTGCTATACATTTTAGGTGCTTTTTAGGTAGAAAGTTGGGATAGAAAATAAATAGAATAATCAGCCTGAGGAAACACGCAGGCTCACTCCTGGCCTGACTTGAATCCGTTTCCCCTGCCATTTTTAAAAGATAATTAGCCTTTGGCCATTTTTACCCTTGAGTGCCTGCAGTAGAATCAATTTCCAGGTACAGAGTTTTTCTTATGAGCTACAGTACAGATAGATAAGGCAGGGTAGGACTCTGTTCTCCCTCCACCTCCACATATACACATTTCTCCTCCTGTAAAAATAATTAAATCCTTAGTTTCAGTTCTATACAAATGAACATGAATAATATGTGCCCTTTTTTATTTCTAACAGCCTGACACTAGATGGCAATATTGCAACAAAACAAGTGTTCATCCTTGTGTTTCCACCTAATCACTGCATAAAGATGCTTCAGTAAATATTTTCATGTGACATGTCTGGATGACTTTGCCTCTTCTCATCCATAGTCCTTAGCAGAATCAGTTTCAAGTCCTCTTTTGCAATTTCAGCTTTCAATTATTACTCTCCCTCTCCTGACACAATGTTTGCCATGGACCTAATCCAATTTAGGATGCCTCACTGATGATGTCATTGGTGATGCAGGTAAGAGGATGGGATTTGTCAACTCCTATTGGTCACTTTAAGCTGCTGCCTCCCTCCAGTCCCTGGCCATTGTCTTCCAGAGCCATTCTGTTTCTGGCAATTGGAGAGTCCACTTCTTTCTATTCTTCCCTTATATGCATCAGGATTGAGCAATCTCTTGGCTCAGAGGCCTGCCACATCCAGCCAGCTTTCTCACTGCCATTTGAGGGCAAAGTTTCTTCCCCCGCACCCACAGGCCTGTTAAAAGTTAATATTACATTTAAATATTAACATTTATTTACATACATTTACCTATCAGATTTCCATCTGCAGAATATTATGGGAGAGATTCTTTTTATCTACCAGGTCTCTTGTCAAATGGCTCTGTTCCTCAGGATTGGAGACTGTATCCGCCTTCCTCCCCCCTCGCAGCTAAAAGCGAGGAGGAAAATAACGCCTCTCAAGGTTTGCCAAGGCCCCTCAACCAAGCTGAAAAGCAACATGTCAAGTGTTTTTCAGTGCTAAAGTGTAGCTCCCAAAGTTGCCAATAGATACTGAGTGAACTTCAGGCTTTACTACATTTTCTTCTCCAATGCCTATCACTGGTTTCTGCTTATTCTGCTTCTACTCAGCCGTGGCAATTTGATGCCAAGGCTGGGTGTGTGTGGCAGAAAAGATTGCCCCTTATGCCTTCTATCTGTAGCTGCTCTGTGGAGAAGGGGGGACTATCCTTTAAAGCAGGGATTTCCAACCTTGGATATTTTAAGACTTGTGGACTTCAACCCCCAGAGTTCCTCAGTCAGCAACACTCTGGGAGTTGGTCCACAAGTCTTAAAAGTGCCAAGGTTGGAGACCTTTTTAAAGAAAGATGGGACTGTCCAGTAAAGCCTCTCCTGTTTAACATTTGTGTTCCTTATTGCTTTAGATTTAAATGAGATACCCTGTGGAATTCAGGAAACTAAAGTTATACATATGAAATTAAGGAGGGCATGAGATAAGCAAGTTGCTTTATCTGGTGCCATCAATCCAGCCTAAATGCAGTTTGGCAACATATGGTATTGGCTACATATGGCATTGACTATGTCTCCTCGAATGATGATGAAACATTTGCAATCAAATTGCCAAGCTCAAGGCTCAAACCAACAGCCTGATTGGTTACATTATCAGGCCAAGATTCTGGCAAACTACACATTCTTGGTGAGTTTTATTTGGATAAATGAGCAGCTTTGAGGAAAGTGAATACATGAAAAATGCTTTGATTTACAAGGTAAAAAAAGGGCTCTCAAGGTGACCTGTATTCTGTTAGTCATATCTCTTTGGGGAACAGGATAGAACCCTCAGAGAAAAATGTGATATCTTAAGAGCCTGAGGTTTGTCAGTGAAGAAACATACAAATTTTCTAACTTCCAGTTGACAAAGCGTCTTCATTTATCTTTACCTTGGCTATTGTGAGAAAACAAAATGGGTTTATAACAGACTGTATACCTGTTCTTTTTTTTTTAATAAAAAGTTTTTTATTTTTAACAATTTTTAAAAACAAACATAAACATAAAACATAAACATAAAACAACAAATAAAACCTTTCAGTTATACAGTGTGTCAGTTTGTGCATATTTCTTGTGCACAATATCTATAGTCTTTTCCTCTTAGGTTTACTTAACTTTCCATATCATATTATATCATTGTTACACCATCCTCAGACTTTAGTTTCAAATCCATATTATCCTTTAGAGCAAATCTCAATTCTTACTAATTTTTGTTCATTTGTAATTTATTCCAAAATAATCAGTTGTAACATATCGTTGCTATTGTATTATACTTCGATTTCCTACTTTTCTATCTAGCCATTGGTGGAACAAATCCCATATCTTATAATACTCTTTTTCTTCTTGCTCTCTAATTGCTAATGTTAATCTATTCATTTCTGCACATTCCATTATTTTCTTAATCACCTCCTCCTCCATCGGAATTTTCTCATTCTTCCAATTTTGAGTAAATACAATTCTAGCTGCAGTTAAAACATTAATAATCAAGTATGTCAATTCTGTATTGTAACCTTCAGGTAAAATTCCCAATAAAAATATATCTGGTTTTAAATCTTTATGGTGTTTTGTCATTTTATTCCATCCATGTGTGTATTTTAGTCCAATATCTTTTAGCTTCTGCACATGTCCACCACATATGGTAGTATGATCCAGGAATCTGAGATGTATACCTGTTCTTGTTTTCCTTCAGATTGCACATAACAAAGAAATATCTATCTGCCTTAATGGATTTTTAAAAAATGGAAAGAATTCCATTCTAATCCTTTCCAGTGCAAATGGCTCCAATGGTAGCCTGATGTCCTCAAGAAATGTTGGATTACAAGCTCTGAAAGTATCAAATAACATGCAGCGTTAATTCATTCTATAGTTATATTCTATAGCAGTGGTGGCTCATCTTTTTGGGCTCATGTGCCGAAAATTGTGCTCGTGCTTGCGTGTTTGCGTGCCAGCATCCAGAAGGCAATGCATGCGCCCCCCATGCCCCCTGCACATGCGTGCGTGATCCCTGCATGCGCCGTGCACCCCTGCGCATGCGTGCGTGATCCCCGCATGCGCCGTGCACCTCTGTGCATGCGTGCATTTCTGCACATCCCTGCCCCTCATGCATGCATACCAGGTACCCAACAATCATGAGCTTTGGTCGCTCAGGCTGTTAAATGCCTGCTCTTAAGATCCAGCTGTCTACAATTACAATTACTGTAGGCTCGAATCCCACCAGGCTCAAGGTTGACTCAGCCTTCCATCCTCTCGGGGTAGGTAAATTGAGGACCCAAGATTGTTGGGGGCAATTAGTTGACCTTGTAAAAATGCCGCTTAGTAATAAGCAGGCATATACAATGGAATGAAGGCTATTGCTGAGCACATTGGGTTGTGCTCCAAAAAAATTGTAAGCCGCCCCGAGTCTTCGGAGAAGGGCGGCATATAAATGTAATTAAAAAAAAATCAGTTGGTGGCCAGGCAGTGTGCAGGCATGCACAGTGGAGCTGTTTTGGGTGACTTCTTCACATGCCATAGGTTCACCATCACGATTCTATAGCATCTGGAGATCAAGTTGCCTGGCCCTGCTTATTATAATCCACCACTTTCATTTCCGATCTGCTCCTCCTATCTTTTACTAAATTCTGTTTATAGCTGTATGACAGCTTCACAGGGTTATCTTTTTCATTCTCATGTTACAACAGGAATTCTTCTGAAGCCCCAAGGCTCCAGCGCAGCCCAAATACTGAGTAAGGAGAAGGAAGTAGAGATGGGGGGTCCATATTGAAGAAAAGTTAGTAATACTGGTTTTTGCTTTTTAATCTTATTCAGCTGGATTCTGTAATTATATCCATAGAAAATTTAAATGTCAACAGGGTTAGAAATTAAAGGATTAGGCTCTTATTCAGGAGTACCAATTCTTCTAGTTTCCTTACAGGTCAAAAATACCTTGTGGTACTTGTAGCATTCACTGTATTTAATCTCTGTATATACTACCTGCCACAGTGGCTCTTTTGAAGCAGATGTAGCTTGGCCATAATGGATCCCTTTTGCATTAGGATAAAGAGAAGAGAAGATTTTTGCAATGTTTTATATATGTTACCTTTGAGAGGTCTTATCAGTGTTAATTGATTTAGAATTAACCAAGAAATTCTTAACTGGCAGACTTACACAGACTGTTTCTAGGCATTATAAGACAATTATCTATTCTTTAAGGTATTTCCAAACTGCTTATTATTAAAACAGGATAAAAGCTAATGACACAAAAAAGCCCTTAAAATAAAAAGCATTTTAAAAACTACCCATATAATAAATCTTTACCATGTGGAGCCCTTTTTTGGATATAGATTCCAACTCTGGAATATTTTCCCTGGCATGCTCTCTTTATATTTTTTTTAGGTATTGTAATTCATTGGCTATTCAGCTTTGTTTTTTTTAGATTGATTGCTTTTGATCAATAATAAAACTCTTGGTTTTTTATTTTTCTGCCAGTGCTACAGTTCTACTGTAAAGTATTTACATCTCATTGCTTTTTATAGACATTATTAATATGCTACGATAAATGGCAGAAAAGAGAATATGGGAAAATATAGTTCTATAATACATTCTTACTGACATTGAAAAACATATGGATATATTATGTTAGGTGATTAATTGCCCTAATGATTTTTTTTTTTAATTACATTTATATGCGGCCCTTCTCCGAAGACTCATTACAATTGACACAACCCAATGCGCTCAGCAATAAATTTAAATTCAGAGACAATTTTTCAAACTGGATTTGTACTGATTTATCCAGAATAATATTTATTTTCTTTAGAAATATTATCTCTCAGCTCTCTTAATTATACAGCATTTTGTATCAATTTTCACTAAGAAGCAATACAAACTTTTGCTACAACTGTGGTTTCCTAACAGCATACTTTAGAGTAGCAAAGAGATGATAATGATGATATGTCTTCACATCAAAACTCAGCAACCACACAGATATTTTGTCTAGGTCCTTCAAGTTTCCAACAGTGTTCCTGTTGTCAATGAGCAACAGAGATAGTTGCTTGTTTAAAGAACAACAGATAGGATTATCTTTCCAATATTCTTCATTTTTTAATCAGGATGAAAAAGGGTGGGCTGATATGTTCAGTAAATATGCTGGGCATTTTCCTCCTTTTTAAACTATGTGTACCACATTTCAAAACTACTGTGTGTTTGATCATTATGGGAAAAGATACACTTGCACCCACCCCACTTGCAGTAATTTGGTATGCTTTTAAAAAATTAGATTCTCATCTTGTTCTTGTAGTTGTTCATTTATATATTTTACTTATTTTAAAGGTTTCTTCTCTAACAGGCTTTAGATGGGAGATTTCACCGATCTAAAGGGTTATACTTTAGTAATGTGCTTAATTTTTAAAATGTGAGTACAGTGAGAATAAAAACTAAATTTGATTTCAATGTAATTAATTAACATAACATCAAATTAAATATATTAAAACAATAATCACCAACTATTATTTGTCATTTTTATAGTAAAATTATACTTTTAGAAAGACTCCCTGCAGTGCACAAAGACCCTAGGAAACAGTAGGCCCTATTTCTATATTTAAGTATGGTCATCTACTTATAATGATATCCACTTACAAGTGGAAATTAATATGATTAATGAACATGTGTAGGAAGCCCTTCCCCAGATTCAAATATTCTTTATTCTTAATATTAAAAAGTGGCAGGATAGAATATTTTGCCTAAATGAAAAGAGGAGAAAAAAAATCTTAACAAAGGCAGAAAGCAGTCCCAATCTTCCTGCCATAGGAAACAGCCTCAAGCAGAAGCTTGAAGAGAAAATTGAGATTTTGTATCCATTCAGAATGACTGGGCCAATCTATTCATAAACAAAGAGACTCCAAATAAGCAATACAATTAGGCAAGTCAAAGCTGACAAGATTCGCTCAGACAAACACCTAGGATTTTGCCTGTAGAGCCAGCCATGATCCCTACATGACCCCATAAGAATCTGGCAACAATCATTAAACATTCTTACAAAGGAACAGGCATCTCAAAGCCAATTTCTCAATGCCTTTAACAATGACATAACTTCTAATGTATTCCTTCCCTGGAAAAGTTGGGATACAATCAAAAGATGTATTTGTGTTGAAAATAGCCCATTGAACAGTATAGCATTCAAACATCAGGAAATGTTTTATGACATTTTGCATCATGACCTATATTGTTTTATGATAATTTTTATGTCATAACATGTTTTATATTTCAGTTCCATGGGAGTTATGGGTCCTGGATTTTGAACATGTTCTGTAAGTTAGCTGATAGGAAGTATCTTGGTTCAAAATGTTTTGTCCAGTGGTGGGATTCAAAAAGTTTTACTACCGGTTCTATGGGGGTGGCTTAGTGGGCATGGCTTGGTGGGCGTGGCAGGGGAAGGATATACTGCAAAATCCCATTCCCTCCCCACCCCACTAACCTGCTTTCCAGCTCTGTTCTCCTGTGCAGGGCAACAAAAGAAGAGCCAGCTGATCAGCTGGGATTTGGGAGGCAGAGAATTGATGGGGACGAGGCCAGTCAGAGGTGGTATTTGCCGGTTCTCCAAAGTACTCAAAATTTCTGCTACCGGTTCTCCAGAACTGGTCAGAACCTGCTGAATACCACCTCTGGTTTTGTCCTATGGTGCACTCTTTTGCCCAGTTAAAAAGTTTGGGAAAGAGAGTTTTCATGATGTCTGTCTCTGTCTCTCTCATCTTTTTTAGATTGCTACGGTTCTTTCACTCAATGTGTGTAGGTTTCCCTGTTCCATCCTGATTCCCACTTGAGCATCATGTCAGCTTTGGAGTAGAGAAGCAGGGTCATGAGAGTTCTGTTTCTAAAAGGCTGATAGAACCCCAGCATGAGTGTGAAGCATCAATGTACTGCTTTCCTGCATCTAAAAGTGGCAGCTGTGAAATGTGCTTGGATGGCCTGGCAGTAAAACAAAATTGTTTGAGAGAATGGATGTAGTAGATGTAGTGTGTGAAAACACAAAGTCAGAACTAAGCTGTCTGGTTAGAAAGGTTGTAGTAGGGAAATCACACCACTGACAAAGAACCAAAGATTAGTTCGGGTTTAACTTAGGAAGTAAGTTCGAGGGCTGGTATTTTCTCAAAATAAATCTATCTTTGTAAAATGGATGTCTGTGTAAGAAAAAACAAGATGGATTTTCTGATATTTGGGTATATATTAAATATCTGAAATTGTTTTCTGGTTTATAGTATCTCTGTGATGAAGTAAAGAGTGGTTCCTTCTGTGTACCTTAATTCTGACTTCTGTAATGTCTATATATATTTCTTCTTCTTCTTCTTCTTCTTCTTCTTCTTCTTCTTCTTCTTCTTCTTCTTCTTCTTCTTCTTCTTCTTCTTCTTCTTCTTCTTCTTCTTTTGCTGTCCCCTGCTAATCATCCTACTGCAGGGTTGGGATACTGGGCAGATTGAAAATCAGATCATAGTGTTCAGCTGGGCCTTTTTATTCTAAGCAATTATGCAGAAATTTATGATGGCTTTTAATTTAGAGAGATTAGTATTAAATATAGTACTAATTTCAATCTTTTCATTCTTTTGATCCAGCCTTTAATCCAAACAGGAGTGAGGGTGCCTACTTCTTAACTGTTTATCAAGTAGATGCAAATATGATTGTCATGATTCAGCTTAGATCGGATTGTGATTCATAAATTGAGATTCCAGAATTTAAGATTGTAAAGAAAGAGCTAAGATTCCTCTCCAAACTTGATATACAGTACATTATAATTTTCAGGGAGAATTTTCCAGATAACAAACCAGCATAGAAGTTATATCTGTTCTAAGGGTTGTCTGTTCTCTGGAAGAGTAAGCATTTGCATTAAATTTTGTTTCTTTTTCTATGTATTTAACTCTCTGCTAATTATTTTTCTTGCCACATGGTCAGCCCTTGTGGATTTAATATAGACTGGCACCTCTTTAAATCAAAGTTGTTATGCCATATTGAGATCTGCTCAGAACCTTTGGTTTTCTTGTATATTTTTGTTAACCTTTGTTTATTTTTATTTGGAAATTCTTCCGAATGCTGTCTGTAAATTTGAGCAGCCTCATATTTTTATTCCCTCAGTCACTGATTGTTTTCCATCTCACTATTTAAAATTAAAAGCAATGTTTTAAAATATTTTTCTTTACTTTTAAAAAATAAAGTTCCATTGTATAAGATTGGTCTTTCTTTGCACAAAGGAGGAGGAGGAAGTGGAGGAGGAAGAGCTAATTTCTCTAGCTCTTTGCTCCTAAAGGGCCAAGAGTAGCTATGCAATTTATTTCCCCTTAACCATTTCCTCCGCCTTCTTATTTACAGGAAGGTGCACTGATTGTGGGACCTCTCCCTCTGAAATTATGAGTTATTTATTTAGCATTATTTCAGTTTATATCACTCGTCTTGAGAATGGCTTAAAATTAACATAAAATTAAAACATAGAAAATCAATATTTTGAGAAGTTAGCCTCAATGTATCCGGGGATACTAAATTGGAGAAACCAATTCTGTAAAGTTAAGGCTGGTTTTTGTTGTTGTTGTTGATTGTCTTTATAACTTAATGAATCAAATTGCCCCAAGATGTTGTACAGGCCATTTTCCCCCTAGCGTGTTCCCAATAATTTTCAAAAGATGACCTTATGTGTATTATAAGCAACTAGGTTTTGCTGTATGCATCAGAGTTCGCTTCGCTGAAACAATTGCCTCAGAGAGATGAGACCCAAGAGAAGAGAACTGGGATGAGGTGGAATTTTTAGTCCCTCAGGAATATCTTTGCCTTGCTGGATTTATAAATAACATTCTCAGTATCTTGGTTGTTAATTGTTCATTAAGCATTTCTAGTAAGAATGATCTAATTTCCAAGAAGATACCTTAATGGTGAGGGAAACAGTTACCTACAGAAGGCTTCCTCAGCTTATGTGTTTAGCCTTTTATTATTTCCTCTTTTTTTGCTTCTTTCTATTTTTTTTATTTTGAATCATGTGCAAGAATTTTCCTTTGAGTGGGACACAGAAAAGTCAGGAATGACTTTTGGTAAATTTGAATGACAATCAGAGTATGAGAAACATAACTACATGTACTAAAATGCTCTGTTATATATTATGGGCATTGTAGGAAAAGAGTTGTGTCAATCCATGGTGGCCAAAAATAAGGAGTGTGGTAGCAGCCTTTTCAACTAACAAATTTTATTACAAAGCATAAGCTTCTGTGAGTTGCAGCTTATCTCATCAGATGCATAGAGTGGTTAGAACAATATTTCTTTTATCACTAAGATCTGGCTGGGCCTGGAAGGAAGCATTGCTCTCTCAGAAATGTGCCCAGCTGATTATCAAGTATGGCACCAACCTAGACTACAGGGCCAGGGAGAGGGTATGGTTGTTGTCATCAGAGAATCTTTGGCAGCCTCCAGAGCAAGGGTCCACAAGTGCTTCGTTATGAGTTCCTTTTTCTTATGTTGGGCTTGAGGGATCAGTGGCAGCTTCCCTACCCAGATTCCTTGAGCTCACTGCAGGATTTACAGTGGGGTTCCCTGGGCTTATTGTTCTGAGGGCCTTCAGTCTTCCATTCAAGGGGGTGGGAAGTAGGTCAGGATTTCATGGAAACAATGACTTCTATGGGCCTATCCATGACCCAATTAGGAATAGTGGACACACACCTGTTTTGGTGTTCTTGTCGGAGCAGTGACAATGTGACATGGAATTGATGGACCTATCTTTGGTCCCCCTGTCATGGTCAGATCACAGGAGGAACAGGTGCCAGACATGGCCAGGAGGGCTTTTGCACAATTGCAGGTTGTACAAAGTTTACACCCTTTCCTGGACCACCAATTCCTGCTCGCACCTAGCCACACTCATGTCACCTCTCATTTTGATTATTGCAATGCTCTCTACATGGGGCTGTCCTTAAAAAGTATCTGGAGGTTTCAGTTGGTTCAAAATGAGGCAGACTGCTGGTTTTGTGCAGGCCCAGAATTGCTCATGTGTTAACTCTCCTGTGGGTGTTGCATTGGCTGCTGACTTGCTTCCAGATCCAATTCAAGGTGCTGATTGTTATTTTCAAAGCCCTTCATGGCTTGGCACCAGGCTGTTTTTGAAGGGCTGTCTTTTCCTAATTAAACCCAACCCATCAGAGCAGGGAGGTAGGCAATGCTATGGGTCCCATCTCCTAAGCAAGAGAGAGAAGACAAGTTGAGAAGATTGAGTCAAATGGACCAAATAAGCTGCTCTATAGCAAAGCCGGACTCCTGCCTTAGGTTCCATGGAAGATATTGTCTCATGACCTGTAGAAGTGTGGTTTGCATACGCTCTGGTCCTTGGATGATCCTATACTAGGTTCTACACTTGAAACTTTATAAATAAAGCCATTTGAAATAAGGAAAAAAATATTAAACCACATTTTTAATGGAAAGGACAAGGTGGTTTACTTTTGTACCATTTTGTATCATTCATTTAATTTGAAGGACATCTCATTCATTAAAGTCAGAAGAAAAGAAAACAGCAAAGGTTGTCCTTTATCAGCTTTCCTTAAACTGCTGCAGCTTGCAAAACTCTAGCAGGCTGCACATAAATAGTGGTTATGCTTTTAGATCTGCAGAAAAAATATCTTTAATTTTGTACCATGAAGAGATTGCGATAGCTTCCTTTCATTCAGGGGTTCACTGAAGCATGCAATTTGAACACCCTAATCTAAACTTTTGCATGAAACTGAATTTACTGTTTTGGTTTTGCTTGTTCTGCAAAGCTAAAGGGAGGGAAGGAGCTGAAACAAGTTTGTAGTTTATATTAACAAGCTACCTAGTTTACAGTGTATATGAACATGCAACACACTAAAATGTCTGATGGATAGGTTGAAAAATAAGATACTATGCTGAACTTAGAACTATGTTGTCAATTGCAAGAAAAAATAGAAAATTTTATTCCCATCAGTCAATTTTACTAAGGCAAAAATCCCTTCTCCTTCCTGCCCATGGAATTGTATCAGACTACAATATGAAAACAAAAATTAACCTCAGGTGGCCTCAAGACTCCTGTCCCTGCTGACATTATAAATACAGGAGATCTTTATATGCCCTTATCCATAACTAATTGAAGACTTCTCAAGCTATTTATTTCACAACTCCCATCTGATATCCTAGATCAGAAAGCTTCTGAATCTGCATTTCTTAACAATCAGATTGTGTATAATTGCAGTTTCATAGTAGTTTGCATTCAGAATGCACACTTTTGGATCTACCTTGTGTTTCCTATATATGTTTATTTAACACGAATATACTTCAGATTATATTGGTGAAGGCTTTCACAGTCAGCATCAATCCAGTACAACAGTATGGAGTTATGAGCTTCTGAGTTAATAGGCTGCATTCTCTTTATCTGGTACCCTGACATTTTGCCAGCAACTCTGGCTGGCAACTGATTCTATCTACATGGTGTTTTGTTAAGGGTTGTTTTATTTTGATGTCAGACAGAGCTGAAAACCAGGCTTTGTTAACCTTCAAACTCTTCCTTGCTAAAATTACTAGATTGTTTATAAATATCAGTAGCCTGTTTATGGAGTCATTCTATTTAGAATCTTCAGCAGTTGCACTTGAAAAATAACAAGCAGCAGTATGCTTCAAAGAAAGACCAATAAAAAATCAGCTGTAGAGAGAAAGGACTTCTCTCTCTCTTCCTACATGCAGCTCAGGATTCTTCCTGCTGCAGATTCTGGAGACTAGCAGAGAGTTAAGGAGTTGAAGTGTGACGTCAAACAGGCCAGAATAGAGGACTCTATTTATAGGTCTGTTCCAAATAGAATAAAAGCTGCACAAAGTGGCTGCTTGGTCACTTGTGCTTGCAAAATTTTCTTTGTTTTTAATGGGGCAAGTAACTGTCTCACCACTGGACCCAGCTCACTTGTACCAATTGTCTTTGGACTGTTCCTCATTTTACCCCATTCTCTCAGCTTTAACTGCCTTGCATATTTCCTCTGAATGCACACCTTCCTCTGTAAGCTGTCCCTGGTACCAGTATAGTTTCTTTAACACACAGTACAGGTACTCCTGAGAATCAGAAAGCACATTATGTAGCTTTATACTAAATTATTAATTTATGTCCTACAATTCCAAAGCATTACCCTTCAATTCCAAGTGCATGGAAGTCAGCAAGAGGGGAATGGCACTCTGCTTATGTTCCAGGCTGTGGTACAGGCCTTAAAACAAATAATGGGAGGAGGAAGCTCTTCTGGTTTATGGTCAGATCAGGATATGCACATAAACTGAAAAATAATTTCTGGGTTTTGTTGTTGGGTGTTCTTTTTGTTACCACAATCTCTGGTAAGTTTTTTAAACAAAGAAGGATGGCATTAAAAGCAGTTCCTGTGCATTTATGATCCTTCACTCAAAATTACATAATTTGTGGAAAAGCAAAATGCCTCTAATATCATATTACCATTGTTTATCTTAGTTACCAGTTCTACCCTTTGAAATATTGAAGCATCAGCAAATGCCTTTTCACAATTCTAATTTTGTGGTGGCATTGATGATTGTAAGTCATAATATAACTGAGTTGGAACTACAAGGATTATCTAGCTCTTCCTTCTGGAATATGCAGGAAAACCTTTAAACCATCCATGACAGGTGGCTGCCCAGTCTTTTCTTAAAAATGTCCAAGAACAGAGAACCCACAACCTCTATAAGTTGACTGTTGTACAAAGATAGAAAAAATATGGGTTAAACAGCATCACCAGCAGATGGATTCATAACTAGATAACCAATTGCACACAACATGTCCTTAATGGAACCACATCTACATGGAGGGAAGTATACAGTGGAGTACTTCAAGGTTCTGTCTTAGAATAGAATAGAATAGAATTCTTTATTGGCCAAGTGTGATTGAGCACACAAGGAATTTGTCTTGGTGCAAATGCTTTCAGTGTACATAAAAGGAAAGATACATTTGTCAAGAGTCAAGAATCATAAGGTACAACACTTAATAGTCAATTAAGTGTTGACTATTAAGGGCACAATAAGCAATCAAGGGTAAAATTAAGGGTACAATAAGCAATCAGGGCCTTGGTGGCTCAGGCTGTTAAATGCCTGCATTTAAGTTCCAGCTGCCTACAATTACTGTAGGCTCGAATCCCACCAGGCTCAAGGTTGACTCAGCCTTCCATCCTCTCGGGGTAGGTAAATTGAGGACCCAAGATTGTTGGGGGCAATAAGCTGACTTTGTAAAAATGCCGCTTAGTAATAAGCAGGCATATGCAATGGAATGAAGGCTATTGCTGAGCACACTGGGTTGTATCCCAAAATTGTAAGTCACCTGAGTCTTCGGAGAAGGGCGGCATATAAATGTAATTTAAAAAAAAATCAAATCATACTAGAAAACAGTCAATATAAATCGTAAGGATGCAAGCGACAAAGTTACAGTCATACAGTCACAAGTGGGAGGGGATGGGTGATAAGGAGTGATGAGAAGGTCAATAGTAATAGTAATGCAGACTTTGTAAATAGTTGGATAGTGTTGAGGGAATTATTTGTTTAGCAGAGTGATGGCATTCAGGAAAAAAATCTCCTTGTGTCTAGTTGTTCTGGTATGCAGTGCTCTATAGAGTCATTTTGAGGGTAGAAGTTGAAACAGTTTATGTTTGGGATGTGAGGAGTCTGTAAATATTTTCATAGCCCTCTTTTTGACTCATGCAGTATACAGGTCCTCAATTGAAGGCAGGTTGGTAGTAATTGTTTTTTCTGCAGTCCTAATTACTATCTGGAGTCTGTCTGGTTGGGTTGCAGAACTAAACCAGACCGTTATAGAGGTGCAGATGACAGACTCAATAATTCCTCTGTAGAGCTATATCAGCAGCTCCTTGGGCAGTTTGAGCTTTCTGAGTTGGTGCAGAAAGAAAGGCCCAATAGTCTTTAACACCTTCATACATTATTTAGATGAAGGAAAAGAAGGAGAAATCAAAATTGCAGACAACACCAAGCTGGTAAGAACAGCCATCACTCCAGAAGGTAGGCTCCAGATTCAAAAGGATCTTAATAAATTTGTACATTGGACCCTATCCAACAAAATGAAATTAAATGATGAGAAAACTAAGGTTTTACACAGGCAAAACAACCCCAAATGTACAGTATAGAATAAATGGTAGCTGGCTTAACAACAGATTCGGAGAGGGATTTGTGACTTCCGCTGGACAATCACCTAAATTTGAACTAGCAATGTGCTGTAGCCACCAAAAAACCAACAACGCAGTCCTAGGCTGCATCAACAAAGTGACAGAGTCAAGATCATGTGAAAGCAGTGTTAGTACTGCTTTAGAATGCCTTGATAAAACCACACTTGGAATATTTCATCCAGTTTTGATTGCCATAATATAAAAATATGTTGAGATTCTGGGAAGAGTACAGAGAAGAGCAACAAAAATGATAGGGGACTGGAGATTAAAATTTATGAAGAACAGTTGCAGGAACTGGATATATCTTGTCTAATGACAAAAGAACTAAGGGTGACATGATAGCAGTCCTCTAATATCTAAGGGGCTGCCACAAACAAGGGGGGTTCAATTTATTTTCCAAACCAGTTGAAAGCAAGATAAAAAGCAATGGATGAAAACTAATCAAGGAAAGATCCAACCTAGAAATAAGAAATTTGATGACAATTAGAACAATCAATCAATGCCCTCAGATGTTGTGGGTGCTGGAGATTTTTAAGAAGACATTGGATAGCCATTTTTTTGTAATAAAATAGGATCTTCTGCTTGAACTAGGGGTTGGACTCACTAGAAGACGTCCAAGGTTCCTTCTGTTATTCTGAATCTGCTTAATACTTACATGAGAAACCACAAGATATTCCAAAGGTTGACAGGCATTTCAAGTCATCTTTCATTTTTATCATGATTTGTTGACTACACTATTTTGATGTGCAAGTTAAAAATCAAAAGAATAAATGACAATGGTTATATTCTAACTTGTATGTAAACCCAACCAAAGCTTGAAAAGGCCTTCTGTCCAGTCACCAATTGTTTTCCTCATTTAAAAAAAAACCTCTGCAGTTAGATGACAAATGAAAGGAGCATGTTATGGAGAAGGAGACATTAAATTACTATTGTCCTCTAGATTACAAGTAAGAAGTACAAAACAAGCATAGCTTGAAGAAGAAATGATTTAAAAATGCTTTTCTAAGCATTTTAACCAAAGCCTGTGTATCCCACTATTTATTTTGTATATAATACCTGCTCATTTTTTATCTGCACTATTGCAGTTTCCTTCCTGCATGACATATATTTGTGATAGTGTAAATATCTGGGGTCATTAGGTTTAAGGCTAAACTCCTACAATTGGCTAAATATCAAATAAAATCCAGCAGTAACATGGTATCTGTCCCATAAAACAATGATCTAAGCACAACTCACTATTTGCATTTAGTAAGATTAACTTAAATATTTGACTAGGAAACTAAGACAAATATTTAAGGCTGAAAACATACAATAAAAATATTATCTCCTGGACTTAGGCTACCTCTACTTAGTGGAATGAAATCATGATAGGGGAGATCATGAATAGGGGTAATACCAAAGAGGTATTATTTTCCTTCCTTTCATTCCAATAACACATAACTAAAGATTTATATGTCTGTATATGTAAGCTTGAATATACCTATATTGAAACATTACTATGTTATATTCAGATTTTATATTGTTTGGATAAGCACAACATTTTGCATGATGGTGTAATATGAAAAAATTAGGTCACATATGGAAGCACCTTTGGGATATACAGGAAAACATAGATAGTAACTTTGAGCAATCCATGATGCAAATAACATGCTGTTATAAACTATACTGAGCTACATCAATCTGTTCCCATTTGATTACACTTCTGAACAGGCAAGTGGGGAATCAATGGTTTTCCTTATTAAGGACTGCTCCTATTGACAATATATCTAATATAAAAAATATTCAGTATCTTCATCTTCAGTAATTTAAGGCCTTCCGCTTCAAAACTATAATAATTATTGAGTTTAACACAAGCTATCTGCTGAAATTATCCTGAAATGCTGTCTATTCCCAAAACAATCATATATATACAAAAAAAACCCAAACTACTTATTGAGCTAGCCCAGAACTGGTGATACTACTACACTTCCATCTTCAAAAATAGAATGATCAAAACAAAACATGTTTAACTGTGTTACATCAATAGTGTAATTAGATGCAAAATTTCCATGTGTGTTCAGTTTTTTTCTTTATCCATAACTCTGAAATACTACAGAATAAATTATTTTAGCCAAAAAATACAATGGTCTGTTTTTCAACTACTTTGATCTTTTTAAAATCAGTGACCTCTGCAGATAAAAAAATCAGCATTTTAGTACTGTGACCTAGGATTAATTGTATCTCATTTTCACACTCACTTTTAAATTATTCTGGTTTTATTTGGTTAGAACTGCAATATTAGAGTTATTACATTCCTATATTATAGTAGTGTGGAAAAGAAAACTAAAAACATTTTTAGGCACTGAATTCTTGAGGCATGCCTTTTAATGAGGTGGAAAGAGAATAGAATTCCTGCAAGTCTGCTGATGGAGGGTCAAAATGAGCATGAACCATTTATTATGTATGCTGGAACACAGCTTTCTCATTTGTTTTTGTGAGTGAATCCTCAATGTACCTGCATTTTAATAATATTGATGAGTGAAATAGTAGGAGCAGAACAACTAATTTAAGTGATTGATGCTGGCCAGCCACCTTGGTGCTATATAGGACAGCTCTGTTGACTAACACTTCCCACACCATTCTATTCTGTATCCAATGTAGCAGCAAAGTCCATCCACAAAGATTAAGTGATACATCTTTTGGAAGCCATTTCTAATTTCAGATAAGTTCCATATGCTGTTTTAGAAAGCTACAGACTGATTTTCTGATATGACTCTCAAGTGATTTTCAGTAGATTGATAAGTGTTACCCATCCCAACAGCTAAATATTCTTCTATCTAAAGTAGGATGCAGAAATAAGTACATGAGTAATCAGATGTGAATTTGTATGCAGAAGGACTGAGAGCTCAGCACAGTGTTGGGGGCACCTGTGGTGGCCAAGTGCTAATGCAGGACTTCCCCAAGACCCTTCCTCACTGTCATTATAATCTTCCTTCCTTCCCTCTTCATTCTCCATTTTTCTTCCTTCCCCTTTCCTTTTTTTCTCTTCCTTGCTCTCTTCCTATGTTTCCTTCTCTTTTCTGTCTTTTCTCTTTCCCTTTCTCCTTTCCTGTCCCTTCCATTTATGCTGGCAAAGGCACCGCAAATCGGTCATTTGCTGTTTCCAGGTCAGCCCCGCGGGCCGGATCTAAGCACCCTGCGGGTTGGATCTGGCCTGCGGGCTTCGAGTTTGACACACTGCTGTAGACACTGGAGAAATGCTAGTTCCAATAGGGGTGATAGAACCCATTACCTAGTTATGCATTTAAGCAACATATTAATAATTTCCTTGGGCAATTCCTGAAAACAAATGTCTACATTCTGAAGGACATTACTGGCAGCGCTAGTAACACAGCACTGAAAAGTTGATGTGCTGGAGTCTGATATTGGGGGTGGAGGGGAATTGCTGTGTCTTCCCTTTTCTTAAAGCATATTGTTATGTTTTGTTTTTTTGCCAAGATTCAAAAAGAGCCACCCCTAATTTTATGCATTAAGCAAATCCTTTTTTCTCCCTGGGTTTTAAGCGGTGGTGGTGGGGTTGTAACATAGGAGAAAATGTGCCAAGTCACATATGAAAGACTTAATCTAGAGAGAAGATGCAGTGAAGAAAATCCAGAAATTCAAACTCTAGATAGCCATCAGAAATCACAAGTAGTCAGTTGTTCTGTCACTCAGGGGGACTTTAAAAAGGTGGCTTGTTTGACTTTTATTCTGTATCTTCCATCACAGCAGAAGGAAATAATTCCTGATTGGCTTCTACCATATTAGAACAGCCACCCCATGTACGTGGAATGTAGATTGGGGTATTGGATGGAGTTAAGTCTAGAACAGGGCTGTCAAACTCCTGGCTGGTGGGCCAGATGAGTTACGTGCTGGCCATGCCCGGTTTAGTGAAGGGAAAAAAACTTCCCGATACGTTGTAGACAATACCGTGATGCCATGAGTTTGACACCCTTAGTCTAAAAAAAATATGGAGCTAGATGGAATTAGAATTCTCCGATTTAGAGACTTGTATAAACTGCTCTGTGCCTTGGGACTATTTACATATACCTATGTGTGTATGAGTCTGCACACATGCAAAAACATAAACAATCATTTCAATATAAAAAGCAAGCCTGATTGTTAAGGGTTTTTTTTCTGGCTGTGGAAGTTGTTTAACACCTTTCTTTAAAGTTGGAACTGGGAAGGATTTTTTTTCTGAAGTAGGACAAAAAGGGGAAAAGCAGCAGAGCCAGATGTCCATTTCCCCATTCTTTAACTTCTGAATAGGGTAGAGGTAAGGCGGAAGATAACATGCTGCACCTTAGAGAAGGAAGTGACAGAATGTGGATCCTGCACAAAAGTAAGAATGTCAATCTCTGCTCCCTATAAAATGTAGCAATAATTTCATAAAAGCATAGAAGCCAATAAGATGTACATTTCTGAAGATGCTGATTGAATTACAAAAGCTGGAATTGAGGATACTATAGATCAAGCAGAAGAAAAATGAGATGCTAGCAGTCAAAATCAACTGACCCTAGAAGAGCATATTGGGCTAATCAAAATGATACTGATGAGATCCTTCCTGAGGCCAGTGCCCCAATAGTGAAGTAAAAATTCCCTAAATACACATAGAAACATACTTGTCCAATTATAAACCATGTTAGGCATTTGATATTTGTTTCCCTATGGGAAATGCAACCTCTGCTAAACCTGTCATGTCATTAAAAATTTAAATTGACATCTTCAGCAGTCCACCTATTTCAATTTACCTAATATTTTATAGGCTAAATGCTGCCACATCAATTGCCTTTTTTTTGAAAAGTTATTTCTGTCCTGAGAGGCAATGACATTGCTTGATTATATTATTATCTATTCCAGTAGCAGGTTTTGAAGGTCCTTACTAAGAGCATCCATCAGAATTGATGTCTATACCATTCCATAACCTGTCTTGGGAGAAAGGAATTCCCAAAGAACATTAGAATGCATTCTTGCAGATAACTCAGGAATCACAAGTGGTCAGGAGCCAGATTGCTTGTGGGACAACCCTGCCAAATTTCCACGCTGAGTTTGTGGATTGTTACCTACGAAGCCCCAGATTATGCAGCATCAGGCTACACCGGGCATCACTTTGCTGTAGCTGAATTTGCCCAAGACATACGCTATTCAGTAAGATGTCATGTAACCAGTAAGTAGTGAACTATCTTGTTCAGTAACCTACTGCATGGGAGAAGACTGTCAAAGAAAAATAGTATTTGTCAAGCCAGGAAGATATCCCCATGTGTTTGGGCTCTACCCATGCCCACTATTCATCTTCTAGTGGTCCTCCATAGGAAAAAAATAGTTATACATCCTGGCATAGGACAGAATTCAGGTTTTCATTCTACTCTCATAACAGGATAGTTTTAATGTGGCAAGTAAAAATACCACAATTTTAAGTGGAGAAATCTTAAAAATCTAGTCCAGAGAACAAAGCTTTCAACAACATAATGAACTCTTTATAGAAGATCACCATCTCACATGAAAATACAAAATGTGAATTTTTACTCTTCTGAACTTGGTGGAGTGTAGTTGCATATAAACAAAGAGCTGCTGTTAAAAAAGACATATTTGAAACAAATATAGGTTATGTACACAATGTTTTGACAACCTCTTTTAAACTATGCCATTGTAAAACTTCAAATTGTCATAAATTAGTTTTACTTCAGACCTATTGATTTTAGCCTAATTAACAGAAACCAGCCCAACTTGGGGATATTAAAACTAGACCTCACTTATTTTGGGGAACATCACTGAGAAAGAGCCTAGTTTTTTTTCCTCCAGGCTTTCCGCAATCCTGTATACCACAGTACTATGTGGACTCACGTCTATCTTCAAATCCAAAAAGAAAGTCTTGTTCTTCATCCTTAAACATTATGTGCTTGTACAAACAACAGGACAAGAAGCTATTATGTATCATGCTTTTAATACAAACTTAAAAAAATCTGGAACAATAGAAACTGTACAGATTTGATCAACCTTTGTTGTTTTAACTAAATCTTTAGACATGCCAATGTCCTGTTCCAAAATATTGCACAACATTCTGAATACAAAACGCTGATTGTATTCCTCCTTTGCTAGAGAAAAAAAAAAGAACCCCACCCCCTGAATCCCTACTCAATGGCCCTCTGCCTGTAAAAAACAAAACAAAAACAAGAAAACCAAAGAGACGAACGAGAACAGCATGGACCTCTGCATTAAAAAACATACATAATTATGTCCTCTTTGTGTTCATCTGTCCACTTTAGATCACATGTTGTTGATTCACTCTTCAAAAAGAGTCAGGAAGGAGGGAAGCAAGGGAAAAAGGAGCTTTCACTGCTTTTTTTTAAAATTTTCCTGAAAAAATATTTTTTTCTCCTCTAAGAAAAAATTTTGAAAAGAAAAGTTTCATTTTGTACGTTAGAAATATACATATATTATATATACCTCTTACATTTTACAAATGTAGCAAATTATTCAATATAAACAGACAACAAAAAATTAACACAAACCCATAAAAATAAAAGTTAAAAAAAATTCTTTTTTCTTCCTATGAAACCAGGTAAATTAGTGCAGGTCTTAAAAGTAAAATTGAAGCCAAACATCTTGAGACAAGAAGACCAAAAAAGAGGCCATGAGTTTTATTGTTGTCAGCACTGGAAATGCTTCTGAAGCACAGTTATGTGTTCATTATGTGTTCCTTTAGGAAATAGAGGTTGGTCCCTCCCACTTTCTTCCCTGTGCATGTAGACTTCTTTTCCAAAAGCAATAGGTATAATATAGCAGTGTCAAACATTGCAGTGTCAAACATCGCAAATTGCAGGTGCTAAGTGAGACTTCCTCCCTATTATTCTAAACCTTAGAAGGTATGCATCTTTCTCTGCTACAGGAATAAACTAACAGAGGAGATTATGCTGGGTGGATAGTCTCTATCAGGGAGGATGTGGTTCAAGTCCAGTGTAATAACTAGGCAGTCTACATTACAATACACTCCACAGGGGCAAGTGGGTGGCAGTGGTACTTTAAGGGGAAAGCATGAACAAGCGTCAAGCTGAACAGTTTGTAAGTCTTGTTCAGGTTTTAAGTTTCAGCCCTATGCAGTTTTACCTTTTCATTACTGTGTACTTTCCCTCTTCATCCATTAAGTGCATCAGAAAACAGGCAGAGTGCTCAATATACTTTTAGTGTCTTCTTTCCTCATCCCATGAAAGGGGAGGAAACAAAGAAAGAACTCACTTTAGGGGCATATTAAAATATCCTACAGATCAATCCCACAATGTGCCTAGGCAGGAAACATTTTCCATAACTACACCCATGATATTGAACACATTAAAAAAAGTTACCCTTCTCTGGAGGATAGGTGCATCTGGAAGTTAAGGCTCATATATATTCTAGCAAGGAACCGTTAATTTAGGTTGGGGGAGTGGGGAAAGGAAACTTAAAAAGTCAAGCTCTAGAAGAACATATTTTAGCTTATCTATTTGACAAGACTTTGCCAGAGAAATTGCAGAAGCAAGATTTAATACAACCCAAACTGAGCTATAGAAGAGAGCATAAAATGGAGGATGTAAAACTGCCTAAATAGGATTCCACAGCCAGTTTCCTCTTCCTATCTTCACTGCTCATTCATTTAACTCCTTAAAAAGATTGCTTATTACCATAGCCAGGTAAATTCTGGGACTCATAATCATTCCATAAGGCATAGATGGGGAAGGTTTCCTATCTAAGGCAAATTCTGTCAATTAGTTTGCAAAAAAACCAACATTAGAAGGCCACTATTGTCTATTTCTTCCTGCCATCCTCTCCCGCTGAAAAAAGGAGAAATACAGAATACAACTGGGATTGCTAGCTCACCAACAATAATAAGGACAGACTTTATATTTCTATCAGTGAACGCTTTCTTCACATTCAAATCACTTGGATATTCTATGGCAAGCCCACTTCATCCCTGATGCAGAGCCTTAAGATGGAACAACTTCAAGCTGGAACAGGTATGTGAGGTACTCTTCTATACAAGAATACCTGATTCCTTTCTAATGAAAAATGTAACATTTTTGGTCAAAAGTCCTAGGAGATGTGAAATTCAAAGTGCAAACCCTCTAACCATCCCTTCAGAGAATAGCCTACACAATAACTTCTTCATCCCTGTCAAAAGTAGTGCTTATAATATTTGAAAGTAGGAGAACCATCTTTTCCATGAGAACTAGTAACCAAATGATCAGCTACTAATCAGAAGAGCATAGAACCTGGCAAAATTTCCAACTGATTAATCCAGAGAAACATCAACAGATGTTGCTCAGGCACAAAACACCAAAAAACCAATATTCACCCTTACTCTTGAATGAGTGCAATATACAAGGATAATTCTTTTTCGCAGATCAGAAGAATTTTCATATAGAGTTCTATTTATTTGTCATATTATTAGCAAACGGGACTGAGCTTCCCTAAAACCACCACAATCTAGCTTTTAAGAAGACTAGAGAAGAGGCTTATAGGAAGCATGAGGCAAAATACTGTCCCAGATGTCACATTATCCTCTAGATAGAGGAATTTCCAGGGAAATAATATTTTCACTACAAAACCCTGTCATCACCAGTTAGCATAAGATAAACTTTGTTTTCTGTTCTAGGATTATAAAATCGGAGAGTTCTAAGAAATTTAACTAATTTAACCCACCATCTATGCCGCTCATATATATATATATACACACATATATATATATATATATATATGAAAACAAACCACAAGTCTCCCTGGGAAGTGCTTGAGATGTTACACAACCAGAGGTATTTAATCATTCCCCATCCCTACCCTAGGCCGCCTGAAAAACTGAGAAAATTCAAGACATCTGGGTATAAAGAACATGACAGCACCTGAACAAGGCCATCCTTACAGCAAGCATATTTGAAGACCAGTTTCAATGAGCAGCATGGGAGATTAAATAAAGTAACTCTGGTTCCAACCACTGCTGGGCCAAGAAGGATAGCCTCTTTCATTAAACATACAATAGGTAGGAAAGAGCACAGAATACAAGTTTTAAAAAGAATCAGTGCTTCAGCAGCGCTCCCTGGCATGACACAACAAGTTAAGGTTCATCTCTTTCCAAGAAGTTATATTTATAAGATTTCAAATATTTCTTAATTATTTTCTCTCAGGTTTTTTTTTTTGGAAGTGGTTTTCCCCAGAATACTCATAGGATGGTCAGTTGGCCAAAACCACTGGCTGGAACGACTGATTGGGATACTGCATGGCATTCAGATTGTAGCTGAGTCCTTCCACAAAGGGTGTCTTCTCCAGAAAAAGGCTGTTGGTGCTTCCACCAAAAACCTGAGCCATGTCAAAGCTGCTGCCACTACTGGCACTGAATTGTGATGCAGGAGGAATGCCACCAGCCTGGTTTTCAGTGGCTACACTATCGAAGAAGAGGCTGCTGGCTCCTGGTGATCCACCATTGTAAACAAACTCCTTGGCATTGGGAGAGAGTTGAGACTGAGGGGCTGGACTGCCCCCGATGAAGTTCAGAGAATGCATAGACAGGGAAAGGCCTTTGTGCTTCAGCAGGCTATTGGTGGGTGAACGGACCAAACGTTGTGGCTGCTGTGGAACCCCTGTACCATTGGTGCTTGCTCCAGCTCCTCCACCTTTCTTCATCTTAGTTGAGCCAAACTTTGTGGCAGCAAATGTAGCAGTAGTAAAAGTAATTGGCTGAGCAGATCGTGGGATGAATGTAGGACTAGGTGACTGACCAAAAGATGGTGATGGAGAATTAGACAAGGAATTGTCTTGGCTTCCAATAGGTACAAACACCTGTGCATCAGGATTGAAACTGCTCTTGATCTCTTTGTCCAACTCAGCTGCACTGCAGCCCTCACTGTCATCCAGATAAAGGACCTTGACTGATCCTTTCTCACCAATTTGGTAAGAGACTTCAAAGGGATCAATCCAAACACTGAGTTCTTCAGGGACATTGGCTCGCACATCCTCTACAGCAAGTCCACTCCGCTTGGCTGCCATTTCCACTACGGGGTCCACAGTTTCTCCAATGTGAACACAACGGTAGCCAGAACCTTTCAGAGGTTTCTCTGGATACCAGTGACCTTCATATTTCTTTTTCAGCAGCCTCTCTAGCTCTTCACCAAACAGGTCAGCTCGCCTCCGTGGAAGCTTGTTGTACAGATATGAGATGATGAAGTTCAGAGCAACTTTGATCTCTAGATGCATACTCCCTTTACAGCAAGCAAATTAGGGCAGTATATTAAAAATAGACAAAGGATACAACCATAAATGGATTTTGGCGCCAAACAATCCTGGAAAAAGAGAAAAGGAAGAAAAGGAGTAAGTATGGTATATTTAATATTAATACAGCAATAGTTCTGTTTTAAAACCGTTCAAAAATTAGCTAAAGCAATTGCTATGTATTAAATGGTATGTAATTTCAGAGCGATGGTTATGGTTCTTACATGGGATTTCAAGTTCTTACATGGGATTTTAAGATATTAAGAAATGGATTTTTCAATCAAATATACAACTTTGTTTAAATAATTTTATGGATTTTTCGAACTGGGACATAAAAGTGATTTAGAAATCAGAAAGTAAGTATTACTGTCTTGAGTGTATAAACTGGCACTACAATTTCTTTTTTCTATTGGGCTGTCTCCAAAGTTAATAACAAAATTCAGGTCACTTTTTCTCATGTGCCAAGTGTTATTTATCTGAGATTTTGAAAGCCAGAGTATCTGGAAAAGAATAAAATGTGCTGATTATAATGTACAATATTGTCATGTCCTTTAACATAGCATAGAATACTCAGTAAAGTTTTATAGTGCCTGCACATTATATATATGCAAACTATATATTTACATATGCATGTGTGAATATATAATGCTACTATACTGAAAAGAGCATTTTAAGTGATTCAATTCAAATCTATGATCCACTGGCTAAACCTTTGTCATAATTTTGATGACTTGTTTTCCACAACATTAATTGTATTGTTTTACTTCATTTGAATATATTCCAGTTTATCTGTGTACTTCTTAAAATGCAGCTCCAAAAACTAAATGCAAGTCTTCCAGGTAAGAGCTGATTTGCACATAAAAGAATTGGGAATGCTGTTTCTCATGATCTGGAAACTATAGCTCTAGTCATATAATCACTGTTATTTGTAAGCCGCCTGGAGTCATTAAGAGTGAATGGGCAGCCATATAAATCTTGTAAATAAATAACTCAATCTGGATCTGAGTACTATTATTGCTTCCAAGAAATATGTATCTTAGCCTATATACATGCTATATTTGGTCTGCAGTTATTTATTACATTGTACACTGCCCAGAGCTCGTCTGAGAGATGAGCACTTAAGAAATAAGAAATATAAATTCTGAACTGCTTAATTTCATTTTGTAAGTTGTTACCCAATTTTTCTTCAAAATAGCATGGAAACATTTTTGTTTTATAACAACAATAAAACATTAAACTTGTATGTCACATGACACCCAATGACCGCACCGATCGACCGATCTAAACATTAAACTTGTATGTCACGACACCAAATGATTACACTGACAACACACTGTGTCTGTCTGTCTGTCTGTCTGTCTACCTACTTGGTATCTTCAGACACTCACGGTATTTAACATTAGAACAGTATATTCTGTACAGATACAAATGATATAAATAAGCACATTTACCACAAGCTCCCAATTTATGGTATGTTGATGTGTTGATAGACCTATCTTCTGAATTTCTGATACTAAATGTAACAGTCAAAGTTACATTTAAATTTCATTTTAAGCTACTAGATATAGTTCAATACATTTAAGGAGATAAACTGAGAAGCAAATTGTGATGCCTTCCATCTCTGTTGTTCTAATAGCAAACTATTAAATATTTGAAACATTATTTCATTAGCATCATTTCATATGAACAAAAAATAGTATTGGAGAGGAATTAACAAGTACCTACTGGAATATCCAATTAAACTGTCATTTTTAAAGATGCAAGTATCTAATGATGCTTTTAATGATTTCTGTATGGCATGCAGACTAGTTTAAAAAATTCTTAACCAAACTTCTCTTCTTTTAGGGGGGTTACACTACCAAATGATTTGCTGTTGTCTCTCAATACTTCAATCCATATTGTTTTACTCTGTCCAATAATAAATACTCTTAAGTGCCTAGAAAAGATTTATAAGATTATTAAATTTAGGATTGTATGCATCATCAATTTACCTGCAATGTAACAGATCCAGTTTTTAATTGGCACCTTAGTCAACAGCCTGCTTTGGGTCCATAAAATATTCAAAAAATGAATACTAGAGTTGAATTTCAGTGAGGCACTACCAAATATGGTGATTTATGGCAAGTATTTCTTCTGATAAATTAGAAGCCCACTGGAAACGTGGGACTAGAAGAGAATTCCATTGAGGACCAGGAAGAAAAATTGACTTTTTTCAATCTCGTTCTTAAGACATCTGTGCCAACATATCTGCCGTTTCTAATTGCAACTGCATTTGTGTACCAATACTTGAAAGCATATTAAATTGTGTGGCAAAAGGACATAAGGTGAGGTATTTAATAAACCATAATCTCTTACAGTAATTAAACTATGGAATTTCCCACAAAACAAAACAGTAATCTGAGACAGCACCCTTCAAATGTCAGTTCAATTTGTGAAAATTAGATAAAAGTGCATGCTCCAGTATCATTCCTTTCATCTTGACCTTCTGGTATTTAAAGAGCAGATAGGTATGGGAACTGTACATTTGTTGGAAAGGGATAGAAAGATGGGCAATAAATCATCCTCTTCCAATAATTAAAAAATTAATACTAAGAGATTGCCAAAGGGAATAAATTTACGAAGAATAAATGATAAATGGCTATTAAATTGAGAAGGTTATTTGCTATCTCCAGGTTAACATGAAGCATACCTCTGATTATCAGCTGCTGTGAACCAATGAGAAGAGGACCGCCCTCATGTCCTGTTTGTGGACTTGCCATAGGTATCTAGTTAAGTCATTGTGGGAAATTAAGATATTAGAGAAAACAGGTCTTTGTTTTAACCCAGCAAATCTCTTAAAATATAAAGCAGAGCTTTGCATCAAAATGTAAATGGGAGCATATATACAAGAATTTAAAAATTCTATTCCTCAAGCATATAGGTAGTCCTGGACCTATGACTACAATTGAGCCCAAAATTTCCACTGTTAAGCAAGACAGTTGTTAAGTGAATTTTGCCCTTCCTTGCCAGAGTTGTTAAAAGAATCATTATAGTTATAAAGTTAGTAATATGGTTGTTAAGTGAATCTGGCTTTCCCATTGACTTTGCTTGATGGAAGGTCGCAAATGGTGATCACATGATCCCGGGACACTGCAACCCTCATAAATATATACCAGTTGCCAAGCAAATTTTGATCATGTGACCATAGGATGCTACAATGTTTGTAAGTATGAAAAATGCTCATAAATCAGCTTTTTAGTGTTGTTGTAACTTCAAACAGTCACTAAACAGAGAGTTGTAAGTTGAGGACTACCCATATTGTTACCACAAACTAAAACAGGAGCTTCTTCTGAAATAATTCCATCTGAATGGTGATAGCCATAAAATTATTTCTGATAGCAGAATGCAAGGCCTTAAGAGTTTGTACTCCAGGAGCAACTAGACTATGATAAGCTGTACCAAAGCTATTGGAAAATGCCTATTTAATTTGGGAGGCAAGACCAACTAACACATCAGCTCAAGTATACAAAATGGTTTGTATCTGTGTCTTGTGAAATTATTGTTTTGAGAAACTAGAACATTTAGGAAAGTAACTTATGACTGTGAAAGATTTTTTAAAATCTTGGGGCCACAAGGCTACATGCATACCATAATTTATGACTAAACATTTATCCTGCCAATCATCCTAAAGAAACATACAAAAAGAAAAATGTTATTCAGAAAATACTATTCTTGTTTGCCACTTTCTCAAGGACAGGCCGCAAATCACCTTGAGCTCACTTCTGAATAATTAGGCTTAAATCCCTCCAGATTCAAAGGGGCTTACTGCCAAATAAATGTAATGAGAACAGCAACATTTGGATCTAAAGAAATCCATTTTGTTCCAACATATACATAAATGTTATATGCATTTTAAAAAAAAATTCTTTTAAAAATTGTAAACTGCCCAGCGTTGTTTTAATCTGATAGTCTTGAAACCAAAGAAAAATAATGACCTACACAATGATCTATTAATAGTAATTAGATCAAGTAACAGAAAGGCAGCAAGTCAAATCAGCCCAAGTTACTTGGCATTATGTTTCTATTCAAGGACGTTATATTGCTTTGAATTTTTCTTGAATAGAATGTGATTTCTCATCAGTACCAAGAAATATTTTCGAAGGACCCCTCACAATATTGTGAATATTTTAGTATATTCAAATTATAGAATCAGAAAAAATTACTAAATATAAAAGAACCCTCTAAATTTGGTACAGCAATTTTTGAAAAAGACTACCTGAAAAATAATGCCACAGCTTCAATTATTAGCAAAGTAAACATGCATTCATTAGAATTCCTTAATCCTTAAGATTGTTAATTTGGAAACAAGTGAGACAACTTCAGAGACTAATAACAGAATTAAATCTTTGGGGGTTTTTTCTATAGAACTTCAATAATAAAGTTAAAATTATTTCAGAATAGCCAATTATCTTGAGAATATAAAATATAATTGCAGTTTATTCTGCATATAGCAATTATATCCATGAGACAATAAATTAAATAACAATCTCCATGATATTACTAAATGATTTTGCATATAAACAGTTAAACTATACTTATTTCTTTGGAAGGAGTGTATAGTTGCCCAGACAGAGAGTATTGAGTAAAATACTTTTTTACTCAACAGAATATTAGACAACTTTTAAAAAAATGTTTTTAATTATCTTGAGTAGCTTGTTAGGCTGATGATCAGAAGTACTTTAAAAAATAAAAGCCACACTGACCAATTAAAAAATATGCTTGTAGGAGACATCTAAACAGAACAGGAGCCTTGGTTCAACCGACTCCTCACACCAATCCGCTGTTTATAGAAACCCAAGTTATCTGCTTTAAAGACTAATGAAGAACAGAGGGGCGAATCCTAGAAACGTTCTCGAACCACAACTGCCCAATCTAGTATCTCTTCTGCCAAAATCTGTTGCCTCCGTAGGGTTATATGGCCAAATCACCAACTCGTTCCCAAGCCTCCGCACATGTGCGAAGTTGATGTCCTGTTTTTCTCCCGAGGGACCTCCTCCCCCCTCCCCCGAAACGTCTCGGCCGGCTTGCCAGCCCCTCCCCCTCACCCCTTAAGCGCAGTTGCCAGAATTCGCTGATGAAGCCTCCCTAATGACCCTACCTCTGCGAACAGTTTCTTGGCCTCCTCCCAATTCGGGTGTCTCCGAAGCCGTACTACCTCATGAATTCAGCATCTGTTACAAAATGGAACGCCCGAGTAAGTGACCTACTTTGTCTTTTAACTACCCTTCTCCATTTGCTTTGCGCCAAAGCTGGCCCAGTCGAGCGCCTGCTCAGCTAAGCCGAGTAAAATTTTCCATGGCGCATGCGCCCATTGCGCTCTATTGCTCAATACACCCCCTCCCCGCTTTGCCATATTCGCATTTCAGCTACAGTCGCCGATTTCTTCTCTCGTGTGCGGAAAGGCATATGGAGCAGGAGGCAGGCCGGCTGAGGAAATCTCAGGCACTTGGCAAAGCACAGCAGCTCCTACTCCCCCGACTCTACTCTTTCAATTCCTCCTTTGCTGGAGGCCAATGAGATCTACCCAAGCCCCAGCGCAATCCTGCCTCTCTGAAAGTAACCCCCAGGATGGGCCCTTTTCCTAAAACCCCACCCCCACCCTTCCTTCCAAGCTTTTTCATGTGGAGGCAGAGCAAGTCTCGAGATGTAGCCTTCCTTGGGAGAAAAGAAGCCACTTTGCCGTTTTCACCACAGAACAAGAGAGCTATTTTGCCGGCCCTCTCGCGGAGGCTTCCGTTTCGCCCATGCAAGTGTCAAAATACACTTGTGGCCCTAATCCCTCTCGTGCTCCTTAAGGGGAATCGCATAAATACACCTTCAAAGCCCTCCGAAGGCAGAAAAAAAAGTCCGTTCCCGAGTGAAGGTTATTGAGACCTGACCTTTTACCGTCTGCCTAGAAGAAACCCGGGCATCCCAACTCCTTTCGGAAGGCTGGCCGAGTTTTCTTTAAAAGCCAAACTGCTCAACCGATTGACTACCTCTAACTCCCTTCGGGGCTGAAAGGGTCATCTCCGCTTCTCTCTTTTGGGAGAAAACAAATAATGCCAGGGTTGCGCGACGTCCAAGGCGCTGATTAGGCCCCAGGATCTCTGTGACCCAAAGGAAAATGCCGAGTCTAATTTACCTCACGAACGGAATCGATGGAAGCCGGAAAGTGCGTTTTTGATGCCCAGAAAGTATTGCTGCGGGAACGACTACAACGATTTCATTTGACTGAGCCTCTCCGGCTCACAGTCCAGCCCTTTTTTTCTTTACCATTGAGAAGGAAGCTTACCCCTCTTAAACCTTCGGACAGAGGTGGGGAACCCGCACCTTTCCCCCCCTAGGTCTGTGTTTGTGACATACGAAATCATAAGGAGGCGGCGGGGAGAGAAAATTCGAGTATAAAGGGCATGGAACCACTTTCCAGACAAAGCCGCGCTGGCCATTGATCCGGATTAAGCTAAATGGCACTAAATAAACTCCCTAGCTCTATCCCCCTACTTTCCATTGTGCCCCCTTCGCTCCACCTCCTCCATTATTTGATATTCACTACCATTTTCATATCCTTAAAAGAAAAAGCGAAAAATACAGGCTCGTTCGCAGTATTTTCTCTTTAAACCAAAATCTGTTTTATAGGGATTTTTTTTAATAGTCGGGTCACGATTCCAATAAAATGAACGAAGACAAAATGGTGAACTGGAGTCTTTTCAGTCGTTCAAGCCAAATGGTTTTCAGACTTCCTCGCCCTTTCAACTAATACTGTAATATCAGCAATGTTGCTGGTTCTAAGGGAAACAATATTACTAGAAGGGAAGGTTTTCTTGTAAAGGCAGAGCTTTTCTCCGCTAGGGAACCGGGGGTGGGGTGGGGGGAACGGGCGGAGAAGGAACCCCGGTATGACTTCTCAGAACCTGACTTGGAAGCCCGATGAAATCGCCCTTTAAAGGAGCAGCGGAGAAAAGCAAGGCTGTCGAGATGGCAAACTTGGTCAAAAAGGCATTCTTCAAACAGAAATGTAAATGGTATAACTATAGGGAATACTCTTCTATTATGCCCACCCTCTCCCTGACTAGCCATAAGCATTTACTTACTTTTTTTTCCTTTTTCCTTTTTTTTTTCAGCACCAGGAAAGGTGGTTTGGTGGCTTCTTTTTCTTTCCAGATATTTTAGGGAGTTTCTTTTTCACAAAGCGCTGATGTGGTATATTAGATATATATTTTAAAACTGTACGGATGCTATTTCGATAACTTCTCCCCCCTCTATAGGCCAAATCAGAAGTGGGGTGAGAGGATATTGATTGGAGAGCCCCCTTCTTTCCTTACTTTCCTCCCTCCACGGGAAATCTGAAGCCACCCTCTCCCTGGCCCAAAGTGAGCAAAGTAAATGAAAAGTTTCACCCTTAGCAACCCTGCGCAAGGATATTCTCTTCCACACCCATGGTGAGGCGACTTGCAAAGGACAAGGAAGGGGAGGAGAGGGAGGGTGGGCCGGAACTACTTGCCCAACGTCGGTTTCTAGTTAACTCGCGAAGTGCCGTGCAGTGCGCTTCGCTCTTGTCGCAAATGTTTGTAAGTCGATCGGAAAGGAAAATCGATCTATCGCTAACAGCATTTTTTAGTACTATGTGTCACTGTATTGTAAATCTAGTAGTCATTTTTGGCATTAATTGGTATAAGTACAAATATAATAATCATTTAATTTAGATTCCATTACTATCAATAACTTAATAAAATAGTTGGACCACCTTTAAGAGGTCTCAACCTTTATCTAAGTTATTTCATCAGAAATAACCACCAGCTGCTGATTCTGTATTAGAATCTCAAATCAAATCTAAGACTTTACCATTGACCTTTAATGAAGTCACATTAGCATCACAGAAACAATCCTTATTTTCCATTTTTCTCTAATGAAACAAAGCGACAGTTTGTAGGTTAAAATTTAGGAAATGTGAGAACAGCAGTTTACTCCTGATGGGGTAGAATCTGTAAAAAAACAACCCTGCATTAGACACAAATACTATAAATGGGTTTATGGTAATGTCCCACTGCCTTGCATATAAAATGCTATCTTCTGAAGGCTGATCTTAATATACAAGTGCATTTGAATGGAAATTTTGCAGAAGCTTGCCTCATTAATAAACCAGTCTTAAATACAAAATATATATTCTTTCATCTACTCGTATCATTTAAGGATCTAAATATGAATGGATGTCTTGGAAATCTAAGCAACAATGCTAAAAAATGGCATGCTATTGCACTAAACATATTCAAAGTAGATTACAACAATGTACAACTAGAATTGCAATTGCAGATAGAATTACTATTTCCAATTTATTCAAGTTCCTAGGTTATTCCTAAATGTAATTTACTCATGCTAATTTCCAAAAATATTTCTCCTCTCATTTCTAATATATTAGTATTAAAATTATTTTAAATAGTGAAATAAGACTGCAAGCAGAAGCAAGTGGCTTAATTCAGTCATAATAAAGGGTACTTGGTGCTCTGTGAGCTTGGTTGTTTTCTTGCAGACAGTTCATTACCCAATAAAATATGAGTCATACGATGTTACCTAGTTGGGGTAATGAACAGTACAAAAAAAACAACCAAGCTCATAGAGCACCAAGGACCCCTCATTTCAAACCTGAGCTGCAAATATTCTTTATCAGTCATAATGATCAGTGTTCTTCTAGTGTACTCCTTTAGGTACCAGGGCCTATTTGTTAGTTACCTGTCTAAAGGAAAATTCCCTACATGTATGGTTTTGAAACAGTCTTGTCTTTTAATAAAAGGTAAAAATCAGTTGTTACCATAAATTACATATAACTCTCCTCCTACAATGTAGCCAATGTTGTGTAGAATTTCAAGCTTTTCCAAAACCTTCCTCAGTTTCTGATATCTGCATATGACAAATACCTATAAGTAAACCATACCTTTACTCTATTTCTGAGAAAGTTCTGCACAAAAGGACACGTTTGACCAATATATATGTAAATATCATACAATATATACAGGTAATCCTAGACTTGCAACCCTGACTGAGTCCAAAATTTCCATTGCTAAGCAAAGAGAGTTGAGTTTTGGCCCATTTTATGATCTTTCTTGCCACAATTGTCAGTGCACGGTCATTGAGTGAATCTGGCGTCCCCACTGACTGTCAAGGTTGCAAAAGGTGACCACATGACCCCAGGACATGCCCAATGCTTGAATTTTGATCACATGACCTTGGGGATGTTGTAAACCATTGTGTGAAAAATAGTCCTAAGTCACTGTTTTCACTATCAATTGTCAAACTGTCACTAAACGAAAATCGAGGGCTACCTGTATGTGTACGTATCAGAAAAAAAGTATGTCTGTTTTACCCCTGCCAGAAGTCAGTCCCAACAGACCTTCCTAAACTTAATTTCTCAAACACACAAGGCAAAATCCAAGGGTACTCTAGTAACCATAGGCTGCTTACTGAATGTTTGTTGGAAGTGTATCCTATTTTGTGGAGGCCTGAACTTTCTTAATAAAGACCTGGTGAAGCAGACTTTGAACTTTCCCTTAGAGTAGGGTTGGTGGGGGTCCGTAGGTGGGGGAGGGTGGTGCTCAACTTTTGCCTCCTCCACGGCGGGAGGGCCGTCTCACCTGGCACACAGAGCAGGATTGAGCCAGCCTTGTTTTGGAGTCAACCGTATTGTCTACAGAAAGTAGCAACGTTTACGGAAGCGTAATAGGTGTGCGTTTCCCAGTCGATCAGTTTAATTTTAAGACACTTAGTTAAGCGTCTTCGTTTGGATGATCCCTCAACTTCGTCGTTTGAGCTCCTGTCGCTCGCGGATCTGTTCAAAACAATACATTGTCGTAACATAAAGGTTGCGCGTAGGCCTCCAATCTTCTCGCCTACTCCTCCGCTTAAAGAACGCAGCCCGCATATTTAACCTCAGCCCACATATTTTGCTGCTTATTTTCGTCTCTCAAATGCTGGAGGATATGCAAAGCACCTCACATCCCCTAAACAAAACCTCACAAGACACGGCTGTCAGATGGCATTTTAACTATTCATGGAGTATGTTTCCCTTGGCTGAACTGTGAATGCGCATGATTAGGGACTATTTTCTCACCAGTGCGCCGGTGCATCATCTCGTCAACGTAACTTCAGACGCAAGCAGAGAACTCGGGAGAACAGCCTGCAAGGCGTAGAAGCGCACGCAGTTCTAAAAATAAAAGCGCCATGATAGCAACAGCCTTCCGATTGGCCAGAGGCATGTAGGGTTCTTCAGATTGGCCATTTGATTTAACCAGTGGCTAGAAGATTTTTCTACGTGTGCAAGAAAAATTCGAACGGTTTGAAGGAGGTTCATGGGAAGTGTAGTTTTTATTAAAAAAGCGGTCTCGGAACTGTCAAATAAAAATCATCTGGATAAAAAGGTGTAGATCCGCTGTTCAAAAGGAAGGCAACGCGGTGTTTTATCAGCTTCTATTGACTGACGTCTATATTTTTCATCAAAGATATTTTCATACTAGAGCATATGTGAGTTGGTTTCAGAATCTTATTCACTTATTTTCTAATGCTAAAGAACATGGAGCTCAGTTCAGTCAATCCTATTTGTTGGCATAGTTCTTAGATTAAGGGTGTTTAGTTAAATAGCCTAGCTATTATACTTGGGACAAAATTCTTCAGTTATATTGTACTATTCTTTTGTGATAATTACGGGCATTGAATAAATGACCCAGATATCCCATCTAGTATTTAAAGCAAAGCTAGTTTTTTTAAAAATCAATATAAATCTAGGGGAAAGATATTTTTGAATATTTACTTTTAATTGAAACTTTAATGTTGAAACGTAATCTCTGAAAATCCCAAGATCTACAAAAGCATTTAACATTTTCTCCAATTCTCAAGAATCAATGTTGTAGTAATACATTAAACAGTATTAGTAATATATGTTGTAGTAATATATTAAACAGTATTAATTAGAGGGGATAATGTGTGCATTATGTGTTCTGGGGTTTTTGATGCACCTTTTTCTTTTTTAACATCTTGATTGTTTTGTGGGGTTTTTGGAGTTTTGTATTTTAACCTTGTTTTTGAATAAAATAAAAATAGACTAAAACATTTTCTCCAATTGCATTATTGTACAATGCAATACAGTAGTTATCTGAAAGGAGCAATCATAGATATACATATTGTTGTTAAACAACGAAATACCTATGGATTGCTGGACTGGACAACAGGTTAATTAAAATGAATTGAAACAACTATATAGATATGACAGTGTCCTATATTCTTAAAATGACATTTTAAAATTTAAGACATTTAATGTGACTGGGAGATATAACATTTTAATAAAATAAGAGGCCCTCTTTGAAAAAGGGCAGTTTACAAATGCAAAAAATAATAAAAATAATTTCAGCAGCTGTGCTCAGCAGCTGTATTGGATGAATAGTGAAGATTAAAAAAGGTCATTTGTTCAATGTTAAGAATATTTCCTTTTCTAGGCATAGAAAAGTAATATAATTAAAATTGCAATCCATAATTACTCTCCTAAATTAATATTTCCTTTTCTAGACAGAAAAGTAATGTAATTAAAATTGCAATCTATAATTACACTCCTAAATTAATGGAGATCAGATACCATCTCTTATCCTTAAAAAGACACACCCAAGACACTTTTTCAAATCCAGCTGTCACAGTACTTGAGACTAAAATTAATCAACTGTTTATGTGAAAAAGCCATAGATTCTTATTCCAAGGAATTTAAGAATGCTGATCAATCATTAGGAATGCATATTTTTTCATGTAGATAACTCATCACTATGTAGTAGTTCACCATATTTATATTTATATTAGAACTAGTTAAGGATAATTAGGAAGACAAATGGTAATATATTCATAAGCAATTATATATTAATAAATCCATTAATTTCTTTTTTATTGGAAGCAAACTGCTGTAAAATTCCAATATAATTAGTCCTGAAATTTCCAGGTATTTCAGTATAGTCATTTCTAAATAGTATGAAACAATAAGAATTTACTAATAAAAGTTTAAATCAAGACATGTTAACAGTAACACAGAATCACTTGTTTTCTTAAAAAATCCAGCCCAAAATGGAAGTAATATAGATGGTAAAAGCAGTCTAGAAAATTCACATCAAATGGCATCTACTGAACAATTAAAAGAAAAATGTGAAAGAAAACAATAACAAACACCCTTCTATCATAGTAGTTTTAATACCAGGAAAGATTAGTCAGTCTATAATTAGCTGTAATTAGCACTCATTTATCATCCATCATTCTTCTCATCAGCTGACATTTAAACCCAAAGGAAATGAGTTTTTTCCTGCCTGTCAAATGAAAGGTGCCAAGAAGCACATTAAGTCACTTTGAGATGCAAAATACAATATAACAGGAGTATGTTATTAATTGCTGAGGATCTTGCAATTTAGGCATTTGTAGTCCTTATGGAGGTATGGCCAATTGTAACAGAAGCAGCACCAAATGTTCTCACTAGGACAAGAAATTATTCCAATCAGTACATTAGGCTTTATATTCATCTGCATAGTTCAGGTGATTCAGTGCTTCATTCCCTTGTTAGAAAGATTTAACCGATTAGACAATTGTTCTGAAAATGTTTTGTAGGGTAGGATTTTAGAAACAAATGAGACAAGGCATCTGAATTTAAGCTAACCATATAACCATTATACACAGTATTCAGAAAGATGATTAGGCACATGACTAAGTGATTCAGATAATTACTAATAGGTCCTTTCATGTCTGATCTCATGATATTCTAGCCCCAGCTTAATAGTTATGATTCCATCTTGGTCTGACTCTGGACAAATACTGCAATGTTCAGGCAGTTGTTCAGAACCCCTATATGTACAAGCATATATTGAGAAAGGAACCTACTGTGTACAAAATATGTCTTGCATATTGCCACTGCAATTAATGAGAATTGTAGAAAAAGATAATTGGTTTTGAAAACGCTCATTAGTTACAGTAGACACCTGACAAAATTGTGTTTTCTCCAGATCACTTTTTCATCTTTCCATATATTTTAACATGTTCCACTTGGTACTTCCCTTTGAATTATGATTAAAGCCTTACAAGAGGTGTCAAACTCACGCTGTCACGGCATCATCACGTGACATATTATGACTTTTTTCTCCTTTGCTATACGAATGGGCATGGCAATGGGCATGGCCAGTGCGTGACACATCCAGCCGTGGGGCTGTGTTTGACAGCCTTGCCCTACAAAGAAACACGGTAGCCTTAATGTGTGTTTTATAATACCTATGTAATCTCATTGCACTAAATTCTAGCTGCCTAAAACTTGCTACAGATTTTTTAAGGTTCAGTATTAGTTCATGATGAGATGACAATAGTTTCTATATACCTCTACTTTTAAAATAATATTTTGTCACTTGCCTGATTTAAAGCCTAAAGAAACTAGGAACATTTCTAAAGATAGTCCAGATACATAAATTAAGTGATGAATGAAAGTTCCAAAATTTTCAGTCTTATAACCGGTGCTTCTGTTTAGTATTTTTATGTATTTCTACTTATTGCAAAATACACACAAGAGAAATACAAAAAGTTTTTAGAATAGGTTATCTATTTCAGAGCTAATCCACAAAATTATTATATTCTATAATAGTGGTGGCTAACCTTTTTGGGCTCCCATGCTGAAAATTTGCACTCACGTGCGCTCACATGCCAGCACCCAGAAGGTAATGTGCATGGATCCCCACGCCCCCTGCGCATGTGGGCATGTCTCCTGCATGCTCCTGCATATGCGTGCCAGATACCCAACAATCAGCTATCGGGCAGACAGTGCACATGCTCAGTGGGGCTCTTCTGGGCAACCTCTTGCATGCTGGCAGAAGTAGCTCTGCATGCCACTTCTGGCACGCATGCCATAGGTTCGCCATAATGTGCAAGAAATGAAGGTAAACATGAATGCATGGGAAGGAGAGGTAGTTAATAAATACAAATGGGCTCAAGATATGGTTCAGGTTGAATGGGGTAGAAATGAATTTGGCTTACTTTGTGATGTATTCCTGCTTTCTATATTTATATTATACCACAGAGATTACTGTTAATTATTCATTCATTTGGACTGAAGTAATACAGTACATTAGGGAATATTGTGATAATGATAAAATTTACACTCTGTAAAGGAGCTCCACCCCTTGAGAGATCCTTGCACAGTACACGTTCCTCCTTTTACATCCCTATGAATAAAATGGTATCCAATTATAATGATAAACTTCTTCCTAGTATAAGTGTTAAAATACCTAATTGGTTGCAATTTGCATATTTTAAGAACCAAAAGATTATTAAAAATAATTTATGATCCCCAACCTACCTTTACTATTTCCTAAACAGGAATGTTAAAATATTTGTTTTGAGGGAGGCTGAAAATACCGTGAACTGATTCACTGCCAGATTACAGCCTAATCATGTAGTTGTTAAGTAAATCACATAGTTATGTCCTATTCCAAAACACCATTTGAATAACAAGTCTGCAGTGTGAGTTTACATGCTTAAATCATTAAATACATTGGAAGTGAATAAAATCATTTGAAAATTATGTCTTACTAAAAACCTTAAGAATGCCTGAAAACAGGATTAGGAGGATGTGAGGTTATTTCCTTTCATAAACCTGATTTGTGGATATGCGTTTTATTATCTTTGGGTTTAAGTTTCTATAATTACAATATGCTTTTTTCTAAATGGACTACAACATATGCAAAATTTGGCTATGATTTGGTAGCTGATAACAGATGACATTTTGGATGACATTTTGGATTTGTGAATCATTTTTTAAACAGCAGCTATTGCACAATAAAAAGATGCATACCCAACTTTTTAAATCCTGCTTTTCGTGATTTGCACCAGGAATTTCAGGTACTATATTATTTCCCCATTGCCGAACAATAAGCAAGTGAGTATGTCTCAAAGGGCAGATAGACTTTCTTAGAAAAAAAATGTTTATGATATGATCATATTGTACTGGTGCAAGAAACACAAATTAGGGCAATACCAAATGCTGTTCTTTATAGATTTATTCAGTTTGTATGCTGTCTCAGTCACTGAGCAATTCTAGATTATTGTTTATATCCCTTTATTGTTATGGACCACTACCAGCTACGACTACCAATTTATGCCTGAATTTATCTCCCTGAAAACTAACAAACTAATAACAATCACACACACACCAACCCAAGATCAAGAAATGTATATATGAGAATTTCCATTAGAAGACTATTATAAAACTTTATTGGGGTATAATCCACCATAACACTGACAGAACACCTAATCAAATTCTTCAGAAAACCTTGGGTTTGACTTAATATACAATGAAAATATTCTGTCAGAAAAAAAGGGCCATCTATCAAGATCCATGGTCTGAATTCCAATTTATCCTCTTAGTGATTCAAATTATATTTAATTCAATATTTTTTCATTGAAAAGTGACAAGAATATTTTTAGTAAGCAATATTTTCCATCAAATTATTAGAATTGAAACAAAATACATGTAATTGCTTTCCTATAAAAATGAAGTCCAAAATTTTTCAAGAGTACTTCCACAGTGGAGATGTGATCATCTTTTCTTGAAGCCATATTTCTTTCGTTCATAAAAGAGATCTGTTTTTGAACTCCCCAAATTAACAATCTTGGGACAGCCATCTCGCTAGAATGGTGCAAAAGACAAACAGTTAGAACAAGCTAAGCCTAACAGATTCCAATAGGAATATCATACCTGTATATCACAATTCCAATAGGGAAATTTGTTTGAGTGTATATGTGTGTGTGTGTGTGTGTGAGAATGAGAGATTTCTGTCCTGTATTAACCGACATATTGTCTATAGATAATTATGATGTCCTATTTCTAATATCAAATTAAGAGATCATACTTTACAGACTGCAGTCTTACAAAGCACTTACTTAAAAGGGACCTGCCACTACATTTGATGAGATTAGCATAGAAATACAAAAGGGTAGGATTTGTTTCAATGCAATTTCTCCATAAAATTCTACAATCAATTGTAATTATACAAAAGGTGCATTATTTGAATAGCACTATCTTGAAACTCAGGAATGTAGAATTTGAAACACCAGCAAACAAATAAAAATGAAGCAAGCATAGACAACAAAAAGGGGAAAAATCCAGTAATGATATAAATGCATATATAATACATGCAATGTAATACATAAATGGATATAATGCATGCAAAGTACAACTTTTTTAAAAAGACAGTATATGGCAGATGTACTGACTTTCTAAACAAAATCCCACTCATGATGCTTGTGGAATTATATTGCACCTTATGAAATACTTTATTTCTTTGGTTCAGTCTGAATGACTTTTGAAAGGCTTCTGCTAACATGGGAAAGATTTTTGTACGTATTTCTTATCTTTCCAACTGTTTTATACTTCCTATCATTTCTCCTACATGTGCAAGGTCTGCTTTTTTCATTCAGCCAAGTACTGATCCATTGGTTGTGATAGGAATTGACCAACCCATTTGATATCTGAGCCAGCCATCATGGGTTGAAAGAGAATGACAGGCTCTCAGCGGTCACCCAGCTACTTTTCAGAGAATTCAAGAACCTTCTGGTTTTTAGCCTGGTGCCTTAAATGCTAGACCAAAGGCTCTCCAATTATTTTCCAAACTACTTTATACTTATTCATTCATTCATTCATTTATTTATTTTTGGGACTTGTATGCCGCCCCATCTCCGAAGACTCGGGGCGGCTCACAGCTAAAAACATCAACATTATATACAATAATAAATAGTTAAGAAAGAATTTAACTAACAAGCCCAAAAGTTAAATGCTAAAAGTATAAAACCACCCCACCCACAGAGGGTCATAGCCCGGATTGGTTGAATAACCAAGTCTTCAGATCATGGCGGAAGGTGCGGAGATCAGGGGCCAAACGGAGCCCCAAGGGGAGTTGGTTCCAGAGGTCAGGGGCCGCGACAGAAAAGGCTCGTCATCGGGGAACCGCCAGCCAGCATTGGCCGGCAGACGGGACCCCAAGGAGTCCTTGCCTATGTGCTCGCACAGGGCGGTTGGCATTCAATGTCGGCAGGAGTCGCTCCCTTAAATATTGAGGACCCATGCCATGAAGGACTTTGTATGTTAAAACTAAAACCTTGAATCTCACCTGGAGCACAACCGGCAACCAATGCAGGCAGCGCAGGAGGGGGGTAACATGGGAGAATCGGGGAACTCCCATCACCACCCGCGCCGCCGTATTCTGCACCAGTTGCAATCTCCGGATGGTATGCAAGGGCAGTCCTAAAT
Source organism: Naja naja (assembly GCA_009733165.1). Classification (NCBI taxonomy): domain Eukaryota; kingdom Metazoa; phylum Chordata; class Lepidosauria; order Squamata; family Elapidae; genus Naja; species Naja naja. The sequence goes on along the minus strand of CM019154.1, from coordinate 21,431,746 downwards.
AGAGAGCGTTGCAGTAGTCGAGTCTAGAGGTAACAAGGGCATGAGTGACTGTGCGCAGGGCATCTCGGTCCAGAAAAGGGCGTAGTTGACGAACAAGGCGGAGCTGGGCAAAGGCCCCCCTGGTGACGGCTCCCACCCTAATGTTCTTCATCAACACCATCAGTTTAGCCATTGTCTATCCACTGAAGGATGAAGGCTTCTTTTGCAATTTTTCAACCAATGTGGTCCTAAGCTTTCTTTTGCCAATTGGGTCCATAATATTTGCCAATGTCATCATCCATCTTATTTTAAGTCTCTTTTGTGGATGCTTTTTATCAAGTGGGATCCATTCTATGACTTCTTTGGTCCACCTGCCATCAGTTCTTCTTGCTATGTGACCAACCCATTTCCATTTCAATTCTTTTACTCTTTTGATGACATCGTATAATATAATACTAAGAGTTTCTTTAAACAATTAGTTCTAATCTCCTATAATCTAAATCATAAATAAGATATAGAATTATGCCCAAATATTAATTTGAGAAAATTTGAATAAGAAGTATTCTCACTTTTAGGTAGTTTAACATAAGAAAGGCACATATTACTTTAAAATGTCCAAAGTTTACAGTTTATTAAGCAATAATAATTTAAGAATACTCTCTCTCCCCCCTCTATATATAGAGAGAGAATATATATATTCATTCAGAAAGTATTCAGATCCCCTTCACTGTTATCAATTTTGTTATGCTGCACCTTGATTCTACAGTTTTTGAAATTAATTTTTTTCTCATTAATCTACACTCAGTACCCCAAATAACAAAGTGAAAACAGAATTTTAGAAATGTCTGTAAATTTATTAAAAAGAAAAAACTAAAATATCACATTCAGATCCTTTGCAACGAACACTTAAAATTTAACTCCGGTGCCCCATATTTCTCTTGATTGTTGCTGACATGTTTCTACATCTTGGAGTCGACCTGTGGCAAATTAAATTGATTGACATGATTTGGGAAGGCACACACCTTTCTATAGAAGGCGTCACAGCTGATGCCTTCATACTGTAGCATAGCAAAACCCATGAGGTCAAAGGAATTGCCTGTAGAGCTCAGAGACAGGATTATTGCAAAGCACAGATCTGGGAAAGGCCACAATAAATTTCTGCTGCACTGAAGGTTCTAAGAGTACAGTGGCCTCCATAATTCTCAAATGGAAGACATTTGGCACAACCAAGACTGTTCCAAGAGCTGGTTGCCAGTCAAACGGAGCAAACAGTGGAGGAAGGGCCTTATTAAGAGAGGTGACTAAGAACCCAATGGTCAATCGGGCTTGTAAATTGTTTAATTGTTTTTTAAGTATTTATTGTCTTTGTTTTAGCTGTGAGCCGAGTCTTCGGAGATGGGGCAGCATACAAGTTCAAATAATAAATAAATAAATAAATAAATAAATAAATAAATAAATAAATCAATCAATCAATCAATCAATCAATCAATCTGACTGAGTGCCAGAGATCCTGTGAAGAGATGGGACAACCATCACTGCAGCCTTACACCAATCTGGGCTTTATGGCAGAGTGGCGCCACTAGACGGAACCTTCTCCTCAGTGCAAAACACATGAAAGTCTGCTTGGAGTTTGCAAAAAAGCACCTGAAGGACTCTCAGATTATGAGGAACAAGTATCTCTGGTCTGATGAAATCAAGATCGAATTGTTTGTCTCTAAACGTTATGTCTGGAGGAAACCAGGCACTGCTAATCACCCACCCAATATCATCCCAACAGTGAAGCTTGGTGGTGAGTGCATCATGCCGTGGGGATGTTTTTCAGCAGCAGGGAAACTGTTCATGATTGAAGGAAACCTGAATGGAGCAAAGTACAGGGATATCTTTGATGAAAATCTGTTTCGCAGCGCTGAGGACCTCAGACTGGGCCAAAGGTTCACTTTCCAACACAACACCACACAGCCAAGACAACACAGAAGTGGTTTGAGACAACCCTGTTAATGTCCTAGAGTGGCCCAGCCAGAGCCCTGACTTGAACCCTATTGACCATCTCTGGAGGGACCTGAAAATGGCTGTCCACTGACAGTTGACATCCAACCTGACTGAGCTTCAGAGGATTTGCAAGGAAGAATGGTAGAAGATCCCAAAAAGACTCAAGGATGTAATTGCTGCCAAAGGTGCTTCAACGAAGTATTGAGTGAAAGGTCTGAATACTTATGCCAATGTGATATTTCAGTTTTTTTTTCTTTTTAATAAATTTACAGATATTTCTAAAATTCTGTTTTCACTTTGTAATTATGGGGTACTGAGTGTAGATTAATGAATTTCAGCAACTATAAAATCAGGCTGAAGCACAACAAAATTGACAAAAATGAAGGGTATGTATGTATGTATGTACATATGTTTAAAAGGATAAAAATAAAAAATTCTAAAAAACTTACATCTTTTTCCTGAATAGTACATTCCTTGCAGTAATAAGCATCAGAAACTCCAGGACCCCCACATATCACACAACGTCCTTGATAAGAGCCATAGTTGCACTCATCACAGATACGCACCAGTGTACAAGGCCGTACATAAGAGTCGCAGATAACACATTTGCCATCACCTGAAAACAAAAGTATACACATTTCACTTGAGATAAGAGATATACAGAAGATAGCATTCAAACAAAGCGAAGCTATAATCCAACTGATTACATAGGGAATATATTTGAACAGTAGTCACTGGACTTTTTTCTTCTACCTTACATGTTTGCAGTGGATTTTTACCATCCAAAATATGAATATATCACCTTACACTATTTACACACTGCATTTAGAAGTTGCAAAAGGCAACTGGCATATGAGTGACTTTCACCATATCTTTAATCAAACTACTTGTAGCTTATGGGGAGAGAATACTCTCTAACCAACTCTAAACTTTTCCTTTCTTTTAGAAAGCACTATCAAATTTGGGCATGAACAAATAGAATGAATCAATCCAAAATAATATTTTGTCAATACAAGCTTACAATTTTTCTTAGGATGGGAGAGCTCAAGAGTTTATAAACTATTTATTCACTTGCACAAAAGAAATGCTGAAAAGACAAGTAGCATTTTAGGCAATGCTAACAAAGCAATTTAGAAACACATCACTGAAGGTATTGAAGTGATGGATAGTGCCTGCCTTTTAGAATCAACAATCAACAAACTTGGTAGAGCAGACATGAAGATCTTGGAAAAGAAATACACATGCTCTCTATAACTCTATAACTATAAGGAAAAGAAATACACATGCTCTCTATAACTCTATAACTATAAAGAACAGTACTGGGCAGGCCATGTCAATAAACTCCCAGTGACTCCCAGTGACCCAGTATGGAATGTGAATGGCTTAGGAGCGGGATACCTGTGAGACTGCCTTCTGCGACCTTATGCCTCCCAGCGCCCAGTTAGATCTCACAGGGAGGGCTTGCTCTGGATACCGTCAGCCAGGCAATGTCGGCTGGCGGGTCCACGGGCTAGGGCCTTCTCTGTAGTGGCGCCGTCCCTCTGGAATATGCTCCCCGCAGAGATTAGAACCATCCCAAATCTACCTGCCTTCCGCAAAGCCGTTAAGACCTGGCTTTGTCGGAGGGCATGGTCTTGAGATCTTGAGATTTTGCTTTTCCCCCGTGTATGTTTTGGTTTGGTATGAATGAGTTTCTTGTTTTTATATTGTACAGGAATTGTTTTTATCTTTTTGTACGCCGCCTCGAGTTCCACTTTGGGGGAAGTGAGGCGGGATATAAATCTAATAAATAATAATAATAATAATAATAATAATAATAATAATGTTGAAGTGGGATAGGAGGGTATTGACATTTTTGAATTTTGGTGTTGAAGAAGATTCCAGCGAATACTATGGATAGCCAAAAAAACAAACAAATCAACCCAGAGTTCTCACTCAAGGCACAAATTGATATTGAGAAAGGTTGAAGGAAAGAGCATGACCAACGGCAAGGTGAAGAGACACCGTTACAGTGGTGATAAGTGTAGTTGGAAGACCTAAAACATCAGGTTGGAGACAGATTATTATGGAAAAAATCTTATGTGGTGATTAGGAGTTGAAAATGAACTTGATGATACACATCAATGAAGGCAGTAAAATATAAATAAGACAACAAGCACTGGACCACATAAATAGATTTAGAAATAGCTACCAATGAAGAGATTCACATTATCTGTGTCCTATTCATGTAAGTTTATTCCTACTGAAAGAACAAATGACTTCTTTTTGCAGTTCAGTTCCATTTTTATTGGATGGGAAAAACTATTAATTCCTCTGCTCAAAATCTTGCCACCAGCATTCAGTTGCTAGTTTCCAGAAGGAATAAAATTATTGGTTTACATTAGTGTGGCATGAAACAATTGATCATGAGGAAGTATAACAACTACATTTCTCTATCCATAAACAAAAAATACTATATTTCCTAGTCTATACTAATTTGCACTATTGCTTCTGCCTCATAATGGCAAGTATTCAGCACTCTGTATATGGTATGTAGACCTTATATCCCTTTTTGAAGTCATTTGGTACCTAGAATTTCACTATCAATATTTGCCAGCAACAATTAAAAAATAAAGATGGTTGAAATAAATATATTTCTTTTGAGAATAGTTTAACACACCTAAAAACAAACCACCACAGAAACAGCAGACCTATCCATCAGTATGTCATGATGATACCTTTGGCTATCATTCAAATAATGTTAATGCATCCTCCTATATCCACTGAAGTATTACTTATCCCTACCTTAGAGTCAAGGAAACTGTCATGTCACTGGCAGCATTATTTTAAAAAATTCTTCACAATAAATGTTTTAAATTACAGTATCTGCAACTAATTAAATAGTTTGATATTTTGTTATCTGTAGGGATGCTGGCACAGAAATTCTGCGCATGTTTTCCTTTGCAGAGGGGTCTTTCCATGGTTGTCTTTCAGGTAAATATGTTGCATATACAGTATTCTGGCTTGCCTGAAAGGACTAGCAAAATATTTGATACTGTATACAATATTAAGAATGACATCTGTGGGCTGATTCAGTCAAATACTTCTAAGCTATCATTTGGTGCTATAAAACAGCTTTCACATTTGTAGACACAGATTTGCTATGCTTTATCTTCTGATCATATTATGATTATGTATCAGCCCATCTTTGAAAAACAATTCAGAAACATCCACTGATTTAAAATATGGTAGGAAGTTATCAACCGGAAATGGCAGACACATTCATTTAATGTTATTACCTTGTCACTATATTGTTTTCTATACCATTTTCAGGCTCAATTCAAAGAGCTACCGAAGCCTTCAGTATTTGGTGACAGGTTATCTAAACAGTCACACTCCCCCTTCATCCAGTTTTGTTCACCACATTATTAAAAAAAAGATATTGAGACTTTAGAAAAATTACAGAGAAGAGCAACCAGGATGATTAGAGGACTGGAGACTAAAACATACGAAGAACAGTTACAGGAACTGGGCTTGGCTAGTCTAGTAAAGAGAAGGAGCAGTGGAGACATGATAGCAGTCTTCCAATATTTGAGGGGCTGCCACAGACAGGAAGGGGTCAATCTATTTTCTAAAGAGCCTGTAGGCCAGACAAGGAATAATGGATGGAAACAGAACAAGAAGAGATTTAACCTGGAAATAAGGAGAAACTTTCTGACAGTGAGAACAATCAACCAATGGAACACCTTGCCCTCGGAAGTTGTGGGAGCTTCATCCCTTGAGACTTTCAAGAAGAGATTGGACTGCCATCTGTCAGAAATGGTGCAGGGTCTCCCGCTTGGGCAGGGTGTGTGTGTTGGACTAGATGACCTACAAGGTCCCTTCCAACTCTGATTATCTGTTATCTGTTATATTTCATTCTGTCTAATATTTTATTTTCAAATTATAAAACGTTTTGGCTCCTCTCATATTTTAATTAACTATCTAACCTTTTAGACACACAATACCAAATCAACAAAGTTTCCCGATTTAGGTCGAAGGAATTGCTGGTCAGGTATGTCACAAGTCTATTCAAAGTGCAATAATACAGCTATATATATGAAATTTAGTTCCAAAGAGTATCTACCTATAGAATTTACTTGCACATGAAAATAGAGCTTTAGGCAACTGGACCTCTTTCAGAGGCCATATGATTCCACAGAATTGTTTTCAAAATTTGGAAATAGAATTTAACTAGAATTTAACTGTACCTCTGCATGCATCAAAACAGCTTTTGGAAATGAAATTCAAAGCTTTAAGAACACTAATTATTTTATCTTAAACTATTCCAAGAAATTTATTATATTCACAAAATAAAGATGTTGATATTTTAGTCAAAGTGAAAGAATCTGGCATGAATTCACAACAAATATGTATGAAGCTATACTTACATTTTTCACATAGTCTCCCAATAGCTGCAACAGCAAAAAAAAAAGTCATACTGATACTGAGATCAAAACAAAACACCAATTTAAATATTATGTACTCCCTTTATTTTGCTAATATTCATGCATATGTGAAGTAAGATAATCATAGTTTTTAAAGATAGTACCGAAGGTTTATGTTCCACTAAGTCAGAGATTGGTAATGACATACAGGTAATCCTCAAATTATGATCACAATAGAGGCCAAAATTTCTGTTATTAAGAAAGTTAATGATATTTCAGTTAATGATCTTATGATCTTTCCTGCCATAGTTGTTAAGTGAATCACTGCAGTTGTTTAAGTTAAGTAACTTGGTTGTTGAGTGAATTGGGCTTCCCTGTTGAATTTGCTTGACAACACAAAAGGTGATCATGTGATCCTGGGACACTGCAACCATCATAAATACATGCCAGTTGCTAAGTTTGTGATCTCAGAGAAAAACATTTGCCACTATTTAGGACTGAACTCTAAAACCTTTCAAGTGGGAGGCAAGTGTCTTCACCACTAGGCCACCACACTGCTCATATGTATATATTACTGTCAATGTATGAAATTAGGTGTTTATTATAGAATGCCTAGGAAATCTATAGAATGCTAAAAATGGAATGTTGAAGTATGAAGTGCTTAATATTTCACACATTTCCTAAACATTCTATGCAATGCCAAAAAGCAAACTGGCAAAGTATAAAATACTCCTGCTAAAATGCCATTCTAGCTTTCATTGGTGCAACAAGCATTCTATAGATTTCCTAGGGATTCTATATGCCAGCTTTTCACATATTGCCAGTAGCATATAGACACATAAGCTTTATTGCTCAGCTTCCTAACAAAGACAGGCCAGAATTTCACAGCTGTAGATTAGGGGATCCTGTTGCCAGCAAAAAAAAAATTAAAAAGCTTTTTTTGCTATATCCATCTAAAATAGTCAGTAAAAATGTTCTCCTTAACAAGCTATTGAAGAAAATCAATAGTGAACTATTAAAAAAATACGTATGTACATGAAAAAAAAATCTTGTATTTGAATATTCCTTAACTGATCCAGGTTACATATCATGCTATATAAGTGTTTATTGAATAATCATAATTAATTGGATGTACAAAGATTCTCCCACTTTCTTGTAACCAATGGTTAGATTTTAATTTTAATTTTGTTTTTTGTTTCTTGTTTTTTTTTTTTTCCCAAATTTTGTTCTATTGTACTTTACTAATTTATTTTATTCTTTTTGTTAGTTTTTATTGTTTTTATTTTTATTTTTTGTTTTAAATATGGTTTTACATTGTGTAAGCCGCCTCGAGTCGCCATGGGCGAATAGGTGGCAATATAAATTAAATAAATAAATAAATAAAATTTTGTTGGATTGAGTTGTCAGAAGTTAGGGAATCTCTTGATATATGCTTTTTGGGAACATTTAAGAAAGAATGGGTATCTGGCCTAGGATATGATATATAAATAAAAGGGCATAATCTCTGTAACACTTTACTTAATCTATTGTCCAACCCAGTCATTGCTTATCAACCTTCCAGTCCCTTCTGAAAAAGGAAAGCAGACAAGGTTTTCCCAGTAAAAAAAAAATTCTGGCTCAATTCATTTTCCTCCTTCTCATCATTCATTTCGGTGCCTGCCATCCACTTTCATCACATATTTCTCAAAAATCCTACATATTCGGTTGCAAAAGACTTCAAGGAGAATTCTAACATAATACAATGGAACGATTTCAGAATGCTCTAATTTCGGACATTCCCTTTATCATTATGCTGCAGCCTTGCCCCGCCTTACTACTCTCAAATTCTTCAGTTTGCCCATTTGGGGCACTTTATTTTTACACGTTGGAGCCATTGATCATGAAAAATGGGTGATGGTTTTTCTACCCCACTTTTATTAATTTATAAGTATCTCAAGACAGCGAACATACATAATACTCCCTATTTTTCCCACAACCATCACCCTGTGAGGTTGAGCTGAGAAAGTGATTGGCCTAAACTCACCCATTTTAATATTACAAATAATTTTTATTATTAATCAAATTTGTTCAGCCGCCCAACTTACAAAAAGCTTTTAGCCCATTAAATTAATTAATTAATGCCCATTAAACACAGCAGAATTACCCAGCATGTTGGCTGGGGACGAACACCTGAAATCAATTTGAATGGCTACCATGCATGGTTTTTCATTACTTTTCACCGTTCCGCCCGCCATCTTTTAAACGAAACTCTCTTTCCGGTATGGGTTGCAAAGCAATACTCGCCCTCTCTGTAACGGACTACTCACCCACTCCGGCCTGCTTGCGGCAGAAGATTAAATCTGGATGATGTTTAGCCATCACCTCAGGTTCTGGTCTCGCGCCGTTGTTAACGACGTTTTATCCGTGACCTCTACTCTTTAGGTCCCAAAGGACGATAAAAGTCCAGCGAATTAACCGGGGGCTACCTCTCTTAGCGAAAGAAAAGTACGTCCTCTTGCTTCAAACTTTAAAATACTATAGAACTAACAATTTAGATAAAGAAGGGGAATATAAAGTTTTGTCTTGTTGTCAAATTGTATCTCTCTCTCTCTTCTAGGACCCGAAAAAGCCCACCCCTTATATCTACCGGCATTGATGGTATAGTCACCCTGTATTGTAGATGGATTCATATAAAAGACTCGAAAGGGGTAGTCAGAACCTTTTTTTTTAATTTGTAAGAATTATAAGATGGAGTTGATATTAAGTGCAAGTAATCAGGCATCTAAACAAGCATTTTTAAAAGCGTTTAAACATTTGAAAGGAATAAAGAACGAAATATCGACATGTAATTCGTAGTTTTAGGAGCCAGCATGCAGTTAAAGGCTAGGCTTGCCTTGAGAGGAGTAAGTGAATTACTTTTCATTTAATCCTAAAAAAGCTTGGGTGGTGTGTGGGAATCGGATTCTATAGCAGTCCCACATCTAACGCTTAATTGCAGGATTCTTCATGTGCAGCCTTCAGAACCTTTCTGATCATTTTAGAGGCATTCACAAAGACTTATTTGTGCCATATCAAATTATGCCACATACTTTTATAACTTTAACATAACACAAGCTGTTGGCAAATTCTGCACAATAACGTGTCTATTCTCTCATGTACTCTTTCTTTCTCTTGACGTTAATTGCAGTCAATGTAGTTTTACTTAATGCACTTAACAGATTGCATTGCAAGTTGCAGGACTGTCATAATTAAATCAGGTTGCCTTTAAGAATACAATCCACTTACTAGGGAATAAGCTCCATTGAACTCAGGGCAAAATATTCCTATGTATGAATTAAAACTGTACCTTGCCGCAAGATTAACTGCGTTTGATTTCCTAGTGGCATAAATATGTAATTTTAGATTCTAGATTTTCACTTATCCTATCATCCTTCCCACATTACATGATAAGGTATTTAATTTATCTTTAGTATCTGATAAGCCAGTACTGCTATGTCTTTGGAACAGATTTTCATCCTGTTGCTCCGTTGCAAATTTGCTCCGGCTATACACGTTCAAAGACTAATCTATTCAGTCCTTTCATGATAAAGCCCCCACTTCACCCGCTCATGTGCAATCGGAGGCCAATAGACTGAATGTAAAATAACACTTGAATGTTATTTTATGTAGGCAGAGTTTGAAACAGAAATAAATACAAAATTTTCAATGTAAAGCGGTAGTAACCCTGTCCAACCACGGAGATCAGTTCCTCTGCTTTTCAGGTCTCTTTATGTTTTATGCAATAACTGACAACTACGGAATTTTTTTAACTGTTTCCTGTTGATCTTTGAAGCCTCCGGAAGTGCATGTATTATAACTTCTAGGGCCAAGGAGACAAGTGTTCTTGGAAAGGAAAGCGCGATGACGGCCTTAAAAAGCCCCGCCCATCAGCCCGTTTTTACAAAACGTCGGTGCGTGACGCTATTACCAGGCGACTTCATCTTTGTCAGTGAACAAAATGGCGCCGTATTATGTCCTAGTCGGTCGGTTACAGGTGAGCAGCGTGGCGTAGAGCGGGTTGCTAATAGATCCGAGGCAAAAAGAGAGCGCCTCCCATCTAGCTGATGGCGAGGATGGCAGCTGGAGGGGGCCTGTCTGTTCTGTTTCTGGGTCCTAGCATTCTCCTTCCTCTCTAGGTCAGCATGTTCCTCCGGTTTGTAGCTCTCTGGAGCGCGTGGAGTAATATTTGCTCGGTAGCAAAGCTGCAAGCCGACTTCTCTCCTCGGCATGTGCATTAATAGGTTTTGCTCTCCTTTTTATACTGCTACGCTGCCTGGTAATTCTCTGCCCTTGCAGCCAAGGTGAAGGCAAGGTGACTGGCATCCTGCCCTGCTTTTTGAGGCAACTTAGGTCATTGTGAGAGCGATAAGTATTCCAAACATCATTATGCTGAATATTGCTTTGCTTTGTTTGATGTATTGTAGTCCTGAAATAATTAGGCCAGCGAGATTAAATTCCTGCCCTATTCAAACAATTCTGTTCTGAACTAATGAATTGCAGTGCTTGCAGTAAAAGTTCAGATGTTAGTGTGGCATATTGCTTTGTTTTGTGCAAGAAAATTCCCATTTTTAAGGCACATTATTTTAGAGCAGGAGTTATTAGTATGTGTTGATATGCATAGAGTTACAGCCTTTTCAAACATACTTAGCATATTTTTCTATTAAGAAGATACAATAAGAGAATACTTTAGCAGGTATTTTTCAAGCAATCTAATTCATATAATAATTGAATCCATCATTTTTCACAATCTCCCACTAAGGCATGCTTTTTAGTTGACTAGGAAAACCAGACATTTATTATGTAAATATATAACTCTTCTTTTATATTGGAATAAGTACCTCTTTATATGGGAATAAGTTCCTCTGAATTACCTCTGAATTTGGCAGAACATGCTACTAATGGATAAATTGGATTAAAATATTAGTGGCCTTTTCATATTGGACTTGAATTAAATGGCATCAGAACAATAAATTCTTCACATTGTCTGTTCCTATCTCCTAAGCATAAAAAGAGATTTATCAAGTTGTACACAATTACCAAAAAAAATCTGAAAAGAGCTACTATCCTATATTAATGTTGCAGTAGAAGGTCAGTGTTCTTCTGTCACTTATAAACATATGATAATAATTCCTTTCTTCTTTCCTCCCCCCCTTGTGAGTGTATTTATTTATTAGTTATTTATATTCTGCCCTTAGAATTTTTTACAAATTACCTCAAGGTGCAAACATACCCAACACACTTTCCTCCTATTTTCCCCACAACAACAATCCTGTAAAGTGGATTGGGCTGAGAGAGAGTGATTGGTCAGAGTCATCCATCTCCCTTTCATGGCTAAGGTGGGGCCTGAACTTGTTTTCCCGATTTCTAGCCTGATGCCTTCACCACTAAACCAAACTGGTACTCTGTTGCCATTGTTCTTCTGTCTTGGGCTGTTTTTGTGTATCTTTAAAAAAATACTTTAACAATTTTGAGCCATCTGGAATTGTTAGGAGTTGTGCAGCATCTACATTTAATAAATAGTTATTGTATGGTTCATCACAGTCAGTCAGATGTTTAGACTGGATTTTGCATTTTTATCTACCTATCAAGTCCTTCCTGAGGACCTGAGATAGGCAGATGTGGTTATCTGAATTATTATTAATAAGTAGTGTATTGTGCATGTAAAAATAGAAATCTGGTGATTTAAATATTAATTTCTAAATATGCCATATTTGCTATAGTTAATAGAAACTGATCTATAAGAAAGTAATTTTTGCAAGTTGTATTAAAATGAGTAAGCAGTTTACAGAGTCAGCATATTGCCCCCAACAATCTTCCTTGGAAAGATGGAAGACTGAGTCAACCTTGAGCTTGGTGAGGTTGGATCTGCCAAATTGCATGTCAGAATGCTAACATGTTGTTGGATATTGAATGGAAAAATGAACCACCTTAGTGAAATGCTATAAGCATAAAAATAGCATTATAAATAGATACATTGTTCAAAAAATGGTACTTCCAGTTTTTGTCCCCTCCAGAGACTTTTAATTCATAAAAAGTTAATGTCCTGATGAAGTTTAATTATATATTTATACACAGAAGGTATAAATTTAATTGTCAATAATATTAGCTAACTGCTTTCTTATCTGTTGTGTCTAGCAACTGTTAAGTAAAGGAGTTCGAAGGTACCATGTATCTACCCTCCTATGCCAACGGTCCAAAGTGGCCATGAGCCAGTTTGAGCCTAATGAATACATACAGTATGAACAGCTTGAAAAAAACATCAACATTGTTCGGAAAAGGTAAGAATGAGGAAGATATAGTTGTTATTACACTGAAGAATGCAGTTTTTTGAAGGCTTCATTGTGTAATTTATCTGCTAGGCTTCAATTCCCAAGGACCAAAATATGCCAGTTGTTCTCATAGAAGATTCAGGGAAGTACAGGCTAATTTCCTTATCACCTTAATTTGATGAAACATGCTGTTAAAGATTATCATCAATATAGGATTAATCTTGTAGCATTGGAACCAAGTTCCTTCTTTACTAAGATTTTAGAGTACTTTCACAATACAATGCTTAATAAATCAAGCTTGTAAATAAAATTAAATTTGAGGGAAAGTTAAAACAAAATGGTTAATGCAGTTTGGAGTAATCTGTTATAAAGTACATTGATCTACCTATCTATTGAACAGGCCTAGGAAGTGATAAGTGATCACGAAAGGGATTCTGGAGTCGTGGATAGCTCAATGAAAATAGTAGATCATTCAGTAGTTGTAAAAAGGGCAAATACTATTGTGGAATGTTAGATAATCTAAAATAACCGTTAGTATAATAATGTCACCATATGGTTTTATGATGTGACAGTTCTTAGAAAATAATTTACTGTTCTTGTTGTAGCCCAAAAGAGTATTATAGAATAGAAAGTAAATAGGTGTAGAAAAAGTCTGAAACAATATTTTGCTTAGGAATGTTTGCTTAGGAAAAATGCAACCCAAAGTAAATATAGTATAGATGTTTATAAGGCAGGGTATGAAAATGGTGAACAAAACCTGAGGCATTGACTGAAGTTGAACAATGGAAGATTCAGAAGAAGTAGAATTCCACAATTTGGTAGTAAAAGGCTGAGTAAAGGATTGGGGATTGTTAATAATAGGGTTTTACTAGTATCCCGGTTTGGAGCTTCTCTTAGCTGTAATAATGGGGGAGAGAAGGAAAGCAACCATATAAGCAACCTAACCTCAAGTCCAGATCTGTGCAGTTTGCTTCTCCTTAATAATTAACTGGTTAGCCATGCCACCAAACTAAAGCAAAGAGAAATGCTAAGCTCAGTGAAACATTAAGAACTGGTATCTCAAGTTTTCTTATTCTTGTCCTATCCCCCTCTTTTTAATTTATATATATTTCTTTTTCAATTATAAACCTGAGAACAGTCTATTTTTTAAAAAAAGTTGCATTGGGAAGCTTTCAAGCTGAAGTATAGTGCATAAATGCTCTAAATAAATATGTAATTTGACACTGTTGAAACAGAATGCTGAACCTTTGATCTGATCCATCATAGCGTTTTGAGTATCCTTATAATTAAATAAATGGAGGATATTTGGGAGAAAACTTTGTAGTGATAATTAGAGGGTGTTGAAAGTTTCTTCTGTATGGATAACTGCTTTGCATTTTCCTTTAAACTGGCTGTTGTTGATAGCAAATCTGGGCATGAGAATATTTGCATTAACTGGTTTATTTTTTATAGTTCTAAGGGAAAATTTTAAAAAGTACATCTGATATTTGTATGTCCTTTTAGATATTTTGCTCTGTGGGTCCCTTAATAAAATACGTACTAACATAAAATAAAGGGCTAATTTTATTCTTCAAAAATGATACTTACTGGAAATCAAGAAAACTGAAAGTCAAATATTTTTAGTAGCCAATACAGACATAACATGTTTATCTATGATCAGGCAAGCAGGAGTGGGGTGTAGGATTTTTTTCTCTCATTTCCCTTTTCGATAAGTACAACTGTTACCTGTGATGTTTACAAACTATTGTTATGCTGACATAGAACAGCTTCAGTGTCAGGGTATTCATGACAATCTTTAAATAGTGCCTATAGGTATACGTATTAATGACCTATGTTTCCCTGAAAATAAGATCGGGTCTTATGTTATTTTTTGCTCCAAAAGACACATTAAGGCTTATTTTCCAGTTAGGTCTTATTTTGGGGAAAATACGATGCTACATGTATCCATCTGGCTGGCAACCTTAACTGGGGCTTATTTTTGGGTAGGGCTTGCATTACAAGCATCCTGAAAAATCATACTGGGGCTTATTTTCCGGTTGGGTCTTATTTTCGGGAAAACACGGTACCTAAATAAACATTGCAAATTTAAATAGTAGCTGAAACCCTGTGAAATAATACTGTGCTAGATCAGGGGTATCAAACACACATTGTCACAGTGGCGTCACGTGAAATATTGGGACTTTTCGCCCTTCGCTAAACCAAGTGTGTGACGCATCTAGCCCGCAAGCCGGGAGTTTGACAGCCCTGTGCTAGATTATGGCATTGTCTCATGAGATGCAGGCAAAAATGCCTACTGCATAATATCTCAAGAGGAGGATCACTGAAACCAGTTAGCCTGATTTGGGGTTCAGGTTTTCAAAAACGTTACTTCTTCAACTCTTGCTTTCTTACTAGTATAAGCCATAGACAGATTGAGTTTCCCATTTAAAGTATGAATCTAAGCAATGGTATGTAACATTAACAACGCTGAAATAAAAAAATAGGCTCAGAAATAAAATTAGATTGTACAGTATCAGAACTGTTTCTTTGTGGCCTTTGTCTCCAGTAGTGATCGTTTAACCAGGTATTGCTGTACAGTTACAGAAAGGATTTTTAAGACTCTCATTAAAACTCTTTTGTTTGAAATATGTGATATGAATAACGTGTATGAGTTGAAATATATGTTCCTTGCCTTTTCTGCCCAACAGACTGGACCATCCCCTTACATTGTCAGAGAAGATTGTATATGGCCATTTAGATGATCCTGTCCATCAGGATATTAAGAGGGGCAAGACATATCTGCGCCTGCGGCCGGATCGTGTAGCTATGCAGGATGCCACTGCCCAAATGGCCATGCTGCAATTCATCAGTAGTGGGTTGCCTAAGGTGGCAGTGCCCTCAACTATCCACTGTGATCACCTTATTGAAGCTCAGCTAGGTGGTGAAAAAGATCTTCGAAGAGCAAAGGTCAATATTATTTAGCCTATGGTGAAATAATTGGTTCAAATTTAACGTGAAATGTAGCCCACCTTACTTTTGACTCCTGCACCATAAGATAATTATTTTACATGAGTTGTTTTGGAGAACTGTGGCCTGGAAAATAAACTTGCAGCCTATCCTGTCTCAGGCTCTGGATTTGAGAATTATCTTGCAGAAGGCCAAAGAGAGAACAAATTCAAAATTGATCCCATAAAATTCTTTGTGTTCTCTATTCAATTGCTGTTCAAGAATTGTCTAGCAATCTTTTGGTAGTTAATTTCCATTTTGTATTATATTCTGCTCTATGGATTTTACTTACTGAATTCATTTGAACTGTCATTTGAACTTCTTTGAATGTTTTGAAACTTTTCCCTCTTTTTTGTCTGTTCCATGGCAATTGAATAAAAATTGCAGCTGCATTTTTAAGGCAGCTATTTGGCACATAGTAAGTTAGGATGAATGAGGAATGATATTGCATCTAATAATACTATTTGAATGTACTCTATTCTAGTTAAGTCCCTTGAGTCATTGTAAAAATCATTTTAAAAACTTCAGCCAGTTCATTATAGAGGAAAATCCTTTCATTTCTAGATTTTGTCTCAATAAATGTCCAAGATTTAACATACAGATTACTGTTTATCTTTGCTTATTCCCTAAGAACACACACCTCCTCCTTCCTATTGTATTTAGTAAGAAGATATTTTGATGAGTAAACATCAGTTCATTATAGCAGGAGAAAACATTATTCTAATAGTCTATGATGCCTTGTTATGGCTAGTACTTGGATGGGAAATCCACACTATGGATTAGGTCGGAAAGTTGAAAAAGACATCCAAGAAGGAAGCCAGCGGCAAACCACTTTTGTTATCAAGAAAATCACACAATCAGTAGAGCTTTGTCTTTTGATCAGGCATTCTGAGAATTTGAAAACCCCTGATGTATCCTGTCTAAAATGCTTGCCAGAGTAGCATTCCAATATCACTTTGTTGTCTTATTTAAAGAGTTCTGAAGTGAAACTCCTGAAATACTAATGAAATTGCATGCAATTGAAACTGTCACTTGGATTTTCCTGAATAGTTAAGCCAGTCCTGCTCAAATGAATATATTTAATTAACATACTTTAATTTTGTATACATAAACAGGATATTAATCAAGAAGTATACAACTTCTTAGCCACAGCAGGTGCCAAATATGGAGTCGGTTTCTGGAAACCGGGATCAGGAATTATTCACCAGGTAAACTTTTTCTTCGTTAAGGGAAAACTAGGTAAGGTTAGAGACAAAGGAAGTTAATATGTGCTAAATTGGATACTTACTATTCTGAATATTGATTAACTGTTGGGACTTCAGCCCCAACTTCAAAAAATTCCTTAGCTGCTGTTCAAAGGATCTAAAAGTCAAGTAATTAATTAATTACGTAGAAAGTCAGGAAAGTAACTAATTAATTTCATAGAATGTCATAATTCTGTGTGTGGCACAAATCTCTTAAAATAAAAGAGCCTTGGTGGTGCAGGCTGTTAAATGCCTAGCACTTAATTTCCAGCTGCCTGCAATTACTGCAGGCTCGAATCCCACCAGGCTCAAGGTTGACTCAGCCTTCCATCCTCTCGGGGTAGGTAAATTGAGGACCCAAGATTGTTGGGGGCAATAAGCTGACTTTGTAAAAATGCCGCTTAGTAATAAGCAGGCATATGCAATGGAATGAAGGCTATTGCTGAGCGCATTGGGTTGTATCCCAAAAATTGTAAGCGCCCTGAGTCTTCAGAGAAGGGCGGCATATAAATGTAATTTATATATGTGTGTGTGTGTGTGTGTGTGTGTTCGTAGATTTTCACAGGTAAATGTATGTAGGTCTTGGTGTATTCGGGTCTTATCCCGTGTAAGATTGAGATTATCTTGGCGACGTTTCAACAAGATCCCACTCGCCATCTTCAGGCTGGTGTCTTCAGCTTTGTGCTTGTGCCAGCAAAGCGTGATCTGAGCTGCCTTCTTCTCTCTATAAATACTGGAGGGGAGGTGTGGTGTGCTGGCTCTGTGTTTGCGGTTGGTTGGCTGTGTTGTTGGCTGTGTTGTCGCTTCTTGATTGGTTGATGGAGTTGATATTTGCTGATTGGTTGGCTGTGTTGTTGGCTGTGTTGTCGCTTCTTGATTGGTTGATGGAATTGATGTTTGCTGATTGGATGGCTGTGTTGTTGGCTGTGTTGTTGCTTCTTAATTGGTTGATGGAGTTGATGTTTGCTGATTGGATGGCTTTTTCGTAAGAGCCTGTGTGGCTGAGGTAGTAGCTGTGTGTCCTTCTGCCTTTTGTGTTGTAGCTACCTGGGTAGTGGGCTGTGTGATGACCTTCTGAGTTTTATTGTTGTGACATCTTGGGTCTTGTGCTGTTTGGCTTCGAGTTTGAGGTGTGGAGTGAGGTGTAGCAGCTGGAATAACATGAATAAACAGGACGATACTTCCCGCCTACCAGACATCTGGAAACTAGCCCTAATCAACAGCCACAACAAGTCCCAGCCACAAAAACCAACACCGGACCCAAAATAACTCATGATGCCACCACCAATCTCCCTCACCAGACTGAAACCCAAGCCCACCCCACAGACGAAAGGCAATCACCGTCCAGAAACCAGACCATGGCTGCAACACCAGATGCTACACCCCACTCCGACCCCCAAACTAAGCAAACTGACACACGCTATAAACACATAGCCAGACCTCAAACTCAAAGCCAAACCAAGGCCCGGAATGTCACATCACAGCCTTCCATCCAGGATACTACATCACGGAACTCAGGAGATTACAACACAAAACCTCAGGAGGTTGCAACACAGACAACGACCCAGGAGATTACAGCACAAGACCCAGGATGTCACAACAATAAAACTCAGAAGGTCATCACACAGCCCACTACCCAGGTAGCTACAACACAAAAGGCAGAAGGACACACAGCCACTACCTCAGCCACACAGGCTCTTACGAAAAAGCCATCCAATCAGCAAACATCAACTCCATCAACCAATTAAGAAGCAACAACACAGCCAACAACACAGCCATCCAATCAGCAAACATCAATTCCATCAACCAATCAAGAAGCGACAACACAGTCAACAACACAGCCAACCAATCAGCAAATATCAACTCCATCAACCAATCAAGAAGCGACAACACAGCCAACAACACAGCCAACCAACCCGCTTACCACAGAGCCAGCACACCACACCTCCCCTCCAGTATTTATAGAGAGAAGGCAGCTCAGATCACGCTTTGCTGGCACAAGCACAAAGCTGAAGACACCAGCCTGAAGATGGCGAGTGGGATCTCGTTGAAACGTCGCCAAGATAATCTCAATCTTACACGGGATAAGACCCGAATACACCAAGACCTACATATATATATATGTATGTATGTATGTATGTATGTATATATGTATATATGTATGTATATATATATACATACACACACATACATACATACATACACACATACATACATCTGTTTTTTTGTCTTTCGAATCTAATTTACTAATTGGGGAACTTGCCTAAGTTCCTTACATGTTTTCTTCCTACTGTGATGAATTATTGAAAGTCAATTTTTGAAGGACTGTAGATTTTTCTTCACAAATTAAAATGATATTTTTGTAAGTCAGAGTTCTTATAAGTGTTTCTTAGATAGAGTGTGATTTTTTTGGGGGGGGGGGCAACTCCTTGGTTTTTCTAGGTTCTGAGAAAATGAAGTGACTTGGATTGCTGGTGCAAGAAAACTTAAAAGTAAAACTATCTGAGCATGTCTTAAGCTTATTCCATGGTGATAAAACAGTAGCTTAACTACTCCTCCCTTATTGTATCAGCAGATTACAATTAGAGTGGCAAATTCCCTCTTAAATAAATTATCTTCATTATTAATTTTTATAGCCACCCACTCTATTATACCTTAAGGGGTGGCATGTAGATTTCTCGCTGTCTTCTTGACAGTGCAACATGGCATTTTGCTGGCAAAGTGGTTCAGCAAAATCATGCTTTACATGGGTTAAGTTGGTTGTGGTGTTTTGAGCCAGAACTATCATCTGAGATCAGTTTTGTCTTGTGAACTCTGATTAAGCTGATAGGATGCTCTTGAGATTTTCCCTGGCCATTTGTGGGCTTGATTCCTACCCCTTCTGGCTCTTTAGGAGAACAGGGTGACACATTGTTTCTGGGAAGTGGTTCACACTGTGAAACGTGGTAACAGTATCTATTAAGGAGATCATGTATATAATTTCAAGAGGCCCTTCCTGGTTACATCTGCAATGATTAAGCATTGCTCTGTCTCTAATCTTCCTTTTGGGGAAAACAGTGAGACTATGTTTGGAGTTCAGCTATAGCACATTCTAGAAGAAGCAGATTATCTGAATCTTTCCGGTACGGCCATAGCATGGGCCTAAGATAATATTAGTCTCTCTGATATATTATCTCTGTTGTGGCCTGGATTGGAGGGGAATAAGCACCTCCTGGTCCTATTGGACCTTTCACATCTTTCAGTATCCTCAACATGGTATCCTTCTGGACTGCGAGAAGGGGTTGTCACTCTGAGGAGCCATGTTGCAGTAGTCCTGCCCCTTCCTCAATAGGTAAGTTATTTGGTTGTGGGGATGAGAGTTCTGCCAAATAGCCTCTCCTTTAGTGAGAACTACAAAAATTAATCCCCTTTCCCCCTGACTTCTGTATGAAGTCACTGGGAGAGGTCATCGAATGGCTTTGAGTTTGGTATCATCAATATGCTGATGATGCTCAATTGTACATTGCCACCTTCGGATGTACATTTAAGTAATGCTATCTATGTGTTGATCCAATGTCTCTGAATGTTGTGAGAGTATGAATAGGATAGAACAGGCTGAGGCTGAATGTAAGCAAGATGAAGTTACTATTTATTCACTGTGGGCTACTAGTGTCTCTGGTGGTATCTCGATTGCTTGGCATTACTCCGTAGGAACATGTTTGTGATGGGCAAAATGTCAAATAATAAACCTTCACTGGATTTCACTTTTAAATTAGTTATTTTGTGCCATATTGTTTTTTTTAAGGATCATTATAGTTAAAGAATAATGTAAGATTGCAAGGAATTAGGAAAAGTAGAGTCTTTCCAATGACTGGATGCCTTCCAAATGCATGACCTTTAATTCTCAAACTTTTATCATACTAGCTGGGGAATTTGGAAGTCTCCATATCTGGAGGAAGCCTGGGTTGGAAAGGGGTGTTGTAATCTTATTTACTGCAATGTTAAGTTTATTCTATGATTAACTTAGTTTTAATTTTTTTGAAAAATTCTAACAAACTGCGATTTTGATCTTGCTTTTATACTAGAAATTTAAAACATTTTGGAGTATTAGTATGCTCATCTTTGCTTAAATACATTGTACTATTTGTCTCAGATTATTCTGGAGAACTATGCCTATCCTGGTGTTATGCTTATTGGCACCGATTCCCACACTCCCAATGGTGGTGGATTGGGTGGAATCTGTATTGGAGTTGGTGGTGCTGATGCAGTTGATGTCATGGCAGGAATCGCCTGGGAGCTTAAATGTCCAAAGGTAAATTAGAGAAGAATAAAAATGTTTCTTCATCCAGCAAATGGGACTATATGAACAAGAAAGTATTTTTTCAAAGTGGAGATGCTACATTGCTAAATATGCTGCTATGATGGGGCAATTCTGAAGTTTTGGTCATTTCCCTATTCTTACTGACCACTGTGCTAAACCAATGAGAGCCTTAATAGCAATTGATTTTTTTTTATCCCAAGAGTATCTTATTTCTGCATTTCCAATTACTGTAAAACATTACACAAAAGATTTGAGGAACTGAATAATTACTTAAATCTAAATGATGTCATCTATTTTCATTGGTGGTTTTCAGGTGATAGGAGTAAAATTAACTGGTGAGCTATCAGGCTGGAGTTCTCCAAAAGACGTAATCCTTAAAGTGGCTGGTATACTTACTGTGAAAGGTGGTACAGGAGCCATCATAGAATATCATGGGCCTGGTGTGGATTCCATCTCTTGTACAGGTGAGGAACAACCTTTTCATATCAATGAAAATGAGTGTTCGATCATTGATGAGGGACTGTTATGGGTGTTACAGTGTGTTATTTCTCTGGACTAAAATGCATGATGTTTGTAATCTATGGGGGGACTTGACAGCCATTAACCCATGTGGATCAGAAGTGTTATGAGAAGCTGTATGCTGCTCCTTTATTTATGTCCATTAGAAAATAATTATAAAGCTGAGTTGCATCAAACTTGAATCGACCAAGAACAGTTCATTACTGACATTGAACTATTGACTTAAGAGAATCTTAATACGTTCGGAGAATGTCAGTGGTATTTTGGTTTCATTTGTTAGCAATTTGGGTTAGTCATCCAGGAAAATAAATGTTTTATTATACTTAAATATAAATTATAAATAGAATTCAACTGTTTTGGCCTTAAGAGTTACTGCTTTTAATTAAAATACATAAAATGCTATTTACCTCCTCTGTTTATGTTAAACATTTTTTGTGAGTAAATTAATTTGTGAATGGTATTTACTTTGGGTTCCAATTTCACTTGTCTGAATGTCTTTCAACTCCAGGAATGGCAACTATCTGTAATATGGGAGCAGAGATTGGTGCAACTACTTCAGTCTTCCCTTACAATCACCGTATGAAGACATATTTATCCAAGACTGGACGTGCTGGTAAGACCTTGATGAATGATCAGAATTTACCAAAGGCTGTTATTTGTTTTCACTATTCTCCCTTCTGGGAAACAGAGATAAAATTAGGCTTAACAATGCTTCATAGAGACTATGGTGATGAAAAATGAATATTCAACAGTTTGGATAGTGGTATAATAATGCATACATAGTCCTCATTTAGCAAGTACTACTGGAACCTGCAACTCAGTTGTTAAGCAGAATGGTTGCTAAGTGAAACAGGGACTATGCTTATGAGCTTAATTCAGCTTTTCTTTGCTTTACAGACATGCGAAGGTCATAAATGTGAGGATTGTCGCATTTACTGTTTCGTTACCATTGTAACTGCAAATGGCCACTTACACAAGGCAGTCGTTAAACAAGAATTACTTGTATTTTTGTGTATAAATGCAGAAAGACTGAAAAACATTTGAAGAGATTGGAAAGTGCTAAGATAGTTTAATTTTCAGGTTTGCATTTATTATGTGATTATCCTTTATATTTGATTTATTTAATTTGATCAAGATTTGGATTACCACTACAGATAGTCCTCAACTTTCAACTAGTTATTTAACAACCATCTGAAATTAGAACACCCTTGGAAAGGGTGCTTTATGACCCATAAAGCACTTCTGGCCCTGGTAAAACATTACCTCCCCCCATGGTCCCATGTCTGCATTTTAGGTGTTTGGCAACTGTCTCACATTTATGACTGGTTGCAGTATGACACAGTCAAGTGACCATGATATGTGATGGAGAGTTTTTTGCCCATTTTTGGCAAAAAAAACCCTCTCCCATTCAGAAGAATGGATTCGGCTTTATGATCCTGTGATTTGCTTAATGACTGCCACCAAAATGGTAAAAATAATTGTATCTAATTATGTTGGTGCCTCAACTTTTGACTGTCACAACATGATTGAAATTCTGGTCCCAGTTGCAGCTGTAAGTCAAGAACTGCCTATATTAGTGTACTTTGTATTAGCTTGCATGTTTTCGTACAAACATATTTTGGGTGAGGCAGAGTCCTGTCCAGTAATTTTAGAATAATTATTTGTCCTTTCTTCACAGGTGATCATAATAAATTTTTCTCTTTCTAATCTATCCTCCTTTTTATCTATTTTCAGAAATTGCTAATGTGGCAGATGAATTCCAAGAGCATTTGAAACCTGATCCTGGCTGTTCCTATGATCAGCTAATTGAAATTAATCTCAGTGAGGTAAATCATTCTTGTAGCTTCCGAAGAAAGCTAGACAAATAACAGAGGTTTAGAAGGGGATCTGGATTCTGCTATGTGTGTTCATTTTTTGCTTATCTTTGTTGCTGAGAAGCCTGTGTAAGAACATTTTTAAAATACGCCACATCCTGATGCAATTCATGCATTGAAGTATTACAAAAAAAAAAAACAATTGTGTTCTTATAATTGTCTTTATAGTGTTCTCAAATATTTGCCTAATTTTTTTCTTTCTTA
Source organism: Naja naja (assembly GCA_009733165.1). NCBI lineage: Eukaryota > Metazoa > Chordata > Lepidosauria > Squamata > Elapidae > Naja > Naja naja. Next base: position 21,407,959 of record CM019154.1, on the reverse strand, counting down.
AAGCTGAAACCCCTTATCAATGGGCCTTTTACTCCAGATCTGGCACATACAATTGAAGAGATTGGCTCTGTGGCAGAAAAAAAGGGATGGCCAGTGGATATTCGAGTTGGTGAGTAGGATTTTATCTGGATGACTCTTTTCTTTTAAAGGTTAGCTTTCTTCTCCACCTTAACAGTCAATTAACATTTCTTTTACATTCAAACATTTTTTGTATAATGTATTTTATTCTGCCATGCCAATATCTGAAAAAAATAATATTGGCTTATTGTAATATAGTGGAACCAACATTTTCACCTATTTTGCATTGCTTATTATAGGGTTAATGGTCCTGTTGTGATTGTATGTTTAAAGTGACTTAATAATTTAAACTGTTTGGAAAATGAAAGTATTCACTACAAGTCTTCATTTTATTCTTAAGAAGTAGCTTGTGCCATTTAATTCAAATTGATATGACAGAATACTGACTGTTTTCCCCTAATCTCACTCTAAAATGCTAGACCCATGCAAAAATTATGGATCCAGATAACTTTTCTAGTGGAAGAAAAAATATTTTCAGTAGGGTAAAGTTTAAAAGAATCTGATAGTGATATTTCTTCACTGTTCTGTCTGCACAGGTCTAATTGGCAGCTGCACTAATTCGAGCTATGAGGATATGGGGCGCTCTGCAGCAGTGGCAAAACAAGCACTAAGTCATGGTGTTAAGTGCAAGTCTCAGTTCACTATTACACCCGGTTCAGAGCAGATACGGGCCACAATTGAAAGAGATGGATATGTAAGTATTCTTTTTCCTCTCTGGAATTGGAATATGCTTTTTTAAAGATCAGATTGAAGACCAGCACCTCGTCTGCTGTCTAATTCTGTTTTCTGTCTCCTTCAGTCAAAAATCTTGCGTGATGTTGGTGGAGTGGTTCTCGCTAATGCATGTGGGCCTTGCATAGGCCAGTGGGACAGGTAAGATGTTACATATATGGACAAACTGTTGATTTCCCATTAGAAATAAGTATTTTATTTTTTATTAGACAAAGTAAAGAAAATACATAAACAGAAATTAAAAAAGGAACTTATAAAAGTAACAGGTGATCCTTGTTTCACAACTGACTTGTTAAGTGATTATTCATAATTACAACTATAATAAATAGTAGTAAACAGTAAAAAATCATTTTCCAATCAATATACTACACTTACAACCAAATGTCTGTGCCTGATAGCAACATACACTGAGGGAGAATACTGGTGTTATTGCACAATATAACTTTATCTCATTCTAAATGAAGCAGCAGCAACCAAAGATCCTTGTTTAGTGACTGTTTTGCCGGAACCAATGACTGTTGCTAAGTGAAGACAGTTGTGGTTGCTAAACTAAATCTTCAGTATATCATTAGTTAATTATGAATAACTTTAATAGTTCCTATTAAACTCTGAGCCAAACATCAAATAAGATTACAGCCTACATCAAATTCAGTCTATGTTGTTAAGAATGTATTGTAATTTATATGTCTTATAAAACTAAAGTACTTTAAGAATAGAAAAACCCAGTTTTGGATATGATATAAATCCATGTATCCATGATACAAATCCATGGTAGTCCTCGATTTGCAACCATAATGGAGCCTATTATAATTGTAAGTCTTAAAGTGAGTCACCCACATGACTAACCCAATTTTAAGACTTTTTTTGTGGTGATTGTTAAGCAAATCACCATGTTCATTAAGTGAATCTGTGGTCATTAAACAAGCCCATTGTTCACTAATGGGGCGTTTTTTCCCCCAAAAACAGAAGTAAATGCTGTCTTTTGGCAAAAATGTCATGAATTGCAGTCATGTGACCACAGAACGCTGCAGATGGCTATAAATGCCTGCTGGTTACCCCAACATGCATGACCTTGGGGGGGAGGTGATGAAAGGAGCTTTGGTATTGGATCACAAGTAATTTGGGTGCAGGAGGTCTGTAGCAACTTTCCACAATTGCTAAGCAACCAGTCCTAAGTTGAGGAATGATTTTTACTTTGAACTCTGTGGAGCGGTATATAAATCTAAATGCTATTGCTAGTGATATTGGCTTTGCTTGTCAGAAGCTAGTTGGCAAGGTTACAAATGATGATCACATAACCCCGGGTCAGTGTAGCTGTCATAAATGTATGCTGGTGGCTAAGCAACCAAATTTTGATCACATGACTATGGAGATGCTGCAGTGATCTTAAGTGTGAAAACTGATCAGAAGTCACTTTTTCAGTGCTGTCGTAACTTCAAATAGTCACTAAACGAATGATGGTAAGTCGAGAATTACCTGTATTTCAAATTAGCTGGTATTTGTGTGTATATCTTGAATAGCCTCCTTCTCAAAGTAGTTTACAGCTAACTAAACTCATTATTTTTTAATTATGGCTGCTAATAATTTGATTCTGTAAGCAGTTTTGGTAGGTATAATCTATACATATATGTTGCACTTTCTACTTTATGAATATTTTCATCTGTTTCATGATACCATAATTATGAGCAAAAGAGTTAAGATTGCTAGCAAAATTATATATTTTCTAATATAAGCTAACGTGAAAAGATGTAAGTTGATGAGATTATAACATCCCTTTGATTTTGGGTATGAGGACTTCCTATGGGTTTTGTGTGGGTTTTGTTCATTTTTATCATTCTATAGACAGTGTTTTATTTGAGTAGATTATTTCTTGTTCCAATTACTCAGCTTTTATATCTAATAGGATTTTTTTTAACTTTTTAGGAGCATTAGCTTTAAGTAACATAAATTTTAGGAAGTTAACAATAACTTGCTCATACCTTTATTACAGGATAAATTTTTTAATCATTGGACAAACTTTCTTCCTTTGCAGAAAAGATACTAAAAAAGGTGAAAAGAATACAATTGTTACATCCTATAACAGAAATTTTACTGGTCGTAATGATGCCAACCCTGAGACACATGCATTTGTAACTTCTCCCGAGGTATAGTATGTGGCAGGTGTATGAGTAAACACAAATTGCTTAGCATAGTTTCACAAATCACACTAAGCTAAAACCATACAAACCCATTGTGTACACAGGGAGTCACTTACTTACAACAACAGTTGGGACCAGAATTTCTGTTACTAAGCAATGAAGTCATAAAGCACAACTGCAGCATTTAGTGATGGCAATCCCTGAAGTCCCAGTTGCCGTGGTCGTTAAAAGTCAGTGCGGAAGCCAACAGCAAGTTTGCTAGTCCCAGGCCCACAGAAGCATAGCAAGATACAAGGGAGGGTGGGGAGGATGCACAAGAAATGTTGGAAGAGTCAGAATCTTAGTGCAAGACATGTAGGTTGGGGAGGGTACACAAGGGTGTGTGGGAGTGCATGAGGGCTACTGCGTGGAGGAAGACTGCATGGGGGGTGAACATGAGATGGTGTATGAGTCAGGAAGGTGTATGGAGATGCATAAGACAGGCTGCTAATGTTGGGAAGGGTGCATGTTGCTATGCATGTCAGGAAGGATGTGAGGGGATGCTGAAAAGCACTGGGGTAGGAAAGAGATCAAGGGATCAATCGAGAAATGTGCGAGTTGGGAAGGGTGCAAGTCGATGCATGTAATAATATGTGGCAATGAACTTCAGAGAGGGAAGATATGCTGTTTAGGAAAAGGTCATATAAAAGGTCATAGCCTGCCACTGCAAGATGGCAGGAAGAAGAGGCTCAGAAGGGATTTCCCCCCTCATTAAGTTCTCAGGCTATAAAAGAAATATGGGAGAGTACTTTCAATCTTGCAAAGATTCTGAGAATGTAGCCTTTTAGTAAAGCAGAAGTAGCTCATCTGGTTTATTTTTTGTCTGGCTTGCTTGGGAGGGCTGACCGTGTGTGAGACTTGCCCAGTGGGTCGGGAAGGATATGTGGAAAGTGCTGCATGAGTCAGGGAGGATGTGCAAATGTCTGGTGTGACATTGCATTCATGTCACATCATGGGGTTGGGGAGGTATGGATGAGGTACCATGCATGTCAGGGAAGCTGTACCAGGAAGGATGCATGAGGATATATGCAAATGGCTGGTGTTAGTGCAGAGGGACTGGTGAAGGTACCCAAGCAGGGGGAGACTTACACCATTAACTTGCAGCCTTTCCTGCTGGCCTTCCCAGGGAAGATTGCAAATGGTGACCACATGATCGAAGGGCACTTGACAAGTGTCCCTAATGCAAATGGGTTGCTAGGCACACAGATTAAGATCATATGACCATGTGGGATGCTTGGAAAGCTGGAATTCTGATCACTGGTCATAACCATCATATGTTCAGCACTGAACCAGCACTGAATGAACTACTGAGGACTACCTATATTAGAGAAAGAATGTATTGCAAGTGCTTCCTTTTCTCAGAGGCCTTTATTTAATTAAGATTGTTTATTCAACTCTGGACCTATATTCCAATTTTGCTCATTCAATACTTGAACCTCATGCTACAAATAGCTTTCCCCAATCAGATATTTCTTTTCGTACAATGTCAGGGTTTTAGTTGGAGTAGTGGATAGTGGTTACAAAAATACTTAGTATGCTATTACTTGCAAATAAAAAGACAGAAATGAAACAACCTTTTTAAACTGATAATGGATTGCCTTTTCCAGATAGTAACAGCCCTGGCACTTGCTGGCACTTTGAAGTTTAATCCGGAGCTTGACTTACTGACAGGAGCAGATGGAAAGAAGTTTAAGCTTGAGCCACCTGATGCTGATGAGTTGCCAAAATTGGTACTTAATTTCAGAAATCTTCAGAAATTCTAGGAAGCATGTCTTCTCTGTCATGATGACTCCCTAATGAACAGCCTCCTTCCAGTGATTTGGATGGCTATGACCCTCTTGGCTTTTGGAAAAGCTATAAACCTGGCTTTTCTCCCAGGCACTGGGATGAGGATTTTAATGGAGCTATGTATATATGGGTGGTGCACACATACGTATGTGTGTGTGGTGTATTGGCAAGGAATTACTTTTAAGAGTTCCTTAATTTGATTTTTTAATGTATTTTGATTGTTTATTATTATTATTTTTATTTTCTGGCTACCCTACAGAGTTCCATTGACTAGATGTATGGCAATATAATTTTGTTTGTTTAGTAGGTAGGCTAACTATGTAGCACTTAAGTACAGCTGTATAAAACAGAAAATACTCCATAGATACCTTATAGGTTGTAATCCCCATGAACAATGGTATTACATTGAAGTGAGATAGGTGAAGAGTAGTAATTTAAGCTTTCAATAAAGGGAGGGAAAAAGGAAAATTATTTGAATCGAACAGTACTTGAGGATGTTAGAGAAAAACTATTCAAGTGATAAAGTCTTTATTTGGCTTGATATACACAAGATGCAATATGCATCCAACATTTAGTGTTTGCCTTTCCTTTCTAAATGATTCTCCTTCCCTCCTTACAGTCACTTTTTCTTACTTTCTATTAGGAATTTGATCCAGGCCAGGATACATATCAGTATCCTCCAAAGGATGGTAGTAGCCAACATGTGGATGTGAGCCCCACTAGCCAGCGTTTGCAACTGCTTGAGCCCTTTGACAAGTGGAATGGCAAGGACCTGGAAGATATGCTGATCCTCATAAAGGTAAGAACTGGAGGCAAACAGATAAATCCGAAGAGTTGTTTTGTGCGATTATTTGATAACAGCTAAACTTTCTGTTTCACATAGGCTTTTATAAAGCATTTCTAATGCAAGGAACAAAAATAACTGAAGTGTATTGGTCCAATTATGTAGTGACAGAATACAACTACATTGCTCTCCTTCCAAATTTTGAATCTCATAGTTGCTCTAATATTTCTTTTAAATTGTTGCGTGTATGTCATAACACATCCACACATGTCATAATACATAACATGACACTTGTTACATCCAAGGCTGTCTGCAATTTGTTGTGGATCACATACAGTCAATGAAGCAAAACCTTTTTTTAAAGTTTCTTACCTTTTCCATTATCTACAGAATGTTTGCAATGTGATCTTGAGGATCCCTTTCTATTCTGAATCTATCTTGTACATCTGGCACTTGTTCCAGTCTGAATTGTAAAATCTTGAACATTATCTTACTGGTATCGAAATAAGTATAGTTGTTTCATAGTTGGAACATGGCTTAGCACTGCTCTTTTTTGAATTGAAATATAAATTTATCTTTTCTGGTACCTTGGGCACTGCTATGTTTTCCATATTTACCTGCAAATTGCAAGTAGCACTTTGATTGCAGTATCTTGCAAAATTTTAAGCAATTCAGCTGTTAATTAACAACTGAAGTTCTATGTATAGTGATATTTTTAGAGCTATTTTCAATTTCCACTGCTTTAACTAATTGAATAAGTCTTTGCATCATCAATTTGGGGGGCCATAATGGTGCAGTGGTTAGAGTACAGTACTGCAGACTAACTCATTGTTCACTCCAGGAGTTCAATTCTGAACAGCTCAGTGTTGACTCAGCCTTCCATCCTTCCACGTTTGGTAAAATGAGGACCCAGATTGTTTGGGGGCAGTATGCTTACTCTGTAAACAGCTTAGGGCTGTAAAGCACTTTGAAGCATATAAGTCTAAGTGCTATTGCTATTGCTATTTTTTTCTTATATTTACTATTTACTTTCTTATTTTCCATATATTTGTGCCATCTTTGTTTCTCCAGTTGAGCTGTTGTCTTTCCTAATCACTAACCATTGTATAAAAGGTTCTGTAATTTTTAAAAATTACTTGGATTTCCCATTTGATTGTTATCTTCAGTTTCAATGCATTGCATATTGAGGTATAACTTCTTGATTCTTGCTGTATTCTGGAATTCAGTTGGACAGTTTTTCTTCTATTTCTGTCATCTTTTGCTTTCTGTCTTTCTTCAGCACTGAAAATATGTCCTGTTTGCAATATGTCAGCAGACAGCAACTTCACTTTCTTTTATTACGAGATATTTTTGTTTGCTTCATCTTTACTGATACCACAATGTCAGTGTAGTGTTCTTCAGGCATTCTTATTTATCAAATCTAACCATTTAAATGTATTTTTATCTTCACTCTACAATCATATTAAATATTGTTTATTGGCATGACTGTGTTTGTTTTCATTAATTTAAGTTGTAATTTTGCAAATGGAAGTTTATAGCCTAAGGCACAGCAACATATCTTCTTTTTTTGCTGATTAAATGCAGTAGTACTTGCAGATTATGTATTGATTTTTATCTCACCTTTATTTTTATAAATAATTCAAGGCAACAAACATACCTAATATTCCTTTTTCCTCCTGTTTTCCCCCAACAATAACTCTGTGAGATGAGTTAGGCTAAGAGAGACAGGCTGGCCCAAAGTCACCCACCTGGCTTTCATGCTTAAAGTGGGATTAGAATTCAGAATCTCATGAGTTCTAGCCTGGTGCCTTACATAGTCAATTTGATGTAGGCATTTTTCATCCAGTGATATCCATAAGTAAAGTTGTACTATAGGTTCTTGGCAAATGTCTAATTGTCTTGAAAAGAAGTCTATTAGTAAGTTTCCTGTTTCAGTTTGCATACAAAGATCACATTTTCCCATTATTCCAAATGCTATTTCATTCCCAATGTTAGTACCTGTAATCAGTGTCCATTGTGGTGTTGCATCAAGAAAGCATTGCAAATTACCATAGAATCATTCAGCTTTTACTTCCTCTGCATATGTGGTCGGAATATAGACTTAATCCACTATTATGCTTCTTGGCTTGCCTTGGATGTAAACTGATAGTATTTTGTCGTTTTGTGGGGGTTGTATCTGAGCACTGACTCTGACAACCTTTTATTAATAACAGTAGCTGCTCCATTTCTTCTCTGTTTTTTTTCTTTGTCCATTGTAGAAGATCGGGTGTTCTTCTAATGTGAAATGACCCATTCCCATCCGCTTCAGTTTGTTGAATCCCTGAATATCAATGCTGAATCTTGAGTTTCTGCTCTGACATCATGTTTGTCTGTTCACGATTCTACATTACACACACCAGTGGGTTTTTTATTTATATATATTTATAGCAAAGAACTTACTTTTTCTCACTGGCACATCACCAACTACACATTCTTTTGGCTTTCGTAATTGCTACTCATACTTGCCTTCTGGTCTTCCTCAGTAGCTTGCTGGATACTATCTGATCTTGTGGGCTCATCTTCCATATCATGTTTACATTGTCTTGGTTGTGAATATCCATTTGGTTTTCTTGGCAGAATACTGGAGGGGGTTGCATTTCCTTCTCCAGTGAATCATATTTAGTTTGATCCCTTGTCTATAACCTGCCTGCCATGGATGAATGGATGACCCTTCTGGAAATGTATACTCCCAATGGTATAGCTCAGAGCTTCATTGGGATGCGCAAGCTGCTTCATGCCACAAGGTAATGATCCATAGAGTAAAATAAATGCTGGGGTCCTAAAAATTGCTTGATGCTGTCAAAATACTCTTTTTATGGAGACTGAATGTCTAAAATTATCTTGCATTCAGGTAAAAGGGAAATGTACAACTGACCACATTTCAGCAGCAGGCCCCTGGCTCAAATTCCGTGGGCACCTGGACAACATTTCAAACAATCTATTGATTGGAGCTATAAATATTGAAAATGACAAAGCTAACTCAGTTAGAAATGCATTAACACAGGAGTTTGGCCCTGTTCCTGATACAGCCCGTTACTATAAGGTACGGTTATGAAATTTAATTGTATTTTAGGCACGTATATATGTAGTAGCAGAAAGAGACTGTTTTTCATTACAGCCATTCAGATGTTGTGGGGGGCCAAAGACCATATGCTCAGAACAGAAGTCCAGAACTGAAAATAGTGAATATTCTGGGTAGATCTGAGACTTTGACAGTCATTAGAATTTCTCTTGTTTTTAGGTGGCTCTTGGGAACATTGGGAAATAGGTATCTCAGAAAACTTAGAATAACTGTCACTTAAAATAGAGAATATTAAATTGGGTCTAACTCAATATGAGAATTTTTCTGCCCCTTCTTTTAGCTGTGAATACTTTATTATGTTTATATTTTCCTTAATTACACTTGTGCTCACTTCAGTAGAGTAATTGACACAAGATAACAGGCCTAAACATTTAAATGCATTCAAACTTGAGAACGAAAATACCTTTCCTTGGTGTTCACATTAAATAAATCACTGCCACTACTGATTTATTCTTAGGATGCTAGGAAGCTGAAAACAAAATCGGACATGAGGGCTTCTCAAGGTGTTCTCCAGCAGACGAGATGTGTTAGGGGATAGAGTGAAACCCTCTATGTATGCTGCTGTCTGGAAATGTCCTGCACCCAGGGTTGGAGGTTGAGGATGTGTCTTTCAGTGCCCGGCCTTTACAGCCTAAGAACCTGAGAGCTTGGTCGGAGAAATGGAAGAGGTAGAGGAAGCTCCATATCCTGCCTTTCTCTGAACATATGGGCAGAGTTTTGCAAGAGGGCTGTGGTATTGCTGAAATGCCAGAGGTTCCCCAATCCTGATCATTCAGATGGCATTCTTTATAACTTCACAGACCATTGTTCTATCTTGGTGGCTTTGTGAGAGAGGAGAAAAAGGCAGTGGTTTAAAAGAAATATATACCTGTATCATATGCTTTCCCTGATGGCAACACAAGTTTTTTGAAAGACAATTTATGAATTTTTAGAAATTTACCAGTTAGTCTTCCTCCAACATTATACAACTTGAATTACGTTTTTCCCATTTTCATAGTTCTCAAATATGTTTTCAGATGCCACCATTCATTGTTGTTCTTACCATTTTTAAAGAGAACAATAGAGTAACAGACTTAGCTTTTGCTTTGCTTCCTGACATAATTTATGTATTTACGCTATTGAATAAATATTTTGTTTGTTTCAGAAACATAATGTTAAATGGGTTGTTGTTGGAGATGAAAACTATGGGGAAGGCTCAAGTCGGGAACATGCAGCTTTGGAGCCACGACACCTAGGAGGAAGGGCCATTATTGTCAAGAGCTTTGCCAGGATTCATGGTAAGACTGCCACTTTCTGCAAAACTGCTGCTGCTAGAAGGCTACTAGGTGTATAATAATATTTTGCTCACCAGAATAACAGAACTCATATTTAGTTTGACTTTCTTGTATATCTTCAGGCAATCGGTGGAGATAGAGATAAAGCGATGAATGAGGATAGCTCCTTATTAATTGTAGTATAAATGTAAAACAACTTAAATATAGTAAAAATTGTTTAGGAGTAAATACTGTTACCATCAATAAGTATTGAGTTGCTGTCAATACTTACATCTGCTGCCTAGTTTAGCCCAGTTCAATGCAGTCCCACTGGAGCTAAGCAATCGATTTTATGTCCTCCTTAAAGAAAGCATGCAGACGCCTCGAGACAGGACATCATCAAGTGTTCCTGTGATAGGAAAAAAGGTAGCCCAGACTTTCCCAAGGGGGAAAAAAAGGCAAGTGTTAATAATACAAGGAGATTCTCTTGTTAGGGGACCCGAATCAACAGTCTACAGACTGGTCAATCATTCTAGGGAGGTATGTTGTCTCCCTGAAGCAAAATCAAAGATGTGGCTGAGAGCCTTATAAAATAATCAAGCCCATAGATGACTATCCCTTTCTGCTCATTCATGTGGGGATTAATGACATGACAATGACCCTGAAAACTATATCAAGAAACTATAAGCAGCTCAGCAAGAAATTTAAGGAATTAGAAACACAGGTGATGTTTTCATTGGTACTTCTAATGAAAACATCCAGTGAGGGAACAAAGAATTTTAGAAATAAACCACTGGCTTGAGGGATGGTGCTACCAAGAAAACTTTGAAATCTTAGACCACGGTCTGCATTACCTATATGAGGGGCTTCTGGTAAGGCATGGGCTGCACCTCACAATAACCGGGAAGAACATATTTGGAAAATGACTGGCTCAGCTTATCCAAAGGGCTTTAAACTAAAATGAGGGAAGAAAAGGTTGACCAATCTTTAGGATCTAATCCCAAGCATAAACCCCAAGACAACCAATCAAACAAGGAGGTAGGGAGAGATGGGGAAAAAAGAAAAGCTCAGATATAAAGCAGGAGATGTAGAAAGCATACCCAGGGTCAGCCATAAGTGATTCAAGTCACATCACCCAGTTTCATTTGTATATCCAGTATAGTCCTTCCATATCATTCCAAACACAGCCTATCGATAAGGTCATTTTTAAAATTAGTTTATGGATCCATTGTTCACAGTTATTCTTCAGTATGTTAAAGTATTTTGTTCCATTTTGTATTAATAAATTCAAATGCTCTTCTCTCATTGTGATCTTTAATTCCTTCTGGTTTCCTCAACTGTCCAGGCTTTAAAATATCATCTTAGCATTTTTAAAAGTACCTCAGTAAAGAACACAGCCTGTTAATATTTCAGTTGATGGCAATCATTTGATAGTGCTAATGCTGGTTAGGAGGGTTAGGGAACCAAAGGTTGTCCCAATGAGAGGGGATCTATATGTATTGTACCAAAACAAGTAGTGCCCAAGAATTATATATTTGACCAAACACAAACAATTATAACAATGGCAATAGCACTTAGACTTATATACCGCTTCACAGTGCTTTACAGCCTTCTCTAAGAGGTTTACAAGTCAGCATATTGCCCCCAGTAGTCTGGGTCCTTATTTTACCCACCTCAGAAGGATGGAAGTCTGAGTGCTTCCCAGTTTCTTCTCAGATTCTTCTTACCCCAGAGAACAAACCCGGCATAAATGTGCACAGGGCATAAAAGTATACCTCAAAATACTTTAGAGGTGCGGAGATTACTTGATTGTGTTTAATGTTACTTTTTCCTATTTTTTTTTTTGGAGGCAAACTTTGAATTATGAAATAAAGAAATTGAACATTACTCAAATTAAGTCAGTGCATACCATTGAAAGAACAGAGTTTTCTGCAGATGGCAGGAAAAAGATCTTAAGCTCTGCCATTGAAAAGGTGGAGTTAATTTCCTATCAATTTCATCTTTCAGTGACCTAAATGTTACTTTGTGGTATCAGCTTAAGAAAATTGGATACATATGCGAAGCTGAAGGAATATAGATAGGGTGATAAGCAATTTATTTCATAAACATTTGAAGGTACTTGTGACGATGAGATGCAAGGCATATTGCAAAATGCACAAATAGCATTGAGGTTTTGCTCTTTGCAATAGTCTACTGTGATGTACATTCTAATATATTAAATTTAAATTTTTTAACAGAAACTAATTTGAAGAAGCAAGGACTCTTGCCACTAACATTTGCTGATCCAGCTGATTATGACAAGATACACCCTGTGGACAAGCTAAGTATTGTGGGTCTAGAAGATTTTGCCCCTGGAAAGGTAAATGGTCCCAGATCTCAGCCCTACTCCTTCTCCATCTCATTTTGTTGTACCTTCTTTATCATGAACTACTGTATTTTAGGATTCTGATACATGTAACAATGTATCTGAAAATACGTTAATACTGTACATATTAAAAATACAACTTACATCAAATTAAATTGAATACTTTATTTGGCCAAGTGTGATTAGACATACGAGGAATTTGCCTCTGGTGCAGAAGCTCTCAGTATACATGCAAAGCAACAAAATAATGATAATCATAATACCAATAAGAGGGAGAGTATAAAGTGTATCATTATTATTATAAATAATAATATTACAACTATATTGCGAATACACTTGAATTCTCGGAAATGTTCAAATCTACAGAAAATTAGAAGAGTGCATTTTTAAGATAAAATTTTATTGTTAGAAAACTGGTGCTTTGAGTTCAAGATAAGCTTATTCCATGCATTTTGGAAGTACCTCAGGCTTGGAACAGATCTCAAGAACACCTCAGAAGCAGTTTCATATTCAAAATGGAACATTTTGAAATTTTGTGAAATTTCATGTTTGAAATCAAAACAAAGTGCTTTGCATGTCCCTAGTATATTTAGAAATAGACAAAATGTAAAGGTTGCTTTATCATATATGGGGACTTGTGTTTCTTCACTATAGTAGCCATGTTTTTCTTCTTTCTATAAAATATTTTGTTACATATTAATTTAAATAATACATATTGTATTTTTGGGAAGAATGTAAGGGTTTTTTTTTTCCAAATCCAGTGTTGAGAGTGGGAATTGAATACTTGCCAATGCTTCATGTGCTGAAGAAGCTACACCCGCTTGGAGGTAGTGCTTCTCTAAGCTTCAGCTTTGATGCAGGAGCATTCTAGAACACTGTTGAGATTTGAAGCATTGCAGGGATGTTAAAATAGGGGAAAGCAACATTTCTTGGCTGGTGTGCCTTAACATTAACAGATTAAAGTAAAATATTGAAATTAAGAGGCCTACCTAGGGGAAATGCTATGTTCTGCCAAGTCTAGTACAGTACCTGGATCCTTGCATATTTTGGATTCAATGTTTGGTAAGTTTTGCTAAATGATCAAATGAGGGAATAAATCATGGCATATTATGTGGACCCCCAAATTCAGAAACTAAATGTTCCCAAGTTCTTGTGGTAAATGTTTTAGAGGATATCAGATGTCTAAAAACCATTTTAAGTTAATAATGGTTTAACAAAATGCATACTTATGGTAGGAAGTCCAAAAATATATTTCTCCAATTTCTCCATCAGCCCCTGAAATGCATCATTAAACATCCTAATGGGAGCCAAGAAACAATAATGCTGAACCACACCTTCAATGAGACTCAGATTGAGTGGTTCCAAGCTGGTAGTGCACTCAACAGAATGAAAGAGCTACAGAAGCACTGAACCTACGCACATAATGTATCCAGTGGACTTGATGAGTAATCTCCATTAAAGTGCAATTCCACAACAATTCTTGAGAGTAAATGTATGTGATCAAATGTAACTTTAGCTTCCTATTCATTTCAATTCACTTGCCTACACCAATAAAAGTATTTTCTTTCTTTTTTCCATTATACAGTTCTATCTTTCATAACTGCCTGTTTTTCATGCATTTTGGATGTCTAATATTGCTTCATATTTATTTTTCAATTATTTTCTTGCCCAGTAATTTCACTGATGACAAGTGATGACAAAAGAATGAAAAATTAGAAGATTATTGCTCTTGTGGAAAATAAAATTATAACTGACATATCTGGTTGTTGAGTATTCCTAGTAGCACTTTGTTCAAGTTTGTGATGAATGGACCATGAGTGTGCTAAAATTGAGAGTGGGCTGTTTGAAAACTTGGCAATAGAAGCACCATCAATAATATGTGTGCATGAATCATGAAAATTTTAATTTTAATTAAAATTAATTTTAATTTTAAGACTTGGTGGCTCAGGCTGTTAAATGCCTGCACTTAAGTTCCAGCTGCCTACAATTACTGTAGCGTCAAATCCCACCAGGCTCAAGGTTGACTCAGCCTTCCATCCTCCCGGGGTAGGTAAATTGAGGACCCAAGATTGTTGGGGGCAATAAGCTGACTTTGTAAAAATGCCACTTAGTAATAAGCAGGCATATACAATGGAATGAAGGCTATTGCTGAGCACACTGGGTTGTATCCCAAAAAATTGTAAGCCGCCCTGAGTCTTCGGAGAAGGGCGGCATATAAATGTAATTAAAAAAAAAAAGACAACCTTACTTGTCTTAAAGGGTTTCAGTAAACATCCTGATCCATGGATAATTTCTGCTGCAATATGAAACTGACAACATATTGGTATTTCCATATATCAAGTAGATCTATTCCCATTTGACAGAAATTTCTACCTGTGGCTCAGCTCTAAATGTCTTCTCTTCTTTTATAATGTTCCTACCCATCCCATTGCTTTGTTTTATTTTTAAATAAAAAAACAGGAAAAAATAAAAATAATTTTAGTTGCGAAGTTATGCTGTTGTTTATGACACAACTTGCAATTCAATAATTATATATTTTAAGTATAGCTCTGTTGTGGTTATTGTAGTTTTCTGTTTCCTATTGAGAAATAGATTAGTTCACAAAAAGATGTCTTAGTGAGCTATGAGCCTGCCACCTCTCACTGCCTGAATGTGATTAAGTGACTGTTTTAAATACATAATGTGAAATGTTTTCATATTAAAACACTTTCATGTAGTGGTATTCCCTTGGTGTCTTTGGGATATATTTTAATTCCAATCACATTCAATCAGGATGGTCAAGAAAGATAGTGGATGATGGAGATTCTCAATCAAATATAAACAGAGATTATCAGATGATTGGTTTACAGCCAGAACTCTATAAATTATTTCCAAAATATCAGTGGCATTGATTCAGAGTTCAGCTGCTGATCCTTTTTGTATGATCTATTTCCTGTACAACAAATACTAATGTTTTGGGATCATTCTGGAATGACTTATACCTTTCACAGAACAGTGAAATTCTGCATGTCTCAGTTGCCAGCACCTTTCCTATTTTTACATCAAAATAAATAGTTTTCAGAGAATGTTCCCAAAACTAATTTTTGACATAGAATATATTTTTATGTAATCAAAGTGGCTTATTGTATTTCTCAGTAGTGAGCCATGCTATGAATATTAATTAAAATGCTGTTACATCTTCCTGAAATAACTGAGTCTTGCTCTGATATAGTTAGTTCACTGTAATACATAGTTCTTGAATATTACAGTTTTTCAAGTGATCAAAATGATTAAATACATAGTCAACCTCTAAGTTCCTATAGAGGCCTGGAATACTTAACTGTCCAAGCTGATGAATTATGAATAAGATTACATTTATGCAGGGAAAGATGATGCCACTAACTCATATGAAAAAGTCAAAACCAAATTGATATTTAGATATTTTTATGTATTATTTATTTTTATAAACAATTCAAGGCAGCAAATCTATCTAATACTACTCCTTCCTATTTTCTCCATAGCAACAAAACTTTAGAATAAGTTAGGTTATGAGAAAGTGACTGAAAATCACCTAGCTGGCTTTCATGCCTAAGGCAGGACTAGGGCTCACAATCATATGTGTTAAGTTTGCATGAAGAGACAGACACGGAGTGCTTCAAACTCTTTGTTTATTAGTGACTACAGCTCAGAACGAACCCACTTTGGCTGGGCTGTGGCTGCTACTTATAGCCAGCAGCCGCAGTTGCTAGCCAATCAGAGTGCAGGGTTTTCCCGCACTTTTTAAAGCAATCATTTCTTACATTTTACAAGAACAGTTCAAACTCTTATCTAGGACTGCCCTTGCATACCATCCGGAGATTGCAGTTGGTGCAGAATGCGGCGGCGCGGGTGGTGATGGGAGTTACCCGGTTCTCCCATGTTACCCCCCTCCTGCGGCCTGCATTGGCTACCGGTTGCACTCCGGGTGAGATTCAAGGTTTTAGTTTTGACATACAAAGTCCTACATGACATGGGTCCTCAATATTTAAGGGAGCGTCTTCTGCCAATATCAAATACCGGCCGCCCTGTCCGAGCTCATAGGCAAGGACTCCTCGGGGTCCCGTCGGCGGGTCAATGCCGACTGGCGAATCCCCGGCAATGAGCCTACTCTGTCGTGGCTCCTGACCTCTGGAATCAACTACCCTTGGAGCTGCGTCTGGCCCCTGACCTCCGCACCTTCCGCCGTGAGTTAAAGACCTGGTTATTTGACCAACCCGAGCTGTGACCCCTCTTTGGGGGGTGGGATGGACCTTTTAATTTGTTTTATCCTATTGTTTTAATATTTGGGCTTGTGATCTAGTTTAATGGTTTTTTAAGTATTTATTGTTCTGTATTTTAGTTGTGAGCCGCCCCGAGTCTTCGGAGATGGGGTGGCATACAAGTTCAAATATAAATAACTAAACCAATGACTTTAAACCTGCATACATAACACCCCTCCCCACTAGGTTCAGTCCATACTCAAACCCCAGCCTATCTAATATATTCTTTTAAATAGGTGGGGCTCTTACGTGTACGTTGAGACCTACGTGGTTCAGATGTTTTAAGGTTCTCACCTTGTGAGGGAGGAAATGTGTCTGCTGACATTTCCTTACTAGGACTTGTAGTAATGGTAGAACCTGTTTGGTTACTACAACCTGGTCTCTCCTCCCAATCCATCTCCAACCCAATGTCAGCACCTAAATCAGGTAATGATGTGCAATCTTCCATTTGTGAAAATGGTTGTTGGTATTGTGACAGGTTTTGGGATGGTTCCTGTCATGTTAGCTCGTTACACATGGGGTTGATTCTTGCTTGTTCATTACACTCATGATCCTCCCTTCCCCTAGAAGAGGCAGTAGGTATGGGAACCAGGGAGGAGCAAAAGCGATGCTCCTGAGGCAATCTGGATCTTAACTGATCAATGTGCCTGCTCCAGAGGACACCATCCTCTGTTTGTACCCTGTAAGATTGAGGGCCTGTGATTTGTGTTATCTCAGCAGGAATCCATAAAGGTTCACCCATAAGATTCTTAGCCTAAACAGAATCACCCACAGTGAACGTGCGAACTTTGCTAGTGGAATCTAGTGGTGCGTTGGGTGCGTAAGTGGGATGAAGGCGGTCAAGGGGAGACCTGAGTTTCCTACCCATCAACAACTCTGCTGGGGATAAGTTAGTTGATGGGTGAGGAGTGATATGCTGGACACTGAGAAGTTTTTCAACTCTTTCAGTGATATCCCCTGGACCCAATTGCTGAAGTTTTTCCTTGGTAAATCGTACCATGCGTTCAGCCCGGCCGTTAGCCAAAGGATGCCCAGGGGCTGTCAGGGCATGTCTGGTACCCTGCTGTGCTAGATATGATTCAAAAAGGTTGGATGTAAATTGAGGACCATTGTCAGAAACGAGTACATCAGGTAACCCGTGAGTTACAAAAGCTTTTAAGCTGTTTGATGACAGCATCAGTTGTGGTGGATGCCATAGGGATGACCTCTAGCCATTTGGAATATGCATCTACTATAATAAGGAAAGTGTGCCCTCTGGTAGGGCCAGCAAAATCAATGTGAATCCTGGACCATGGGCCCCTAGGACATTTCCATTCCTGTGGGGGGACGAGAGGTGGGGCAGGCCTGACTACCTGACAGTTGGGACAAGATGCAACCCAGTTTTCAACCATTTTGTCAATACCTGGCCACCATACATAACTCCTGGCCAATCCCTTCATTCTGACAATACCTGGATGACCCTCATGTAACATTTCCAAAACCTCTTTTTGCAGTTTTGCAGGAATAACCACCCTGTTACCCCACAAAATACATCCTCTTAATACAGATAATTCAGTTTGCCTGGACTTAAAAGGTTGGGCAAGGTGAGGTAGATCTTGAAGAGGCCAACCTTTCTTAATCCAGCCTATAACAGGAGCCAATGAAGTGTCTTTGGCAGTCTCTCTGGCAATTTCAGCAGCGTGTACTGGAAGCTTGGCAACAGTTTCTAGGAAAAAGGTGTAAGTCTCAGGAGCAAAGTCCTCAGTGTGAGAAGGAAGTGGGCAGCGACTCAAAGCATCTGCATGCCCAATGTCTTTGCCAGGCCTGTGGATGAGTTTGTATGAATAAGCAGCAAGAAATTCAGTCCACCTCAGCATTCTTGGTGACAGGATAGTGGGCGTAGGTTTGTCTCCTGCCACAATGCCTAACAGAGGTTTGTGATCTGTGACAATGATAAATGTTCTCCCATATAAATACTCATGGAATTTCTTGACAGCTGCAACAATTGCCAAGGCTTCCTTGTCCAGTTGGCTGTAGTTCCTCTCTGCTTTGGTCAAGGTGCGAGAGTAAAATGCAATAGGAGCTTCCCTCCCACTGGGAAGCCTGTGGCTCAAAAACCCCCCCCCCACTCCAAAAGGGGATGCATCACAAGTCAGTACAACAGGCAAATTCTCAGAGAACTGTATCAGTACAGCATCAGACGTGATTAGTCTTTTAATATTGTTAAATGCAGATTGTTCTTTTCTGCCCCAGACCCACGCAAACTTTTTGTCTAATAATCTGTGCAGTGGTTCTGCAATGGTTGCCTTCTGAGGTAGGAACATGTGATAAAAGTTAATGAGTCCAAGGAAGGCTTGCAAATCTGTTTTACATTTTGGTCTAGGGGCTTATTTGATTGCCTCAACCTTGGCATCTGTGGGGTGGATACCATGCTTGTCAATCATACAGCCCAAGAACTCAACCTTGTCAGTTCTAAGAGTGCATTTTTCTTCCTTGACTTTTAACCCGCTTTTTGAATCTGGTAAGGACTTCTCTGATTCTTTCTTGTAACTGAGTGTCATTTTCAGCAGAGATTAACACATCATCAAAGTAAGGTACTACCCCTGGCAGTCCTTGGAGCATCCTTTCCATAAGGCTTTGGAAGATGCCTGGTGCCACACTTACTCCAAACTGTAACCTTTTACATTTGAAAGCACCTCTATGAGTCACAATGGTTTGGGCATCTGCAGTGGCATCATCAACTGTTAATTGTTGATATGCCTGGGCCGGATCCAATTTGGCAAAGACTGTACCCCTGCCAAGTGAATGTAGTAAATGATGCACCACTGGAACTGGATATGCGCTCTGTTGAAGCGCATGGTTCAATGTCCCCTTATAGTCTCCACAGATTCTCACTGACCCATCAGTCTTGACTGGTGTGACTATGGGTGTCTCCCACCTGGAGTGGTCAGTGGGCTCTAAAACTCCTTGATCCTTTTAGTTTATCTAATTGTGCATCAATTTTTTTCCTTTAAGGCAAATGGGACCCTTCTAGGCTTTAAGCGAATTGGTGGCACCTTGGGATCTAGATTGAAAGTGATAGGGGTCCCCATATACTTGCCCAATCCGTCGCTGAAGACCTCTGGAAATTCAGACTTCAAGGCCTCCTCCCATTCAGTGTTGCTCACGTGATTGATGCCAGTCACCTCGATGCCTAGTGGATTGAACCACTCAAGTCCCAGCGAGCTTGGGCGATCCTTGTCCACGATGGTCAGGGGCAAGCGTTTGGTGTGGCCTTTGAACTTCACATTGAATTCTCTTGTTCCAACTACTGGAATCTTGTTCCCTTGGTAGTCTTTAAGAGTCAGTGCTTGCTTCTTGAAATGCTTCTTCTGAATGTTTGGGAGTAGTCTGTGAATAGTGTCCCATGACACCATAGATAAATATGAGCCTGAGTCCACTTCCATTTGGCAAGGCCTTCCTTCAATAAGTACCTTGACATGCACTTTTCTGTTATTGATAGAAGAAGAATGACCAATAGTTACTGTCTGATGAGTTTCATTCTTCCCTTTTGCTTCTGTGCTGCCCATTTTCTCACTGAGGTTGTTGGGCTTGAATTCTTGGTCAGGAAACTTCCTTCTGTTGGGTGGAGTTCTGGATGATTTGCAGACTCTTGCTAGGTGTCCTCTTTTTTCACAACGGAGGCAGATGGTATCTAGGAACTTGCATTCAGTGCGGGGTGGCTTCCCCACAACCTCTGCAGTAGAAATCTTGCCTCTTTCTTCCCAGGTCTTTCTTTTTCCGCTCCATTCTGAGTCTATAAATTCCTTCCTCCACCTCACTACAGTCTGACTCAGAATCTATTTGCTCACAATAAGTTGTTGTGGACTTTTCCACATCAGGATGGCTTGTGGCCTAGTTAATTTTCTTCATGGCCGCTGCTGAGGACTTGGTAGCTTCTGCTGAAGAGGCCTCTTCTATTGCTTCCTTCAGCGTGATCTTAGGTCTTAGTAATAACTTGCTCTGAAACACCTTGTCTTTAAGGCCCAGAACAAATAGATTGCGCATGGCCTCTTCTAAATTGTTAAATTCACATGTACCCCCAATGTCTCTTAAATTTGCCATGAAGTCGTTTACGTTTTCGCTTTCCCCTTGATCCCGATGGTAAAACTCGTGTCTCTTAATGAGGCACGATACTTGTGGGGCGTAATGGGCTCTTAACAACTTTTCTAAGTCAGGCCATTCCATTACCTTCACGTCTGCAGCTCCCGCCAATGCCTTCGCCATCTTGAAAACTGCCGAACGCGGTGCGTGAGAAAGACCGCCCTCTTCGCTTCTCGGAAATGTCGGCAAGATCGTTTCCTTCCAGATAAATTTGGAACGATCTGCATCGTCTCCCAGTCTTCTGCCGTCGGATCGAACGGGGCTGGGGGTGTTCAGCGCAGCCATCTCTCTTCTTCTGTTCCGCGTTGCCTTCTTCTTCAGGGAGATCCCACCTTCGCGCCAGTGTTAAGTTTGCATGAAGAGACAGGCGGAGTGCTTCAAACTCTTTGTTTATTAGTGACTACAGCTCAGAACGAACCCACTTTGGCTGGGCTGCGGCTGCTACTTATAGCCAGCAGCAGCAGTTGCCAGCCAATCAGAGTGCAGGGTTTTCCCACACTTTTTAAACCAATCATTTCTTACATTTTACAAGAGCAGTTCAAACTAAACCAATGACTTTAAACCTGCATACATAACAATATGGTTTCTAGTCTGGGACCTTAATAACTAGACCAAACTTGGCTTCATAATACTTGTATGCTTGGTGCATTAGTGATTTGACCAATTTCACTCTCATAGTATTTATATCAATGTTAGAAATTAGTGCTATTTCCTGCTTCACAGTATTATGCATGAGACATTTTCCCCCCTGAAAAACTGAGCACAGTGAGACGAGCACTGAACACAAATAAATTCATCTTTAAAAACAAAACAAATGAACATAAGTAGCCCTGAACGGAAGTATTTTGGCATTTATGAAACTGCTTTGCATTTTTTTCTCTAAAATGTTTCTGCCTCTGCTTGAAATATTCCAGTCTTCTTTTTAAGTGGGATGTAAGAATCACAGGCTCTCTTGACTATGCTTATCAATCAGCTAAGCTCCTGCTATTGGAGAGGGACCAGCTTCATTAGTTATTGATGAGGAGAAAAAATAATTTTGAGCAATGTTGAGCATAGTATAGTAGCTTTAGAATCTTGATATTTCTTGCGCTAATGAAGTATGGATTACAAGTTGTGTAGTGAAAAACTATAAATTCCACAGCATGTACACCTAATAGTTTTAACTACAGATGTAAAATTGTAGACATAAACAAGATGGTTTTGTAATAGATTTTATATTTTGTTTCATTGCTATTTCATATTTGTTCTTTAAAAGGCAAGAAACACCATTGCCAAAAGATAGATGCAATGTCCAGGAAAAGCAAGATTTTTCTATATAGCAACATAGGAACAACTGCTTCCTAATACCAAAACTTGATTGAGAATGCTGGATTTTTTTTAAATTATGTAACTCATGGACACATTGGGTTCTGAGCCAAAATAAAAATGTAGCTATTATCTGTCAGTAGTTTCCAATAAAACTTGGCTTGTTTTGCACAGTAGAATACAGGCCATCCATCTAACCAAATATAACGAGGCATGAAGATAGGGCAGCTGAATGGATTCTACTTGTACTGTTAACTTTTATAACTTCCTTGCAATCTAGTCTGGAAACTTGTATTGCCAGTACAAGGCTCATTCATTGTTGGATTTATGCCACTTGCACACTGATGTGATTCAAACAATCCAAAATGAGATTACAATACCAAGTTTCTCTTTCTACCATAGCTTTTGCAGAAAGTCCAAGACTAAAAAGCCAGCACATTAGTACCCCATCTGTTAATCCCTTCAGAGTGTGTCAGAATTGCTTTAAATGCTTGCTACTGTGAAAACAATAAAATGGCTGTTTACTTTCAGACGACTTGCTTCTATATCTCTTCCCTCAAGAAATGTTTTGTTTTCTTAAGAACAAAACAAAATGCATATCCTGTGATGTCAGAAAATAATTACTATACTGCCTATCTCGAGTCAACAAAACAAATCCCATTTTTATATGATTTTTTTTTACATGGATGACATTAAGTTGTTTGCTGTGAACATTGAGTTGCTGGTCCACGTGACGTGGATCTACAGTGAAGACACTGGGATGTCATTTGGGCTGGAGAAGTGTGGCCCAATGGTACTTAAGAGAGGGAAGGTAGTTAAGACTGATGGGCTGGAACTACCAGCAATACTGTTACCAATTCCCAAAGTCTGTACACCAACCAGAAAGATGGTAGGGAGAGTCTGGTGTCAAAGCCACTGCCCTGAAAACATTCAGAAATACGTAAGTAAAATGAGCTGTTGAGGCAGCAGTAGACTTGAAGATGAAGCAGAAGAAGTGCCATGGTGAGAAAAAGACCCTGTATAGCAGGGGGAGCCCAACCCCTGGACTGCAGCCTGCTTCCTGGCTGCTGCCAAAAAGGTTGGGGATCACTGCTATGTGGGATGTTCTATTGATAGCTAAGATGGCAGATTGGGAAATTCTAAGAGCAACTAGAAAAAGCTTGATTAAGAGACAGCAGTGAGGCACTGATCATTAGCAGCATAAGAACAGGCACTAAGGATTAGATCTACAGAAGCAGGGGTCTGCCACAGTAGACAGGATCCAAGGTGCAAAATTTGCAGACAGGCCCGTGAGGACTCTAACACATAATAGCAGGGTGTAAGATTCAGGCAGGAACAGCATACATGGAACAGCCAAGTAGCTGGCAATATCAAAGTCAATTGTATTGCGGGCCGCATCAGTATTGTGGTTGTCCTCGAGGGCCAGGGTGGGGCTGGGGGACATGGCTGAGGTGGTCATGGCCAACTGGGTGTGGTCCAAAGGGCATGGTCAGCTTGACATCACTTGTGTGGGCCAGGCAGTGTTGGGGAGGGAATCTAGGGGTCTCTGGCAGGCAGGGCAGTGGGCAGGAAGCACAGGTCCATTAGCCCACTGCTGTCGTGGCCTGGAACACCAGACCTGCCCTGCACAAAGGAGGTGAAGCTGTCAGCTAGAAAGCCCGAGTAGAGGTGGTAGAGCACACCCAGGCCCAGAAGGCAAAAGGCGGGAGGCTTGTCCCACAGGACAACATACAAAGTCCTACATGGCTTGGGTCCGGGGTACTTGCAGGAGCATCTCTTGCCAGTGTCGACTTCCAATCGCCCTGTGCGCTCCCACAGGCAGGGCCTCCTTGGGGTGCCATCGGCCAGACAATGTCGGCTGGCAGTGCCCGGGGATAGAGTCTTCTCTGTGGGAGCACCCACCCCATGGAAGCGACTCCCCTTGGAGCTCCGGTTGGCTCCTGACCTCCGTTCCTTCCGCCGTAACCTAAAGACCTGGTTGTTTCAACAGTCCGGCCTGGACTGAAGGGTAAGGGATGGGATTTTTTATTTTATTTTAAATTTTATTGGGTTTTAATCTTTATTGGGCTTAGTTCGCTTGTTTAATATACTTTTAATTAATTGCATTGCTATTTTTATTGTAAGCCACCCTGAGTCCCTAGGGAGAGAGGGCGGCATATAAGTCCAATAAAACTAAACTAAACAGGAGTTGAGGTGAGGCGACGCAGGGGGTGGAGTGGGGATGCTGCTGCCACTAGGCAACACAAGTGGTGAGCAGTTGATGCCAGAAACAGTCAGCCATCATTCGCTCATCTCCCTTTGTGTGTGGGGGCAGATGTTTTCCAGTCCCTCAGCTGGTGCACTCTGCGGCTCCGGAGCCTGCTTCACTGGGCTTGCTGTCCCAGCAGCACTCATGATAGCAGCAGCATCAGCAGCAGGCTGAAGCAGGGCGGGAGGAGGCACATGATGCAGTGTGCTTATTCCGTCCCACTGTTTCTTTTGGCTTGCACACAGGAGGCGGTGGGCACATGCACGCACACTGGGATGGGATGGGCAGGGCCAAAGCAACATGGGCCAACTCCTTACTGTTTCCAGGACAGTCGCATGAGCTGGATCCAACCACATTTTATTTTATTTTATTTTTTAATTAGATTTATATGCTGCCCTTCTCCGAAGACTCAGGGCGGCTTACAATTTTTGGGATACAACCCAGTGTGCTCAGCAATAGCCTTCCTTCCATTGTATATGCCTGCTTATTACTAAGCGGCATTTTTACAAAGTCAGCTTATTGCCCCCAACAATCTTGGGTCCTCAATTTACCTACCCCGGGAGGATGGAAGGCTGAGTCAACCTTGAGCCTGGTGGGATTTGAGCCTACAGTAATTGTAGGCAGCTGGAACTTAAATGCAGGCATTTAACAGCCTGAGCCACCAAGGCCCTTTTTCATCATGGGCCGGATCTGGCCCATGGGCCTTGAGTTTGATAACCCTGTCTTATATGCTTTCATTATTTTCAGTACTGAATTTAGGAACCGTTTAGGAGTAGAATAAGTAACAAGCAACATGATAAATATTTTAACATTATTTTGTAGCATTTCCTTCCCCCACTTTTTAAATTACAATGCTTATCAGTGCTGAGATTGTCTGGCTATTTTAATGTTGTGGCACACATTTGTATTTTCCTTTTGTTGGTTATTTTAGTAAAAAGAATGTAATAAAAATGGTCCAAACAATGAAGCAAATTAGAAATTTGCTGAGCTCTCTATTAATAACAGGTAAGAGCTACCATTCACCTATGATAAAAAGATGTTTTTTATTATAATGCATAATTTCTATGAGCATTCATATTTATTTGTTTATGCAGTACTTAAATAACTATTTTGAACAAAAATTACATTCTCTTCTGAGAAAATTCAACCCTAATGTACAAGTTAGCTGTCCTCACTTCTTTCTTCCTTTTTACTCTATGTTTAAGTAGAAATGGATGTCGTTTGGACAAAGCCACATAACATTTAAATTAAATGAATTTAATTAAACAATGAAATAATAATTAGCTTATAAACTTGAACAAATATTAAAATGTATTGATTACATCTTGGTGGGGAGACTTTGAATCCTCATGTGATACATAATTCTAAATTATTATGAAAAGATGGAATGAAGAGAAGGAGGAAGCCAAGTCCTCAGCCACACAAAAGGAAGAACTGTTTAATTTCTTTTGATAGAAATTCTGTTCACTGGTATAAAATCTCCCCTCCTTCAGTGGAACATATTTATATTCAGGTCTCAGATACAATCTGTTGTGAATGGAAGCATCTTGGCACATGGAATAGCCTTCTTTTGTGTATGCAGAGCCCAGCAATCTTCTCCAGCTAAAGCCATGGAAAGAAATGTTAATAACAGATGTGAAAAAAACACTGATCAAGCAATTGTCTAGATATGCTGAAGCCTGGGAGATCATCAATTTTATTCAGAAACAGCTTGTCCTTCTAACATAATACAGAAGTGACCCTACATGGAATTTTAAAGTTCTAGTCTAGATATTTCTATATTTTTAATGCTTCAAAGATGAAGTGTGAGAGTTTCTCACAGTTCTTTTCTCCATTATCTCTAGAGGGCATAACAAACACATGCTTTGCATGCAGAAAAAGCTAACTGTTATTATTTCCATTTAAGGCAGGTGGAGAACTTGTAACCCTTGGGCTACATGTAGTTTTTTACTTTTTTGTAATTCCCAGATCACCCAGGTTTACATAATTGAATTTTAATGGCAAAAGCAATGATTTCTAACCTTTTCCTTCTTTGGGGATAAGTCTCTGTACCTGATACATAAAAATGCTAAACACTGTAGGTCGGCTAAGCTTCTGCAAGGTTTAGTCACAAACATATTTTATGTTAACTGCTGCTGCTAGAAGCCTGTAAAAAGGATAAAAATATAGGCTGAAAAAAATTTGGTCACTACCTCATCAGACTTACCTCACCAGGCCCTATTCTATAAAAGAGAATTATCCTATTACCTGGATAGTTATTGCCAAGGTAGCCAGATTCCTTTAACTCTGGTACTCTACAACAGTATCATCCAGCTAGCACAGTGAGAGGGATGATGCAAATTACCATCCCAACTAATTGGATTGTTCTGCAAGAGGTCAGATTGGAGAAGATTGCAGAAAATCAAACTGGGTTAGATATTTATTTTATTTTATTGGACTTATAGGCAAATGCATGTGAAATCCCAATTTTAAAAAGTCCTCATCCTCAATAGGTGAGAATAGAAATGCAGACTTCATTTTTGTAGTAGGTACTTGTTAACTAGGTTTTTTAGTATATTGGGCAAACAGAACCACGATAACTTTGTGGACATCGATATTTTGCTTAGTGTACACTGAACATGCATAATAGTAGCTGGCAAGAAATCTTAATATGGAAATAGGCAGACATGGCTGAAATTGAGCCTATTGACCAACCACAAGTACAGAGTGCAGGATCTGTGCACTTTTTAAAGTTTTGTAGGAAAGGCAATGTCAGCACCTGGGTGGTTCTTACCTTTATGTAGTAGGCACTTCCTAATATAGCCATCTTTTATTAATGAATGTGTGATATTTGCCTCCACTTTCCTACTCAGTAAGAAACATTCCCGAGGGATGGGTTGCTGGTATATACTGGATGTATTTACTATCCCTAACTTGCCTGGGACTCCATTAGCCAAACTCCTCTCAAGAGATATTGTTGCTTAAGGCAAAGGCGATTTTCCTCCCCCTTCCCTGCACCCCTGCTCCACCTTAGCCAGGCTACTCATTCAACCAGACTGGTAGATGAATCTCATTGCAGAAGAAAGGGTGGGAAAATAGCATCTTCCACTACACTACACCACTTAACAGGCCAAAGCTTCGAGGCCCAAGGAAAGCTGCACACAAGGCTCCTTTTTACAAAATTTGCTTCGGTTCCGGCCCAGGTTTTCTTCCTACATACCCTTCAGAGATTAAGCATTTGCATTTGGTAAGTTCTCGCAGATAAGGCTTTGTCTACTACGCGAATTAAAGCACCCTTCACCACCACCCCCGCCCGCCAAGCCAGGTCTCTTTAAAATCTGGTACACAAATCGCCATCCAAACCCCGCCCAGCGTCCACTATTCTGACGTCAGGAGGGGAGGTTTCTCCATTCCCCCTTCCTTACGGTCCTTTAAATTCATCAGAAAGGCTGCTGGTAGTTTTGGAGAGAGGAGGAAAATCATAAAGCGGACGAAACCCTGAGGTAAAGCGTCGTGTGAGGAAACCACCGCTCGGGCGAAGGTAATTGATCGTTTCCCTGGGAGGGAGGCAAGGATGCTTTGCCAATTGCAGCTTGGCAGTTTTAGGGGGGAAACGGGAGAGCTGAACAAGAGGGGAAGGCGCCACGTTGAGAGAGAAGACTCTCAAGAGGTGTTGGAGCTGAATGCGAGGGATTCATACTTATTGCGCTGGGAGGAACAATTCCGCCTGATGGATAACAGCCGTGTGAGATTTTGGATGTGCGGGAAGAATTGTATTGAACCCACCCCCACCCCACCCGTCTGGGCGCGCGCTTGGGCACGAATATTATGCCTTTGAACAGCCTGCTGTTTGTCGCTGTGTCTTTGAAGCTAGGATCAGCTGGGACGCCTTTCTTGCCTCTTATTCCGAAGGAAAAGGAGCCTTTGACTCCAGAATAAAAGCGCCAAGAGGGGTTTTCCCCAATTGGTAGTAATCAACTATAGCCCCTAACGAAGTATACAATTTGTCAGGGGAGTAAGGGGCCAGGATTTGAGGGCGGCACGCGCGGGGGGGGGGCGCTGAGGAAGTGATTCGAAAACCGTAATTGGAGGTTTGTGTGTTTGCCTTAGAAAAAACATAAAGGCGGCCTGTAGGATTTGTGAAATAATTCAGTTCCCCACACCCCTTTTGGTCTTCATCGCTTCTCCCCTCACTTGCCTCCTAATGCCTGGTTTCCTAGCACTGAGAAGGTTGCTGTATTCGGATCATAAAGATGGCATTCATCTCTCCTTAGATTAAATAGTGGTTGCAAGTGTGCCTGTTTAACTACGCTCCTCCATGAAGGTGCGACTGATTGTTCAGTGTAGGGGAGTGGTAGCCCTTAGAGGAAACCCAGTTATTGATGGGTGGGTTTTTAAAATTGTTTACTTTCAGAGATGCCTTTTGTATAGAAGTTCCCGTTTTTGAAGGAGTGCTGAGTCCTGCTACAAATTTATAACATGGAAGTGAAAGTGGTTTGTGTTTTCCCTTGCATTGACCCTCTACCATTTTAGGAAATGAATAATCTATAACTGTTCAGTGGCATTTATATAGTTTTGAATATTTAAAGAAGGAAGTATAAGAGAGAGATTATAATCTGTGGACCCACAACAAAATAAAAGTGACATTTAATCACATGTTTATGGCTGTTTTTTTCCTTTAAGATTTATAATCATGCATTATGGCAAGATTTTAGAACAGGCTGGAGATTAAGAGGAGAAATCTAACATAGCTGAGGGACTAGATTTGAAGAGGCTGTTTTGTGGCATTAATAAATTATACACATGCACACACTTGTGTGCGTGTGTATATCTGCATCTAAAATAGGCTACCAAAAGGGTAACTCTTGCAGTAAAAATAAATGCCATTTTTAAGATTTAACATTGATATGCATCATACTTCTGTGGACCAAAGGTAATTTTAGCTGATAATGCCGGAACATTATCTTGGATTGGATTTATATCTCAGTCTTTTAATCAATTTGTTGTACTCACTCTGACTATAGTTTAAAATGTTGATCTGTTTGAAGAGAGGTATTTTGTTTTTCTTAAGGCAACATTATATAGCTAGATATAGTTGGGGCCAAAAATCTGTTTTCTAATTCTTTCCTGGCACTTTAAGATTAAGATTTAAGATTAAGTGGGGGAAGGCACTACATGTATGTGTACATCTTTAATTGATGGAGCCATTGGTTAAAAGAGGACAAATTTGCTTGCTAGCATAGCATGAATTAAAAAAAAATCTCTTCATAAAACTACCAGTGTTTCTCTTTTTTGAACTATGTATATATAATAATTTGCTTAAAAACTAAGTATCTAATAAAAGGGCCAGGCAGTGGAAACCAATTACCTCTTGGAAATCCAATTAAGTGTTATTATTTTTTGCCTCTAGGTGAAAGCTTCCATTTAGTATCTACATGCTTTCTGCATTGGAAGAACCAATGTATTTATTTAAACAGTGATTTTTCTGGCAAGTTCCCCTTGGTATGATAATATTAAAGGTACATGGAAGAGCGATAGGATTTAAAATTAAGAAATTGGTTTTTGGTATTGGTTATGGCTGTGTGTGCACATGCACAAAAATGCTGTTGAAGGATTTATTTTACCAGCTCAAATGGTGTCAGGGATAAAGACTTTTTGAGACTACAAGGATTTTCTCATTATTGAAACAATGCTTATTCATTATAATCCTTATAATTTATTATAAGAAAAATAGAGAAAAACCTTATTAAATTAATACTGCCTATCCAAGCAATTCATCCTGATATAGTTTGACACCAAGAAATTAGAATGAAAAGTTGATGGACCATAATCTAACTTTGGTTTTAAATTGGAATGTGAATAAGGCAAGCACAGCAAATTGAATTCTGGTCTAAACTCCATTTACTGATTGTATTCTACAAATTGTGAATTCAAGGCTCTCATTCTGTTTGGCATAAAATCCATATTTCTTTGGTACTGATATATAGCTCAAAATAAGTCTGAACAATCTAAGTACAGATGGTCCTCAACTCTTAACCATTTTAAAGTGATTTACAATGGCATTGAAAAAACTGACATTGGTCATCACACTTATAACCATTGCAGCATCCTCATTGTCACATGATCAGAATTTGAGTACTAGCAACTAACATGTATTTACTATGAAGCAGTGGACAATCTGTGTCTGAAGTGAACTTTTTTATTATAGAACACAAATATTGTCATAGAGATGTGCAGAGTTGAGTCTTCCCAACTCTGTTTAGAATATGAAACACCTATGAAATAATTTGATTTTAGAATTTGAGAAATTTTTCAAACATCAGAGGTTTTGAGATTACAACACTTTCTTGACAGGACTGTTTGACACTTGAAGTGGAGTAGTTTATTCTTAGAAAAATATGTTTCAAATTCAAAATAATTCACTTTAAAGCCTTTTGCACACCACTGTATGTATATATTGCATGTACATGGCCAAGATTGTTAAAGCATGATTTGCATAAGACACTCAGACATCCTCCAACAAAGAATAGATGTTTGGTATTAAATAAACAGACCCTATTAAAAAAAAGCAAAAAGCAAAAAAAGCCACTTGCTTCTAATGATATTACATATCTCCAACATCCTCCTCCTTTCTGGTTCTTGGATAATGAAAAAATTAAATTACAACATTTAGATCCTGATGGACAAATAATGTGTAGAATTGGATACTTCTGTCTTGCCTTCAACAGGCAAAGTAAATTGCAAATATTCATAAAGACTTTCATAACTTTGTTAGTGAAAACCTTAAGAAGTTTAGTTGATGTTTCTTTTAATGTATGATAAGTAATGAATTGGAGATCTGATTCTTTGTTGGTGCTTTCTCAGGCTGTGATATTATTTTCTGTATTATCTTCTAAGACCACAGAACACCATGAACTATGATATGTAAGAAACAAACAAACAAACCCCAAACACATAGGTATAGGTAGTCCTCAATTTACAATCACAATTACGGTAGAACCAGATTTTCTGTTTTCGTTTTTCCAGATTACATGACCCACTGCAGTTGTTAAATAAATCATGCAATTTTAAGTGAATCTCGCTTCACCCATTGACTTTGCTGGTTGGAAGCCTACAGGGAAGGTTACAAATGGCAATCACATGACCCCAAGATGTTGTAACCGTTGTAAATGCTTGCCAGTTGCCAAGTCCCCAAATTTCAATCATGTGACTATGGGGATGCTGCAAACTTTGTAAGCACTGGGACTGGTTGTAAGTCATTTTTTAAATGCCATTGCAACTGTCGATGGTCGCTAAGTGAAGGGTTGTAAGTTGAGGATTATCTGTAGTAAAATCTGACTCTGAAGAGGCATTGGTTTTGTCAGAATGGGGTTTGGGTCTCTATTTTTACTTCTACCAAACTCAAGACATCTTAGAGTAAAGCAGTAAGGATACCAAATCTGTGCTACAAAAAACTAGGTGACCATAGATGACAGGAACAAGAGTTTTCTGTGTCATTTTGCTGCCATGTACTAGTTCAGATTTTTGCAGCCCAAACTAAAAGCCTAAAACACCAAAATGAGCAGGTTTGATTATAACTCCTTGGAAATTCTGTCCTCCAAAGATCCTCTGCCTTGCAGCTAAGTATTCTGGGTTCTCACCTGGGACA
This sequence comes from Naja naja, assembly GCA_009733165.1. Classification (NCBI taxonomy): domain Eukaryota; kingdom Metazoa; phylum Chordata; class Lepidosauria; order Squamata; family Elapidae; genus Naja; species Naja naja. The sequence goes on along the minus strand of CM019154.1, from coordinate 21,376,082 downwards.
AATGTTTGAATATATGTCTTGATATGATCTGCATAGCAGGATGACCTTCCGCATCTTTTGTAGCTGGGATTTGGATGTCAAGCAATAAATGAATACAAGAAATTGACAGCTTGAAATACTCAGAATAAAGCAAAGAACACGAATATATGGCATTCACCCATACACCCACTTAGCAATATTAAATCCTAATGTTACATTGTTTTGCTCTGGCAACTAATTTTAATCAACCATATCTAGTGACAAATTAGAAATCTGTACAACTAAATAACAAACTGCATTATCCTAAATGGTGTAGTTTTGAAGGCAGCCATAAAAAATTATTGGCAATAAGTTTGGGAATGTTAAAGGAAATATTTAATATTGGGAATTAATTTTAGCGTCATGCAATGATAGACATATCCTATCAGTAGTTTTTTTAACATTTATGAAAAATATTATTGATCCTAGTGACTAAAACCAGAACAAGTTTATTCAGAGGTAGAAGGCTGTAACTGGTAGATAGCTGCTTCTTGCAGGCAATCACAATAATGACCTCATTTTAAATTTCCAAGGGATATGTGGCTAGCAGTTACAAGATCAAGTCAGAGATGGTTCTCAACTTTTGTATATAGAAAAGAGATATTAAAATTTATTTTACTAAAAAAGTTTAAGAATTTGTAAACAAATTGTAAACAGAATGAATAAGAATCAAATAATAAACACTATATAAAGGAAAGCTCTTGCATTCCTATGTTCCATTAGATATTTTTCAGAATTTTCTATTGTATCATCTCAATCACCTAGCTTGATTTTCAGAGATCAACAAAATAGTTTTGATCCTTTCTAAAGTTATAAACTGTTGAAGGACAGGTAATGTGCTGTTCTGCAACCAACCAACTTCCTGATGGATTAATTATGTATAATTAAAGTCTTCTACAAATAGAATGGATATCCATTCAGATACAATATCTGACTATTGGCATTGGCATCCCTATCTTACTGCTGTTGTCACATTTTTAGTCTAAAATATAAATTCAGTTGGCAATGCACGACCACTGTTTTAACTGGAGTAGAATTAATATTCATATACTTATGTAGTCCCTCCCTAGCCCAAAGCAGTACCTTTTCATTCTTTTAAAATGGTAATAAGCAGACCCAGGGCTGCTTTCTGTAAGAGGAGATAAAATGCTGCTTCTAGCATTGACCTGGGATCATATAATGTAGTTGGGTTTAACATTTTGGGTAAATCAGACAATAATTATAATTAAATTATAATTATATAATTTAAATTCCTGCTGAATACTTGGTTCTTCACACAGTCCCTCCAGATATGAATGTTGGAAAAGTGTTCTCCCCCTTTTAATGAATATGTTTTAAAATTATTTTAAATATTGTTTTACTACATTCTTATTGTAAATCTCAATATATTTGGCTTATGAAGTAATATATGCACTTATTTCTTTAATACTTAACAAATTAGTACAGAAACTAGATGTTGTTATATACTTGAATCATGGTTAGCTCAGTGTGTGAAACCTGACATGGTTTCCCTCTAATTTAGTGAAGAGCTCCCAAAAGCATCTGTAAGTAAATAGCTGCCCATAGAGCAGAGCAAAAAATGGTTTTGTCTAAAGCCTTGTTCTCTCAAGAAAAAACTAACACTGGTAGATCACATGCTGATATAAATGGTGCCAAAGAGCACTAGATAAGCCATTATTTTCATCTTCTTTTGACTCTTGTCTTTATATCATACCTAGCAGGCTGCCACAGGGGAAAAAAACAGAATATCCTTATCAGAGTAATCTGCAATGTTTTTTCTAATTCTAATTCATTACATGAAATGGAGTTAACTTTAGAAATTATTTCAAAGAAGAAAGAATTTTGGAGAAATGCTTTGGGCAGATAGTTGCATTTTTGCCCTGAGTTAGCTGCAAAATAGTCAAGGAGTATGTCTGAATGTAGTGCAAAAGAGAAAATGATTATCTGTCCACTGATCTGCAGTCTGAGTTTCTACATTTGAACTGAAAATATCACAAAAGAATTTGTCCATGAGTTTTTTCAGTAATGAGAAGTCACCAGTTAAGTAGGTTGTTCAAAAATTGTTGGGGAATTTCTTCTTCCCCTGGAGAAATTGTTCACCCAATTTTCTGCCCCAATTAATGGTGGTTAGATACCTTTTGGAAGTAAGCTATAAGAGCTGTTTCTAGCTGTAAAGTCTGCAACCTCCTACAGAACATACATAGGAATATTGAGGGGAGTGCCATAATATTCCAAAGTATTTGAAGGAAGAAGTGTGTGATTATAACTCTTCATAAAAGTATGCGAAGAAATGCTAATGAGGATATCTTTATGCTACATTGTCATTTTTACATTGTGACTGCTTGAATTGCATGTAAAATCTATTCCCAACAAGCAGTTTAGTGTACCAGTCTAGGGCAGGTTTCTCTAATGTGGCATCCTCAAGAGTATTAGAGTATAACTCCTCACCTCATTAAGGATACCTAGAAGATAAATAAACATTACTGTTCTTAAAATCTAATTTTAATATGTCCTCGTCCCTTGCTCCCTTAGTTATTTCATACTGGATCTAGTTTTGGGTAATAAATTCATAAAATTAATTAACACGTCCTGCTGGAGTTTAATTCTTTGCATCTATTACTGATTTTTATGTGCTGAGGGAATGCAAGTACATTTAGCAGCGAAATGTTTCAAACCAAAAAGTTAGTTGGTATATTATGCATTATATTTAATGCAATGGGTGAAGAGAGATCAATAGCTCTATATCTTAGAGAGAGAGAGAGAGAGATAATAGGAGTAATTGCTTGGGTTTTTCCCCTTGAAGAGAGCAAGGTACAGAGTACAGAGTACAGAGCATTGTAAAGCAAAAAGGAGGGAAGATGCAGCCATTTTTCTTGTCCAAAAACAGCACTTCAGCAGAAAAGTCTCTTGGTCTGCTGCCTAAAGACCTGGTTCTTTTCTACTGTAATGAACTCTTTGGGTTTTTTTTACTTTAGGGTTTTAATGTTTCCCAACTTTGCCAAATTTAAGATATGTGGAATTATGGGAGCTGAAGTTTTCATATCATAAAGTCATTAAGATTGAGAAACACTGCCTTAATATTGTGTGAATCCATTAATTATTATTTGCATTGTATAGTTTATTGCTTAGTGTTATTGTAATTCTGTGGCTCTTTTTCCCTACTCTGTTAAGGGTTAACTTGATTTGTTTCCCATAGTAGCTTTGGAGAGGCTTACTTTAAACTCTGGTTTGTCCGAGATTCTCCTAGTTTTGCACTTCAGTCTTTGTGATTAAAGAATTTCTGAAAAGTAGAATGGCATAGATTCACAAAAGAGGAGCATAAGCCTAGCTGTCTGTCATGATTCTCTCTCCTTTGTCTGGCAAAAGAAGAACAAGTTGAAATAGCAGGACCTGTATCCAGGCGTGGGATTCAAATTTTTTAACAAACCGTTCTGTGAGCGTGGCTTAGGTGGTGGGCGTGGCCATGTGACTGGGTGGATGGGGCGTGGTGGTCATGTTATTGGCTGGGCGTGGACAACTCAACATCACTCATATCGAGGCACACATCTCCTTGCCTGGCCTCTCGTGACTGTGGGGATGCTGCAACAGTCTTAAGTGTGAAAAATGGTCACAAATCACTTTTTTCAGTGCCGTTGTAACTTTGAATGGTCACTCCACACAAGCAAAGTGCCGGCAAAGGAGGAAAAAGAACTCCAGAGAAGTTCCAGAGACAGGAAGTCTAGTTCTGCCAAGCATGTAACACGGGTTAACAGAGAGGCAGTTTCTGTAAGCAACACCAGAATGTTTCCTTCCTGCCTTCCTTACAGGATTAGGCCAGTAATTTCTTCTAACAACTGGTTCTCCGAACTGCTCAGAATGTTAACAACCGGTTCTAGTGAACAGGTGCAAACCTGTAGAATCCCACCCCTTCCTGTATCCTCACTTATCTGGGAAGCCATGGTTTAACCACTGAAATCACCAAGGAAAATACAGTCTTAATAGGGCAATAGACAATTGTTTATTTACCTGTGAGATAATAAGATTTAAGATTGTAAGCAAATAATCCAAAATTTTGGAGTTTATGCTGTATTTCCATGGAAATCGTTAAGTCTGTTTTGGAATTGAGCCAGTATTTTCTAGGGCTTGCTTCTGCCCCAGATGTAGGCTTTGAATGTTTCATATGGGAAGGTAGGCTCTGCAGTGTACAAGGCTAAGGACTTTCAAGAAGTGCGCAATACCAGACTGCCTTAGGCTGATATATTTAGTCTGCCCTGGATCAAAGAATGAGTGGCATTCCTCTCCCTTACATTTCATAAGAAATAACTCACCGAGAATTTGACATTGACATATATTGTTTGCCATGTAATATGTAAATCTTTTAGTAGTAGCAAAACCAGATGTTTGCTATCACCAAAAAGCTAAAAGATGACTGAATTACTATTCCCTCAATTTTTGGAGAATCTTGCAAAACATTTATTCCTCTATGTCTGAATTTGTCTTTTAGGGTACTTTGTGATTTGTTTAATGAAGATTATTGAATAAGTTCCCACTCGCTACTTTTACACATTACACTGTGACTAAATCAGATGCAAATATGGTTGAGTTCATACAACAAGCAGCCAAAACAAAACAAACCATATCATGGATTTGCATGTTGCACTTGTCTAATTTCCAAACAGACATCTAATCTGTGAATGGTGAGGATGAAGATGGTTGTCAGCTATGAAAGTAAAAATAATTAAAAAGAACTAATTGCTTTTAATAAGTGTGGCTGTATCTTAGAATGCAAAGTAAAGATATGCCTAATTGGGAAGGAGAGTGCTTAAGATATAAGAGCCATCAGGTTAGGGTGGAGGTATGCTAAGTTATTGAGAGTCAAGGTGCATACAAGTTTAATAAATTATGGCTGTCTGTACAGTCAGCCAGGTGTTTAGATTGGATTTGGCATTTTTGTCCAACTGAGTCTTTCCCAAGATCTAGGCCAGACAGATGGTGTTTGATGGCATTAAAGTATTATTACAGGATGTAAGCATTTCCAAGTAAAGTTGTCTTTTGCAGCTGATTAATGGTGGTTTTGTCAATGCCAATGATGTTCATGTGATACTGTAGATGTTTTAGAATTGCACCTAAGGTACCTATTATTTAATATTGTAGTATTGTTATTCCCTGATGATGAGATGGGGAAAGACAGAGAAGGGAAGTTTAGGTGCATTTTGCAACTGTCTTCCCCAACCTGTTGTTTCTCAGATGTTTTGGGTCTGGAATTTCTTCTTAGCCAACATTAAACAGGAAACATTTTTGCACACATACATTGTATAGCTCCCTAGTGTTCTCACAGCCTGGCTCATCCCTTACTATTTTTAGAGAGATTCTTCCTTTGTACTATTAATACAGTAATTATTAATGATAGTGAATCAACAGAGTTATTATGAACTGAATTATCTCACGAATTACATTAATGTTGTTGCAGCTTCTTATCAAAATTACTATGAACTAAAAAAAATCCTGCTGCTAATTTAATTTTCCACTGACAGCAAATCTCTCATTCCAGGAGACAAATCCTCCCACCATGTCATCTGACCAGACATCTCAATCTACAGTACCACCTCTCCACTCTCCAAAGTCACCTGTGTGGCCTATTTTCCCATTCAACAGAGAGGGAAGCCGGATTTGTGAGAGGGGCACTCACCTTCTTCGGGACCTACCCAGCCCTCTTCCCACAAAAAGAACAAGGACTTACTCCGCGTAAGTATCCAAAATTGACCAGAATTATGGATTTTTGCTTTAGAATTTGATGACATGGAGCCTATTAGCTGAGGCTGGAAAAAGTGAGGAATTGCAGTCATAATTGTATCTCTGTCCCTGTTCCAGGTGCATGTAGTTCTGGTCTCTTTCTCCCTGATTCTCTACACATTATGATCCTAGAGAAAGAGTTGAACCTTGCAGTGCTGCTTTTTTGATAACTTTTTGATTATTCAGTTCCCCACACAATGAGAATATCAAAACAAAACAGAAATGAAGAAAATTGGATGCCTTTGAATTGTGGTGCTTGAAAAAAATGTTTGAGAATACTTTGATCTGCAAGAGGAACACATTATTCAATAGTAGAAGTAAAAACTGAATTACTCACTTGCAATATTAATAATGAATCTGAAAGCCTATATTTTGAACACATAATGTGAAAGCATCAATCATTGGATAAAAGCTATCAGAAGTCAGGTTGGCTAAATATTAATATTGAAGATACAAACATTAAAATAATTCAAAGTAGTAGCTGGCAACAGATCCTGATGTAGCCTGCTCCATTGGCAGCATTTCCTGGGTGGCTAACTGGTTGGAGCCTCTCCCCTGGAACTGGGACAAGAAGGAGCCCTGAAGGGGATGGCTGGGAAATGTAGTTCACAGTAGGAGAGAAGGACAAAATGGAGGAGCTGAGGAAAAAGGGATTGAGAGGGAGTGAAAAAAACAAAGCTGTTACTAGGTAAAGAGGCTGCACTTCTTTGGAAAGAGAGCAAGATTGCCACCCCAAGGAAGAGAGGACAACTATATCTGGGCCTAGAGACTGAATCCTGGCTGCCACAAGAGGGAGGCTCCTTAGGTCTCTATCTGGTCCCACAGAGGGCATGTTTTTGAGGTAGCAGGATTGGTGAGGGATCATTTGTCCAAAAAGGACAGTCTTTGGGGGAATTTTTAGTTGAACAACATTGTCCACCACAAGTTTAATGTTTTATATTATTGGGTTGTTTCTTGATTTTTATCTTAATGGCCATTATTTTTAAATGGCAATAACTCCCTCCATGTGGATTGGTGTGTCTGGGCCATGTAGGGCTGGTCACCTAGAAAGGGATAGAAGGGCCTGATTGCCAATGGCCCTTTTGGGGGGAGCCACTGGCAAAATGATGTCCATTAGCTCATGAAAAATACAAAATGACTGAATGACAATAGTGAATCCTGAAGAATCTAATTTATAGAATGCATTGTTGAAATAGTATAAACATCCTGAGATTAGAAACATGTACACCTGTGAATCTCCAGATATTGAATTCTAGGTACATCTCCATAAGCCATAGCTAACATGGCCAATGGTGAAAGGTTAAATTAATTAACCATTAATTAATTAAATATTAATATTAATTAATGAAATAGCTTAAATTGCACAAAACCTGGAGAGCACATGGTATATATCCTTGTAATGCTCAATATCAGAAGTAGTTAAAAAAATCTAGGGTAATATGTTGGCTGGGCTTACAAGAGATATATCAAATATGTTTTCAGTGTTGCCTATTATAGCATAATTACTCTTTGTTTATATTTTACTCACTTTAAACATCCTTCTCATGAAGAAGCAAGATTGCATATTTTTAATGCAGGTAATACTTCATAAGCAAGAATGGAGGTTTTTAAGAAGAGATTGGACAACCATTTGTCTGAAATGGTATGGGCTTTCCTACTTGAGCAGGTGGTTGGACTAGAAGACCTCCAAGGTCCCTTCCAACTCTGTTATTCTGAATACCAGAATAGCTGAGCTTAATTTTCATTCCCCCCCCCTCTTTTTTTTCTAGGACGGCTCGTGCTTCTGCTGGTCCCATCTACAAAGGTGTATGTAAGCAGTTTTCACGCTCCCAGGGCCATGGTTTCATCACCCCAGAGAATGGCACAGAAGACATATTTGTACATGTTTCTGAGTGAGTTCTGTGGGGAAGGAACATTGATGTACCACTTGATCTAGTGATTTAGTGGCTTATGTATTTATTTATTTATTACTTTTATTGTCAGAATACAATATGTGTATAATGAGATTGGCTGAGACTCCCTTCGTGCACCCCCCCTCAACACAACTCACAGTGAGGACAGAAGTCCCTAACCCAGTCCCAATCTTATTATACTATGTGATCTTGTTGCACAATGCGCTGGCCCCGAAAGTCTATCATACTACGTTGACATGAAGTTATTTTCTGTTCAGAAGTCTGACAGCCCATGGGTAGAAACTGTTCTTCAGCCTGTTGGTGTGGCTGGCTATGCTTCTGTATCTCCTACCCGATGGTAGGAGAGTGAAGAAGTGCTGACCCGGGTGTGAGTCCTCCCTGAGAATTTTCCTCACTCATCTAAGACAGCGAGCCCTAGCGATAAGTCAGGATCCCTATTTTCTTTCTCCATCCCAACTTCCATTATTGACATTATTATATTCTTATGCATTACGTGTTTTTTCACATATAGATACTTCCTGCTTCTTTACATACTCCAATACAATAATCACTTATATACATATATGTTGCAGTCCTTCCATTTCAATTTCTATAAGGAAATACTGTTCTCCAGAAACTTTCTGTTGAGTCAGTTGTGGCAGGATAAAGGTTTACTAACACGTGTACATATTTGGGGTATGCAGAGCAGTCAATTTGTCCTCCTTGTTTTGAGAAATTGTAAGGTAGCTCAATCATTGCATTGGTAAAGAATGCCAGTTGGAGAGCTGTTCAGGTGATCTAATGCCTGTCTAATGGGATAGACTCCCCAAATTAAAAAAAAAGTCAGTGCAAAGATCATAGTCCCATCACAAATGGTCCCATCAGTATTCCTTATCAATCAACGTGAGGAAAAGTATGATTGGTTCTGAAGGCACTTTCACAGCAGGTGAATGAATGGCACCTAATGGTGTGGACAAACAATATTTGGACCAAAACTTATGCAAACCAGATCAAGATGAAAATACACTTTAGAAAAAAGCGTATAGACATTCTTATTGTAGTATAGTATATGTAGTTTAGACATTCTTTTTTATATCAGCCAAGTACATATAAAGAACGGCTAAGAGGCTGAATTATCAATGCTTTCTCTTAGAAAGGAGCAGAGGTTTCTTGTGATATGTCAGCAAAATGGGGACCCTAACCCATCAATTGGCCCATTCATGACAGTGAAGCACATTATGTCCCAGAAGACTGGTTATGCCAACTCCTAAAATGGCCAGACATCATCTCTTCCATCCCCACTGATTACTTGGAATCAGAAGGCTGCAACTTTATGCTTGAAAAATAAATGGAAATATCTCCTACGTTCTAATTTTCTAGCCACCACAGTGGAAAACATTTTTTTTAATTTATTTATTTATTTATTTATTTATTTATTTATTTATTTATTTATTTATTTGGGCTTATAGGCCACCCTCTCTCCCGAGGGACTCAGGGCAGCTTACAATAAAAAAACAAGAATACAAATATTAAAATAGAATTAAACTAAGCCCAATAAAATTTAAAACCCGATTAAAACTAAAATTGATAAAAAACCCCACCCCCACCCCATTCAGTCCAGGCAGGCCTGTTGAAACAACCAAGTCTGTAGGTCGCGGCGAAAGGAACGGAGCTCAGGGACCAACTGGAGCTCCAAGGGGAGCTGATTCCACAGGGTGGGTGCTCCCACAGAGAAGGCCCTACCCTTGGGCGCCGCCAACCGACAGTGTCTGGTTGACGGCACCCCCAGGAGGCCCTGCCTGTGGGAGCGTACAGGGCGATTGGAGGTCGACGCTGGCAGGAGACGCTCCCTCAAGTACCCTGGACCCAAGCCATGGAGGACTTTATATGTGATGTAATTTTGGCTTATAGAGCTATCATGTTATTTGATATGCCCATAAACAATAATACAAATGAGTCTTATGGCATCTGGAACAGGTTAAGAACTACTGAGATTCTTATAAGAGGTCTTGGAAAAAAAGGACTTAGCAGCTAATACAGTACATAGGCAGCTGATGTTGATGAGGAACATTACTATGTGGTCATTCTTACACATGCTGCTTCTGCAAAGTTGCAAGATTTCTCTCTCACTGATCATTCACCATTTTCTTTTATCAGTTCTTTGAACTCTAGTAATTGCTCTCTTTGAACTCACAAAATCCCATTAACCTCATCTTCTGGAAGACAGCCTTTCTGGTAGTCTCAGCTTCAGTTAGGTGGGTTGGGGAACTAGGTCCTTTTCTGAAACAGGGAAATCTATGTATTCTATCAAGACAAGGTGATACTAAGAGCAGATCCCTGGTCGGCCCATATCCCAAATCCCAAGAACACAAAGAAATCTCTCATTCTACTGAAAGGAGATAAATTCAGTGGCAGTTCAACAGATTAAAGGTCAAATTAAGTATTGTCCTGTGTTTACTAACTGTTATACATTGTTCTTTCATTTTTGAGAATCTATGATACCATCAAGAGATTTTTGTTGTTGTTGATACAGTGAATTATTCAACAAAGAAATTGAATTACACTCAGATCAGTTAGTATATTCAGAAATCAGTGTATATGATTGAAAATAGGGATTTCCACAGGGCAGGAAGAAATCTTGCTGTACATTTTGTAGGTAGAGGAAGTTGAATTAACCATTTCTGTTGTCATATTTGGGTGGCTAAAAGGTGCTTCATAATAAATGCAGTAGAAAATGTTATTAAAAATAAATTTGGGCTAATATTCCAAACCATAACATTTTAATTCTGCTATGATGGCAGAACTCTTCCTAAATTAGAGTGCTACAAAATGCATCATGTTTGGAGGAATGTAATTCACATCCTGTTATGATGTTTAATTTTATACAGTTTTCTTTGATTGTTCTATATGTTAGTTTTTTAGCAATTGCTTATTTAAATTCTGGTGCACTGAAGCTTCCTAAAGGGAATGCAGTTGTTTTAAAATTTGCTATGCCTTGTCTGATAAGTTTTAATTACATCAATTTCTTTCTACCATATTTTTATTCAGGGCTCTGAAATGTTCCTTCTTTTTCTTTTTCAGCATTGAGGGGGAATATGTCCCGGTAGAAGGAGATGTGGTCACATATAAAATCTGTCCCATCCCACCAAAGAATCAGAAGTTCCAGGCTGTGGAGGTGGTGCTCACTCATTTAGCACCACATACAAAGCATGAAACATGGTCAGGCCAAATAATTGGCTCATAAACTACTTCTTGAGCCTGCAGGAAGTAGAGTTGAATGATATGGTGGGTGGTGGAATTACTGGAGCAATGAAAGAGCCAGGCTGGCAATTTTTGTTTGCTGTGTGACATATTTGCAACTTTATCTTGTCTTTTCTAAGATCTAATCTTAGTTTGTAAATGTGCTTTTTTGTTATAGAAGGGCAAGCAAGAAGTGGAAAAGTGTTGCTGGATAGAGTTACACTTAAGTTATGAATATCCAATAGGGCGAAAGAAATCTACTATCAAAGTAGTACATGTTGGCCACAATGATGTTTATCTGGTCCTATTCTAAACAAATTAGTAATGAAATTGTCTATTATCCTATCCCTTTAACAAAAAATTCCCTTCCATCTTCAGCAGAGGTTGTTGCATTGTTATTATGCACCCTTCTCAGCCAGAACAGGCATTCAGTGAAATAGTATTTTTCAGGGCACAGTTCTATATGGTCCAAACATGGTGAAGCTGTCATTCTTTCAGAGTTTTCTAAATCACCTACAGGAATGCTTCAAGTTTTTGTTTTGTTTTTTGGGGTGTTGTGTGTATTTCTTGTATAATCATATGCAAAGAAAGAACCTATGGGTTTGCTTCTGCATATGGACCACACTTCTCTACATTTCTATTTATCTTTGGCTGAGTTTGAGATCAGTGGCTTGGTTACCACTATTGTGTATATAATTGCTATAGCTTCAAGTCTACTTTCAAAAACACTTCATGCACAGGGTCTGAAATAATTATGCAGTAATCCAATGGAATATAACACTAAGGAAGGAGCATTTCTAAAGATAAATTAATAACTCACTATGAAATTTTGTTCAGATATGCCTAAAATGGGGGAGGGATTTTTTTGGTCTTATAAAAGATGTTGCCAAAATCAGGATCTTCTGCTTGTGGTTATACAAGCAAATAATTCTTTGCTGGAGGTAGCTGAAGAACTTTTCTAAATGTATTAATCTCAAATTGACTTTAATTTTTTCCATGTGCACCACAGTGGTCCGTCCCAGGTAGCCTGAACTGTAGCAGTATCTTGCTTCCAGACTGTTGTGATATACGTTCAGATTATAACAAATAACTTTTCTTATTTTTTCTTTGAATTGTAAACTAAGTTGCATCTGTTTTTTAAAAGGGTAGCAAAATATAATACAGGAATGGTAATATATGATCTTCCATTAATTGCAATTAAAAGTATGTGTCCAAGTGTATTCTAGAATTCAGCCTCTACTCAAATGTGTTGTTTTGCTGACATTGTACTTTTCATATAAAGTGTTAAGTATTGCCCATGATTGCATTTGTGTCTACTAAAAGTAATACTTAATAATAAAACCCCTGCAGATGAAGCTTTCTTTGTTAGAAGATTATATTATTATTAACATTAAAGGGACTAGAATTGTCTTCCTAACATAGTGTGTCCAGATATTACTGGAAAGTGCAGTTCCAACTCATTTGGTCTGTATTATGCTAGAAAAATCTGAAGTAAAATCACCAGGAAGCATCTGTTTGATCCTCTTATATTATGAATGATAGTTTCTGGCCATGAAGATCTGCTTGAAAAATAGCGTCTTTGTTTATTACACTTTCACAGATGTAGGTTTCAGTATTATCTGTATGTAATTGCACTTCTGAATATTTTTCACAACAAATTTCCTCAGAATGGATGTTTAGGCTAATTCTCCCATTCTCCCTTCTGTTGTTCAAACTTCAACATTTTAATGATTATCCTCTATGTGACTGGAGAATGAGGATTATGTGTAGAAGAGATAAAGAAATGTTCAGCAGAAGATTAATGGGTAGTATTAAATAAATGGTAACTAGTAGTATTGTCCTTCAGTTGTTCCAATTCTATCCAGTCTTTCCCCCAACATCTTAATTCCCCAGGATATACAGGGTCTTGTTTAAAAGCACAATATTGATTTAGATGCATTAAGAAGAATTTCCCAGGATACCATGTACATTCTCAGAACTTGCATGGAATTGTCAGGCAGTCTAAACTGTATGGTCTGCGGAGTTGAAAGCATATGGGCAGTGCCACACTGAAGTTGCATGATCTTGGAGAGAAAAGATGTACATGGATAGTAAGTTTTTAAATTAATGCATGGAAGCAAGCACTGTACTTTTAGGAATTACACTTAGTGGGTATGTTTAAGTAAATGAAGTAAGTAAGAATGTGGGAGATGAGGATTTAGTGAAGCTCTCTTGAATGAGATGAGGAAGTCTGAAAGTAGAGCCTATAGCATAATGGTACTGCAGTATACTGGAATAAATCTGGTGTCTATAAAATATATGCTTTTTGTATTTGGGATGTATTTCCAGTGTCCTTAATGAGTTTGTGTGTGTGTGTGTGTGTGTGTGTGTGTGTGTGTGAATGTCTGTCCAACATAATTTTACTGTTCCTATTTGTGGGAGTTTAACCCCTTCGATCTTTTACAAACTTGCACTTAGGTGTGGGGTGAGACAGAGGGTTCAGGATAGGCTGTTGCTCTGTAGAAATAGACATAGAAATAGAAAACAGCCTAATGCTCATATTTAGTTTTCAAGGGGGACACCCCACTTAGATAGTTTAATTCTACAGTATACTGCCAACCTAGATTTATGGCAAATTTCATGCAAGGTAGCCAGAGGGCGTTGAATTCCACTCTATTTATATTTCAACCCGAAAGATTAAAGGGAAAGCCGTCATAGCTATAAGGATTTGGGGACTTCCAAATTATACCAGAATTAGCTGTAAGGATGCCAGTGTTTTTCAAACTTGGCAACTCTAACATGTATTTCACATCCCAAATTTCCATAGCCAGTCTGAGGAATTCTGGGACCTGAAGTCCATATGTTAAAGTTTCCAAGTTTTAAGAACATTGGTATAATGCAACCTTTCCCAACTTAGTTCCCTTCTGATTTGCTAGGGCTACAACTCCTGAAAAGTCATATTGTGTGGAAATTCTGGGAACTGCCATTTCAATACACTTGGAGGGTGCCAAGGTAGAGAAGGCTTTCTTACAATTCTTTCTTGGATGGATGTTACACTACAGAAATTCTGCGCTACGGTGGTGCAGTGGTTAGAGTGCAGTACTGCAGGCTACTTCTGCTGCCTGTTGGCTGCCTGCAATTTGGCAGTTAAAACCTCACCAGACTCAAGTTTTGACTCAACCTTCCATCCTTCTGAGGTGGGTAAAATGAGGGTGCAGATTGTTGGGAGCAATATGCTGACTCTGTAAACCGCTTAGGGTTGTAAAGCACTGTGAAGCGCTATATAAGTCTAAATGCTATTGCTACAGCTCAGTTTTTAAAATATTCTCCTATAAACCCGATATGGGTAGAAATGGAGTGCAACTTTAAGAAAAGTTCTAGCCTAGTTCTTCCTGAGTTTGTTTCTTCATATAGGCAACTTAAAATGGTACCCTGACATTCCCCCCTGTTCCCAATATGCTGCTAATTAACATATTCCAAGAAGTTTCTGTATGGATTTATTATAACTGATATAAGAGGTAAGAAACGAGTTCTTTCCAAGCAAAGCTATAAAAAGGTTGGTTAAGCTCATTCTGTGGGACATTATTGTTCCCTTGTTCCTGAAATGTCCTCATTATGTCAGTAACAAATGATATGACTATTCCGCCTCCTTCAATTAAAAATCCAAATAAAACATTCCCAATGGTCTATTTTGAAAGAAAACTCCATACATGCAGGAGAAAATAAGAGAATAGTGATTTTGAAATTATCATTCATCTGTATGTAGATATATAGGGAGAATTTTTCTGGACTTTTCCATGAGATGCAGCAGCTGCTTTTAAGTCCAATGAAGTGAGGATCTGAAGGCAGCCATTTTCCTTTTGCTGTATGAGACATGTTTCCTGTGACAGTCGGAGGAATTTCCTGCACACATGTAACACCAGCAGCTTCCTATCTCCCTCCTTGATGGTGCAATACCAGTGGGAGTGCCACAAAACTGTGACTTCTGAGAAAGCTTTTAATTCTTTCTGAAATAACCTTGTTATCTATAATGTGTCTGTGTTCTAACAACTTTTTGTGTGGTTCTTGCCTCTTTAATCCCATGTTGATCTTTGTAACACTGGCAATAAATCGTTAAAGTGACTTTCCAAGAGTCTTCCCTGTTCTGATTTTTTTTTCATTTCACAATGGTCTTTTGAAATGACAATGTCTAAGGATTTTGAGTAAAGGGAATGGGGTAGCTGTTCTGAGAATTTGTGATGCATAGATGAAGTATACTAGTCTGCTGGAAACTATTGTTTGATTAGCAACATAATGCACGCAGTCCATTTAGGGTGAGCAGTTTTTGCACTCTAGTCATTGGTAAACTACAGCTCTTTTCACTGTATGTTTTTGGCTGTGGTGTTTAATGAGTTGGCATTGAACAACTTCTGGAATGTTTTAGTTTTACTTAGCAATGAATTCAGATTACTGAACCATCTAGCCCAGTATTAATAGTAGCTTTCCTAGGTTTAAATGAGGCACTTTCTCTTACTCTCTGCTACTTTTAAGTTTGTAAGTGTTCCTGTTAATGGATTTTACCAGTGACTTTTATGAATCTTATGATTTTTATCTGGAAGTATCTATCATTTCTAAGCTGAGGATAATAAATCCTATATGCTTTAACATATTACAAACCATTCAGTTCCAAAGACAGTATTTTTAGCTTAAATTTTAATGAACCAATGTGAAGTCATATTGCTTATTGATTTCCTACTGTGGTGTTTTCACTTTTAATTTTATATTAAGTTACAAATATGAACTACAAAACAGACACTTGACAATAGTAGGGTCTCATTTTTAACTCAATTTTATTAATGTCATACTTTATAATGATATAAAAGTCGCCTATCAACAAAGCCCCACAAATCTGTAGCTACATCAAAATAGTTGGGTTTCTTTAACATACATGGCATCAAAATAAACATTCCTGCTTAATAAAGTGGGAGTCTGTTTTTTTGATCCATTTGAGAAATAGACCACTTTGTGGCTTTCACAGTAATAAATAGGTCCCTGTATTAAGTACTTCATAACCCTCCTGGAAGAGGAATGGAAACTAACCTAAGAAGAGCTGGTAATATTTATTTTAAAGCAAAAGCCTCAGCATCTCAGAAAAGAATGCGTTAATTTCATTTCATTAATAATACCAGCTTCTCATCTTTTTATTTCTTTAGATGCCTCTAATTGCATTATAGCACTATTTATGAAGAAGGAAGCACGTGCTGAAATGCCTGCTTTCAAGTCTCTGAATTAGAGCCATGGTTATATGAAAGTACTATAGCTGAGGGCATCCATTTCATAACTTTATTGCATGATCACAACAAATGAAAAAAAATGACTTTTTAATAACCTCCTCCAAAATTTGGAAGAATAATTTTGATATATCCAGTATGAATCAGTCTAACAGGAGTAAAGGGCCAACAATATTATGTTTTGTTTCATTTATTTATCAGCCAATCAATCAAATTTACATGTCACCTATCTCACGAGAAATGACACTGGGATTGTACAACAATTATCTTCCATTGCATTTTTTGCATTGAAACCGAAGTGAATCTTCTCTCTTTCCAGAACTCCTGCCAATTTGTCTCCTGTATAGGATTACTAAGATCAGTATCCCAAGCTTCCTGTAAAATATATAATGGATCTTCTATTTCTGATTGCAATCACAACCAATACATTTTTGAAATTGTTTTTGGCCATTTTAAATGATAAATTCTCAAAATGGTTATTGGGTCATGTTGCTGCATCTATAATATTTCTATCACCCAAAAGAAATTTAAATTGTTTTAGTGAAAATATTTTCAATCTGTTTTATTCTAGAAAAATATTTTGGATAAAAAGGCATTGATTTATAAACTTATCTGGTTCTAAAGTAGTTTCAAAATGAATTCATTGTTTATATGAGTCTCCCAGAATAAATGGAATCATATGCCTTTAGTTGCAATGCTTGGTAATGTATTGACAAATCAGGCATGACCGAATCTCCCTGTTTTTGAGATCTCTATAAATAACTTTACTTACTCTTAGTTTTTATAAATTGAAATAGAAGCTTTCTATTGGTTTTTTTGCCAATGTCTTAAAGCCTATTTAGGAGTTACCACTAGAAGGAACTGAAATAAAAAGGTAAGCTGTGCAAGAATTTTCATCTTAACCATTGCAATTCATTGTAAAATACTGAAATGTTTTGAAGTCCAGTTTTTCATTTTTTAATTTAATTTCTTTCAAGTTGATACACAATTATTTGTAAAGATTTTATGAATATTTTTAATTATAATGCATTACTGGACTGACAACATATACATACATACATACATACATACATACATTAGTCCTGACATTTCTGCAAATTTATTTCACTCCTTAACATACCTAGCTGAATAAAAAGCATTTGAGAGAGTCAAAATAATCTGTAAATAGATTTAAGATATGTTTGCCTCCCATTTTTATTCCATTAATCTGATTATTAGATCTAAATGCTATTGCCAGCATTTATATAGTTAGGTTGGATAATTAAGGTGATAAAGTACAATCCTGCTTGAAGAGTCAGACTGATTGGGCAATGGGAAGAAAGTGCAAGTAAACAGTAACAACTGAAGCTACAGCAAGGGCTGCTCCCCTAGTTGTGGGAAAGTGCAGTTGCAATATGCAAGGCTACAAAGATGTGTTGACAAACTACTTTTATTGGACCAAAAATATATTATCTATGATAAACCTGAGCACCAAAGTCATATTTTAAACAGATGGTTTCACATATTAGATCAGGAGCCACAGAAGAATATTCTAATGGATACTGAAAGCTGAGTAGAATGGGGATGTCTATGACTAATCACTTTCAATCGGATCTGTGTTTCAAAGTTTACTTCTTATTCCCTCCACATTCTGCATGGCTAGTAATGGATTAGGGATGTTTTCCCCATTCATTATTAGCTTTAAAAAAAAGACCTGGTTCCAATTTTAAAAAATAGCAGGCCATCTTAAGGGTTCAAAAATATGAAAATACTTTGAAAGATCAGGTTGTTTTGCCTTTAGCCTATTAATACTATTACTTTAATCTCAGAAATTGATCTGGGTGAATATATGAAGAGATTACCAGCTTTCTATTTTTTTCCTTCTCTCTGTTTTAGGAAAAGGACACAGCTCCCTTTAAAATGGAATGTTGTTTTAGGAGCTGGGAGGATGAAATATGGCAGTCAGCTATCTGTAGATTCTTACTACTACCAACTGTTGATGGCACTTTAACTCTCTTCCCTTTTTCACACTTCACCTCCATTTCCATAGTGCATTTCAACCATGGGCTTCTGCAAGCCTTGATTATAATTCAAAAGGTGCTTTTATGAAGTGAACAAGAAGAATAGCAGCAGAAGATCCGTGAGTCAAGATTTATTCACTGTTTCTGGGAAGAATATCTCTCGACATCGCCGAACTGTGTCCTGGGGAGAGTGGATACTATGTCCTACTGTCCGAGGATCATCATAGATTTCATAATCATTCCCACCCTAAGGACATAAAGAATATTATTTCTTCTGCTTTATGATTTTTAACTTCATGAGGCTGGAAATGCTATGATAGCAGTTACAGAAAAATCATGCATCCAATCCTGCCTCCACCAAGATAGGGTATCTGGCTCCACTTAGATTAGCCCATGCCAGTCTGGATGTACCAGTTCCCTGGGAAATTATAGTTCATCTAAAAATCCATTAAGTGAGAAAGGATACAAAGGGGCTTGAGAACTGATTTAAGCAAGAATAAAATTTGCAACAAGGAAGTCTTAATTTTCATAGATGGAAAAAGGGCCTTACATCTCAAAGTTAGTGACTCTTTAAAAATGCATACAGATAGTCCTCACTATGACTGGTCACATAACATCTGTTTGAAGTTATGATAGACCCCCCCAAAAGCTACATACGACCCTGTTTTTAAGTTATGACATCTGCAGCATCCCCATGTCATTTGGTTTCAGATTGACCACAGGTAAACAGCAACACCCTTGTCATCTCTCTACTCCCCCTCCCATGCTGCCCCACTGGGCTCCTGAAGTGCTTGGGCTTGCTCCCCAAGCATCCTGGAAGAGCTGCTATTTTCAGCACACCAATTCCTTGCAGAAATGACAACTGCTTTCAGAAGTTTCTGCCCAATCAGCTGGCCATTAGGAGACTACAAACTTCTCTTGGCTCTTGTTAGGCTTTTGGGAAACCTGCTACCTGCACTGGCTTCCTCAAAGCCTAGCAAGAGCCAGGAAAAGTTTGCTGTCTCCTAATAGACAGCTCTTTCTGTCTCCATTTCATGCAAGCCCATGGAAGAGCTAACAAAAATGAAACAAAAACCTACTGAAGAATCCTTTTTACAGCGACTCTAATCTCTAAGCAGGTTAGTCTCAACGAATTCCCTCTTTCACGTGTGGCTAAAACAGTCCATGGAAAAGAATGACAGGACTACCAGAACATATCATGGGCTGTGGGTCTGCACGCCTTGCAAGCTCTTGATACAAGCTGGCTTTGTTGTACAAACAAGGCCTTGCTCACTGGAAATTCTGATCAGAGAAGCATTTGTAAGACTCCTCAATTTGTAAATAGGCAATGTCTGAGGCTCTTAAATATGCCTACTGATATTTTCAAATCAAAATTACACTTTGAAGATCACAAAGAAGAGCCATAGTGATAACTATGGCTCAGGGTTGACTCAGCCTTCCATCCTCTCAGGGTAGGTAAATTGAGGACCCAAGATGGTTGGGGGCAATAAGCTGACTTTGTAAAAATCCTGCTTAGTAATAAGCAGGCATATACAATGGAATGAAGGCTATTGCTGAGCACATTGGGTTGTGCTCCAAACATTGTAAGCCACCCTGAGTCTCCGGAGAAGGGCGGCATATAAATATGAATTTTAAAAAAAACTGGGCTCTGAGAAGAGCTTATTCTGATAACATGGGAAGCATTCTCAGTCATACATATATTGGGCTTTTGTCAAAAAGATGGTTTCTTATACTTACAGGGGTCGTCTCATTTCCAAAGAAATGTATGACATCAAATTTCTCATCCTCAAGGATGTTGAGGCAATAACGTTTGTCCCAGCCCTCCGGAAAAACGTCAAAACTAATCATACCACCTGTTAAGATTTAGAGAAAATTTAGTGAAAATGAGATGAGATTTTTGGGGGGAGTAAAATCTTTCCTTTGCTATCTCTGGCATAAGAGATGTCTTTGTGCAAATATTTTTTTTTAACATGACACATGGATCTGCGCTGCTGTGTCAGCCCGATTCCCAGACACATAGAGTTGATATTTCCATAGCAATGAGATTAATTGGCATTAGTGGTGGCCCTTGGCTGAAGACACAAACAAGAAACAGTAGGTTTGAGTGCAGATGATGTGCAGAGTTCAAATACATTTCAGAAAAATATGTGAAAATATGCTTAACAATATGGCTAATGGGGGAAAGGATTCTTTTATCATGCTCTGGTGTAACTGGACTATAAGAAACACGTTTATCATAAACCCCATGTTTATCATTTATTTGTAAAATTTATTAGCCACATAGTAACTCTGAGTGGCTTGAAGCTAATTAACATGGATGGGACCTAGCAGGTGCTTCATGTAATTCAGTTTAACCCTAACACTACAGGGACCTTCTTCACAAGTGCTTTGAATATCATCATGCCATATTGGTAGCCCAATGCTTTTTCCTCAATAAGTCTGGCATGTTGGCAGCAGAAATGCCAGGAGCTGCCACCATCACCATAAGGAATACCCTATCCTGCTAGAACCACAGGAAGAAATTTGGCCAACTGAAAAAAATGATATATAGAAGTTCAAGCTGCGCAAAGCCCCACTTATATGAGAAATCTACCTGAGTAATAACTCTTCCTTCATTCCAAGAATGTCTTGGCATTCTTTGTGATATTCTTTCAGCTTTTTGAAGAACGATGTCATATTTCCTCTTAGTCTTCCCTGCTCAAGGCTATATATGTCCTGCTAACTTCAATCGCTCTTCATAAGGCTCAATTTCCGTCATCTCCATTTATAATAATCTCCACTGGCCTTCAACCTCTCCATTGCCTTTCTCCAAAGTGTTTTTAAAATGTGGTGCCAAAGCAATACAGGAATGGAGTCTGAACAAAGTATAGGCATTATTTCCTGTGATTTGGAAACTTCAGTTGATACAAACTAAAATTGTATTTAACTTCCTTGCAGTCACACATCACTTTATATTCACCACATGTCTGCTTTAAATAGAATTTGGTTTTTATTTGCCAAATCCCACTCAAAATAAAATGCACAAAAAAGCATTCAAAATGACTGTAAGAAATTTCTTATACTCACCTCGGGAAAATCGCAGTCCCTTCCCTGCAAACTCCCTCTGCAGAGCTGCTACAAACTTCTCTCGTATCTTTTCTTTCTATAGTGGAGGCAACCAGAAGCGTGAAAAGAGACACTTCAGTTATTTTTGTCAGATTCCATTTTTTTCTCCACAAAAAGCAGTGGAAAGTGATCCTCCAGCAAAGTGTTATGTTAATTTTCTTGTATAATTTCAGATTCCACGCATAGTACGTCCTGTTCATGAAAACTAAATAAAAGATTTACGTACACCCTTACCTAAAATATCACTGGAATCATAAAGCAATTATATATCATAATTAAAACATCCCCACGGATAATGCATTGGGCAGTCTAATGCTCGTATTTACCTTGTCCAGTTCAGAAAATTCTATTCGTTCTTCCAAGCTGCAGCTTCGACCAATGGGAGAGATGTTCAACATTCCATTGCGAAATTCTATGAATGTTCCCCTTTGTATATTTGGAGAAGAAAGAAGAATATAAGGTAGGAAGATAGCACTGTAATGTTACAGAGGCTCAAAATCCCCTGAGGTTGAAGCAAAGGTATGCAATGTCTATCTTAAAGAGGGCATGTAGCCTCTACAAGCACCCTATTTGAAGATTCCTATTATTTCAATTTGGGTTGCTACAATTCAGTGTTAAAAAAGAGCCTTGGTGGTGCAGGCTGTTAAATGTCTGCACTTAAGTTCCAGCTGCCTGCAATTAGTGCAGGCTCGAATCCCACCAGGCTCAAGGTTGACTCAGCCTTCCATCCTCTCGGGGTAGGTAAATTGAGGACCCAAGGTTTTTGGGGGCAATAAGCTGACTTTGTAAAAATGCCACTTAGTAATAAGCAGGCATATACAATGGAGTGAAGGCTATTGCTGAGCGCATTGGGTTGTGCTCCAAACATTGTAAGCCGCCCTGAGTCTCTGGAGAAGGGCGGCATATAAATATGAATTAAAAAAAAAAGTTCCATTTCAGTGATACTGACTTTTTAACTGAGTGATTTTATTTCATGATACTGCATTTTTAAAATACAAATTAAGAATAGGAGCAGGAAATTTTTGGAAGGCCAACTACACCTTATTTCTATTCTCATTCATCCTCCCATTATTTCAAATTTACTCTTAATCCCAATCCCAAATCTCAAACACAGTACAAAATTGCTTAAAACAAAAAAAGACTTTCAGCTGTTTTTTTTTAGGATCCAGGCAGATTGAAGGTTCTTCTGTTTCTATTCCCATGCTTAAAAAGCAGCTGCCTATCAAGGCAAACTGAAATATCTCAACACCTACTTTTAAGATAATGCCTTCTTGTATCTCAACAGCCTCCTGTAGAAGGCTGAATATGACAAATACACCCAAAACAATTAACTGAAATGGCTTAATTTTAAGAAAATGGTGTGACTATTTTCAAACTAGCAGGTACCCATGCTTTGCTATGAAACTATGTGATTGGGCAAGTTTTTTGGGGAAAATAAGGGGTGGGGAAATTCTGCCTCTGCCTACCAGCATCCATCAGTATTCATTTGGCTAGTGTCCTGTCAGTGTGTGAGAGAGTTGAGGCTGTTTGGAAACTGAAACAGTATTTGCTGTGTGAGCAAGGGGACAGCAAGAAGCTTGGGCATGGCTTAGCTCAACTGTTCTGTACTAAAGCTGGTTGCTTCTGTGAAACTAAAACTGAAACTCCTCTGCTTGTTTTGCATTTGGAACAGATTTCTTTTCAGATGGGGAGGGGGAGTAGAACTCGTTAGCATCAGAGTATGTTAATAATAATATACAAAATTATAATGCTCTGATGGTCATTTTGAAAAATCCTTTCTTAGTGAGCACCTAGAAGCCAAGAGGAACATACATGTCAAATTTCAAGTTTGAGGGCTTTATGGTTCTGGAGATTTTGTGATGATGTGTGAGTGGTATTTCTCTTTTATATATATATATAGATAGATTAGGATGGTAGATTAAAGACTTTCTTCTCAGTATAACATCTAATTAGTTACAAATTCTAACAAAATGGTTAAATAATATGGGGAAAACTTTATTCTTGGACAAAATTGTTCCTTGTCTGGGAAAAGAAAGTTGGGTATTTCTTTCTTTACCTGTGATCCAAATTCCACACAATATATGGTAAAATAGAATCCTCGTATATCGATATAAGGAAAGTACATTACCGTTTCTTGGGCAACTTTAGAAGTGCCATGTAATTAAGGCAGAAGTTGATCAGTTCTTGCAAAAGTTCCTCTCCAAGATGGTTCTGGATAGCCTATTCAACAAAGGATACAATTGATAAAAATCCTTG
This sequence comes from Naja naja, assembly GCA_009733165.1. Lineage (NCBI taxonomy): Eukaryota > Metazoa > Chordata > Lepidosauria > Squamata > Elapidae > Naja > Naja naja. The sequence goes on along the minus strand of CM019154.1, from coordinate 21,352,550 downwards.
ATATGGATAGCAGAAGACAGCAGATGGCTTCACTACATTGTATGTTAATTAGAAACAAAGGAGGCCTTTGCCAAAAGGAGTAGAAATCAAGGTAGGTGAAATCTTAAAATGTTGCTCAATGAATTTTATTTTATGATGTAAGACACAAGAAACAAGTTTACCTTCTGCAGCAGTACTAAAATCAACGACATTTCTAGATTGTCATATCTGGATGAAGAGGACTGAAAGGAAAATAATGATCTTAAAACAGCCTCCTTTGACTTGGTTTCCTCAAAATCCAATTAGGACCATAATTTTCAGCAATCCCAGCCATTTCTAAGAGTTACAACACATTTAGCAGATGGTGGATCAGAAAATGCTGTCTTATTAAATATAATTTTAATGTGTTGAAAAGAAAATAACTTACAATGTTCAACCATATATCTGGAATATTACATTATGAAGCAATGTTTTTCAGGCATTTTGCTTTCCTTTTGGAGGTTTATTAAAAGGGTATGCAACCAGTGGTCCTCCAGAGTTCACTGAGTTTCAATTCCTGGCAAACTAAGTCACTATAAGCACCAGTGAGGGTTGGTGCAAACAATAGTTAGGCAACAAAAATATCCATTCTCTTTTTTTAAATAAGATTATTCTTTATTTCAGATTCCTAGATGAAGCCAGATGAGTTGAAAGGGTTTTGAATATAGCCTTCTCCCTGTGAGTGATTTCATGTGAAAAGAAATGGCAGGAAAAATATTTGTAACGTCAATGGAGAAACACAAAGAGGCTAGCCCTACCTGCTTTGAGACTAGTTGCCCATTCTTGTATTGCACAGTGCCATTTTCTGCAAAGACGTAATCAAACTTGTTTATGACTGTTGGAAATGGTTGTTGGAAGAGTAGAGAAATTGAGAAAAAAAAATCAGTGGAAGAGAAATCAGTCAAATATTAATGCAACTCTTTTCATCATTCAGATGGCTAGAGGCCAAGATGGATGAATTAGTTGAATTCTATTTGCGCTGCTTCTCTCAAAAAGCTGTGTAAACAGTGATGCTCATTAATAATTTTGGAGTGTTAAACTGGCAGACAGCAGTATATTCCTTTAAACCCGGAGTTCTCACCTTTCCTTGGAAGGAAGGATTCAGAATCTGGTATTGCCCTGTTTTTGTTACTGACAAAACATAATGACTAACACACAGGAACACAGGGATATGTAATAACTGTTCCATTTTTTTAATTGCATTGGATCTAGCTTAAACTGAAAGCATACAGTGAAATTCCACTAACTTAATGGTGTATCAGGAATCTTGTGCTGGAAAGCGTATGCCCTTTTCATACAAATTTAAGTAAGCATGGAATATTAATATTTTTCAACCTCACTTAGATTGTTGCAGGCTACAGGTGAGGGATTGATTGCTTGTTACAAAAATAAAACTCATGATTTTTTTCTCTGTTTGGAAAGTTACTTTAGTCTGTAAAAATTTACATTGCAAATTTCTGTTGTTTCCTACATTCCCTGCATTCTGGAGTGTTTCTATCCTTGATTTTTTTCACCTGAGTTTCCTGGTTATGTATGCAGAACTGTACATTTAAATTTAGAGCTTGCCACATAAGTTCTAGGAAAGAATATAGGAATACCTCTTACAAGGCTGCTCCTGTGCCCTATAGCCTTAAGACTTGATTTTCCTGCTTTGTTCTATGACTTTAAAGCATTTGCGCAGGAAGGAATAGCCAGTCTTTTGGCTGAAACTCTTAAATAATCTTTACATTAAAAGTAATAACTTGTCCAGGATACTTAGAGCAGCCTTGCTATAGGGAGAATTCGCCACAAGTTTCCATTTTGTTTGAATTATGGTTCACTAACCTGATTTGACGCTAATATGCAGCCATTCAACAATGCCCAAACAATAATAAAAATTCTGTAATATAAAAATTAAGTGAGACAAAAGAAAGACACCTTACTTACCTTCATCCCCTTCTCCAAGCTGTTCTGCTATTTTGGAGTAGTCTGAGCCTCCAACCACCCCAATCATCACTCTTTTACTCAGCTCTTGAAGAAATTCTGCTATTTCAGGCTCAATTTTCTGAAGCAAACAGAGAAAAAGAGATTCTTATAGAAAAGCTATAGATAGCAGCATCCTGATATTATGCAACAGACACACGCACATCGATTCTGTGTATGTTAAAATCAAATCAATCCATCATGACAGAATAAGCATTCATAAACCAGGGCAACTGATGTTTAAAATCACCAGATAAATTGTAATCACTAGGAAAAAAACCCAACCCAAACCATATTGCTTGAAAATCCTTATCTAGAAATGGTGGGAGAGCAATAAAATGTAAGAGCTTTGGACAGTCCAGGGAAAGGAAGTTGGAAATGTATGGACAATTTTTCCTTCTGCTCATATCTCTTCTGTCTCATTCTTAACCAGTGAGAACTGCTTGGTCTTTCGTTTATAAACAACAACAGACATTGCTGTCTTACCTAGGTCTCATTTACTATTCTGTCATGTTTTTTCTTTGCTTCAGGGCAATTATTTTGGCTTTTTGGACTTTAGAGGGATTAAGGAATAATAAGTTTAGTGGTATTATTTTCTTTCTAAATGATGGTTGGTGTAGTGATGTGCTGATCACCTTGATAAAGGGCAAGATACTGTTTTATTTGTCCAAGTGTTTTGTTTTTCATGATTTGACCTAATTGGAAAATTACATTTAGACTGAATGCAACAAAATGACCTTCTTGGTATTTTAATCAAGATATCAATCCAGCAAAGAAATGGATGAAAGAAGAATCACACACTGAATAAGGCTCGATAGTCCCTTCCAACTTTCAATTATCATACTAAAATTGGTTACAGGTATTGCTAGCTCTGCCATTCAGGTGAATGGATTAAAGTTCTAACTATAATATATTTGAAGAAAAAAAGTCACTGGAGGAATGGTATTTGCAGTAGCTTCAAAACAGAGAAAGAGAATTAAGCTTTCATACAATGCAGATATATATGGAACTCAACAGTCCAGCTACCAGTTAATGGAATACAAATCTAGAATGGAGCCATTTATATATTACAAAAACTCCCATGTCTGCAACCTTTAATTGGGCAAAACAGTGCATCACAGGGCAAAATATTTTCAACTAAGGTACCGGAAATGGGCTCATTTATAGAATGAATGGGTCTATGATTCCCAAATAAATGAAATTTGGGGAGGTTGTGTCTGCTTCAGAGTTGTTTGGCTATTGCTGCTTCAGTGCTGCCATGGTCAGTGATGGTCTCCTGGTCTTCATTTTCAACATTCCCTGGCAGCTTCCCATAAATCCTTCTGCACTTGCACTGCACTCCTTGTTCCCTCCCCCACCCACTTATCTGCCTGCTAGGGAGGGAGGGAGGGACAGAGAGAAAGGAAAGAATACAAGAGGAGAAAAGGAGGAAATAAAGGAAGGGTGAGAAGAAGGAAAGGGGAAGGAAGTTAGGAACAGGGAGAGAGGGAGAAGGAAGGAAGAGTTCCAATGCTCACTGCAAGCTTCCCACAGGAAACTCAATGGGGAGGCCGACAGGAAATTGCAAATTGCTTCCACTGCCACTAATATTTTTCCTGCATGTTTTGTCATTTGGTTTCTCTGTTTATATAAGGAAATACTGTGAAACGATGACCCAATAGTTTTGGATTGTCTAGTAATAAATCTTCATGCAATACTTAGAATGAATGTACAATGGCACAGAAAAAAATGACTGATGACTGTTTTCACACAACTGTTGCAGCATCCCCATGGTCACTTGATCAAAATTTGGATGCTTGGCAACTGGTTCCTATTTATGACTATTGCAATGTTCTAAGGTCATGTGATCACCTTTTGGGACCTTCTGATAAGCAAGGTCAATGGGGAAGGCAGATTCACTAAACAACTGGTTACTAATTTAACAACTGCAGTGATTCACTTAACAACTGTAGCAAGAAAGGTTGTAGAGTGGGGCAAAACTGACTTAACTGTCTTGCTTAGCAACGTTGGGCCCAATTGCAATGGTAAGTTGAGGACTGCTATTATATCCTAGGTTACATTGTTCCTAGATGACACTGGATTGATAGGGGCACTTCTGGATACATCTGGCTGATCAATTTTGGAAGACATCAGCGCTGTTAATCGTATATAAGCCAATCCTGTGGTAAGTGCTCCCTAGGCTCAATTGGGGGCTTGAGTGAAAGTTACTCTCTACTACTGCAAAACATTCCGGATTTAATCTCCCCCACCTGAGCCGCTTGTCCTCTTCATATTTCTTACATAATCGAATGGAAATGTTTGAAAAAGCCCACCCCGGGCAACCTGCAGCTTCTCCTTCTCGCCCCACCCCGCATATGAGGGCAACTGAACTTCCACATCACGTCTCTCACAACCAGAGCTTCAAAGGGCGGGAACGAGGCAGGAGAAGCGTCGCTTTTCCCCCCGCTGGGCTCGCCTGGCGCTCCCGGGTTCAGGCTGGGATTCAGGTAGCGCCACTGCTCTGCGGTACGCTTCAGGGTCCCGCCCGACCGCCTAGGCTGCTGGGATCCCCCCGGTCCCCATTCATTCGGCAAAGGTGTTCAAGGACGAGCGGAGGACGATCGCGAAAGTGGGAGGGAATGAAGGTGAGGGTTCCCGATCGCGTTACCTGCCGAGGCGGGGTGAGGGTCCCATCCACGTCAAAGAGGCAGAGAATGCGCGGCGGACTCCCGGAGGTCTCGGCCATCGCGCGTCGACCCTGCTTTACTCGGCGTCCGTAACTCCTCAGCGGCGACAAGGCTGCGATCCGCCAGAGGCGTCGGCCCACGAAGGAACCAATTAGGAAGATAGGAGCTGCTCATGTGATCCTTGGAAACCGGGCTGGCAACTCGCCCGGGCCTGGCTGAGGGCTGCGGAGGTTTCGCGGCGGTTTTTCGCGCTAAAACTCCCGGGGCAGCTTGGCTGATCCGGACCCTTAGGAAATCTTAGGCCGGAGTCTCAAAACCAGAGAGGAATGGGTGGCGTAAGCCAAGATTCTTCCGGTTTTTGCAGGCGTAAGAAAGGGGCTGGCCACTCTCTCTCCATACGTTCTCTCCTTTAATGTGTTCTTGAATGAATGACCACGTATCTATCTATATGCGTGGGATAGCCAGGTGCGAGTTTACATTGATGGTTGTTTACAAATATGTACGCACTCGTGCTTATAAATGAATGAAAGGCTATACGTGAGACTTCTTAGGCGCGGCGGGGATAGGGACAGCTTGACCACGCCTACTGCGATCTACAGGTCCTGCCCAGTTTCGGCTCCGGCTTTACAACGACATGCAATCTATGTGATCTAATACAAATAAATAATAAGCAACATAAAAATTGGAATGCGTAAGGCTTTCAAGAGTTGTGTATTGCTTACAAGAATAATCCATTTATGCTGATTTAATTAGGGAGTTAGAGCATTTAATTAGATGGGGTCTCCAACCTTGGCAACTTTAAGTCTGGAGGACTTCAATTCCCAGAATTCTGGGAGTTGAAGTCTGCAAGGCTTAAAGTTGCCAAGGTTGCAGACCCCTGAATTAGATCATCAATACTTGTAAGTTGCAGGACAGCACAACATCATTGTAGATCAAAGCCCTGAAATTGGTCAGTCATGAATATTTGGCACAAATGCTGCCCTTGCAGAACCTTTGAGTATACATCTGCATCTTTCAATATACAAGAAAAAAACATAACTTTGTTGATCCATAGAAGAAAAATCCAAACTACACTGGGATAATATCTGTTAGGATCCACCAAAAGATGTTACATTTGTATTGGTTTCACTATACATGTTTGGGTTTTTTTCTTCCAATATGTTAAATCTTTCTTGGCAAAATGTTGCACCGTAGAACGTAGAAGACAATAGAATTAAAATTCCAATTTTAAAAAACATTTGCCAAGGAAGTTCAATACATTAATATTTCATATTACAGTATGCTGTTCTTTAATAACTCTCTTCATTTTGTCTTGAGAAATGGTGAATTGCAGGATTTTTTTTAAATGAAGCAAATTCACAAACGGCATACTGAAACATAAAGCTGAAGAAAGAGTTGAACTCAGATCTTGGTAAATGGATTGTTGATCAATGCAGTTGTTTTGTTTTCAAGATCTATGTCATCTAGAACATAGAAAGTCTTCACACTAAATTTCCTGTTCAACCATTTCTCTGGGCAAGGACCGAAAATTAGCATATACCACTTAATTATCTTTGATGAAAATAATATTAGGAAGTTCTAACTTTCTTTAAAAGATCAGTTCATCTAGCCTTCAAACATTTTATTAAAATCTGGAGCTGTAAATTTTTTTGGCTGACCCCTAAAAAAACTAGTATAAGCTATTATCTATAGCAAGGCTGCATTATAACTATTTTAAAGTTAACAGTGAATATTTATTCATCTTTAATTAAGGTATGTGTTTGACAGATAGGCAAAACAATCCCCATGAATCTGAATGTGTGTAGCAACAAGCAGCTTAAAGACACACCCTGGTCCCTTTGCTCCTCTGTAACCTAGGAGAAACAAACAACAAACCAGTTTTATCACTTTAATGTGGAAGACCCAAGATTATATAAAGATTTATTATTTCCTACGTTTACTTCCAGCTATCCTATCTTGGGCTACAGCTATCATTTCATGATGCAAAAGAAAGAACAGACTCTGAAAGGCAAGATTAATATGTATTCACCAGCTGTGAAAGCAGAAGATGGGATGAAATTATTAAAAGGAAGAATAGTAGATATGGGACTTCAGAGAAGACGCAGGAGTATGATGTCTGAAACAAATCTTTATTTTCTAGATACATTTCTATGGAGTTTCTGGTCCAGTTTTGATATGGAAATTCCCCTTATGTAAGATGGGAAAAACTGATGTATTGATTGTTTCTGAGACAACTGACTGCAATGTTTTGAGCACAACCTCACATTTATTGCTCAGGTCTAGACTGAGCAGGGAGATGAGATGAACTTAATTTACTTCTATGCATTAAGGTTCTTGATTAGTCCCTGTGTGCTGTAAGGCAGGATTATAATTTTATTCATTTATTGCATTTATATCCTACTGCAACTGAATATTACAAAACCAGCTATACTAGCATCTCTTTACCTGAACTTACATGTTTGGCTGGTTTCCACAATAAACTCTATCCCTCTTAAATGAGATAACATCATTTGAGATCACAATCACAAATGATGAGTTGTGATATGCAGGAGAAATGTGATCCTTTTAAGGATGAACTGGTTATGTTCCATGCTGCTACATGCTACTTTATACATAGAGCTCATGTAAAGTGACTGTTTGCATAGCTGCTACTGTTCACCTATTGACTGACTGTGGATTCAACTGCACGTGAGTATGCATGTTTGTAAGTTTACACACATGTGGAGCAGTGGTGGGATTCCAATTTTTTTACTGCGGGTTCTGTGGGCGTGGCTTGGTGGGCATGGCAGGGGAAGGATACTGTAAAATATCCAGTCAGAGGGGGTATTTGCCAATTCTCCAAACCACTCAAAATTTTAACTATCGGTTCTCCAGAACTGGTCAGAACCTGCTGAATAGCACCTCTGGTGTGGAGCCTCTGGCTACCAAATGGCTCTGGTATGAATGGCTTCAGGAGTGAAAAGCTTGTTCTGAGCTGTTTCTGTTAGAATGATCCAACTTCAGAAATTGAGAAATAAAAACAGATCACAAGTTACCTTGCTTGAAATTTTGGTCAATGTCCAAACGGGCAATCAACTAGAAAGTAGACAAATTCATTGCTCCCAAACAGTTTCCTGGCAAATATAACTGCTGCAGCTACCCAGATTTTAAGTCAGTTGAGTGGATAAATGGGCAACAGTGATATCTCAGATATTGGTAAAAGAAAGCTTAACTTGACTGAACTTCTTAGATTTTTAAACCCTGCTTTTATTATTTTTATAAATAATTTAAGGTGAAAAGCATACAAATACTTTCTCATTTTCCCCACAACTCTGTTGAGCTGAGAATGACGGGCCCCAAATCACCTATCCAGCTTTCATGGCTAAAGTGGGACTAGAATTTAGTTTCCTGGCCATAAAATACTTTCAGGTGGAGTTATTCAAAGTTAGGAGTATCTTTGATATTCTGATCTTAAAGAAAATTGATTTCTTGACCATGGGAATAATATAGATATACATGATTCAATTCTGAGCATTAGATAAGTTAGAGAAGCTTCTATTTGTTGTACAGAATCATGAAAATATTTCCCCCCACTGAATGTAGCACATATATTCTGAAATTTCTCCAAATAGTTTGGGTCACTATTGTATTCTGGAACATTTTTGTTGATACATATACTAATACAAATAATACAAACCATATTTATCATTTAACAGCTAAACACTGCTTATGTGAAGAGGTACATCTTGAGCAATTGAAAAACTTGTACTGAAGTTGCGAAGTACGTTTTCAGAAGCCTGAAAAGCCAGAGCCAGAGCTGTTCACCTGACCTTGATTTAGGTCATAATCATCTCACTCATAATGCATCAGAGGCATTTTCCCACCCAACCCCTACAAGATACTTTAAAGATGGAATAGTAGTTTAATACAAATTAAAGCTGTACATAGAAAAAGAAATGCCAGATGTTCAAGTTTGTTTTGAAAAAGGCTGAGGAATGAGACATTATTACTGATGCATGCTGGAAAATTGAGAAAGCCAAGGACTATCTAAAGTAGCCACCATGTGCTTCATTGATTATAGAAAGGCCTTTGATTGTATAGGATTATATTTTAGAATATCAAGATAAATAGGAAAGCAAAAATGCTAAAATAAAACAAGCAAACTCAAGTGGATTCTGACAAAGGCTTTATTTTAATTACAAAACAAGAACAATATGGAATTCCTGGAAATGACAGACCTGTTAATTAAGCCAGATCTTTGCTGTCATATACAGGTTGATCAGCTTTCCATGCCCATTGACAGATTAAAAGTATATCAATTTAAATACATGCACATTTCATACTTTATATAGACTTATAAATATAAGGATGGGAAAATGTTAAGATATGAATGCAGCTATATTTTTCCACAAGTATAAAGCAGGTCTGCTGTCTCTGAACTGACCTTAGTCAATACTGTCAACTGATGTGGAACATAACATACAAATCATTCAGATCCTAGTTTTGAGACATCAGTTTGAAATGCAGCCTCTTTTAGGTCTCTATTCAGTGAAGTTCTAAATATTATTGCACATCACTGAAAATAGAGCCTACAGTGTATTCCAGAAAGCAAAAGAATCATTTCTTTACTGGAAGCAGTAGAGAGGACATAATGCAAAAAGTAGAATATTCCTTTTACTCTTAGTGAAGACAACTACCTAGAATTGCAAATTTGCTTGGGAATAAATCCTGTAGGAAAAAATGGTACCTCTTTCTGAGTACACATGACTTTACTTTGCATTTTCTGAAGTTATAGGAAGGAAAGTTCCAAAAATATGAATAAATAAGTACCAGGAATTTCTTCATTTCTCCATATGCTCATATGTACTAGTTAAATGGAGAAATGTATATTAAATTTGACAGAAGGAATGATGAAAAGTTATACAGGAAAAAGCAATTACATTATTAAAATTACAATTCAAACAGGTTTACTAGAAAGCATGACTTTTTGGAGCTTACAAGAAGGTATGTTTTTGATGTAGCTTTTAAGAAATCAAGATATTCTAATCAACCAATGTTTCCAGTATGTTATGGAATAAATTTTAAAAGGGTTATATTTTATATCAGCAGTTCTCCTCTATCACACATCCACAATGATTGTGATAGAGAAGAAATGTGGTTCTAAAAGCAGGTACAGTATGTCATATAGAAAGAATATTCAGAACTATATTCACTGTCATTCCAATTCTTTCTGTGTTGCAATAATCAATATAGGTATAAAATACTTTTGTAATAGAAAAATACTTTATCAGATGCAATCTGAAAATTCAGCATAAAAGTTCTTGGGCATTTCAAAGCATGCAGTTAATGAAACATTCTTTCTCATTTTTCTACTATTCTGTTCATTCAGAATTTTCTATTTTTCCTAAGGAAGGAAAACTTGTTTTGCCTACCAAGAATTTTTCTGAGCCTCAGACTTAAAACAGCCTTTCTCATCTGGCATCACCAATACTGTATCTTTGGGCAACAAATTCCAGCAAGCAGTCTTGTAATGTTTATAGATAGTGGGGTTTGTGGTCCATCACATAATCTTTCAGAAGTTCATATTTTAAAAAGGGGACAAAAACATTTGGACTGCAAACTAGTTACTTTATTAGGTTTGTATTTTATAGTCGATACATTGTACAAGTGAATATTATCTCGGGGTATTAGCAGATTTTCTAATGTTCTTCCAAATATTAGGAGAAAGTAGAGACAAATAAATAGCCTCTCAAAGGAAAATCTTGTAGTTTCTGAAAAAAATCCAATTTAATGAATAAAAATTGATATAATGAAATAGCCTGACACTGAGGGAAATGTATGTGTATATATGTTTTCTCCGAGAGTAGTTGTCATTGCCAAATAATGCTTTCTTAATCATGTTCAGCAGAGAAGAAAGAAATATTATACCTGTTTGCTCCTCAAACTGATTCTAGTATTCTGTTACCAGTATTTACAGGAAAAAAAATTAAATGGGCCCAAAACCTGATTAAATAGATAATTTTTGTTGTTTAAGAAAAGAAAACAGCTACAAGATGCTCCTGATGCAAACCGGATGTTAGCATATGGAGAAGAGGTTATTTATAGGGATGGATATAAACAATCTAACCATATATATATATATAAATCTCAGACTTAAATAATAGGTCTTAAAATTGATTTTGGAAGTACTTCCAGAATTGAAAATTACTAATCTACACTCTTATCTGAAAGTTGTACATTGCATAAGTGTTGTGAAAATAATACGTTATTTATTGTATTAGTCAAATTCATTTAGCCTTCTTTAAAATATGGTGTTACTGCTTACAGTAAGACCTTCATTTCTACCCATTGTACATTTTTTTAACATACAAAAGATTAATACAGCACAAGGGTTAAGGCTATTCTTTCTGGTATTGAAAAGGTCAGATTTTCAAAATAAGCAATAGAGATATTTTTGGCATCAACAATCCACACTTAAAAATCTATTACTGTATATATTTATTTCTATTGCAGACTGGCTTATATTTTCTGTTTAAGAAGCATTTTTGAAATAATTTCACAGTGAATGTTTTAGTTTTTTTTTCTCCTATAAAAATTAAAAGCATATTCAAGCTTATTGTGTAATCTTGTTAAATTTACAACTTTGAGGTTACAAAATACTGCAACAATGGTAATGAAATTAGTACATTTGGGAAGAGATGGCTAAGATATCCCTGTTATATTAGACTATTCAGGTGGATCTCCTAATTTCCACTTTCTCAGTAGGGAATAGTAAAAAAGTGAACTGACAAAAAACAGTTTTAATAAGTAAATACATTATTTGATTTTATGACCATATTTCTTCTGATATCACCACATGACATGCAATTCAATAAATATTCTCCCTATCGTCCGAAATGCCACTTTTGAACCATGGCATAAATTTATAAGACAGGTATCTAATACAGTGGAGTTTTAAAAGGAAATGCCCTTGTGAATTGAGATATTTTTCACTGTGTTTGCTAGCTCTGTCCATTATGTCTGCTAAAAGTATTTCCTCCAGGTGGCTGGATCTGGATGGAGTCAAGAAGTGGTCGTAATGCTTGTCCAAACGGTCTGTGACAGTAAGAAGCATGGGAGAAGGGTATGTTTAAACTTTCAAAACAGTTTGTAACTAAAAAATATTAAATTTAATAGCAAGACACCTAAGAATCTTGGGAAGAAACTGGTTATTCACAGTCAATGAAATCCTTAAGAGACATATGGAGAAATTAACCTATGATAATATCTAATCAGGATGAAGAAAATGGAAGCCTCCCCCAAAACTTCGTCTATAATAGCACAGAACTTAGACATGGAATTTATTCTCATTTTTGTCTTTTTTTTCCTGAGGGCTTTGTGTTTCTTTGCTTCATAGCTCCATAGCATTAGATACTGAATTGCTCTGCAATTAACTCCATACTTTGACAGTGAACTGCTAAGCACACTGAAGAGGTGTGCCCTATTTAATGTATTAGAGAAGGGGTGAGCAGTTCACTGAGTTCTTTAGTGTGTGTGTGTGTGTGTGTGTGCAGGTGTTCCATGGTTAACAATAATAATTGGGACCAGAATTTGTGTTACTAAGCAATATGGTTGTAAAGCATGACATGACAAGACCACATTGTTGTTTAGTGATGGAAATTCTGGCAGACCTTAGTGCCATCATGAACTGAATCCCACCAGTTGTTAAGTGAGGAGTAGTGGCACTGTGGCAGCACTGGTGGTGCTAGCAATGTTCTTGAGGCCCAGGGATGACTCTGATCAGCTAAGACTATTGGAACTCCCTGGGTCTCTACTTCAGCAAGTACCGCCATCACTAAAGAGTGCTGCCAGGGAAGGTAGCCAAAAAGAAGAGTTTCGGAATCTCCCTGTGGTTGTAAGTGTGGCTGGGCTGACAAATGTGACTGCAATGGCACTGCAACAACTGTACCTTGGGGGACTGGGTGTAGCATTCATTCAGTGTTGCCATAACTTCAAATGGTTGTTAAATGAGGACTATCTGCAGGGGTGGGATTAAAAAATCCCAACAACTGGTTCTCTGCCCGGTTGCCTGGTAGGCATGGCCATGGTGGACGTGTCCTACCAGAACTTTTGTGAAGGCCGTTTTTCACCTTCCCCAGAGTTCGGAGGCTTCCCTCGGGCCTCTGGGAGGGCGAAAACCTCCGGAAGCCGGAAACATGCTTGTTTCTGGACTTCCGGGAGGTCCTTTTTTCGCCCTCCCAGAGCCTCTGCATGGACCCTGCACTTACTTGCACCCAAATCAGGCTGCGTGGAGACTCCTGGGAGGGGTGGGGTTGGTCAGTTCAACTACCGGTTCGGCAAACCAGATGTAAATTTAACATCCAGTTGGCCTGAACTGGCTGAATCTCACCCCTGCCTATCTGGATCGCTTTCTTTTTGCAATTTTTGATGGTGCATCACTGAAAAATAAAACTATACTTCAAAGAAGTCAATCTTACTCCTGGAAATTACTATCCTCTCTACAATCTTGGTACTCAAGATTGTAGCTGCAACTAGTACTATATTACTAGGAATAGTAGGGAGCCCCAGACAATGCAAGGTTCCCTCTCCATCTTGATGGATGGTGATTCACACACATTGTATGCTGCTTTAATAGCAGCTATCTATAGCCCAAAGCATGACGCCTATCTACTTGCCAAAGGATGGAGTTAATGTGCTTTTATTTCTGTCACACTATAGCGTTATGTGTATAATGACATAAAAATGTTTCCTTGCCATATATTTTGGACTGCATGTTACAGCTGATTTAATCTGAGTTTTTTTCCTCCAAATCATATACTTTAGCTCTCGTTTGTCCATAAAAGTTATTGTATAGCAATAGCAGTAGCACTTAAGACATATATACTGCTTTACAGTGTTTTAAAGCCCTCTCTAAGCGGTTTACAGAATCAGCATTTTGCCCCCAACAATCTGGGTCCTTTGGGTATAGTAAATTACCACCAGTAGTGGCAAATTTTGGGGAAAAAATTCAGAAGGAAGTTAAGATAGTTCCTGATATAAATTGGGAACATATTCTGTAGTTGGGACATCTCTGTTTTTTTCAACAACAGAGTGACCAGTTTAAGAATACTTTTGATTTTTATTTTTTAATATATTTAGTACAGTTGGACTTGTGTCATTTGCTTGTAGGTGAGCTTAGGAGGCAGAACACTGTCTCAAGCTGTCTTGCCCTTAAAAACTCTGAGAAGGCATGGTTATTAAAGTTAGCATGCAATATGGCAGTGTAAATATGGTATACTATATAAAAAAGATTACACTTACGTTGCAAGGACTTCAGATGGAAGATCTGTAATGTAGGAAGGGATCTTTCTCCCTGTCAAGAATTGTGCCACTTCATTGCTGAATGTATTACAGTTATGTTCAAAAAGATTATAGGAGTCTCCTCTGTGATCCACCAAAAAATCAGTGAGAAGGAACATGAGTAAAGTGTAATACAGAAAAAGTCTCAAGGGTTCAAGCATATAAAGACAATTCATAATTACAGCATCCAGATCAAAAGCTAACTGGATTTTAACTGATCTGTTGATACAGTGGGGACACTGTATTTCTTGATTGTTCTTTCTCTAGCACACCCCTACCACCTAGGTCTGCTACTTTCTAAATGATATGATGGGAATTGTTGCCCTTATATGTAGTTAGTCCTTGACTTACAACAGTTCATTTTGTGACCATTCAAAGTTAAATCACTGAAAAAACAACTTATGACCATTTTTTACACTTACAACTGTTGCAGCACTCCACATGATCATACGATCAAACTTTGGATGCTGGGCAACTGATTCCTATTTATGACAGTTGCAGCCTCCCAGGGTCATGTGATTAACTTTTGCAACCTTCTGACAAGCACAGGCAAAGGGGAAGCCAGATTCATTTAGCAACCATGTTACTAACTTCACAACTGCAGTGATTCACTTAACAGCTGTGGCAAGATAGGTTGTAAAATGGGGCAAAATTAACTTAACTATTTTGCTAGCAACAGAAATTTTGGACTCTATTGTGGTCATAAATCAAAGATTACCTGTATAGGCTCCCTCTACAGGTTTTAAATCATATGGTGAGCCTGTGTAACTACAGCAGTCCTCCTGCTCAACACATTTCCCTCCCAATGTTGCAAATTGCATTTGCAAATATTTGCAAAGTGATGATAGGAATGCAACAACCAGCAAGTTTCCTTTTACATACAATTGAAAACATCAAGAAAGAATGCATAGGAAGAATAGCTATATTGTACTTACTGTGTCTATGGGTACAGAGTACAGTCAGTAATGTTTCAAAAAGCCAGTGTTCAGGCAGAAATTTCAAATACAAAAGCTAGAATGGAATTATTAACTCTTTTCCGCCTACAATTTATTAGTCAGCCTTACCTTCTAGAGATTTTTTTTTCAAACTATATTGAAGAAAATACATATTTTTTGGCATTTAAAATAAAGAAACTAAGGGCAACAAATTGATTAATCACCCTGTTGGTGTCCTACTTAAATATAACAATTCGTACTGCAGCTTCCATACATGCCTGATAAAGTGCTTTTCTTGTATGTTGGAAGGCAGAAACCACACATCACTGTGAATGCAGCACATCAATGCTAAATTGATTAGTTTGCAACTGTTCTACAATATACACTGTAATACTGTGTAACACTGTGGGTGAAATACTGAGAGATAACACAAGATTTTATTTGCAGATTTTATTTATAAAGAACAAATTATATTATTTTGAAAAGCAATTGTTATGAAAATGTGGGCATTCATGTTCTAACATAATCCCAACTGGCCACAGTAGTTCTCATTTAGCAAATAAAATTGTGACCCACAACTCAGTCATTAAGTGAAGCAGTCACTAAGTGAAACCATGCTTATGATCTTACTTAAACTTTACTTTGGTTTGCAGATTTGTGAAGGTCATAAATATGAAGATTGATTGTAAAGTTACTTTTTAATCATCATTGTAACTGCAAATAGTTGCTAAAGAAGACAGTCACTAAACAAGGACCATCTGTAGTTGGTCAATCTCAATTTCTTTTCTCCGTTGCCTATATTTTTTTGCTGATATTATTTTTATTGCATTAATAGTCACATATCAGTAATTCTTTGTATACTTTACTGCTCAATAAAGCATGAGATTGAAATATATGAAGGAAAACGATCCAAACATTCTATTTCTCACCAAAAAAGGTGATTAAATACTTCAATGTTTTGATATGGGGTAAACAATGACTGACTAACCAGTCTCCTGTATTTGTATTTAAAGGTTTACATGAAGGGAAACAAGAACATTAACAATATTTTGTTTTATACCATAAATCAATCCAGAAGTGACATTATAACAATTAACAGCAAATGTAATCAGCATAGTATACTGACTCTTCCTAGTTTATCCTTATATTCTAAAACTTTAGATGATTTCAGCCTGTGTGCATATAATTTCAGAATTTTACATAAAATCTGCATAAATGTTAAAAATAATTCTAATAAGTTATTCCCTTCACATAATATAAGAATGGAAACTAAGCAGCAGTCTCACCGGAATATAGATTCCCCCAATGAGGACAAATATTCTAAGAAGAGGTCTTCTGAAACTTCAGTATATCCCAAATCTACAACTGAATCTGGAGGCCCAAGGAGTGTTCCACCCTACAAAATTTGCATTCATTAGGTTACTAAGTCATCACAAAAATTTATCAGTATCTTTTATAGAATAATTTAAGCTGAAAACTTTCTGCAAAGTTTCACAATTTGCTCACATCATCTGCAAACTTACAGAATTTACTCATATCTGCTATCACTAGTAAAACTGACAGTAATATTTTCATAGGATCCTCCTATAACTTCTTAATCTTAAACTTGGAACAGCAGGAAAACTCATTTGCTTTTGATAGAGATGTGGTCCCCCACATCTTGCTTTAGAAAAGAGAAATATAGTGGCTTTAGAGGAAGGACCAGGACTTCAGTTTGTCAGTTAAGGTTACTCTGTTAAATAAAAACCCATTGTATATGGCTCATTAAATCAACTGAATCATAATTGCATTAGGAAATGAGATTCAGAAAGAAATATCTTTGATTTAAACCAAGTTTTGCAGAGCTGAAAAGATTACAGTACTTAATATTCAAAGCAATAGTTATTGTCCAAAACACAAAGCAAAGGGTTAAGGGTTGGCAGTCTCTGGTGTTTTTCATGTACACCTATCCATTCTTCTCAGAGTTTAGGATGCAGAGCAACTTGTTTTGTTCCGCAAAGTAATTTGCTGTCCCCAGTTCTGATGGAGGCCCTTATCTCATTGCCATTACTGCAAAACTAGTTTTTTGTCTTTTATAAATCAGTCAGCAAGACATTTGGGTAAACCCTAATATTTTTTTACAATATATTATTGTATTTATTTTTTAAATGTCTTTTTTGTAGAAAGCCAGGATAATAACAATAATCTCCTGTTCTTTGTTTAAAATTTCATTTGTTATCTACTCATATTCATTTTAGTCAAAACTTTGTTTAGTTATTTCATTTCTAAGTTCTTGTGATTTTACAGGTGATACTGAAGTATATAATTTCCCTATATAATAATGGTACTGCTAATTTCAAAAAATACAAAATTAATTGAAATCAGCTGAGTACAAGTAAAAAAACACAATAACTTCTCACATGTCTGTAAACTTACAGGTGGGCAACTTGAAATTCCCCCACTACCATAGAAGAATTCATCCCTGTGTGCGACTATGGAGGTGTGCCTGAGAATAAATAAACAGCAGGTTAAAAGAAAGAGTAAATCTCCAGCCACTATGTTACCTAACAGTTTATCAAACAGATTATTTACTGCCTTTATCTGCCTTTAGACACAATACTTTGTCTTGTATAATACTGTAGAATATTCAGAATTTCAGAAATTCCCAAGACATTTACCTTCCCTCAGCATTTACCTCTTGCTCCAGCAGTCAATTAGCATTTTATGACAAACTAGCTCGATACCCGTGCTTCACTATGAAACTATGTGGTCGGGCTTCGTTTTTGGGGAGGAAAATAAGTGTGTGGGGGGATTTGCCTCTGCCTACCAGCATCCATCGGTATTCATCTGGCTAGCGTCCTGTCAGTGTGTGAGAGAGTTGAGGGCTGTTTGGAAAGTGAAACAGTATTTGCTGTGTGAACAAGGAGACAGCAAGGAGACTGGGCATGGCTTAGCTCAACTGTTCTGTACTAAAGTTGGTTGCTGCTGTGAAACTGAAGCTCTTCTGCTTGTGTTTTTCATTTGGAATAGATTTCTTTTCAGGTGTGGAGGGGAGTAGAACTCCTTAGCATCAGAGGGTGTTAATAATATACGAAATACCAATGCTCTGATGGTCATTTTGAAAAATCCTTTCTTAGTGAGCACCTAGAAGCCAAGAGGAACATATGTGCCAAATTTCAAGTTTGTAGGCTTTACGGTTCTGGAGTTTTTGTGATGATGCATGAGTGGTATTTTGCTTTTATATATATAGATGCTTGCCTTATTTATGTGTTTGGGATGTGTGTGCATTTATTTATTTATTTTATTTGCCACCCATTTCATTTCAAATTGATTCTGGACTGCTTACAACATTAAAATCAATTAAAATAATAAAATATAAATATTTCTAAGGCAGGGGTATCACACACGGCTCACGGGCCAGATTGGCATATGCTGGCCACCCCCACCCCCGGTTTAGTGAAGGGGAAAAAGTTGTGATACCTCACGTGACGAAATGTGATGCCACCAGTTTGACACCCCTGTTCTAAAATAATAAACATGGAAATGACAATAAATATATTTATAGTTAAAATTGTAGTTAAAGTTGTGGGGGGGGGAACAGGATGCAACAAAAGGAGGAAGTGGGATTACTGCTTAATTCATCAAACACCTCCTGTGTGATGTTCCCCTATTGGGGCCCCAAGCCATCTGGCAGAGCCTGGTCCTAGGCTCTTATGGAAGGTCAGAGGGATGGCAGCTGATCTCACTTTAGGGGTAAGATGTCCCAAAGGGCAGGAGCCATGGCACAGAAGGCCC
Source organism: Naja naja (assembly GCA_009733165.1). Taxonomy (NCBI): domain Eukaryota; kingdom Metazoa; phylum Chordata; class Lepidosauria; order Squamata; family Elapidae; genus Naja; species Naja naja. Next base: position 21,333,877 of record CM019154.1, on the reverse strand, counting down.
TTCTCCTGGACCCCGCCAGTTGGAATTCCCTGGTTGTTGACCTAGGGAGGTGAGATAGTTCAAGTAACATGGACCCATGTTATTGCACCCAGAAGCAAACTGGCAGCCAGTGCAGCTCATGGAGCAGTGGTGTAACATGAGCCATCCTAGGTGTCCCAAGAACTATCTGTGCCTCCACCAGTGGTGGGATTCAAATTTTTTTTACTATCGGTTTCTGTGGGTGAATTTTTAATCTCTTGACCACACTATCTAAATTATGCAGAGCATAACAGTAAGGATCTCCCATAGTACAAACATTCCAATTAATTTTGAGACTAGTTACTTACCAGATACCCTCTAGTTGCTTACCTGTATGCAAAAGAAGAAAGCAATAAGTTTCAGCATCTTCAAACAATTTTCTAAATTAGTTTCTCTTAGAAAGAGCTCAGAGAGACTTAACTACCTCATTTTCTTAAAAACCTTTGAGAATCTTTTCTTTTTCTTGACGATTCTTAAAGTATGGCTGGCTGATAAAGGATTTGTGATGTAATACGTAAAGTTGATTCATCATATCTATATTAATATGTTAAGATTGATTTAGAATAATTTTTCTTAGATGAAATAAAACATATTGATGAATTACTTTTTATTTACATCTGACCTAATATATTAGAAATGATGTACCATCAGCGCAACATATTACAACAAGTGAATATGCCCTGTCCTGAAGTCTCAATATATTGAGACTTTCAATACTACTATATCTCTACAAAATTGGAAGCAGATTTTATTGGATATATTGGTATCTGCTTTTGATGAGGCATATATGAAATTGGATTTTACAGATACATAAATCTAAGTAATATTTGAATTTTCTGTTTAAGTTGCTTTTAAGTAGAAGAATGATTTTTAAAACTCTACACTCTCCCCTTTCATCTACATTTGGAAATTAAAGCTCTTAGGGTAAACTTGCCAAAGCATGCCCAATAAAAGCAAAATTTAGCTTAAACTAGTATTATGGTGCACTCTGAACTTAGTTGTTTTCTTGCAGATGTTTCATTACCAAACTAGGTAACATCATTAGTGCTAGTAGGGTTTGCTCTCATTTTATATACTGCGGTACTGGCTTGTCCTGTCTGTATTGGTGGGAATGATCTTGGTGGTTCCTTGATTGGACTGTTGTTTGTTAGCTTATTTAGCAGTTCCTTGATTGGAGTATTGTTTGCTTCTTGACTGTTAGCTAAAAGTTAATCTTGGTGTTAATCTCTGCCCATCTGGATGCTGATTGCTGGTTAGGTGTTTTGGTTTTTTTGTTTTCTTTTTGGCTTTTTGATTGTTGTTTATGTCTATGTGCCTGCTAGTGGCTGATTTGTCATGAGTGCCAGGCATCCAGGAATTCTCTAGCATTTTTGGACTGGCTTGGTTTAGGATACTCAGAGTTTCCCTATGGTTAAGCCTATCTACCTGTTGTGAAATTAAGCAGTTTTCATTATGTCTTCTGACTGGTGTTAATTAGTAACAGAGTTCGATGTGGGAGGAACTTGCAATTCTGTTGAAACTCAAATGAGTTACTTTTCTTCATCACAATGACAGTGCAAGTTCAGATATGAATGAAAGTAAGAAAGTGAACTTTAAAAAATTATGAAATGGTTTAATGTTTATGCTTTGCTCTTTTACTAAAAGTACAGCACTTGGATAAACAGTAAATGATTCTGTCGTATTTTTAAGAAAAATTATCCCTTTTGGACTTCAGTATTGTGGAATCCCTCAACTACTAAATATTTACTTTGCAAATGCACATCTATATGTTGAGGATACATAAAAATTCAACATGAATATCTAAGTTCAGTGCTGTTTTGCAGATACAGGGAATGGATATATATATTATGGATTAAAAATAATAATCCATCAATAGTGTGGGAATAGTATAAAGATAAGATGACTTAGTTTGTTTCTTCTCAGTTCCATGATTTTATTCCAACAGTGATATAAAGTCATTTTATTTGATCATGTAAAATCATATGCTGTTCTGGTTGCTACTTTTACTGATCAGAAATTAATTTTAATAAAAATTCTACTCTGCTACATCAAAAAGAAAATTACTGATATAGGCCAGTAGTTAACGTAACTAATTTGATTAAATCTTATGTATTTAAAATACATATATGAAATTAAGTGATTTAACTCTTCACGAATCATCACTCTGTAGCAGTAAACAAGGTTGTACATTCCAATTATGTCATGAACAGTTGGGAGTGCATACTCCCAGAAGGACACTTGTAACAGTGATCACAGCTGAGTGATCAGATTAAGCACAATTCACTGGAGAAAGAATTGCAACTCAATCCACTATTCTACCAAGAAAACAAAGTGAAATTCACAACTACAGGTAGGACAATAACAGTAGAGGACAATTATGTGTAGCACTGATGATAATCATGTGGCTGGACTAAGGCTGACAGAATGTTCAGGTGCTTGTATGCCCAGAGACAAAAGACAAATTTGATCCTGCATTTGTGAGTGTGTTTGTATGTATGCACATATATACATACAAACAAGCTGATACAAAAAAATGTTAGAATCATGAACCAAAGCAACTGGATGTTATCAGAGCAGAAGTATCAAGTCTGTATGCAAACATTCTGGGACTTAGAAAACTGTAAAGTTGGAATAAGTCACTTCACATAAAAAAACACCAGATATTCTACAGTGAACAAGAAAATCAGACAAGAAATGAAGAAGTTATAATTATTAGCAAAAAAAAGTGTTAAACCCAGTGCAAACAAAATTCAAAATACAACTCAAAAAATGACAGGAAGATTTAAATTCCAATCCAATCAAGAAGTTCAATGTTAAGATGATCCCTGCATCCCATAGGTGAAGAGGAGGCTGAAAATGAATAGTTGTATCCTGACAACAAAAAATATGTGGTCTCTTCAAAGGCTACTGGAATACTAAAGCCTAGTGGTATGAGAAATTAGGTCTTGATATATAAAATGAGGCAGATAACAGACTAACAGAATTCTGCCATGATAATCTGATGTTCATAAGAAATACTTTTTTCACCAATATAAACAATTTATACAACTGAATGTTTCCAGGTGGAATAAAATTGACCACATACAGGTGAAACTCGAAAAATTAGAATATCGTGCAAAAGTTCATTTATTTCAGTAATGCAACTTAAAAGGTGAAACTAATATATGAGACAAATCATTACATACAAAACAAGATCGTTCAAGCCGTGATTTGCCATAATTGTGATGATTATGGCTTATAGCTCATGAAAACCCCAAATCCACAATCTCAGAAAATTAGAATATTGTGAAAAGGTGCAATATTCTAGGCTCAAAGTGTCCCACTCTAATCAGCTAATTAAGCCATAACACCTGCAAAGGGTTCCTGAGCCTTTAAATGGTTTCTCAGTCTGGTTCAGTAGGAATCACAATCATGGGAAAGACTGCTGACCTGACTGTTGTGCAGAAAACCATCATTGACACCCTCCATAAGGAGGGAAAGCCTCAAAAGGTAATTGCAAAAGAAGTTGGATGTTCCCAAAGTGTTGTATCAAAGCACATTAATAGAAAGTTATGTGGAAGGGAAAAGTGTGAAAGAAAAAGGTGCACAAGCTGCAGGAATGACCGCAGCCTGAAGAGGATTGTCAGGAAAAGGCCATTCAAAAGTATTGGGGACTTTCACAAGGAGTGGACTGAGGCTGGAGTCAGTGCATCAAGAGCCACCACACACAGACGGATCCTGGACATGGGCTTCAAATGTTGTCAGAAGCGTCTTACCTGGGCTAAAGAAAAACAGACCTGGTCTGTTGCTCAGTGGTCCAAAGTCCTCTTTACTGATGAGAGCAACTTTTGCATCTCATTTGGAAACCAAGGACCCAGAGTATAGAGGAAGAATGGAGAGGCACACACTGCAAGATGCCTGACGTCCAGTGTGACGTTTCCAAAGTCTGTGTTGATTTGGGGAGCCATGTCATCTCCTGGTGTTGGTCCACTATGCTTCATTAAATCCAGGGTCAATGCAACCGTCTACCAGGAGATTTTGAAGCACTTCATGCTTCCTTCCGCAGACGAGCTTTATGGGGATGCTGACTTCATTTTCCAGCAGGACTTGGCACCTGCCCACACTGCCAAAAGCACCAAAACCTGGTTCAATGACCATGGGATTACTGTGCTTGATTGGCCAGCAAACTTGCCTGACCTGAACCCCATAGAGAATCTATGGAGCATTGCCAAGAGAAAGATGAGAGACATGAAACCCAACAATGCAGAAGAGCTGAAGGCCGCTATTGAAGCATCCTGGTCTTCCATAACACCTCAGCAGTGCCACAGGCTGATAGCGTCCATGTCAGGCCGCATTGAGGCAGTAATTGCTGCAAAAGGGGCCCAAACCAAGTACTGAGTACATAAGCATGCTTATACTTTTCAGAGGTCCAATATTGTTCTATATACAATCCTTGTTTTATTGATTGCATGTAATATTCTAATTTTCTGAGATTGTGGATTTGGGGTTTTCATGAGCTGTAAGCCATAAGCATCACAATTATGGCAAATCACAGCTTGACTTATCTTGCTTTGCATGTAATGAGTTTATCTCATATATTAGTTTCACCTTTTAAGTTGCATTACGGAAGTAAATGAACTTTTGCACGATATTCTAATTTTTCGAGTTTCACCTGTATTTTTTGCAAGTACAGATGAAGAAGTTCTGTTCAGCCAGTAAAAAGAAAACATGATGCTGACTGTGGCTCAGATCATGAACCTCCAACTTCAACTAAGAAAGGAAACAAACCGATCAAGCCAAAATCTCAGCAATATGTTGCAGCAATGGGCTGTGATGATAAAATAAGAGATTCATATGAGAGTCTTTGTATTTACAGATTAAGGTGTTGGATTACAAACAGCGGCACCCAGGTTTTAGTATACCTCAGTTACTGAAGCACACTGAGTGACTTTAAGCCACTCACTCTCTCTTAGCCCAATTTATCTCACAAGGTTGTTATAGAGAAAAGTTGAGTAAGGGCACAGGTTGCCTTTGGAAAAGGTGGGATATAAATTGAGTACATAAATATATTTTACTGAACTAAATTCAACAGAGTCCCTAATAGAAATCTGCCATATTGTTATACTGTATGTCAAATTCATACTCATGAAGCAATTAAAATATTCCATGCTGCCAGAAGCAAAAAATGATGTCTGAAAATTGGTGAAAACTGGCAAAAGGAAAAGGCAACAGCAACAGAAAAAAATAACCTACTTAAACACTGAATTTCTGAGAAGGGCAAGAAATGATATCTAACTAATCTAATCTAAATACATGAAGGGTAATCAAATGGGAAAACAAGATTTAAGAAAATTAGAGAAATCAAGCACAGCTTGTACACAAAGATGGTCATAATAAATAAAAAGGCAAACATCTAGTGAAAAAGGAAGAGATAAAGGTAAAGATAAAGGTAAACTCACATAATACATATGTGGACATGATCAATGAACTAGACCCACATTGTGGAAAATTTAAATAGTTCCCTAAAAAATGCTAACAGGAGTTGATGAAATAATAGCTTGATTGATTGATAATGAGCGCAAATGTTAGTTTTTATGTTTTTATCTGTTTTATATTGGATGTTTCATTGTTAGTTATTGTGTGAGTCCCCTTTGGGAGGAGATGAGCAGCTATTGTATATAAATTTGATTAATAAAATAATAAATAACAAGTGTCTTATTCAGTTGTCACTTTCAATGGTTTAGGGATATCATAATACAATAGTGACTATTCTGTTTACCTGGAGGTAATTTTTTGTCGCCTCTGTAACTCGCCTATAAAAGTGAAAGTGTTCCTTTTTAGAGGTTCCATTATCAAAAAAAGACGCTTTTCGAACTCCCATCTAACCACCTTAAGCACCTTAAACGACCCTGGGAAACAGCTGGTTTCGAGCGTTTCCTCCTCTCCCTTTGTGTCGGCGGGAAAAGTTGTGACTATGCCAGGCAAAGGCATCGGGCGTCTTAAAGTCGCCCCTTACTACGGTACATAGCCGACGCAGGGCAGAGGCCGGGCAGGTTAAAGATCCGCGCATCGCCTAGATCGGGCGGGGGAAGGGAAATACAACCCCGCATTTTCTCACCGTTTCTCTCTAGGTCCTAGGAGTCTAGAGAGAGGCAGAATTGCTCGTTCGCTCCCGCAGACCTGCATAACTGGAGCAGGCGCTTCTTCCCCCGTAAGGCAGTATTGACCGGATAGCCATCCCCGAACGCTTTCCCCCTCAGATTGAGGAAGGTGGCGGGTTTCCCTGTCTTACTCGCCGCTCTTACCTAGCATGATAGGACTGAGGCGGCGAGCCATGCCCTTGGATAGGTCGTACACGTAGAGCTTCACCGAGTGCAGCAGCGGAGGCGAGTCCATGACATTGGCCGAGGAAACAGGAAGGGGAGCTTGCAGGGGGGTGGGGGGAAAAACTTCCAGACCAATTCGCCTTTCTGTGGCGAGGCCGCTGGGGAAAAGAGAAGAGAGAAGCCTAAGAGGAGCACAGCTGGCCTGGTCGGTGCGGCTGCCGGCAGCGACCGCTATTGCGGGACTAACCGGCTGACAGAAGGTGATTGAAAAGGGGCGGAGGGAGGGCGGCGAGGGGAAGGCTCGTTTCACGCACGCGTCGCCCCATAAGGTGAGATAAACCGCTTGTCACTGGGCCTCTTGTGAGGGAGCGGCGCTGAACAGTAGAAAGGCGGGACCAAAGAGTTTACGCAATTGTTCCATGTGGACGGCATCGTTGAGGACAATGCGAGCCCGTCTTTGTCGCGTGCTATTGGTTAGAACGTGCGGAAGGGGTGGGATATCGAGACGTTAACCAGAAGTAACAGTTTAAGTAGTTAGTGGGTGGCGTGTTATGCGGATTAGGTTTCTCACCGGGGTTGGTGCGCGGTAGAATGAAATCATTAAGAGACTTTCAATAGAAATAGATAGAAATAGATAAGAGTGACGCATTCTGTTTGCTAGGTGAGTTTGAAACCTTGAAATGCTCTTGTCCGCTAAAATCTGCCTGTGTTAAAACGGGTAAAATCCCTTCAAGTCGAATTCGACTCTTGGTATCTTTATGGGCTCCGGAATGCAGTGAAAATATTGGGGATAAGAAATGGGTTGTTGCTGCCTCCTTCCAAGTTCTTCTTTCGATTTTCCAGTCTATTCTGTTATATTGGGATTTCCTGGCGATCTACTTTCCATGTACTAATTGAGCGTGCCCTTAGTCGCTTTTCAGCTTAGGTGGGCTAGACGCTAGGTGGGCTAGGTGCTAGGTGCTATCTTTTAAAGCAGTAAATCGGCAAAAAGGCTTTTAGAATAACTATGATCGGGTATGTTGTTCTCCCAATTTTTCAATAAAGGTTGGCAGCAAAGATAATGTATGCTTTTTAATCAAATATCCCCAAGAAAAATGTGTTTTTTCTGTGCGGAGTTTTTAAATTCACCGAATTTAAATACAAGCAGTTGTTTTCTTAAACCGTCCATCTGAGACACTTTTCAGATTGCAGGAAAAAAAATAAGGGTACTCTCACAACTGCATCACATCATCTCCTCTCACGGACTTCGAAGAAGACGGTCTCCGGCTTCTTTGATTTCTCTGCAATCGCATCGAGACTCAAAAAAAAAGGTTTTGCATTGCTGTACTAAAATACAGCAAGTAAGGCAAAAAATAAGGATCTGGCTTAAACAACGGAAGGCAAATCCTCTACAGGATTTGGCAATCGGAATTTCGGTCGTCTCTGCGATTCTTCGTTTTATATCTGCGGTTAATCGGACTACAAGGACTACTCTGCTGAGGCATTGGAACTTGCTTGTGTACGGCAGTTCCTGCTTTTTTCGCCGCTTTAATTATCTTTTTTATCCCCCCAAGGGGCGGAGATTCGTTGTGACTGACAGGTTTCCGTGCTGGAATCCATCGGGGGAGGAAAGAATAACCTGGACATTTGGGGACTTTCTGCAAAAGACCTGTTCGGGAACGCCGTCTTTTTATCGACGGTAGGTCCGAATCAGGAGAGGTGGGGTTCGTGGGACCACAGTAAAGATATTCCGCCGACAGGTTCTGCCCGCCGCGGCAGCAAATGAGGCAAGGCCTGAAACGACGGAAGTTGTGAATAGTTGGGCTCACGCTGTTTCTGTTTATTCCTTGATGCAGTACTGTAGTAGCGGTTTATGGTTTGAAAATATTAAGGCAAAGCAATATGCTACCAACATTGAAGTGAGTAAGTAAGAAAATAAAGGCCGGTCTTTTCACGTAGGGAAGCAGGAGCAGCACATGCCAGCTCTCCTCCCTCGCCGCCTCTTCAGGCACACAAAGATGAGTTTGAAGGCGCTTGGAAGATCTCTCCCACGTGGCCCTTTTTCAAAAAGAAATTTGGGGAGTTGAAGGATGGCAGGGCATCACATGCTTCTGGTAGTTACGTTTTTGTGCAGTTTCTTAAGAGGATGGACATAATGAATTCAAATTTTCCTCTTCAGCAAACATGTACAACAGTCAGCCTCACAATCCAATTTACAAAAAAAAGTCTTACAAATAGTTTCAAAATAATCATGCATAAGATTGAATCATACAGTTGGAATGTAGTTTCAAACAATGGCCTGGCCCATAATAGTGCTAAATCATTGTGGGTAAGGCACCAGGGTAGAAAGCGGGAGACTGTAGGTTCTAGTTCCGCTTTAACCAGGAAAGCCAGCTGCATGACCTTGCGGTTTCTCTCAGCTGAACTCACCTCACAGGGTGGTTGTTGTGGGGAAAATAGGAGGAAGAAGGTGTGTTGGATAAGTTTGCTGCCTTGAGTTATTTGTAAAAATAGTAAAGCTGGGATACAAATAAATAAAATAACTTGATAGGATGGGAAGGCTCAATAGCTTCAAGGACCTGAGAGCCTCTGACAGATTAAATTTTACTGAACTAGTGAAAAAAGAATGGAAAAAGCTGAGAATAATTCATATTGTTAGTCTTAAAGTTTTTCAAGTTGAAGTTTGGAAAATCTGGCTTAGAGCATGAGATTTTCCAATATAGATCTGTAGGTGATTATGTGACCATACCAAAGCCACAAAGAAATGTTGTCACTGTTGCAGAAGTGTTACTACAGTATTCCTGTTCAAATGGTTGGGAAACAGCTGGATGAAAATGCATGCTGTATTATCTAGGATATAAATATTGAAAATACAGATTTTTGTCAATGTCTTTATCCTTCAGGAGCTCAGTACATTTGAAATTAGATTCCAATTTGTTAGTCTCTGTTTTCTTGTCTAATAGTTTTTGCTTTTGAAAGCTGTGCAAATTAATGTAAAAACAACAGCTAATCTTGATTGTAGATGAATGTAAAGCAAAACAGTTTTTTTTTTCACAGAACATTTTACCCCCCAAGGTGAGATAGGCTCCCACTCCTCTGGCCTTTCAGAAGAACCTTAAGTTCTGGTTCTACCAAATTATATATATTGTGTGTGTGGGTGGATCTAAAGTTAGCATCCAATCCTCTTAAGTAGCTGGAGCTCCTGTTTTTTTAAACCTTTTTACTGTTTACTGTTTAATTTTGTTTTAATTCTGTTTTAACTATTTTAATTGTCTTTTTTATATGAGTATATGATTATATGATTATATGTAAAGCATCCTGAGCCAGTTCAGATGGGTGATGTAGAAATTTGATAAAAATAAAAGTTGATAAAAATAACAAAATAAATTTTTCAAGGCATGCTATCATAAAATTTAACAGCAGTTTGCTGACTGGATAAGTATTTAAATTGCTTGCATTTTCTCTGTTAAGCTGATGGTAGTTCTTATTACTAAGTAGTGTTAATATTTTGCAAACTTGGAATGAGCTATCTTAAGATAATTGGTATGGGTGTTACGAATTGTAATTATAACGTAATAATATGATAGATGCATTATTGTCTTATTTTACTTATTCCTCTAACAATATTCTATGGGATATTTTGTTTACAGTAATTCAGAGTTTTGCAAAGTTATTAATCTCTGGTGCAGGACACTGAACATCTCTTTCCAAAAATGAAATGAGTCTGGTAGTTACTAAGATGTTGTCAGTCTGTGGCTATTTTATTGATATTTATTTATTTTTAAAACTTTATATTTCAGGGGTACACAGTTATTATGTCATCTATTTCTGCTGCCCATGTAATGTTTTAGCAAATAGTGCAGCGTGTTGCTGTTTATTGAAAAAATAATGATTTGATGGATATATTTAAGAGCTGGGAGACTGAGTTGAAGCAAAAGTAGAATACATGAACATCTTCACGTTTGCATATTTGGAAAGACTTCTGTCTATGGAAACCAGTCTGAATATAGGAACATTTCTCTTTGTTATAAGTTATTTATCTATATCATTCATTCTTTGTAGTAACACAGGAGAACCATGTCAAACTGGGTATCTTACTACAGAAATGAGGGAGAGGAGGAAGAAGAGGAAGAAGCAGAAGCAGCTGAAGACATTGGTAAGATTCATTTTTGCATATACTGTTAATTTGCTGAATAGAAACGCTGCATTGAGAGAAATTTGCAACTAAATTACAATGGTATGGGGAAACCAGGCATCTTATCACATTGATGTGAAATGTGATAAGTGGTAAAAGTAATATTTTGCCTCTTATGTAAAGTGCCTCTTTTATGTTGATGCAAAGTCCTGAAAAACTAAAACGTACACTGATGCATACTGGATAAAACAAAAGGCTTTTCCACAGTAGACACCCTAATGCCTATATAGGAAGCACACAATGTTAATTCAAAGAATGTATGCTTTCCTAAGTATAGGTATAGGTGTGATAGGGTCATTGGTAACTTTTTATCTATTATAATTATTGCTCAAAAATCAGAGCAAATAGAACAGGCTGCTTTAAATTGCTTTTAAATAAAACTCGTGCTGTTGTCTTATGGTGTGTTGCAACATGAGCAAACTGTTGAGTTAACCTCCCTCCCCACAAAGCTACATCAAATTTCTGTGCTATATAGGAATGCAGATCCTTTGTCCCAGAATCACTGTGATAGTTATAATTAAAGAGTATAGGATAGTTGGATTGGATAAATAGGATGATACACATTAAATGCAACATTTTCTACCTCTGTAGGAATATATAAATATGGAGGTCGAGACACTTTGCTTTTTTTAGTGGATGGCTCAAGAACCATGTTTGAGTCTTTTGATGGTAGTAATTTGACACCTTTTGATATGACAATTCAGGTAAGATGACTTTTTTCTACATCTGGAAATTGAAAGATTCTGAAATGCATTGTAGTGATAGCACTGTAACATGGGGTAAGACAAAATTCTTTATTGAGATAATAGAAATGAGATTGCAAACCAGTATTTCCTTAATTTCTTGATTAGTGTATTATTCAGAGACAGAGCATATGCTGTATATGCAAAAGATCCTTGAAAGATTGCTCCTCTAATAATTCTGAGGAGCATTCCTGTTTGAAACATTGGGAACCAAAGATATGGAAACTTGTTCACCAATCTTAAGTAGATGACCAGTGGCTTCTGGTACAAGTTACCTCCCTGATAAGATTTTTTAAAGTTATAAATGTTCTAAAGATCAAGTGTTAGATAATACGGACATACTTTTAGAAGCATTTATACTAATAGAGTATTATAACCCGACATCTGTCAAAAAGGATGATTAGATGTATTTGTTATTTTCTCCCATCCCAGCTGATTTGTATTTTCTTACCAGTGCATTCAGAATGTATACAGGAACAAAATCATCAGCCATGAGAGGGACCTTGTTGGTGTTGTGTTTTATGGAACAGAGAAGCATAATAATACAGTGAATTATAAACACATATATGTTCTCCAGGATTTGAACAATCCAGGTAAAGCGGAAACTATGTGGAATGTATCTGTGATGAAAGAGGATATCTGAGAAACCATAAGAAACTCAGTTGCATCTAAAAAAAACTAATTGTAGTGAGAATATGGTCAAAATTCATTCTAAGCTTTGCTCCCTATTTTGTCTGCAAAATCCTGCAGTGGGAGATTGGTGTGATATAATTCAGAGGTGAGAAATACCGTGACACATAAATTAAGAGTTGATTATTAAAAATAAATGGCATATTTATTATTTAACCATAATACCAGTAGAAGCTTTATGTTTATTCATGGGAGTGAGTGGTTCACACAAATTCATTTATTATATAGGAGGGTATGGTAATACAAAGTTTGAGAATCATTAACCTAGGAAACGGAGAGATCATCTTCATTGGGTTTTCCATCAGAATGCCATAAGGTTTGGTTCTGGGCCCTCTATTCCTTAGCTGACACAAAACTGAATATAATAGTTGACAGAAATGCAATTAAAACATTCTTAATAGGTTAAGAAGAAGGCTGGCAAGTTTTACAATTTAATGTCAAAATTGATTAAAATAATATTTAGGTAAACAATGCAAATAACTAATTGGATTACCCAGTTAGATAATGCTATTTTCCCACAAATTGCTGTTCTCTACTTAAAGCCTCCTACCTAGATTATTTTATTAATCAGTAAATATTACTTTCAGCCTTTTTCCTATTTTTATATAAATGTATTTAGTAACTGAAAAAAATAATTATTGATGATCTAACTATCTTGCCATGTTGAACAACATTACTTTCCTGAATTGGAAATGAAATAAAATGGACAAACTATTGAATAATTTGCAAATACTGGCCTATCATTTCTAGAGCCATAGCACTATCACTAATTCATTGCTTTGGTTTTGTGAGAACTGAGAATATTTTTTTCCCTACCAGGGGCAAAACGGGTATTAGAGCTGGCTAACTATGAAGGAGAAAAGGGAAAAGCTCTCTTCCAAAAGTCCTTTGGCCATAGTGACAACTACTCATTAGGCGAGGCACTCTGGGTTTGTGCTAATCTCTTCAGTGTTGTCCATTTGAAGATGAGCCACAAGAGAATCATGCTGTTCACCAATGAAGATGACCCTCATGGTCAAGATAGTACTAAAACCAAATTGGCTAGAACTAAAGCTGCAGACCTACGAGAAACAGGTTAGTATTTCAAATTATAGGTGAAGCATAATTTTGAATAAAAGTGATACCTCATTTCAGAGAAGCAAACAAGATTTCCTCAATTTGATATCTACAAAGAGGCGTATGTGAGGTACTTTAAAATGAGAAATTATCAGTGGTGCAAAGTGATTTAGGAAGACTTTTGTGGTTGAATAAAGAGTTGAATGCATGTTGCTTAAGTCCTAGACTCATGTTCACATGATTAGATCTTGCTGATGGACTAAATTTTGATCACCAATTTGATTGAGTGTTTCTGTTTTCTGCAATCCAGAAATGTGAAGTATTTCAGCATGTCCTAGGTATTGCTGGAAAAGGAGGGTAAACCAACTAACACCTGACTTTCTAAATATACGGGAAACTACTAGGGAACACCAGTTCTGTATACTAAACTTGAAATATTTCAGTTTTATGTATCTGCTCATATTGCAGCTTATGGTTTCTGATGTCTCTCCTGTCCTCATTCAGGTGCTTTGTAACGCAAAGCTTTTTTCCTTGTTTAGTTCTTGGAGGTTTTTTTACCTGATAAATGCTATGTTGTACATATCTGGAGATCACCATAAGAAATGAAGTAATGATATCTGTGTTCTCATATAAGAAACAACCTCTTTCCCTCCCACAATTCTGTGATTGCAGGAATTTACCTTGACTTAATGAACCTAAAGAAGCCTGGAGGGTTTGATATTTCCTTATTCTACAGAGACATTATTAATACAGCAGATGATGAGGACCTAGGAATCCAGTTTGAAGAGTCTTGCAAATTGGAGGATCTTATGAAGAAAGTACGAGCAAAAGAAACAAGGAAGCGTGCTTTAAGTCGGCGAGTATCAAAAAACATCTTCTTTTTGGAGGGTAATCTGAGAGACTTTGGAGGAATTATGATAGCAGAGTTACATTAAATAGTACATAATATTAAATTGTGGAAAGTTTATTGTGTTTTCAGATGAGAAATTGTAATCTGCTTTTCATCTCTTTAAAATGGAAATTAAAGTATTGTATAAGGTTTCAAAGACTTACATTTGTGTTTATTTATTCTTTAGGCTGAATTTATATTTGGGAAAAGATGTAATTCTTACTGTTGGCATTTTCAACTTAGTCCAGAAGGCTGTCAAGCAGCCTCCGGTGAAACTTTACAGAGAAACTAATGAGTCACTGAAAACAAAAACACGAACCTTTAATCGAGAGACAGGTAGCTTGCTTCTTCCAAGTGACACCAAAAGAGCTCAGGTAACTTTCTGTTTTCCATGTTAAATAATTTTGAGGGGCAGTACATCACAACATTTATAATGCTGTAGAAGCCATTATCCTGACTTATGTACCTGAGCTTCCTTGCTGCGATGCTTTGCAAAAGTTGATGAATTCATGCCTTAGCATCTCTTGGGTCATATTTTACCAAATACTGGAATTTGTAATATGGTATATATTTTTTTCTTCAAGCACAACTTTAATAAAACTGCTAGGAATCAGACACCTTGCTAAGGCAGGTTTACATGTAGGAAACTAGGCCTAGAATAGATCAGATCTTGCTAAATATTTGGCAACCATTAATTTTAGTTTAAAGTTTAATTGGGTTTATTTTTATGCATCACTTTCGTGGCAATATTTTTGTTTGAGTATGGCTTAGTTGAAAATTGAGTAAATATGATCTATTGTTTATCATTATTACAATATTGAGACTGTCCAACTGTAAATGACTCTGTGCAACTTACAAGTAAAAAAAATGAAATACATCAAGAGGAAAAAGAAGAAAACTAATGAAACCATTACCCCAAAATCCAAAGACCAACTAATCTGTTAAAAGGGCTTAAGTGCATTTTAGTTCTATATATTTTAAATAAAACCAGTCTTGTATGTGTGGTACTAAGGGCTGAGACAAAATAGGGATTCTTTAGTATACTCTTCTTGCAGTATCCACTAAGACTCTGCAGTGCTTCAGAAATAATTCAGAAATATGCTTTGGAGTATGCAAGAACATGAACAATGCAGCTTTCTGTACTACTTCACCTCTTGTAACACTTGTAGGGCTTGTACCACTGTGTGCTCTAAAAGCCGTTTTTGGGGGGATGTAATCCCAGTCATAGAAAATTCTACTGTCTGAGAATGTTCATACTCAGTCTGGTTGTTGTTGTTTTGTTTATTTATCACACATAATTTGTTCTCCCACAAATGTTGAAGATAAATTGAAAGTATTTTTAAATTGTTATGTAACTGGCTATATTTCCATGTTAGAATTCTTTGGAAAAAAGATAGAACGTAAAGGAACTCAAGGAACATAGAAAAATCTGATAACAATAAATGTATTTATTTTGTTGAAAATGAGCCCCAATCCCACTCTGTGTTTAAAGCTAGGGAGAAATGGATGATTTGGATGAATTTGTAACCTTTAAGGAGTAGAGTATGAACTTGAAAAATATTTGCTCTGCTCTTTATTTCTTACACAGTCAGTATGGAATTTTATTTTTGTGGTGCTGTCTTATAGGAGGATTCTAATAGGCTTCTTTATTTACAACTATGATAATTTTTGCTGCATTTTTTCAGCAGCTGCTTTTTCCTGATTTCCTTTCTTAGATTTATGGGAATCGTCAGATTGTGCTAGAGAAAGAAGAGACAGAAGAAATAAAAAGATTTGATTTACCAGGCTTGTATCTGATTGGATTTAAACCCTTGGTAATGCTGAAACCATATCACTATATCAGGCCTGCACAGTTCATCTATCCTGATGAGTTCTTAATGAATGGTAATTATAACTGAAAATTATACTCTGCCGTTTATCTTTAGGATTATTCTGTTCCAGAACATACTAGCAGCAACAATATCAACAGCAATGGAATTCCAGAATGAGATAAATTTTATTGGTATAAATCAGAAAGGATTAATTTCTAGGCTTCAGAAATGAATCCAGAATAATTGTCATTAGCAAAACAAGTTTTTGATTTTATTTTTTCCATCATTACATGTTGCTAACTTATTTAACCCAAGTCATCTTATAAAGATTAACATACAATGTAATAAAAACTGAAGAAACTCCCATGTTAATAGTAAACTTAAGCAAAACCACCCAAATAGCAGTGATGATTAAGCAATGTGCAACACAAACATCTGGTTTAGTAGAACAACCAATCTCAGTAGAATCTGAAAAATAAAATAGGACCATCGAAATGCTGGGGGGGAGTAAGTTGTTCCATAATACTAGTATTGGATTGGTGCAGTGATGAAAAAACATTACTCCTAAGGCAATCCAGCACTCTCCTCCCCATCTTCCAGTTGTGGACCTACTCCTTTGGAGTGGGTGCTATTCTGCCCCAGCCAGCAAGAGGGCACTAACCATCATGCAATTGCGGAACAAATAGCCACTTAGTTTTGCTACATTCATACTGAACTGTTTTGTCCTCTCCTGATCTTATAGCCTTTAGATGGGTAAGGTCCTCTAGAACACTTCATCTTAGGCACTGAGTACAGAGGTATAACTGTGTATCATCACCTTATTGATCATAAATTACTCAGAATCCATGTATGAGCTCCCACACTAGATTCATGTAAATATTGAATAGAATGGGGGAGAATGCCGAGTGCTGTGGGACTCCATATAAAAAGCATTTGACCTTTTATCTCTACAACTGTTGATTGATTCTGCCTATAGCAGATAAGGTACTACTGCAGTGCAATGTCCCAACTAGACCAGAAGGATAACATGATTGATAGTATTAAATGCAACTGAGAAATCTAACAGAATAAAAAGAACTGCACTCCCACCATCCAGATTCTGATATAATTCATCAGAAGTCCGGTTTAATATTGGTGATGAAATTCTACATGATGGAGATTTGTAAAAGGAAATGTGGGAAAAGACTGTTGACATCTACATTTAAAAAAGGTCCCAGGTCAAATAAAAAACAAAAACAATCTTCACATGTGTTTTGGGGAAAATGTACTATAACTTTTTTATTATTTTGAAGAGTCCCAAAGCATTAGAATAATTTAACCAAAAATCAGCCTATTGACTAATTGATGTTCTTCTAAAAGAGAGAAACATGTTGTGGCTGAAAAATTAGGCAACAAATCTCTTGGGAGTTAAAGAGAGATTATCAGATTGCCCATGTATGCTCCATAAAACTGATTTTTTTTAGAGCAGAACTGTGTTTTTGTTGTCAGTTTGCAATCAGTTGCGAGTCATGAAATTTCATCCTGCTCATAGCTGCTAATCTCACATATATGGATTCTAAATTTGACAGAATCTCTTGATCACTTTGGATTTTATTTATTTATTTATTTATTTATTTATTTATTTATTTATTTGGTTTACTTTAAAAATTAAGGACCTTCAGACTAGCAAGTTTTATTTAAATCAGTGAGTGTTCTTTGATTCTTGTTTTAAACAAAATAATTATAAGATTAAATATTTGTATTCTTTGGAATATATAGCAAGAGGATGATTATTTTTTGGTTTTGGAAAGTTTCACATGGATTAGTTGTAGACTGATAGAATAGAGAGGGGTGAGGTTTAAGAGACGTGTTTATAGAAAGTGAGGGAAGATGTGGAATGAAGAGATGTTGTTTTTATTTTAAGTGACACATTCTTGATATTGGTTATACTTGCTGGTGATAAAGGGGGAAGTTTCTTTTATTTTTTTGACTTTTCTATTTTTATCTTTTTCTTTTCTACACCTTTTGTTATTTTTTTAATGTATCTATTTTGTAGTTCTATATGCTTTATTTATATTATATAACCCTAATAAAATTATAGGGGAAAATAATAATTTAACCAAAAATGGCCTTTTGTTTACAGGAAGTACTACTCTGTTTAATGCCTTGTTAACCAAGTGTTTGGAGAAAGAAGTGATGGCCATATGTAAATACATACCACGTCAAAACAATCCTCCTAGGTTTATAGCTCTGATCCCACAAGAAGAAGAACTAGATGAGCAGAATGTACAGATAGTCCCTGCAGGTAATTTAAATGTTATATTTTAGTTTTGTGATTGGCTTAGAGGCGTTGCTCTATTTGATATTTTTTTCAAAACAGAATCAAAATAAGATATTTTGCTTATACCATTATAATCAGCATGGAACAAGTATAACTTGAAAGATACTTATTCTTTAATAATACTAGAAAAAGGTATCTGGCATATCCAATAATAATAGGGCAATGTGGTAAAATAATTTATGTGCAGGTATTTCTCCTGAATTTTATTCCTTTCCTGTTTTTGTATTACTGATAAAAAGATTTGTAAAACTTTTTCAAATTCCATATTTGTCATTATTTCTAATAATAACCAATGAATGTAGCTTATAACTAATTTAATAAAAATATTAAAATATGTAATAAAGTGTGTGTATAGGCATTTGTGTACAATTGTGTGTGTGTGTGTAATATAAAATTAAAGTTGTTTAAATGTTGCCTCCAACTAAATATTTTTATTTCTTAAAAATAAAACAGTGTGTTAGGTACTAGTATGTTATATATTCAATGTGAATATTCTTCGGCCATTTCTGATATAATGAACTGTGTACTGCATTAACAAGAAAATTGTTCCTTGATTCCTTGCAGGATAAAAAAAAATTCTGTCAATCCTTCACTACCTATTTCTCAGTTTATTGCTCCAACTATATGGAGAGTGTTTATATATGTGTCTCCTTCTGAATTGTGTCTAATAAAGTTAATTTAAACATGAATATATTCTTTCTATTCTGCTTTTTTAATGTCTTTTTTACATTGATTATTTCTTCAAAAGCAATCACCCTTATTGGCATTTAAAAAATTTCAGTTAATGAATCAATATTTTAATATTTCAAGCAGTTTAAAATAATTGAAGCATTCAAGGCAAAGTTTGTATTGATGCCAATTTAGCTTAGTAAATTATTTATCAAAATACTGCATATTTGGGGATTATGTTGACAGAATAAATGTCAAATTGTGCTTTCAAATGACTTGGCTTTCTATTGTCTGTTTTTCTTATTCTGCTTAGGTTTTCATCTCATTTTTCTACCTTATGCTGATGACAAACGAAATGTTGACTTTACTGAGAAGATACCAGCTAATCAACAACAAGTGAAGAAAATGAAGGAAATAATCCAGAAGCTTCGATTCAAATACAGGTGAATATAGAGATAAAAATTAAGATATATATATAGCAAATAGTAACTAGACAAACCTTCAAACTTCAGTATCTTTTTCAGTGCCCTATTTTGCCTGTGCATTGTGAAGTTAACTGTACCGTTCATGGGGTTACTTTGAATCAGTCAGTCTCTTTTATCTCATCCTATCTGCATGTGTCATTGCTCGCTCAATGCAGGATACAGAATGCAGAACTTAATTTGGACTGAGACTAGCTTCCCAAACAAGGCAACTTTTAATTTGGTATCCAATATATCTAAGATGAATATATACAAAAAATAGTTTTTGCTATTACAATGTCCTACTTATGAATAGAAAACCAAACTGCTTCTATAGAGAAGGGACAGATTTAAGCTTACAATATAATATTTAAGTGTTCATCCTAGAGAAGGAAAATATGAATTCAAAATATTAATTAATTAATTAATTAATTAATTAATTAATGGGACTTATATGCCCATCTCCAAGACTGGGGCTCACAAATAAAAACAACAACAACAATAAATAATTAAAAGCAGATTAAACTAAATAAGCCCCATTACAATTACAAATTCATCCAATAAAAAAACCATCCCATTCCAAAAAATCACAACCTGGATTGGTTAAACAACCAGGTCTTCAGGTCATGGCGGAAGGTGCGGAGGTCAGGGGCCAGACAGAGCTCCAGGGCAAGTTGGTTCCAGAGGTCTGGGGCCGCTATAGAATAGGCTCATCATTGGGGGACTGCCAGCCGGCACTGGCCAGCCGACGGGACCCCAAGGAGTCCTTGCCTATGTGCTCGCACAGGGCGGTTGGCATTCGATGTTGGCAGGAGTCGCTCCCTTAAATATTGAGGACCCATGTCATGAAGGACTTTGTATGTTAAAACTAAGACCTTGAATCTCACCCGGAGTGCAACCGGCAGCCAATGAAGGCAGCGCAGGAGGGGGGTAACATGGGAGAACCGGGAAACTCCCATCACCACCCGCCGCATTCTGCACCAGCTGCAATCTCCGGATGGTATGCAAGGGCAGTCCTAAATAGAGAGCGTTGCAGTAGTCGAGTCTGGAGGTAACAAAGGCATGAGTAACCGTGCGCAGGGCATCTCGGTCCAGAAAAGGGCGTAGCTGGCGAACCAGACGGAGCTGGGCAAAGGCCCCCCTGGTGACAGCCCCCACCTGCTCCTCCAACCAGAGCCAAACGTCCAGGAGGACCCCCAGATTCCGCGCCCTATCCACAGGGGGCAATACCACTCCCCCTATGGCCAAAGATGGACACTCCAAACTGGGCCGAGATGCCGGTATGCACAGCCACTCAGTCTTGGCCGGGTTCAGACGAAGCATGTTTCCGCTCATCCAGATCCATACCGCATCCAAACACTGGGTCATCAGGGAGAGGGCATCACCGATCTGGTTCGGGTGGAAATGTACAGCTGAGTATCATCAGCGTACTGATGGAAACTCACCCCAAAACCACGGATGATCTCAGCGGCTTCATATAGATGTTAAATAGCAGGGGAGAGGACCGACCCTGAGGGACCCCACAAGAGAGCACCCTCGAGGTAGACCTCTGTCCCCCCCAACACCGACTGCGATCGCCCGAGAGGTAGGAGGTGAACCACCAAGCACAGTGCCCTTATACCCAACCCCTCGAGGCCGCAGAAGGATACCATGGTCGATGGTATCGAAAGCTGCTGAGAGGTCTAATAGACCAGGACAGAGGAAAAACTCCTGTCCCGAGCCCTCCAGAGATCATCCATCAGTGCGACCAATGCCGTCTCTGTGCTGAAACTAGTTCGGAAGCCCGATTGATACGGATCCAGGTAGTCCGCTTCATCCAGAAAAAGTGGAAACTGCTGAGCCACCACACTCTCAACAACCTTCGCTAAGAAACGAAGGTTGGAGACTGGACGAAAGTTGTCTAACACGGTTGGGTCCAGAGCAGGCTTCTTCAGAAGGGGTCTCACCACCGCCTCCTTCAAGGCGGAGGGGAAAACACCCTCCCTTAGTGAAGCGTTGACAACTGCCCGGAGCCAACCGCAGGTGACCTCCATGACGGCGTAAGCCAGCCAGGAAGGGCACGGGTCCAACAAACGTGTGGTGGAGCTCAGATGCTGCATAATCCCGTCTACTTCATCCTTGGAAACAGAATCAAACTCATCCCAGATCATACTGGCCAGACTACCTGTATCCCGTTCCTCAGACCACTGCAAATCAGAGGACAACCCGCCCCGAATTCGAGCGATCTTATCCAACAGATATTGACCAGACTCCTCAGCCCTGCCCCGCAACGGGTCCGTCCCCTCCCCTACACAAAGGAGAGGGTTACCCAAACAGGGCGGCTGGGCGGTTATCTGCGGACGCTATGAGGGCGGAGAGATAACACCTTCTCGCCGCCCTCATAGCTACCAGGTAAGTCCTAATATAGGCTCTTAGCTGGGCTCGATCGGACTGGGAGCGGGTGGCCCTCCACCTGCTCTCTAAGCTCCTCCGACGGCGTTTCATCTCCCGGAGCTCCTCCGAGTACCAAGGAGCCATCCGGGATCCACGACATGTGAGGGGTCGCATGGGGACAACCCTGTCGAGAGCCTCTGACGCGGCCTGCTGCCAAGCAGCCGCCAGGTCCTCGACAGAGCTGTGGGCAAGGGAAGAGGGAAGAGACCCCAGCTCCGCCGAGAACCGCTCCGGGTCCATAAGGCACCTGGGGCGGAACCATCTGGCTCCTCATCCCAGCAGTGGGGGCAGCCTGTTGGAAGACCAGCCGAGGAGATAGTGATCAGACCATGGAACGGGCACAGCCGTAAAAGTGGCCTGCCCTCTGTCACTACGCCACTGCTCAGAGACAAAAACTAGGTCAAGAGTGTTTCCTCCCTCATGAGTCGGGCCCTGAATTAATTGGGTCAGGCCCATGGCCTCCATAGAAGCCATGAATTCCTGGGCCAAACCCACGCCCCCAGGGAGGGCATATTGAAGTCCCCCAGGACTATGAGACCCGGGAACTCCACCGCCACCCCCGAGAGGACGTCGAGAAGCCCAGGCAGGGCCGCTGTCACACAGCTGGGTGAAAGGTATGCGAGCAGCAAGCCCACCCACCATTGGGCCCCCACCTCAAGAGGAGTGTCTCACCCCGCCTATCTCTGGAACAGTGACCTCCCTTGGAAACAGGGTCTCCCGAATAACAACGCCACCCTACCACCCCTACCCTGGGCCCGGCCGGTGCAAAACCCGAAACCTGGAGGGCACAAATCTACCAGAGGGACACGCCCTCTGGGCCCAACCAGGTCTCGGTGATACAGGCCAGGTCCGCAGCAGCCTCCTCAATTACCTCACGGAGAAGGGCAGACTTATTAGCCACGGACCTGGCATTAAAATACACCAGCCTAAGCCCAGGGTCCCAATTCCCATGCCCCCTGGGAGGAGGCCATAGGGTCGGAGCAAGCAACCGCAGACAAAGATGGGGTGCGTGCTCCCAACACATGATATGGCCCTATGCGCCTCCTGCCAACACCAACCACCCTGGGATCGGTCCCTGCCTCAAGCCTCGGAGCCCCGCCAACCCCTGCCCCCCATGAACGGGTTGGACAGAGACCCATTTATCCCCCTCCCTAACCCCTTAAGACAATCAATTAAAAATTTTAAAAGTTTCCCCTTCCTGTCAGATTTGGAATTTAGCCCCTTCGTCCTGGCATGCCACCTCTCAGGATCCCAGGATCCGTCATTAAGGTAAGCTCTTGATAGCGTAGGGGGCCACATCCCAGACAGGGGAACCGCCTGGAGGGCCCATAGCTCCCATGGGGAATAGGCAGGCATAGTAAATATATCTCAGGCAAGACAATACAAGAGGTAGTTGGGAGATGGAACAAAAGGGAGATGGAAAAACAATGAAGGGACAAGCGATGTTAAAAGTCAGGAAATAGTCCACAATCAGCAGCTCTCTCACCACTGTCGACGATCCAGGTAGAAATAGACCAGTCACTGCTCTGCCACCACAGTGACTTGGGGCAAAGTCCTGCACAACCCACTGCACTCTCACTGCAGGGGGATTAATCCTCCCATTGCCCTCTCACTGCAAGGGAGGGAGCCAGTCCCAAAGAGGAGGCAAAGTCCAAGTCCAGGTAAATGGTGCAAATGAGCCAAATGCCCTCAATGATGATAAGCAGGGCCAAGATGACGTTAATAGAGGAAAGGACAACGGACAGTGATAAACCCCATAATCCACATGGGGTGACAAAGTCCGTAGCAGTCCAGGTAGGTACAGCACTCACATACCGGCCACAGCCATGGGCCTAGGGCCATTGTACCATCCCTTCCTGGGGGGGTCTTCGCCAAAGACTCGACCCACCCCCTAACCGGGATAGAGCCTGCCCACCCGGCCCGGGCTATGACCGTGAACGCCTCCCTCCCGGAATCTCCAGGCCTGTAGGCCTCCCAACCCCACCCCATAGATCTTTCCTCCCCAGAGCTCTCATTTCTGGGGGGAGGGAGGGGGAGGCCCTTCGCGGGTGGGCAAAAAAACCCCATTCCCCACAAGGACATTGCCCCCAACCACAAACAGAGAAGAGGGGGGAGAACCTCCAGGCCGGTAGTCCTGTCCTCCGTAGACTCCACGTGGTCACCCCCATGGTGACCACGGCACCAGAAACCGCCGACCACCACCGTCACGGCTGCCGTCCATGTAGCCAAGCCCCTGGAGTCGCAACAGGATCATGGTTTGTCACCGCCAGGCTCCTGCGCCGCCGCGCCCGTCGTCAGCAAAAAACAGCTGGCGACCACCACCAGCAACGCCACCAGCAATGGGTCCCCAGCCAACAGATCCTCAGCAACTCCAGCGGACCTCGCCAACATCTCCAGCGCCGAAGCTTCTTGGCACCGGGGCTCCACGAGGCCGTAGAATGGAACAAACGGCTTTGTTGCCCCCCCAATCCAGGCGGCAAGCCAGCAGCCGATAGTCAATGCGGTCGCGGGGGGAAACCCAGCAACACTGAGCCACCGAAATGGCTCCAGCGGCATCCCACGACCCCCTAGGAGCAAAATCAGCCGAAACGAAGCGGTAGGAAAGCCTCCTCCTCCAAAAGGCCAACAAAAACCTCCGATGCCGAGAACGCCTAACGCTGCCGGGTCGCCATCTTGGGCATGCGCAGAAACGATTAAGTAGGAACTGCATTGATTTTGACAAAATTCTAACCTAGAAAGCAGTTTCTTAACTTCATTAGAGATCTGTGTCTTACTATAGGTTTCAAATGCACGTACTATAATAATTGTACATTTTTAAAGTAACCTTTGGGTTTTCATTAAACATTTCTTTTGGCAATGTTAACTGATGTGTGCTGTTTCATAATGCAAGGAAAAACCAAAGATTTCTCTTAAAGAACACTGAATTGGTAATAGCAAAATGTTCTGCCATTTCTTTTATGAGATCTACAGTATATAGCAAAATTATTCCATTTTATGACATACACACTTGCATTCAAAACTGGATAATTTCCCACAGAAAGATGTTATGCTTGAAGAATCTTATTCTTTAGCATAGTAAGTCTGTCACCGTGTGTTTGAATCTTCATTTCTATATCATGATGACATTCTTGGCGCTTTTTGATGGATTTTGACAGAAGTGAGAGCTTTGAAAATCCAGTACTACAACAACATTATATGAATTTGGAAGCACTGGCACTGGATTTGATGGAGCCTGAAAAAGCTGAGGATCTGACAGGCAAGAATAATTTAATATAATTTGCCTTTAATATGGTCTTTGATATGTCATAACTATTTTTTACAGAAGTGGTAAAAATATTTGATAGAGTTGTACATTATTTGTAATGCTTAAATGCTTACCAGTTGCCAACCCTGAATGTAGGAATTATTTTTAAAATGATTATGAAGTAAATGAAGTATAAAATATAAAAAAGAGCTCAATTTTCAGTGTTCCCTCTCAGTAGTTTGAATCTTTTTTTAAAAAGCGTGGGTTACAATTTTGAATCTGTACTATGAATTTTGAGACACGATGAGAGCATGTATAGATTTCCTTCATCTGTTGATGCATTTAAGTTAGCCAAATATTCTTACCTTGTTTCCTTCCAAGTATCTATATTATCTTGTCATTTCTGTTAGTTAATGAAGACTGAGGCAAAAAACACCAAACCCTATTGAGTTATAATTTATTAGTTACTTTAATTCTTTAAAGCAGTTGTTTACTTTGTTTTTGATGTCATTTTACAAAACATTTCAGTAATTAACAATAATTGGTACTTGTTCCTATCCAGCCAGATTTTATGGGTCTGTTCATGGCCCCTACTGCTTTAAAGCTCAAAAATATATTGTGCATATTGAATATCCATTATTTCTATATTTTTAAATATCAGTTCTAAGATTGTCTTCCTTCCTTTCTAGTGCCAAAGGTTGAGCTAATGGATGACCGACTGGGTAGCCTTGCAGAGGAGTTTAAACAACTTGTTTATCCACCAGGCTATGATCCTAATGGGAAAACTGTAAAACGAAAACAAGGTGGGATGAAAGAATAGAGAGAGATCATTATGTCCTTAAAATGCATATTTTCTTTTTGAGTTTGCCAACATTCTAATGTGGGATCTAAGAATATTTTTTCTCAAAATATAAGTAGGTTCTTTATTTTTTGAGGAAGTTTGCAGATGGCAATGACATAATAGTGCAGTCTTGGCAACCAGTCGTAAGTTCAGATGGGTTGTCAAATGCCCAGATTGTGATCCTGTGGGGATACTAAATGACTACAACTTTGGGGATCGGTCATATGTCCGTTTGTTCAATACATAGTAACTTCAAAGATTTGTCATAAATTGATGCTGTCTGTATGGCAAACCATCACAATATTGCTAAGAAAACTACATGGACATCTCTATGAAATCACCAACAGGTGAGCTTGATTTGAAGGAGACTCAAAATCTTTTAAAGGGATCAGAATGTGAAGCTTTGCGTGATTTTGTGCCATGATGGATATATACATGAAACATTTCAAATGAGTGATAAAATAACTACACCCAAATTTTTTCTTCAGCAGGTAGTGGTACTGAACAACCAGAAAAGAAAGCAAGAATGGAACTCTCTGAAGAGGTGGTGAGGCATCATGTTGATAAAGGCACTTTGGGTAAACTTACTGTGCCAATTCTAAAGGATATATGCAGGATTTATAAGCTAACAGGTGGTGGAAAGAAGCAAGAACTTTTAGATGCGATAACTGAGCATTTCAATAAGCACTGAGTTTACACCCCCAATATGCTTCAAACATTTTAATGTTGAAAATCTCCTAATGTTGAGATTTTAACAAGAGAAATGTTTTTATAGACATTTGATAAAAAGGAGTGGGAATCAGATTTTTATTTTTGTGAAATTAATAGAAAAAGCTCCACCCCCTCTCCACTTCTGGTCCTAGATTTGATTATGCAACTTTCATCTGACTTTAATAAATAAGTTTGGTTTAGCTGCATCAGCTTTTTCATTTCACATATAACACAATGCACAAACTAGTATTATTTAGGAAAATAGCTTATTGGAAGAATAGTACTATATAAATTTGGTTTGTACATATGTCTCAAATATGTCTCAAATGTGCTCTGGCAATCTTTTTCCCCTGACTGTGTTACTTCTTCCCAGTCCATGATAGAAACAAGTTAGCCATTCAGGTTTCATAGGTTTCTTCTCTTCAGGAGGCATCCTGTACTTTTTAAAAAAAGATATTTAAAGCTGAATGCAGTTTGCCTACTATTTTGTAATAGACGGGGGTGGTGGTCCACAATGACCTACACAGCATTCATTACTAGGCTGGTGTTCTATCTTGTGAATTAGAACATTCTTAGCTGCCATTTTCCTTCCATTTGATGGAACAGCTAATTGGCAGCTGGATGAGTTGCACTGTAAAGTGGGAAAGTAGGTTTTTTGGGAAGAGAGAAACCTTAATGTACTTTAGGACACAGCTCATCCAGTTGACAGTAAATTGTTCAGTGAACTGGTTGAAAAAGTGCTATGTGAGTGCAAAAAAGTTGGAAACTTGCAGAAAAGTATGTTTTTAAAGGAGCATATTTTTTTTACTAAACCATGTTCTTTTATGGCTATTCTATTTCAAGTGGCTGAAGTTTACTAAGTTTACTTCCAATATAGCTGGGGCAATCTGTTCTAAATTGTGAAGAAAAAAGTTATATATCTCATGTTACCATTTAGTGTCACTGGGATTTTTGCAGCCCAAGCCTGGTAGTCTTTAACTATTGTGGCACAGGTTGGGATTAGATGATCTGTGATAGTCAGCTGAGTTTGCTTTACTTGGCAGCAATACTGAACAAATGGCTGAACCTAGTTTGAGATTAAAATATTGGAAAGCTCTGACTCAAATCTATCTTTGATAATGAAAACTCACTAGCTAGCTTTTGGCTTTGTATCAATCATACTTTTTCAATCCATTACCTCAATTATTACCATGGGGTAAATTATTATGGGAAAAGGATTCTTATACACGCCATCTTTAGCTCCTGGAACAAATTTGCGACACACACCGCACACATTATAAAAATAAAATACAGGAAATACACTTTTTTAAACAACACCCTGTCAACCTATTGAATATGACAGGCAATCTTACATATTTGAGCACATTTAACACATGCAACCCACACTACTACTAAAACTTCTGTGTATGTTTGTAATCTTTGTTTGGCAAAATGCTGCATCAAAAAGCAAGAACTTTGGAATCAGCATACCTCAAATGGGTTAATTTACAGAATACACCCAAATCTGGCATCTGATTCCTGTAAGAATGAAATTTGATAAAGTTATAGATTTTTCAATGCTGCTTGCACTGCTGCATGCAGACAGATTATAGTTTTCAAAAGGTAATAAGAAAGCTGGCAGGCAAGCTTACAAAATTGGGCAGGGGAAAGTTTTTTTTCCAATGCTGTCAACTTTCTCACAAGGAAACTTATTAGTGAAGCTGACAGAAAATAAGTCACTCTGGTCTAATTTTTTGCTGCCCATGTTGGGGAAATATCTCTGAAATGATGACTCATCATGAGTTATCTTCCTTCTTTGTATAATCCAATTTCTGCATCTGAAAAATTTATATCATACAAAATATGTTTGTTGTGCTTTTTTTTAACTGGAAAAGAGAAATGTTTAAAAGTCTTGCTAATAAAATAGTGCCAACAGTTTGCTGTTATCTCATTCTTTTGCAGTTGCAGTAGTAGGCTAGAGGCCAGCATCCTGACACATCTAACTTTCTAGAAAGCAGCATTGACTAGGTAAAATTTGGAAGACTATGCCTATCAGAGTCAGTGCTGCACCTCAGAGAAGACACTGGGCATGGTACTTATTTATTGTAATTTATTTCTGAAAAAAAGCCTCTGGCTACAGCAACAAAAAGCAAATGAAAAAAAGATCTTAACATTTCTGTCTTATCAAACTGCATCAGATTAGGGAGGAAACTTTTTTTCTAGGGTAGCTCCATAAGCCAAATAACCTTCAACAGGTCATTGATTATTGAATAGAATATTATATATTTTGTATTATTTAAACACTAATTTATATACAAACTCATCTTCAAATGAAGCTTATCAAATTAAATCTCACTGAAGAATTTTTGCATCAGACAGATTTAAAGCAGGGATATGCAACCTAATACACTTTCAAGTAGAGATGAACAATGTGCAGTCCCCATTTGGCCCCCAAGCATCCTGAGGTCATGTCACTGAAATACACTGGTAAACTTGCTGAATTCTGACAGCAAGCCCAGCCCATTTTCTGAACATAAGGGTATTTTTAGGATAGAAATTCAGGCAAGTTCTCTGGAAAGCCTCCAATTCCCACACTCAAAATCCATAAAAAAGCAAGTTGAAAACATTTGACCATGCTGCAGGGTTTCCAGGTTTCCCCTCCTTAAAATCAGCAAGCTGCTCACCAACTTCAGCAATTTGGGATTAAGGTTATGGTTAGGGTCTTTACTGCCAGGTAACTGCAAATTATTGTCCTAAATATTGAGGGTATGAATTTGTCTCCTCTTGATTTAAAAGAAAAGCAATCTCCAATTATAGGCCTAAACAACAACCTATGACTGAAGAAAGTAATCTAGATTCAAAAACCTAATAAACATTTATTAATCATTTATATGGCCATCCATCTTATAAGAGCATGACTTACATTGTAAAACAATAGCTGTTAAACAAAATATTCATATAAAGTCTTGGTTTTTGGAGTTACTTATGTCAGATTTAGACCAATAGTCTTTCAATAGATTGTTGGACAGAATTAATTTGAGGCTTGAGTTGTGAGCCTTCTTTGATAGTAATGGAACAGGCAATAACAGGCCGAGAAACACCACATGCCCTTCCTAAAGCTTGCTTGGAACGCACAAACACATAGGGCACATTCTTGTCTTCGCAAAGTAATGGGAGATGAAGGATAATTTCAAGAGGTTCAGCATCTGCAGCCATCACAATGAATTCCGCAATTCCTCTATTCAAAGTTTTAGTGGCTGTGGAAAAGGAAATCAATATAATTACTATCAGGCACTTATTAAATTCAAGAGCTAGCTTCTTTTTCTGATGCTGCAAGAGGATAAAGAGCACCTTGTTACATGCAATAGTATTCTATATCCTTCATTGCACTCTTGCTTCAAGATTTGTGTTCATCTTAATTAAATATATATTCAACTACCTTTTCACATTGTGGGATTTGTCTGGTGGACACTAAAATGGCTATATCACTGAAGAATAACTTACTACTTGCAAATCAATGAATTGGATATCTGGCTGCATCTCTTTCTGAAGGCTTCAGTGTATGTGTACAAGTTCTCATCTAGATACATGGCAAGTTAAATGCCTTTGGAGAATTAACCTACCCTAGAAAGGACATAATACAAATCAGTATATTATGCAGCATTCCATATATTTCCCATGTGGGAACTTCTTTAACAATGAAAGCAAACACTGATATTATTGTAAAAGCTCTTTCTGTCTTCAAGTTTTCTTTATTCATTTTATTTTTACTTATTGTCAATGTGGCTGTCTGATACCAATTATTTCTGTTCAGCACATTTGAGGAAATACCAATAATAGGCTACCACTAAGAAGGAGCATCAATATGTTTAAGGATATATTTAGTTAAGGGTCAGACTGGCTTCCTGTAATCATCTTCTCGACCTACCTCTGGTAATAACTGGTAGATTTGTCCTATTTCCTTTCCCTTTACTAAGTGCAATACATTATCTAATTCATGGTTGTCAAACTCAATCACGCCACGTGACATATCATGACTTTTTTGCCTTTCAGGAGCCGGGATGGGTGTGGCCTGCATGTGACTCATCCGGCCCGTGAGCCACCAGTTTGTCAGGCCTGATCTAATCCATTGTCAACTTTTATTTGGTGTAGCTGTTAAATTCTTGCAGCTTCTAAATTCTTATTATCTTCAAACATATTGAATCCTGAATTAAGTTTCTCTTGCTCTTAGGCAAATTATTTAAAATGTTTTTAGTACCTTGGGCAATGTATTTGAAAGGAGACAACACTCCCCCCCCCAAACATCCATATAATAAGAACATTTTGATAAAGAGGTTCAATCAGATTTCACCTTCATTGGCTCCTTTGCGTAACTGTTTGTAGTTACAAGACTGCTGTACAAGATCTAGTAGTGTCTTGGTGAGCTGAGCATCAGCAAGAGGGTAAGCTTTTGGATTTACTTCTGCCTCAGTCTGTAGAAAAATATCAGAAATTAAGTTACAGAAAATAGTATTTCTTTCTCAACCGCCTGCTATCTATTTTAAGGAATCTTCATGGTTTTCCAAAAGCAGGTGAAGACACAGCTGTTTCAGATCTTCAAAGATTAATTGTACCAGAGGCATCTTATTTAATAAGTTTAATATATTACTTTCAACAAAAACTTAAATCAAGCCTTAATTGGATTGCCATTTGATTTTAATATATTGATTTGCGATTATATTTAAGTTCTGCAAGCTCCCTGAAGTCCTTTTTAAGCAGTAGACAACTCTCATGATGAATAAACATGTATAAATACTAGCAAAATGTACTAACTCCCATTCTTCAGTACAGAGTTTGACCTAGTATGTACAGATAGACAAAAACAAAACGGCTGTTTGGAGTGAAAAGAGCTGAATTTAAATATTTACACAGCCATGAAGGAAATCGATTTCTCCGAGACCTGCTACAAATACTTGGTTATTTCCAGAGAAAACTGTTAGAACAAAGTAGGCCAACCTATTATGCATTTCATATTCAATAGCACAAGGACCGGATAAAAATAAAAAAATCCATCGCAAAAGGACTGATACTCGTGGCATGACATTTAATATTCCAACCCCCGCATGATAGCAAAAATAAACTCGGATTATTCCAATGAGCACAGAAATTAAAAAGCAACCGAGGAAGGCGCCGGGTGCTGCACGCAAGGAGTCTTGCTCAGCACGTGATTTCATTGGTGCCTGTATGGGAACTGAGGCTGAGCGTGTCCCGGGTAAGCGTCCGCGTGGTCTCCTGGGCTCGCGCTCTCCCCCAAGCTGCCGAAGCGCTATCAGTTTCGGCATTTTCACCGACAGTTTAGCGCCTTCGTTTTCTGCAAGGTCTGGATCTGGCCCACTCACCATTTCTGCTAAGTAGAAACTTCACCCGCAGATTCTTCTCTGGATCCTCTCGGCCCGAAAGCTTCACGGAGGAAAAACGTGAAATGTACGGATACATAAGATAGAGGCGCTCCCGGAAGTGACGTTGAAAGGAGCGGCCTTCCTGCAGGAAATACGATGCAGACCTCGAAGATTTCTCGGCTCCCACAAGTGCGACCTCTACCTTTGGTTATTACAGAAAATTTGTGTAGAGGAGATTCGACCTAACATAATGGTCGTGTTAAGATTCCCTCACGGTGACATTTACTGAACTTAATGGGCCGTGTTTCCACGTTCACTCATTAGCAATTGTCATTTATCCACAACTATTAATTACATTTACAGGTATTTGATTAATATAGCATCTAGTTTCATCTATTATGCTGGGTTTTTTAATGGGTTAAAGGTGACAGTTTAGCTTAGCAGTTCTTCCCTGCTGCGGGATGCTGGGATTAAAAAACTCTGGGTGAATGGGGGCTAGATCTAAATCCATTCATCAAAATTTTCTGTATGTGACATACTGAGAAATTATCCATGACATATTCTGATAGCAATTATAATTTTTTAAATCTCTCAGTTCTTTGCAACTGGCAGAAATTAAACAAGTACACTGTATTGAGGGTAACTCATTAAATAATTGAAGCAATTATTTATTAATTAAAAAGCATATGTCTCATAATGTGATATCTCTACCATCTGATTATACAAGTAGTATAATCTTTAGTTCTTTGACAATATAGTTTTGTGCATGGATTATTAAGTGAATGAATCCTGGAGAATGTGGTATTGTTGCCTAAGTGTATATTGGACCACCTGAAAATTGAAGTTCCACATACCTAAAATTACCAAAGTAATGAAATCTGAAGTGAGATTTTAATTTATAGCACACTTTTCTTCCTTCCACAAACAGTGCTCATTGGCTGAAACAAACAAGAATATTTGATGAAAGTATTAGTCAGATTGCATAACTATCTGTCATTAGAATTAGAGCACAAGGCATTTAGAAATGCCTGTTGAACACATGAAGCACACTGGATTTGAGTAAACATGCTTTAGAATTATGTTGCATTGTGTAAACCTTTGGCATTTAATTAATGCATACATTGAAAAAAACATTAAAATATATTTCTTAAATATGCTCTGATACCATTTTTTTCCTGCTATGGTCCCCATGATGTTAACTTCATCTTATCATCAGCTCATTAGGTAGAAAAGCTTAAGTCATTAATAGTATTTCCCTACTTATTCTAACCTAGGTCAAAAGGATCCTCAATGTGTATTTAGGCTTTATTATCTTTCATCTTGGAAATCAGGTATCACTGTTGTGACTTGAAACGGAAGCAGTAGAAGGATTCGCAACATGGCAGCAAATTTCATTATGCATGCTGCAATTTTTTTTTCACGGATTCAAGGATCGATGCATAACAGTATCACTTCGTACAGGGGGAAGAATACCCTTAACATCTAAGAAATCAACCCAAACCCAATCAAACATCAGGCTGAGCTACTGATGGAGAAACAGCCGCCGTAATAAAGAGCTGGTGCTGAAAGCAAGATGCCCCTGGTCGCGAGCCCTTCGGGCGCTGCCATCGAGATCGCCAAAGCAACAGGTTTTTGCAACGCGCTTGCGTTAAACTATCCCGCCAAATTTGTCCCATCTTCTTTGCAGTTGCCACTGTGTATGGAAGAGCATGTGAGGCGGCGAGATGGCAGGCTTCGCCTCAGAGCCTTTAGTCTGCGAGCGGTTCCACTCGCGGCACGACCCTCACTGGCTGCTGGAGTTTTTGCCTTCGCCACTCTGCTTGGCCTGCGCCATTGAGACGCTGAAGGAGGACGGGGTCTCGGTATGTGCTCCAGCGCACTTGCTTTGAGCCGCTGCACTCTCTGGAAGGCTGAATAACGTCCCCCATTTTCCACTTCGTGTCCTCACTCTTCATCGCTCCGCATTAGTTCACAATTCCTCTTTCTCGTTCTAAGCTCAAAGAAATCAGCTTCATATGGAAGCAATGGACTGGTTTGGAAGTGTGTGTTTACGTGTGAATGGTCAATTTTTTAGTTGGGCATTGTTTTTTAGTTATGAAGTCCATAAATTAGGGAACAAATATGTTCTCTTTGGAGTAGCAACATTACAAACTGTAAAAAAGAAAATATATAACTATTTACTTGCTTCCTCTACCAACTTTGGCAATAAAATGGTCCTTTTTAAATGGGATGAGAGAGAAGACATTGCAATAACGCAATGACCTGGCAGGTCTTTTGGTATATGGAAATTATTCTGGTTCATTAAGTTGTTTATTTCTGAGTTCTAGCTCAGGGTGGAAATGGCAGATGGTAACAATAATAGTTTTCATATTGTATGAGAAATTGAAAAGCCCAAATTTTCCCCAAATATACCCAGATAACATTTTACAGCACAGTCCTAATCATGTTTACTTTTTAAGTACTACTATTTTCCTTGGGATTCACTTCTTGCATTAAATATGAGAATATGTTATATTTTGCATTATGTGTAATCCAGCTTTTAAATTTGTACGTTCTGCTCCTTAATAAACTTGCCTGAAACTGCTACTGTATTTAATACAAATATTAAACAACAGTTTAATAAACAGTTAATAATTACAGTTTATTAATAGTTATTAGAGCAATTACTATACAGTTGATCTTTTGTACAATTGATGGACTTTAGCTCTTAGTTGTTTTCCTCAATTGGATTTTAAAAGGGGAGTTTAGAATATAGTCATTTTAGAAATTAAAATGAATCCCCAACTTAAAACCACAATTGAGCCCAAAATTTCTGTTGCTAAGCAAGATAGTTGTTAAGTGAGTTTTATCCCATTTTATGATATTTCTTGCCACAGATGTTAAGTGAATCACTGCAGTTGTTAAGTTAGTAACACAGTTGTTAAGTGAATCTGGTAAAAGGTGATCACATGACCTCAAGACACTGCAAAAGATAATCACATGACCTCAGGACATGGCAATTGTCATAAATATGAGCCAGTTGCCAAGTCTGAATCATGTGATCATGGGAATGCTGCTACGGTTGTAAGTGTGAAAAATGGTCATAAGTCACTATTTTCAGTGACAGAAATATATACACACACACTCACACATGACATGAGGAAGGGAATTATGTGTTGTTCTTTTATAATGATTTACCAAACTGTACTACTGTAATTCTTGATTTAGTCTTTATTTCTTTTGAGTTTATGTAAATTTAGTATTCAAGGAAATGGGTGCCTGATACATCCTTTGGTTAAGACTATTGGTTTTCAACTGTAACTTTATTTTGCTTTTTATGACATTCATTGAGACTTTCCCCACTTAAAACTATTACGGTATAAATTTGACTTGACAATATCTTTTTCCTGTCATGTCTCCATGATTCTACCTTCATTTCAGCCCTAGGCCTTCTGAGAGAAGTTTATTAGGACATCCTTTATCAAATAACCATCTAAAGTATATAAAATCTTTTTAGTTGAGATTATAGATTATACAATTGTTATGTGCAGGGGGATGTGTTGGATATGAAATGGGTAAGGATGTGTTGGATATAAAATGGGTAAGTGAGGCAGAAGATAGGGGGAAAATTCTGAAGTTTTCAGTACTTTTTTGGGCTCAATAAGTAAGAACATAGGCTTATAGGAGAATTAAAACGTTCTTATAATTCCTCTTAACAATTTTTGTAATTTTCCCTTGCTAACATTTAGCTAATACGCAAGAAGCACATAATCTCTTGTCTCCGAGATGTTCTGACTCAACATGCAACAAGAGTCATCCCATTGTTTGTTCAGAATGAAAGAATATGTGCTTATTTTATTACAACTTTGTTTGGTAAGAGAACATCAAACACATTCAACATGTTCTTCTGCAAGAATATTTTAATTTTTTTTCAGCACAATATATTTTGTGAATCAGAGTTATTAAGATGAGTTGTTTGGCAAAAGAGACATATTAAATAGTTGATTTTATACTACATACTTAGTTTTCTTTTTCTTCTGAGGTGAAAAATATGGGGAAAAGAATAAGAATAAAGGGATATGGCCTTTGAGGAGTTTGTATTAATTAAGAGCTGTGGTGGTGCAGTGATTAAAATGCAGTATTGTAGGTTAATTTTACTTACTGCCAGAGTTCAATTCCCATTGGTTCAAGGTTGAGTCAGTCTTCCACCTTTCCCAGGTTGGTAAAATGAGGACTCAGATTGTTGGGAGCAATATGCTGACTCTGTAAACCACTTAGAGAGGGCTGAAAAGTATTGTGAAGTGGAATAGAAGTCTAAGTGCTATTAATAATGTAGGTTTAATTTTAGGACCATTTAAAAAAATCTTAATTTATGTTAAATCATTTGAATCCTTAGAATGAACTACTGGTATATATATCCTGCTACATTTATATCAGTTTATTTTTAGTAATCCACAAGCAATCTATTTACTTCTGTTGTGTTCTTCAATATTTTGAACACACAAATTATGTTTAATATCTGATTTAAAAGGATACCTCTCCCACATATTGTAATTACAGTAGTTCTATAAGAAACAATGCAAAATGTTTCCTAAATCTGGTGTTAAATCACATGTGGCAATCTTTATTTTAGCATGTTGTAAAGATGGTAAATTGGATCTGAAGAACCTCATACCTTCTGCTACTCAAGAACATCCAAGCTAACAGGGCTCTAATTTCCTTTATTCTTCGCTCATCCCTTTCTAAGAATTATTAATAGGGTATTAGGAAAAGACTTTGTTCTTTAGCAAGGTTATTGAAAAATATATAAATATAAGAAAGAAAGCTAATTGTAAATGTGCTGATTCAGAGAAAGGGTAATATAAAATGAATAGTGTTGATTTATGGAATGTGAAGGCTGCTTGCTGAATGAGATAATAGTGATATAAGATGGAAATAATCATGCATGAAAATATATAGAATCCCTGATGAATGGTTCTTTAATACTGAGCAATGAGTAAGACAAGGGTGGTTCTTCAATATATTTATGAAGATAGAATATATAGCAACAGATATATACAGAAGATTACATGATAGTAGCTGAGAATATGAATTATTTACAGCAAAGATTAGATAAATTACCTGGTGAAATGAGAATGAAAATGAAAATGAAATGAGGATCTGAAAATTAAAGTACCAAAGAACAGAAAGAAAGTAATAAATGATTGTAAATGAAAATTTACAATTTACAAGCTCCTAAAAAGAGGGAAGTTGACAATTTAAAAAAAACCAAAAGGTTAGGTGTATTAGTGTATGGCTGTGACAGAAGCTGAGGTGATTTTCAAGGATTAAAAGGTATGGAGAGATATAGTAAATTAGGTTGATGCAATGCAAATTAGATTTAGATTTAGCTACATTTCCTTTTTTGGGTTTTTTTTGTGTGTGTAGTATATATAGTCGAATAAATAAATAAATATATTGATTTGTTGCTCCTTTCCTTTATTCTGCATAAAGCTGTTTACCCTAAAATAATAGCATCATGATTATATATGTATGTTTCCTCTTTAGTAAGTGCAGTGAAGATTGCAACCCAAATATTTGTTTAAGAATATGATTATTATTTTTCCCAAAAGATGATTCTTACTCTATATACTTCTATAGGGATTTTACATATTGTAGAAGACAGCAGTATCCAGGATTTACTCATTGAAGGTATATATAAAACGGGGAGCTTGAATTACTTCATTATCTGTGTGATGGTAAGAAGAAGATCAGTTAATGATCAGAGTTGTATCAGGAGATGCTATGCAAATCCCAGTAATTTTATTTTGAGGTTTATATTTTGATTATATTTTGTTTTTCAACACAACATTCATCTTAAATTATATAAATAACATTTAAAATGAGTATTCTCAATAAACTCTAATCCTAACATTTTAATCATGTTTTATGAAAGTATATATCTTATTTTGAAATTCCTTATTTGTAGAATAATTTGTTGTTGTTTCATCCCAGAAATCAGTACTTTATCCAGTATTTTACCTCAATAATTCTGCTTTACCCAATGTAATGAAAATTTCATATCATACACATTGAAGTGATTAAGTAAAGGCATTATATAATTCCAGACTAGGAGATCTCTATGTGTTCCAAAGTTGTTTAACTTTCGTTCCTAAATTATTATGATTAGAATCCTTTTTCCTCATAAATATATGCCTTAAAGATACTTAAACAGTAATTAAATTAGTTAATTCTCTTTATAAAAACTGTAGTTCAATTGACCTTTAAAAAAATAATGACATATGAAAGAAAGTACCATCTTAAACTACTAGAACATGGTTTTCTAAAAGCATTTAATAATTTTACTCCAGCATGATTAAACGTAATAAATCTAATTTTGCAAATATCTATTTGGTCAACTATGAATCATGTTATATGCAGTTCAGCTCCCAGTGGGGCTATTCTTTCAAGTAGGGAAATTAAGTATCTAAATCTAAAACAGACATACAGTTGATAAACAAAAACATGAGCAATTATCCTCAGTGGCTGAGGCCCTGCAAATAAATAACATGTCATGATGTAAGAGCATATGACACTTAATGCCACCATCCATATTTGACCAGGAAATTCTGCAGCTCAAATCTTGCTCTATAATAGACCCTTCTTAGGAATTGTGTCAAACACATTTACAGGTATTTTTCACTTGGAAAGTGGTTTTGATCTTAACCAACCAATTTAAAGTTATTGGGGTTTTTTGTCAATAATTCCATGTCTGCTTGGCAGTGATATCTAAGACTCTTAGTTTAAAAGTTTCCTTTGCCTGGGAGGCACTTGAGAGTAAATATTGACTGCGGTGGCTGATGGGTTATTGTCAATTCCCAGTATTTTTAATAAATGAATCTGAACTTGTTCAGATGAGGTAGGTTCTGTTGCACAGTTTTGTGCTACAGGTCAGCATTGTCCTAACTACTTTGTCCTTTCAATATCGGAGGTCAAGATGCCTGGCTAGTTTTAATTAAATAATGTATATAATTTTTTGTACATGTCTCAGCCCTTATTATTCTTTTAAAAAGGTTTGCCCATGGCCTTGCAAAGGCCACTCCTAAATAGGTGAAATAACACACTTTTGTTCAGTAGGCTTCCCTCCAGTGGCCAGTTATATTTCACACTTTTTTTTTTGCTAAATAGCATCATTTTAGATTTGATTTTATTGATCTTTAGAGAATTGAGACTATACTACTATAGGTATTTAGGTTTCCAACAGTCTTCTCAGGCCTATTTGAGAATGTGCTGGTAGAACCATATTGTCAGCTTATAAAAGAATATTAATACATTTATCAAGAATATTTGGCATGTGAGTGGAGCATACAAGAATCTTGGAATATCGTTGGTATAGAGCTTAAAAAGCATTGGGGCTAGAATACAGCCATGTCTAACACTTTTATGGGTAGGTATACTCAGAAAATATTTACCTCCACACATACTTCCAAGTGGCTGTTTGACTAGAGGTCCTAAACCAGTGGTAAGAATCTGGATTCCATGTTTAAGATGCCTTTCTCACATGGACTTGGATATCTGAAAATAGCTCATTGTTTTCTGTAACATACATAGCCTAAAACACTGCTAGTTTTTCCTGAATGATATGTAAAAGGATGTGCAAAACCAAATTCTTTATCTTCTAAAATGTGATTGTTGCATTAAGGAGGTCAGTTGTGAGTTTGCCATATTTCTTTTGTGGTCTCTAGAAAATTGAATAGAACTGAACCAAATCTAATATGCCAGGAGAAACCAGCAACATAAAAAATTGAGTTAAAAATGAGCAACATAATATTGAAGGCTATGGAAGAAAACTTGCCAGAAAAAAATCCTACATTGTATCCCTGTGGGAGACACAGTTGGGCAGTGGCTAGTAAATTTGTGTATTATTTCATTATAAGCCCCTCTTCTTATCTCTGGTCATGTAACACAGACTGGAAAGTATGCAAATACTCTGTTCTTCCTAGGGCACAAATACACACAGATGTGAGGAAAGAAAAGAAACACAAAAACATTACAGAGATGCATTACTGTACATACAAAAAAAAAGCTCTCAGCCACTGCTGGTAAAGCAGTTAAGAATTCTAAAAGTCATGCTCTATATACAATCCCTATCATTAGGTACTGTATATGATATATTATTATTAAGCATATTTACTTTAATGTGTAAATATAATTCTGGAAAAACTACGGTAAAGAAAATTAAATGTCATATGTAAAAATGTTAGAAAAATTGATTGTGGTATATGTGTCAATTACTGTGAATAAACAGTATTTTTTTCTTGCTGTGAACAGTATTAGTACAGTTGGTAGTACAGCTGAAATTGGAGAGGTATCTGCATTATCTATTGGATGAATGTCAGAAAGAGGTTTGTATCTTCCATTTTGGAGTAATGTGCTTTTCATTAACTGAAGTAAGTTGAAAAATAAGTGATTTTCTAGTTTATAAAAATATTGATTTCTGTGAAGGATGGATGAATGGAAGATCAATGATACTAAAGATAAATCAACGATACTGTGGTATTAACCTGTTCATGTATTTATTGAATTTATATGCACCCTTCTCATGGTCTGAGGTAACTGGTTTTATAATGTAATAAAACATAGAAATATAAAAACATTTATAAATATAAAAAGATTAAAATGATAAAACATTAAGGACAGACTAAAAGGCCACAGATTTGGAGCAGGGGATTGATGATGTCTTTGTCACTGCACTGCACCAACCATCTCCACCTACAGTTTTTCTTTCAGGGCCCCACACCAAGCAATATAGCCAGGTTTTGAGGCTCTTCCTAAAGTCCAGAAGAGTGGAGGTGGATCTCTGCTCTTTTGGCAAGATGTTCCAAAGGGTCATGGCAGAAAATTCCTTGACTAATATATGCCCCTTCTGCCATAACAAATGGGATAGGGATAGGCCAATTTCATTGGAGCTAGTTTCTCAGTTATTCAGGGTACATGCCATACAGGGCTTTAAAGGTAGTGGCCAACACCTTGAATTGGACTGGGAAGCAGATATGCAGTTCGCATAACAAAGTGCCACCTAGGGGCTTCCAGAATTGTCACTGTTGCTGCATTTATTTAGGGATGGAAACACATAAATGTCATTTGTGTAATTCATCCTGACACCGCTTACGGGTTTGTGTCTACTGGAACCTGCTGCATCCCAGGATCATGTAACTACAAATTTGCACCTTTTTTGTTGTTTGCAGTCAGATCTTTCCTCAATTTGTCTTGAGAGGGATGGTCTAGGGCAGTTATGGATTTCAATTCCCAAAATTGCCCAGTCAGCTTGAAGTCCACAAAGTTGCCAGATTTGGAGACCCTCTGGTTTATGGTTAAATGAGTTTAAAAGCTTACTTAGGATTGTGGGAATGTATCTGTGAAATGCTTGTTTGACACAATACATCTTTGCATTCTGATCAAGAGAATTGCACAGAGGATGATTGCATTGTTCAAGTAGCCCTTTAGAAGAATGGCAGCAGAGGAAAATAGTTAATTAAAGAGAAAGAAGCAAATTGCAATGATTTCCATACTGTAGCTATTCTTGTAAATTGTCTGATTTGCTTCCCCCAACCACAATAGTTATGCAAGATAGCCACAACAAGAAATAGTTTGCCTGTATTTATTCTTCTTGGAAAGTTGGCAGATGCTATTCCATTGTTTGCTGATACTTTAGTGACTGAACATAGTAAGTATTACAGGTGGATTTTAATTATGCAATGATTATATTATGAATGATAAAAATAATTTTCTTGATGTCCCAGAGAATAATTTTAGCAGTAAAATTATTTTACTTTTAGGATTAAAAACATAATTTCAACTTCTGAGAAACTATTAGCAAGATAACTTGCTCTTAATAACTTGGTAATCAACTGGTGGTGAATGTCCCCGTAGAACTGGTAATAAATGCGAACATGGGCTGTGGTTTCTGCAGTATCCATATGACGAGCAGAATTGGGTTTCATATGGGTTTTTTCTTTATTTCCCTTCCAGGACAGCTGTGGGAAACATATTAAACTGAGCTAAAGATAAGGCTATCCAAAATTGAGGAATTGTGATATGATATAAATAGGAGGCTGGTTTAAATACTAACATTTGGTTATTTGTAATTGTGAGAGGAAGCAGCAATTTCTGTTTGACCTGCTATACCTAAGCCTTTGCTTTAGTGTTACTCTAGCTTTAAATCTAAATTTAAGATTGCATCACTGGAGAAACTATAGAGGCTCAGTTTCTTTTGGATCACTATTTCCTGAGAAGATACATTGTCTGTCAATAGATTTAGCTGTACAGTATTTCACAATATATTATTAGCACAATATCTTCTAAGTTGATCTAATGAAAGCAAAAGTTTAGGGTCTCACCTTTAAGATCTCTTATCTATCTCCAATTAATTGTTGAAAGAGAACCAATGTTCTTTACTGAGATTTGAGTAGTTTGCACAATATGCGAAATTATGTGACTGTTTCAGTGATTATTTTTTCTGAATTTTTCTAACAGTACTTCTGTTTTCTCATTACACCTGCTTTTCTATTTTCTTTAACATGTAACCTGATTGAGCATCTGGCTGCAGGCTTGATGTACCCCAGTGAGAGGATAAAAGCTGCTGTGTGTTATCTTTATGGCAAACTTTATTCTGTTCCCAGTGCTGCGGAGCAGTTGTATATTCATTTCAAAGATAAACTTAATAGCCTCGTTCTGACCACTTTGAAGAATGCTCAGACCATGGAACTGCAACTTAACTCTATGGGTAAGAGCCAGAAGGTTATAGGAAGGATTTTTCATAATTGTTAGGAGTGACTTTTATGAAGAATAATAATCTTTATTTTTGGGAATGCTGAATGTTTGGAAAAAATGGAAAATGTTTTTACAATATAGCATAAATTGTCAATGTAAGGATTTTACTTGTTTTTTGAATATTGATCACATACCAACAATCATCTGAACTGGAGATAACTGAAACAGATTATCTCAACCCCTACCAGTCAAAACTTAGGACAGAAATGGCATTGGTCGCACTTTTGGATGATCTCTGGCGGGAGCAGGATGTGGGTAGTGCATCCATCCTTGCTCTACTTGACCTCTTGGTGGCTTTCAATACCATTGACCATGGGATTCTCCTGGGGTGGCTTTGAGGGATGGGAATGGGAGGCCTTGTGCTGTCCTGGTTCATTTCCTCTGCGGCCACTCAGTCAGTGTTGATAGGAGGGGAGAATCCAACCCTCGCCACTGCTTTACGGGGTGCTGAGGGCTCGGTACTATCTCCACTCCTGTTTTCCGCATGGCTTGGTACTATCTCCACTCCTGTTCAACATTTATATGAAGCCACTGCGTGAGATCATCCGTCACCATGGACTGAGGTATCA
Organism: Naja naja; assembly: GCA_009733165.1. NCBI lineage: Eukaryota > Metazoa > Chordata > Lepidosauria > Squamata > Elapidae > Naja > Naja naja. The sequence goes on along the minus strand of CM019154.1, from coordinate 21,290,795 downwards.
CCAATATACTGATGATATTCAACTGTATGTCTCAGCCCGTGGTGAGTTAAGTGTTGCTGTGTCCTCCCTCTCACAGTGCCTGGAGGCTGTGAGGGGCTGGATGGGGAGTAATGGGTTAAAACTAAACCCTTGCAAGACTGAGTGGCTCTGGGTTTGGGATTTGTTGGCTTAGGGAGAATTGCCACCTCTGGTCTTGGATGGGATGGCACTATCCCAAACAGTCCCTGTATGTAATCTAGGGGTTTTCCTGGACTCACGATTCCTGCTGAAAGAGCAGGTGGCGGTCATGTCCAGGAGAGCCTTTGCGCAACTGCGGGTTGTACACCAGTTACACCCTTTCCTGGACCAAACAGCCCCTACTCATAGTCACTCATGCTCTAGTCACTTCCCGTCTTGACTGTTGCAACGTGCTGTACATAGGGCTGCCCTTGAAGAGCACCTGGAAGCTTCAGTTGGTGCAAAATGCAACAGCCCGCATGGTTTTGTGCCGACCCTGGTGAGCACATGTGAGAGCTGCATTGGTTGCCAATTTGCTTCCAGTTGCAATTCAAGGTTCTGGTTGTCACCTTTAAAGTGAGCCTTGGTGGCTCAGGCTGTTAAATGCCTGCTCTTAAGATCCAGCTGTCAACAATTACTGTAGGCTCGAATCCCACCAGGCTCAAGGTTGACTCAGCCTCCCATCCTCTCGGGGTAGGTAAATTGAGGACCCAAGATCGTTGGGGGCAATTAGCTGACCTTGTAAAAATGCCGCTTAGTAATAAGCAGGCATATACAATGGAATGAAGGCTATTGCTGAGCACACTGGGTTGTATCCCCCCAAAATTGTAAGCCGCCCTGAGTCTTCGGAGAAGGGTGGCATATAAATGTAATTTAAAAAAAATAAAGTCCTTCATGGCTTGGGACCAGGTTATCTGAGGGACCATCTCTTCCTGGTCACATCTACCCGACCCATCAGAGCGGGGAGGTAGGGAATGCTGCAGATCCCATCCTCAACGGATATATACCTGGTGGGACCCAGAAGAAGGGCCTTCTCTGTGGTGGCTCCCTCTCTCTGGAAAATCATTCCCCCAGAGATTAGAATGGCCCCCACTCTAATCTTCCGGAAGGCACTGAAGACCTGGTTCTGTCAGCGGGCCTGGGGAACCCAGAGCAGGATGGAGCCCATCAAATGGCTTGTGTGATCTGCTCTCATCGGGGCTGGGGTGGTAGTTGGGAGGTGATTTTGTTCTATTGCACTTTATTAATTCTTTTTCTTAGTTTTTATTGTTTTAAATGTGGTTTTACATTCTGTAAGCCTCCTCGAGTCGCCATGGATGAATAGGTGGCAATATAAACTCAATAAATAAATAACAGATTTTACTTGAAAAAACTAGGCTAGTGTTACATGCATCCAGATTAAGTTCAGATGTCTGACAAAAAAGTGGCAATAACTTCCACAGAAAGCAGCCTGATTTTAATTTCCCAAATGAAAACATATTTTTAAACAACATTATGAAACATTGTGTTGTTAGCTGCAGAGAATAAATATTAAGTTGACTAGTTAAGAGAAGCCTCTAGATGTCTGTTGATGACCAATTTGAGTGCCAGGCTTTCAGGAATTCTGTAGTATTTTTGTACTTGACTTGGTCTAGACTAGAATACTCATAATTTGCCAGTTGAAACTATGGCTAAATCTTAAGAAAAATCAGTCATCAACAGGCACATAAAGATAAATAACATCTGCATAACCTTCAAAAGAGGCAATTAAAAAGGAAACAAAGACCAAAGCACCTTCTCACAAGCAATCAACATCAAGATGAGAGATTAACATCACGGTTAACATTAGACCAATCAAGAAGCAAATAATACCCCAATCTACCAATTCAGACGAACAGTTAACAACAGCTCAGTCAAGGAATCGCCAAGACCACTCCCTCCAACATTGACAGGACAAGCTACTAGTATATAAAATGAAAACAAATCCCACTCCCTATTAGCATTGATGTTACCTAGTTTGTAATGAAACATCTGAAAGAAAAAAAAAACAAGCTGGGAGACAACCAATGACTCAACAGTTCAACCTTGAGGTACACATACTCTTCTTTCGGTAGAACTTTATTCTGCAGGGGTGTTTTTAAAATGTTTTTTATTTTGTTCCAAAATGCACTAAATTATTTTGTTTGCTTTCCAAAACACTGTCTCAGTTTGGATTTGCTAAGTCTACAAGGCCAGATATGCTTGAAATGTCATCAGCCAGATCTTTAATATCAATGTCAAATGGATTGTGCACCCAGTTGTATTTTATCACAAGATAAAATCACTCTGGGATCTAAGGGAAAATATAGTTCAGTGGCAATTTTTTAAACATTAATGTAACATTTTATCTCCAGAAGCATGTTTAAGGTCAAAGTAGAAATCTAGTTTTCTTCTATTTTCCCCTTCCACAATTTTAGGTTTCGTTTGAAAACTATTAACTATCAGTGTTTCTCTTAGCTTAACCACTGCCTAGTCATGACCTTGTATTGAAGTATTCAACTTAATAAGTTCTGCAGATGTATCTGAAGTATAGTCTCATTTCAGTATCCATGAAAAATTTAAGAATGGTGAATCCAGGAGATGATTTTCATACAAAGATGTTTTGATATTGTCTAATACTGTACCATATATTGCTGTTTTTTTCTGAAGACAATCATGTCCTTAAAACAAATATGACTATTTGGAATCAATATCTGGAACATCTGACTAAAATACTGTTATTAAGAGACCTCAGTTTTTTCATATCACATCTTGAATTATCTTCTTCATCATAATTACTCATCTGATGCCTTCTTAGAAGCAAGAGTCTCCCGAAGACACTGAAAAAGTTTTATTAGTAGAAGCAGTAAACTTCTTTTACTCTGCACAAATACATGCCCCTAATATTGCTAGTAAACCAGCTGTGCACATTTTGAAAGAATTGATTTCAGGTTGGATTTATTTCACTGAAAAGCAAATTATTTTATTAAAATATATTTTGGTTTTTTTTGTGGAAAAACATTCCTGGAAAAATAGAAGTGCTTCCCTATTATTAATTATCTGTTTTATATCAGCAACAGTTGATGCAATTGCTTGGACAGAATGTGAAATCTGCTAATCAAATCAAGGTCAAAGGTGCTTATATATAGGACCATCCTGCTGGTCTATCTCTGTTGAAATCACTACCCTGCTTTTTCACTTGATTTTGTAGCTCCTTATGCCTTCTGACTTGTGGACTGGTTACTGACTTTTGACAGATTTGTGAGAGTTGGCCCAGGGCTTTCAGGCATAATGGCTGACAGCCCTTGCATTTTCTCCTTGGCCAGCACAACAGATTGAGCTTTGGCACCCTCTTTTACAGCAAATAGTTTCTCTAGCTATTCTGCTGCAAACACACACTTGGCCAATAAAAATTCTATGTTCTGTCCTGTTCTTTGTCTTATATCTGTTTATACTACTGTATGCTAAATGATTTATAACTAAGTTAATAGAATCTGAGAACTGATGCATTGTTCACTGTTGCTCATAGCTACAACTGGAACAGGACAACTTGCCTATTCATTTGAGATCAAAATCAGTTCTTGCTTTTCACTGAAACTGCATTTAGTATAGTGAAAACAACTCATTTTTTTAAAGTTACATTTATATGCTGCCCTTCTCCAAAGACTCAGGGCGGCTTACAGTTTTTGGGATACAACCCAATGCGCTCAGCAATAGCCTTCCTTCCATTGTATATGCCTGCTTATTACTAAGCGGCATTTTTACAAAGTCAGTTTATTGCCCCCAACAATCTTGGGTCCTCAATTTAGCTACCCTGAGAGGATGGAAGGCTGAGTCAACCTTGAGCCTGGTGGGATTCGAGCCTGCACTAATTGCAGGCAGCTGGAACTTAATGATGAATTTTGATTCATCACATACCTACATACTGTAAAATGCTTATGCAGAAGAAATTCAGCTTATGAACAGGATCACTGTTCTGCTTATGCTCTGGATGGGTATAAAGCAGACAGCAACTCCACAAAGCATCTATACAAAGTTTTTTTTATTAGTTCATCAGGCATCCTGTCAACTCACATTTATGATGAGGTTCTTCTTAATGTCCAATCCCTTGCATATCTGAATTGCGTAGAAAGATATTAAACTCTCATCCCCATGATGATGATTGTAGTGACTGCATGGTATAAGATTCAGGCTAGAGTGAGGGAGCCTCCCCCAACCCAACAAGGGTCAATTTAGTGACCAATCAGAATTACAGATGTGACCACATGACATGGACTACATTTCCCAGGATACCTTAACTACATTTACCATGATGCAATCCCTTAACGGGACAGCTCTCAATTCCTAACTACCTATCCCAAATCCCATTAACTCTAAACTGGCTGGACAGCACAATCAAAATAATCAATACTAAAACACAGGGTGATCCATTTTTGGCTAGACCTACAGGTTAAGAATCAGTGGCATACTAAAGTAGAATAATGGTTAAAAATGTGAATTATGAAAGAAAAATAGTTTTTAAATCTCAATTTAGCTATGAATGTGCTGGGGTATATCAAGTATATTTGAGCCCTAATATTTTCATCAAAGGAAATAATACCTGGGAGCACAGTGACTAACGTGGTTAGGATGCTGGGTTGAAAATCAGCAAACCTTTATTTAAGACCCAAGCAACTTGAAAGCGTGTAATAGCAATAGATAGACTTTGGTGGGCATATTAACGGGGACATGAAAGGAGCCCCCAACCGGGCATTCCCTGGACAACGGTCATGTTACTGGCTAATCCCTTTCAATCTGGAAGCACTTTAGATGCTTCTGCCATGAACGTGAGTGAATAATAATAGCTGTTATCATATAATGCTAATTATATGAACATACAAATATATTATGGAATCTAATGGTGACATAGCTCAATTATATTCAATTTCCTATTCTCCATTTTCTTCCCTTCTGCAGGTTTATTAAAGCAACTGCTGAAATATGATAATTTTGTTTTGATTATTATGAGTTTTACAGGAAAAGGAGCAGATTCTGCAAGTCCTGAATTATTTGAAGGAGACAGTCTATTACCTTTAATTCTCAAGAAGGTAACTTTATAAAAAGTACTTAACAGTAATATCAGTTGATGAAAGCTACATAAATTTGGCAATATTATAAATGTAATTGTCAAGATGAATAATAAACCTATTTTTGTTCATTGATTGTATATCATTTTTAGGCTACTTCACTCCCAACCCACATTAGAAATAATTAAAAACACAATTAAAACAACTAATGTAATAAAATTCTGATTGGAGAAAAGTTCATTTCACTGCACCTTTGTTCATCTTGGGCCAAAGAACAATGGAATAATGCAATTTTAAAGTGTTTATCAAAAACTAGGAGCAGTGGAATGCCCTTCCGGTGGAAGGGAAAGAGTTCCATAAAGTGGCAACTATTATTGAGAAGGCCTTGTCCATATTTCATGTATCTCAGAATGAGGAGGGAGTATCAGCTGGATGGACAGATTATGTTATGATAGGGTAGTACCTAATGTATAGAACTTTAAAGATGATAACCAGCATCATAAGTTGGGCTTAAGGAAATCAAGGAACTACTTATATTTGGCAATCGTGCAGAGATTGCTGGTACAATCACATCTGACTCCTTGGCCATCTCTGTATACCAGACTAATGAGAGAAGAGATATAATTGCCTGACAAAGGATTGGGAAGACACCCTAAACCTGGAAATGTGGGTTCATTAGGTATTAGGGGGTTGGTGGTTCTAATTTGTCGTGTGTTGCATGTCCTCAGTTTAACGAGGAAGTGATCTGACCAGAGCAAAATGACAGATCCTATATCTTCACAACACATTTAATTTTTTCAAAAACAAAGATCAAGTGTGCGTCCTCCCATGTGAGTTGAGGTTGCAGTCGTAAAGGCCATAAAATCATAAATTCCCCTTTCTAGGACATTAAGATTAATCCCTGAAGACTTACAACTTTGGAACCCAAACACCAGCCCCAAAATGATATTAAGGAACTTCTTTGCTGGGCAACTCGGTGATTAATATACAAGTAGCAGCCTAAGCTTGACAGAGTATCTCAGTATTACATAAGAATATTTGTAATCCTTCATTTCCAAAACAATGCCCTATATTACCATGAAAGTCTTACACACAATCACAGCAACTCCTCTTCCCTGATATTAATATAGCAGCTGATGCAAGACTGGATACCCATCTAAGCCAATTTCAGGTGGGGCTATGTCCACATTTTTATGTTTGATTTAGCATTTTTTAACAGCAACTGTATACCAAGGTACCCAATAATTTAAAATTTAGACATCAGAAACTAGGACATGACTATCTCAGAGAAGGAGATCTATAAGAGTTTAGTGAACCTTTAATGATATTGCATTGTTCAGCCTTGAAATAAAATTACCATAAATTCCAAACATTTTTAAAAATATTTAAATATTGTTCATATTCAATAAACTTATTTCCTAATGAACTCATAATTAGTATAAAATGATCCTTTAATGCAAATTCTGATGTTTCCTGCAGTTGCTATTATCAAGAGATGAGATATTACAAGTGGCAAGTACACAGTGTATGGCTGCTATACTGGTGTACTCTCCAGCTAAATATGCTCCTGCTTTTATCCAGGCAGATATTCCAGGTAACAAGAGTAATTGTTCTATTTGCCTGATACTCTGGAATGCTACGGTATTTGATTTCAAAGCTATGTTTCAAAGAAATTCCATGCAAGGGATCATTTAAAAAGAGATGAAATATAAAACTGACAACAGTTTATATCGTTTATATAACAGTTCATATTTAATGCTATTAGAAAAATATATGGTGTGTCAACGTTTGATATATGTACAGATAGTCCTCGACTTACAACCTTAATTGAGCCCAAAGTTTCTGTTGCTAAGTGAAACATTTGTTTTTTGCCCCATTTTATGACCTTTCTTGCCACAGTTGTTAAGTGAATTATTGGAATTGTTAAGTTAGTAACACAACTGTTAAGTAATCATGACTTCCTCATTGACTTTGCTTGTCAGAAGGTCGCAAATGGTAGGATGTAGTCTGGCCTTGTTTTCCCCAATCCAATCCCTTAGTTTTATTGATTCAGCTGGTAATAGGTTGTTTTTTGTTTTTTTGCTTGCAGAATTTCTGTTTGAATGTCTCTTCTGCATGAGTGAAAGTCTCACCTGGTCAGTGTATTGCTGCCTGTTGCTTCTTACTGAAGAACAGCTTTTCTTTTCCAAATGCCACACTGTTTATGGTAAATCATCACTTTTCATATAGGATAAAACCTACGTTAGGCAGTATTTACTACTCATATAAATTATTTCACCAATCTTTTAATATCTTCTTTATCCTAGGCATAGAACCTTTTATAAAGAGCTTGAAAGAAACTTTGCATCTTAATAATATAGAATTACAAAAACAAGGACTTCTACTTTTTACTGAAATTTTGAAAAAGTAAGAGATCAACTCTCCGTCTGGCTATAGTTTGGAAAATGAAAGCAATGGAAGCAGCTTTCACCAAATTTATATCAGAGGATAAATATTTCTGGGGAAAATATGTATATATAATAAGCATGATTTAATATAATAATGTTTTCACCAGTTATCTATGAACTTGAAACTTGAAAAACTGTTTACCCTTATTTTTTAAATCATGAAAAATAATTTATATAAGATTTGGGGAGGGATGATGGGGAATCCTGCATATTACTTGTCAGTATATGGAACGTTTATATTTTATAGTTACAATTTATTTTTTGCAATGGATTTCAGTGGAGAATATAGGTATATTTAATATATATATACATAGGTTTTATAGGTGGATTACTAATTTTTAAATTAACATCACTGTTTAGAGTCCTTTAAATTGAAGTGGTTTATATATTTCATAAATAAACTATAAAACCTAAGTAATTGTGTACAATAATTTTAGATTAGGCATTTGTATATTTCGATTTGAAATAGATTTGAGTTCAAATGGGCAGTTCTTAGAAAAGGGTTACAATCTATACTGAAAGTGTTTTGAGTTTGGATAATTTCTGATTTTGTTGAAGTAATCTGCCTTGAACTTGAATTTGAAAATATCATACTGTACTTTAGGAAATATTAAGGTGTTACCTTAACATTTCTGTAATCCTGAAGTTCAAAGTGATATATACTGTTATAGAAATTCTTTTGTTGGATAAAATTTTTGAATATTTTATTTAATTTCAGGCAACCGGAAGAAATTAAATTATTTACAAATATTGCTACATTTAAAGATGCTGTTAGTGTTTTAATGGAAGCTGTGAAATGTCCTGTTATTGAAGTAGCATCTGAAGCAGTGAAAGCGGTGACTGCAATTTTGAGGTAAATGAAAAGTGTAATTTAATTTAATTATTACCTGGAAAATATAGATAATTCCTTACCTCTGCATCTTCTTTTATGACTTTTTGCCAATTTGTTCCTTACTGGTAAAATTCTTTAAGCATTAATTTATTCTATAACATGCATGCTGTTTGATCAAAGTATGCCAAAATGTTCATTTGGACCAGAGAAATGACTAGTGTGATTTTAGTAGAAAAAAGGTATGTAACTATCCTCTCTCTATTCATAGTTGATTTGTTTTTCTACTACCATATTCATACTGACACTCATTTATACTATTATCTTTGCTTAGCATTTTCTGTTTTTCTCGGCACAGAAAGAATCATGTGAGCTTTCCACCTATACAATATGGGCAACTACAGAACTTGATTGAAACTATATTGATGCGATGTAATGATCTCCCACTGGCACCTTTTAATAAGAGACTGATGGTTAGTTCCTCAAAGCTCCTCTTTTTGTTCTGATTTAAGACCAGCAATGTGTAATATATATAATAAACTCTTTTAAACTGCTCTTAAAAAAAAACACAGAACATTTGCTGAAAGTGCTCCCATCCCCATATATTGAAAGTTGAGTCGTCCTTTCTTTTGAAGACAATTCTTTGCCTCTGTTAAATATACTTTGGACCATATTTGCACACTATTATTTTATTAAAGTAATTATTAATCTAAACATTGGGCTATGGCAGCATAAAAATATTCTTACCGATTTTTCTTCTTTTAATATCACAGGATCGTCAAGGGGGTAGATGTAAGAATACAGTAATTTCACAACAGGCACAGTTCTTGCAGAATGCCTTAGAAAGCTTCAGAAATGCTTGTAGGTAAGAAAAGATGTTTCTCAGCTGTACTGATAGTAGAAGTGATAAGAAAAATCAATAAGAAACTGAGAGTTATACTAAATATACAAATATATTTAATACACATTTCATTCACATTTATATGAATTTATAGCAGAAAAGTACTGAGCTCATGTTTATATCTGAACATGATCCTCAATCAAATTTCATCTTTGATGACTTAATGAATATGTCCATTTAATTTTGTTAGCAACAATATAGAAATGTTTTGCTATTGATTTATGGGATTTTTGTTAGATCATCCCAATCCTGCTTATAGCTGTGATACTATCATCCAACTAACTTTTAAAAATTGGCTAGAAACTGCTTTGATTGAGATGAATAAATTTAATAAAACCAATCAAAATGATTGAAGGGGTTTCAATTAGAATTCCTATTTTATGCACATATATTTAGTTGATATAATAGCAATCTATCAAGAAATTTTAAAAAAATTAAAAACCTGATAATGTGATTTGATTTATTTATGGTATATCTAGTTGTTATATAATAACAAGAAATGGAGGTTATTTTATTTAGCTATCCTTAATCTTGCCAGGTATGAATAGAGTCTTGTTTTTTTTTGTCCTGCTATGCTTATATCCTGCCTTCCTTCCTGGAAGTCCAATTTAGATTACCTCATATTATGCTGACAGCTACCTTGTAAAATAGACTGAACTAACAGTGTAAATTCTGTTCATATCTTCAAAATAGAAATAGGGTCATGCTTCCTGATTTCTGTTGCAGAGAAATTGAACAGAACTATGTCTTTGTACAACTCTAAGTCTCTGCAAAGATAGTATTTGTATGAAAAAGTGATTTGCAAAATTCTAGTGACATTTCAGCTAAATATATCTAATTAAGCTCTGACCTTGTCTCATACTATGTAATTAAATATTTTGAAGTGGTAAGTTGATTTATATATGCAGTTAACTTTTTCACTCAAAAAATGTGTGGGCATGTGCACACACACACACACACAAACACCAAATCCTGTGCTCCAGCTACAACAGTAGAGTCAGGTTCTTTAGGATCAAGCAGACTAGATTTCAGCATACTGTAAGATTAGTAAACTATATCAAAAGTTCTTCATAGTCTGAAGGGGCCTCTCAAAATTTCAGAATTTTTGTAATATATTACTGTTTTGTAATAATTTTATACATGAATGTGTTAATTAATTAAGCCTCCTATATTGCTCATATGAATCTCATTAATTGATTAAGATTTAAGTTATGCTTTGTTGCTGCATGCTTTTACACCTTCTGTTCATAGAAGCTCCTTCCTCACCAGAGGTGGTATTCAGCAGGTTCTGATCAGTTCTGGAGAACTGGTAGCGGAAATTTTGAGTAGTTCAGAGAACCGGCAAATACCACCTCTGACTGGAGATTTTACAGTATCCTTCTCCTGCCATGCCCACCAAGCCACGCCCTCAGAACCAATAGTAAAAAAAATTGAATCCCACCACTGTATCCTTACCCCATCTTGTGTTTGTTATTCATCTTTTTCTATTACCTCTGCCTAATAAAGCCTTTATTGATTTCTGTAACTTAGGATTTCACCATGTCTAAATATGATACTGGGGTAAAGGGAAGATACAGAAACATGATGTAGTATAGGTTGTATCTAATAGATTTTATAACTTTTTAGTTTAGCTGTGCAATACCAAAAGGATCCTCTGGCTCAGAAGAACACTTTTACAGCTCCAAATTCAGAGAATAATGATACATTGAAAAGATTTTCAGAATTTCTTCTATGGATATCTGATTCGCTTTGCATTCCCCTGGTCATGGTAATTATTTTTGCTGTGTCCTTAGCATCAAACATCAAATAAGTTAGACAAACATACAGAAAAGCAGAAGAAAGAAAGAAAAAGAAAACAATTGTATCTACAGATCGTATAGAAGAAATAGTGGCAAAGTTTAGTTAATAGAAGCAAAGCTGCAATGTCCTCTGCTTCTGATTTTTATTACATTAGTAACAATGAGGAGCATTTACAAGTTAATTTTATTATATAGTATTTGACATCTCAAATGTTATTAAGAAAATAAGCGGTTTTAGGAAGAGTTTTCAGCTATAATAATATTGTGAATCATAGAGTTTTATAGGTCTGCTAGGCCTATACTGATTTGCATTTCTGATTTGCATTTTATTACTTTTTATAATAGGGATAATATGTATATATTTTCTTGCAGAAATATTCTGAAAGGGCTGTCCGCCCAGGTATTATGGAAGTCTTCATCTCAGCACTTAGCATCCTGTTCAATGTTATGCCCGACATGCATAAGAGATTATCCATTAAAATGGGTAAGGAGAGTTAGAGCAAACTACTTTTGGAAGGATGATTAAAACATGTATTTTCATTGCTGAAATGATGCCAGAAATGCAATGAAAATCCTAAATAAACATATTTCTAATCATATGATTCAGTAGGTAATCTGCTTTAAAAGATTGATGGCTCCCCAGTAGCTATAGCAGAAAAACAGCTTTGATTTTCTGCCATAACTACTGGCAGAACTGTAAGCAACTTTCTACAGTTTGGAGAACATAGCATTTCCTGTTTGTTACCCAGTGAACCTAGAAAATGTTAAGAAAGACAACAGCAATACTTAAGTAGGCTTTATTGATAGCTTGCAAGTTAGATCAGGTATAAACAGTTACCAACACATGCATAGCTGGTTCATTTTACCCCTCCTTCTATTCTCCCACAAGTAATACATTACTTTATAACACTTAAGGGTGAGCACATGTTCTGCGTTCTTGCCATCCATTTTAAAATACGTTGCAGAGGTTCATAGGCACGTCACGGTAATTTACTTGGGCACACCATTGATTTTTTAAAATTATTTAGTAAATATTTTCCTATCATTTATTAAATTATTGCATTTGCTCTAAGATACTTTTTACTGAGGTATATCTACATGCACATTTTTAGAAAAATGAAAACTTTGCTTACCAAAATGTTAGGAAAATGGTGCTGAAATGATGACAAGAGCAATACTTTATTAAGTAAGCACAATGATAAGCACAATACACTTATTTTAATTCAGATATTTTGTATGAGTAGAATTATCTTTCTCTTTAGCATCTTCTTCTTTCATCCAACTGAACCTGGAATTGAAAGCCAAATTCTGCAGTGGACAAAGGTATTAAATTTGACATTAAAATTATGTCATGCTTCATTTTATTAAAACATTATTTTCACTTAAATAGACCTATCTCCAAAAATTCCTAGGAATTTTGTTATTTTGCATCTTCATTTAGATAGCATAAAGAAATGTTATAATTTTAAAAAGCAGCTGGTTAATTTGATGATTTGAATGTTTTAAAGACGCCAAAACTTTATGAATTAATAAAATTGTGTATTTCAAAATGCAGCCCTTCATAACTTTATAGAATACCATATGACTAAACCTAGACCGATGCTTGTCCATGGATGCATTGTCAAATTTTCATTTTCCATGATTTCTTTTTTTTTTAAGTAATGCTGCCTTGAATCAAGCTTGTTCTAGTTTTCTTCATAGCATGTGCCTCAGTCTTCATTTGTCCTCTGAGAAAATGGTGGAATCCTCAAAAAAAGGTAAGTTTGATAAAAGAGCTGTTTGTGAAGTTTCTTTGAACTGCAGCCTACAGTTCAAATCTGAAAATAAAGCTTATGGCAGAAATTGGAAAAATACAACCAATTTGTACAGATTGGTATGAATTTGTGGGCTCTGTAAGTGATACATTTAAAATATAGGTTCTTCTGTTTATGACCTGGACCCTTCAAAGTCTAAATTATTATATGAATTTGCCATGGCATCATATGATTACCTAGCAATATTAACTAAGAAGAAAAAGAGAAAACTGTTCGCTTTTGTAGGGTAAAACAAAAATGTGACTATTGTTACTAAAATTATATTAGGAGTAAGGGATCCGGATTTTAAGCCAGAAAATACGTTTATGTGCTGTCCAGGCTTTTCTGACATTTCTGGTTAATGTTTTTTTCCTCATAGAACAAGAAATATCTGAACTCCTATGGAAGACTCTGCCCCTGTTAAACTTCAGTGCACTAGAAAGTCTCAGACTCTTGTCTGAAACCCCAGATCCCTTATGTTTAAATGAAACACTTCGCAATCAGCAATATAGCCTTCTGTTTCTTTTCTACCTTGCTTTTAGTCATGAAGACAGGTAGGTGATATGCCATGAATAGGAAAATCAGTCAATAAGCAAGATGAATCATCTTAAGCATTTTTAATCTTTTTTTTTCCAGAATTGTTCCAGAAGCAGATCTATTCTCAGCTATATCAAGCTTTCTTCTATCAGTTGAGGACCAGGGAGATTGTCCACCTCCATATATTGTTAAAGCTATTTTGTATCTTCTGGCAATTTGTCAGCACAAAAGTAAAGCTTTAGACTTGGTAAACTCAGGCTTAATCATTATATACTGGCCTAATCATTATATTCAGGAACAGCTTTAAAATTTACCACATCACATTGAAAGTCTTTATTTATTAAAGGAACTGTCCAGGAATTAAGAACCAGCATTTTGTTGTTGCAAGCAGCAATTTGGTATCCCATTCTTGTCTGAAAAAGCTTTTGGGAGTACAAGGATGTTCTTTGAACTGGCTTAACATCTGGGAACTTTATGGAAGTATCCATGAAGGTTTTTTTGGAAATTGTATGAAACAGATGTTATTGTCTTCTGTGATGCTTTTTCAACTTTCCAGCCTAATCTATAGTAATGACATTTCCTGGTGGTCTTCCATCAAAGCACTACCATCATGCTTAGCTTTTTGAGATCAACCATGTCATCTAGTTAATCTTGCAATCATTACATTTGGATTTATTTAACAGAGGTTTGGTGAATAAATGTTTTATATTTTGCACAGTAGTTCAATGATCATGTAACAAAGATCAAACACCCAAGAAAAGAATTTGAATAGTGATCTGGTGCAGGACAACATAATTAGATGTTGTGTTCAAATAGCATGTGTGGGAAAATGTCTAGGCATGCTAAAAATACCCAAATATCCTAAACCCCCCCACCCCCGCAAAGAATGACAGTCCTTTGCAAAAGAATATTGGTATGAGAAAGAGAAAAATAATTATTTCTACATTGACTACTTTTAAATTATTGAAAAATAATTGTCCTTCTATCTTTCCCTCTAGTTTTTCTTCACATTGTAAGAAATAATTATAGGAGTGATAGAAGAACATGGTGGGATTATGGAAGTTGGTATTACCTGTATCTTTTTTTCATGAAGAGTTTCTTGAATGAGGCAGAACAGTTCCACAATAAAATACCTGTTGGAAAAATTTATTACCAGTTGTGATAATCTTGCAAACACCATCTAAAAGTACTCAAGTGTAGATATATACATGTACATGATGGTTTCATATTATTTATTTTTGATATCAAAAAGAAGCCTTGAGAAGCTAACTACTACAAAGAAAATGATTTGAATCTATTATATTACTACTTTTTTTAAATCAAAAAAGGAATTCTGATTGCCTCAAGACATGATATTGATTTTATATTGACTTTTTAAAATTCCCTTCTCCCTCCATTTTCTATATCCAGGCTTGCCTTTCTGCTATAAGGAAAATCCTGGATGTTATATCTGATCTCAGCCAAGTATATGTTCATCATCCTCTGCTGCTTAAGTTCTTTTTACAATATCCTGATCTTATGGGAAGATTTGGTCACTGTATCCTTCAACTTTGGTTTTCCTATGAAGATTTCTCCCTAACTGAATATGAAGATGCTGTCACAAGAGGCTCTGTTGACTTTTCTGACTCTTCAAACAACTTTAATAGTTTGATTTGCATGCTAAAAGGCAATCCCAGTGCTATACTTGTATTACTGGTATGCGATTTTACAAAAAAAACCAAATCATAATCTAAAAATATTTAAAGCATAGATTGGTTTCCAGGATATAAAACAAAGTATAGTTTATACTATACATAAATTCTCTATTCTCTATTAACCATTTTCGATAGAATTTGGAAAACAATAAGAAAGACTGAAAATGAGGAAAATGTTTTCAATGTTTCTTATTTTGTTACATTTAGCAATACTATTTTCCATCTTTCCCTCAGCATTTTGGTTTTGGTTTCTCATTAAATGCTCATATTAATGTCTGTAACATAAATGTAAATAATGTTATCCACATAAATGAAGTTTAACTTGTTTTCCCACTCAGGATCTAGTCTGCTTTGGCACTAATGAAGTGGCTCAAAAGATCTTAATTTCACTGAAAATTTTCTTAAGAATAGCTGAGGATATCCATGTCTGTGACCTTCTTCGAAGCCAGTTTCTACAGATTTTGCAACAGCTTTTAGTAGAAAATAATTCCAGTATTTCACAAGGTGAATAAGCATAAATAATTAAGTACTAACTACTCCATGGAAATTTGATTGTGAAATGCTATTGGACATGTTGAGTTATGGAATTCTCCATAGGTATGTATTTGAGCAAGATGATGTTTTTAATCTGCAGTTGATTTCAGAAGTTAGCAATGCACTTCTATTCATGTGTTCCATATTCAGCACACATAGAAGAAACAGACTGGTGATTCTTTCCTTCTGCTTTGAAGAGGAATGGTCTGGTACAGCTTGATTATAATTGAGACACCTTTCATCACTCTGATATAATGTTAATATTTTCTCTGTTTTCAGGACATACAAATAGATCATTTTTATATTAAATCTTATTAATTAATTGTACACCCTTGAGATTTAGTGTAATATGGTGGTTGAGGTACTGGACAAGTAACATGGAGTCCACCTTTAGCTCTGGAAGCTCACTGGATATTTCTGGGGCAGTCTCTCTTTCTGTCAGTCCAACCTACCTCATTTGGTTGTTATGGGGGAGGGGATGACGACAAAATGCTATATATAGTGCTTTGAGCTTTTGAATGAAAAGATGAGACATAAATCTAATAAATCTGAGGTCCTATAATAAATATTGCAGATATGTAGTATACTGCATAGGCTGCCATTTCAAATGTAAAATGAGACAATACTTTGCATTAATGCAACACAGATTTGACTTTTGAGTATCAAACTGAAATATGTAAAATTTAGGGAAATCTACAACCTAAAAACATACAGAATTACTGGTTTTTTTGTATCAAATGATTTCAAACCTAAACAGAAATGAAAAGATAGATACAGTAGTGGCCAAAATTGTGAAAACCTTTTGGGAAAAGTGTCTCCTTACGTATTTTATGCCATCACTACCAAACAGGGAGATCTTGGTCTCATCACTCCAAATGACACTGTCCCATTGTTCCTCTGTCCAGGTAATGCGTTTTAGCCCAGTTTAGTCTTTTCAACCTTTGTTTGAGAGGTAAAAGTGGCTTTTTTCGTGGAATTCTAGATTTTAGGCCAAATTCCTGCACTCTGTGCTGAACAGTCCTTGCACTCAACTTCACATTGCATTGCGCCATTTCATCTTGTATACACCCAGATGATTTTCTTCTGTCACGTAGGCACAGTCTCTTAATTCTTCTAACATCACTTGTTGTGCACCTTTTCCCGCCTTTACCAGTGTGGTTTTGTAGTCTCCTTATACCTCTTTAAAAACTTAGAAATGCCACCTTTGGTTAAGTTTCCACCAATTTTTCTTCTAATTTCTTTATAAATGTAGCTTTGTTCACTTAATAATACTATTTTACATTGCTCTCTGGGTGACCAGTCAACTCTTTGCCTCATTACTTTAATTTTATTACGTTTTACAAGCTCACTAAATGAAAGAACACAAACCCAACCAACTTGATAGCGATCACATAACACACTGACAAATGTCTTCCTCTCAGCTTCAATACATGGCATCAATAACTGAATCCTACTGTGATCTGATTGGCTCATTGCCAAAACAAGATGACACCTAATTGGCTCTCTAAACACTCATGCTCATTGGCTACAATCAGATGAAGGAAAGCTACCTGATATCAACCTAAGCAAGTTGTGCTTCCTTTTTCTGGTTATTTGGCTATAACTTTTCATAGAATACAGATAATTGGACAAACTTTGTTGCATTACATTCTTGATTAAATTATCTTTCCATTGATATGTAATTTTATGGTACTACTTAAAAACGTGGTGTTATAAGCCATCAAACCTCAAAAATACACTTTTCCCAAAAGAGTTCCACAATTTTGGCCACTACTGTGTATGGTCATTTAGAGAAGTAATGATTAATTCAACTGACACCATATTGTAGTTTTTATTTAGCTTTCTGGGTCAATACTTTGTAACAAAGAGACTTAGTGGAGATCATAATCAAGTTGAATTCTGACCTCAAAAGGCTATATACTTATACTAAATTAACTCAAGTGAAAAAAAGTCCATCATCATGTGAGAGTTTGGTTCACTATGAATACCTTGTACAGCTTGGAGTTTTTTCAAAAATGTCATTAAAATACAGGTAGTACTCAACTTATAACAGTTTAGTGACCATTTGAAGTTACAAGGCCACTGAAAAAGTGACGTGATCATTTTTCACACTTATGACTGTTGCAGCATCCCCATGGTCACATAATCAAAATTCAGGCATTTGGCAACTGATTCATATTTATAACGGTTGCAGTGTCCCACAGTCATGTGATTTTTTGCAACCTTTTGACAAGCAAAGTCAATGGAAAAGCCAGATTCACTTAATAACCATGTTACTAACTGAACAACTGCAGTGATTCACTTAACAACTGTAGCAAGAAAGATTGTAAAATGGAGCAAAACTCATTTAAAAATGTCTTGATTAGCAACAGAAATTTTGGGCTCAATTGTGGTTGAGAACTACCTGTATGTTTTCCTGCATTTTCCAATGATTGCTTCATGGTGTTTTTTTTTTTAGTAAGCCAGAATGTGCCACTTTTGTTAAATCTCCTTTTCCTGGTTCAGCTGAGATATGCAACAGAACAAGAGTTGGATAATACAAGTTTCAGACTGCTTCGCTTAGGTGACTGTCTAAATTTGTTTTGGATGTTTGTAGGGATAACAAGAATGTAGCATTTGCAAGCCAAAATAGATCCTCCCTCCCTCCCTCGCTCCCTTGCTCTCCAATGGATTTAATGACATTTGCAATTACACCTTTAAAAAAATTAAATACATATTACTGTGATGACCCGGAGTGTAACACAAATGTAACAAAATCCAAAATGTAAATAAATGTCCTTTAATGCCTCTAACTTGGCCCCACTGTTCAATAATTCTCATTTGGAGATAAAACTTACTCAAAAATAGTCTTCAAAAGAAAGCAATACAGTCCGAACTTAATGAGCAGATAGAGGTGAAATAAAAAACCAAACAAACTACAAGATGAAATTTCCACAATGGACCAGGATAAGTAATTACCAAATTCAAGAAAATAACAAGGCACAGTCTGTTGGAAAGATGCCAACCAAGATAACTTCAGCCCAAAATAAAACACGCTTTGCTTCTGGCAACACTGTGTTTCAACTGTCTTATATACTAGTCTCCCCAGCTGCAACCAATGAGGGGGATCATGGCCGCTTCCTCTCTTGTAAGCCAAGTTGTTTCCTTCTCCGTTCCTCCTTGCGTGTCCTAGGATGAAGAGGGGATGGGCCTGGTTCTTCCTCTGACTGCCCAGCCAGCCTCTGCCCTTCCCCAGCCTCCTCCACAACCTCCAGAGCCACACCTCTACTCCCTGTCAGCTGTTCCTCCTCTTCCTCACAGTCCGAATCTACCAAGGGCATGACAATTACAGTGGCTTCTTCAGGTGCACAAAGCATATAGAAATTATATTTATTTCTTCTGTAACAGTGTTACCAACTATTCCTCCCAACTTTTTCTAAATGTTATCATCATATCAGTGTTTCATGAGGATTGCAATTTGAGAATGATTGGTTTTCTTTTTTTCTTTGTAGCACTTAAGAGAAAGGATGTTTTATAAATACATATCCATCACGTTATTTCAGTGTAAACAACCTTATACAAAGGATAGAAAAAGGATAAACAATAACGAAATTAAGTCATGGGATAAGAAAAAAATGCATAATTTATAATAATACCGGTAATATACAATTAAATCTAATTTACATCAACATTTACCATATCTCACTGCAACTTTTATTCTTGCAAAGCATCTTTGCCTTTTCCCCCTTTAAATTCATCTATCTCAGGATCTGATTTAGTCCATCTAGCCACTATTCCTTTGCTCTTCCCCTTCTTTTCTTGACTATTCACTCCAACCCATTTGCACAGATAACTAGCTAGAGGTAATCCTTGACTTACAACTATTCACTTAGCAACCTTTCAAGGTTACAATGGCATTGAAAAACTGATTTACAACCCATCCTTTCCACTTATAACCATTGCCATTTGCAGCCTTCCCAACCAGTTTCCAACAAGCCAAGTCAATGGAGGAAGCTGGATTCGCTTAATGACCATGTGATTCACTTTACATCCATGGCAAAATAAGGTTATAAAATTGGGCCTTACTCACTATTGCCTTGCTTAGTAATAAAATTTCTGGCCTCAGTTGTGATGATATGTCAAGGATTATATATCATCACATATAGGTAAAAAAACTGACTTTATTGGAAAGTTGAAAGAGATGTGAAATTTCAGACATTTTGAGTTTTAAACTAGGCTTTGTATGTCATGTTAACAATCATACTCCAAAGCCATAACTTCCGTTGTCCCAATTTTGGGAGACGGATTTTTTATTGTATCACTTAAAACCTTTTCCAAGGTTCTAACCTATTCTGGGTGACCTTTACCGATTGTAAATAGAGTGCTCACACTTCTTGAATCCCCAGTTTTATAGAACTTATAAAGGCAGTTATGTAATAAGGGAGATTCCTCAGATCAAAGAGGGAAATGAGGCTCTTCTTTTATAGTGATGCAAATCTCTTTTCCAATAGAGGCAGTATTTTTGGAATGCATATTCCTTTGTGATCTGAATTGGCTAGTTTATATTCTGCATATATCAGGAGACAACACACTAAAATAGTAATGATGACAATTGTGCTTTCTGAAATATTTAGTCAACAAGAACAAGGGGCAACTTTTTTTGTTCTAGCTTGTGTCAGGCTTCTGCTTTGCTTCAAAACCACGCTCCTTGAGCCAGATTGTCAATATTTCTCTGTAATGTTTTCCTGAGGATAACTATAGAGTAGCCTAAACAGAATGATAGTGAAAAATGGCCACAAAGGTGCTAATTAGTAAGCACAGCTGTGACTATATTCACTATGGGATTTCTCTTCTGGTTTTTATTTTGAAGCAGTTGGTCTTATTTGTGACTATGATGACATTTAAACTTATCTGATTGGTAGTCTGTGGTGGTGTAGCTATCCCCAAAGATTTCACATATTAAAATCTGTAAAGGATGATTGTTATACTGAGCACAGTATTTCTGTTATGCAGTTATCAATTTGTGTGGGAAATGTAGTCCAACAGACTCTGAAATTCTTCAGCCATCCCTGAACTTTCTTTATTGGAACCTTCAGGAGACAATTCCTTCCAGCCAACAAATAGGTAAAAAGTAAAACAATTCCTTTGTTGTGTGTCATAGAACGAACACTTTTCCCCAATAAGGACATTGGGTCATAAGTTATTTTCAGGATGGGTGTCTCAAAGGTGTTTTTTTCAAAAGGCAGCTAGGCTGTTTTTTATTTGAGGAAGAAGATGTTTTGCTTCTCATCCAAGAAACTTCATCAGTGAAGCTTTGTGAATGAGAAGTGAAACATCTACTTCCTCAGATAAAAAAGAGCCTTAGTTACCTTTTGAAAAAAGCACCTTTGAGACAAGTATAAGAAAAGAAGTGAGATGGCTCCCTTATTATTAATGTTCCTCTGCTATTTTCTTTTTTTCTTTTAGTTTTGCTTTTATAGTTCTGAATACTTTTTTAAAATTATTATATAAGTTTTATAAAATGACGTATTTTACTGGATTGTTGTATGGTTGCTTTCTTGAGATGGGCAGCCAGATGATAGGATAGGATAGGATAGGATAATAACTTTATTGTCACTTGGAATGTACACTAATCGCATACATTAAAATGAAATAAACAGACAGACAGATGTGTTGTATACAGCAAAGCTCCGATCTAGTTGCAGTTCTCTTTATAATTAATGCTTCTATAAAATAGTATGTATTGTATATTGTTGATGTATATCAGTTTGTCAACTATTGCATGTCTTTGGTGAGTTGGAGTAGAAGTTCAGCTTTGATATTAAAACAAGTATGCAAAGTTTCCTGATCCATAGCAATTCTTACATGTGCACGTGAACCAATTATTGAACCAGGGTTATTTGATTCTATTGTGTACTAGAATAAGCACATTATTGTTAATTTTTTTAAAAAAAATCTCTGTTATGTGATGGATAAAATAAAATACATACATTCAGAGACTTCTTTTCTTGCTATTAAAGATATGTACCAATATACAACTACTTGAAAATGGGAATGCTATTTATTATTTCTATTCAGATATTTAATGGTGAGGGCATCTGTCTTACTGAACATAATTTAGTTAAAATATTTATTTTAAAAATACACCTATTGTGTTTTAAGAATATGCATTATTACTTGTGTTATAATATCTGTGGAAACTCTTTCCATACCATCCAAAAGTATTTTTTAAAATAGTGTTCTCTTTTTTTGTATAATCTCCAGAGACAAAAATATACAATTTACGAGATTTGCTAGGATCCTTGGAATATGTCAAGAGCCTTAGACCTGTAGTATTTTGTTTCTTTTGATTTCAGTACTAATTTGTAATGATACCTGGTTGCTACTGACTTAAGTTATACTTGTTACACTTACAGCTTGTTGAATCCTTTCTTCTTTTACAGTGGTAGTATTGTTACTTTCCAATAAATCTTTGATAGAACTCCTTGAAAAAGTTCTCCACTGCACCTGGATGGCAACCTCTTTCTCTGAACCTGTCTTTTCATCATGCATTGAATCACTTATTTGTTCTGCTTGGCTTTTGACAGCTTCAATCTTGACTCAACAAAATATTTACAATATAGAGGTTAGAAACACTGATAAATCTGTGTACAAATAGTTCATTTTCTTTATAAGTACTCAATTCACTAATAAGGACATTGCCTAACTATATTAAGCATTATTAACTTGATATAGATAATATGTGGAAAAGTAACATTGGGTGTGGTATGTTTATGGACTGGCTGTGCAGCTTATTAATGTACTGTAAGTGATGACTGTATCTGTATCTGACAATTGGAAGAATACCATTATTATTTCCTTATGTAGAAAAAAATATTGAAAGAGAGATGGGAATCATTTGTTAAATGTTCCTGGGAAGTTGTTCAACAGCATTCTGATTGAAAATGTGTAAGATATAGTAATAAACAAAAACTGAGAAATGCAGTGTGACTTTATGCTGGATAGGATGAATGCAGGTTTAACTGCCCTTCAGCAGATAATTGAGAAATGTGTGAAAAGTTTATTACATGCAATAAGGTGAATAGGCTTCAGTTATAAAATATTTTTCAGGATTCAGAAATACTGAATACAGTAAGAGCATTATATAATAAAAGTATATAAGGTATGAGAATAAATGTAATATTTAGTGTATAGTTCAATATTGAACAGAGAGTAGACAGAAATGTGAAGCTCCTTTGGCTGTATTTTGGGATAAATATAAGATTGCAAATTACAGAGTTAGAAAATATAGATCAAGTAAATAAATCTGTATTTTAGCAGAATGTTTACTAACTAGATGGGAAAATGGATGACGATATTGTTTAGATGTTCAAATGTGGTTTTTGTGCAGAATGAATGCTTGATAAAAGTGAAAATCGTTATATATATAAGCATACTGTATTGCATATTATACTGTTTAGTTCTGCCTATTTTGTTAATATAGAAATAAAACTTAGATATATCAGGAAAAGCATAAAAATTAAATGCTGTAGGAATGCGTTAGAATAATAACTTTGTTGTCACTTTAAATGTAGACTAATTGGCATACATTAAAATGAAATTTCATTGCATGCAGCTCTCAAAGGGTCACTA
The DNA here is from genome assembly GCA_009733165.1 of Naja naja. NCBI lineage: Eukaryota > Metazoa > Chordata > Lepidosauria > Squamata > Elapidae > Naja > Naja naja. The sequence goes on along the minus strand of CM019154.1, from coordinate 21,267,590 downwards.
AAGTATTTAAAAAGTGTTAAAGCAAAAAGAAACTGCAGAAAGGATGAATAATGTGCATTGATTATACTGACAATCATAAACAGTATAAGCTGAGCTGATTTGGTCATATAGAGAAAATAAGCTGTAGGACCCCTGGCAAAGGTCTTTTTTGAGTGGGAAAATACTGAACAAAAAAATACATCTGTGCACCTGTCTTCAGTCAATTCATTTGATTCCTTTCTGAAAGGTTCATCACATGATCTCCTTGGATGTGGACAAGGTCTTCAATGCAGTTGATTACAAAAAAAAGAGCATATTATTCTTTGGTAGGTAGTGTAGCTTCTAAGGATATTCTTAACAATAAAAAATAGAAGATCTTGGGAGTTCTTTAACTATATTACAGGGGTAATAATAGCCAATATTTATCAATTTCACAATTTCCCATCCTCTTTCACACCTCAGGAATTTAATGCAATTTCTTCATTATGTTCCACTTGTCACATGAATTTAGTACACTATTTTCATTGGTAGGGTGATTTTTTTAATGTGCATATATTCAATAAATAAAAATCCAATAAGAAGAATTAAAACTTGAACAAGAGAGAGCTGCTAGCTACTGTTTTGAACTGAATATTGTTATGTCTAATCCTAGTTATGCTATAGTAAAATACTGATTTTCTCAATTTTGTGGCAGCAGTCATATATTGAAAATAAAATAGATAAAGATTAAACAGGAAATCTCTTCAGACAAATTTTCCATGCTGTTCTTATCACCATGACTAGAATTTTTGCAATGTTTTAGTTGAATTTTCCTTGTTTACTGATCACTTTGAAATATAGTAGCAAATCATTTTTTCAAAATATAGATTGATAAAATTGATAGAATATTTAGTCCCGTCCCCCCCAGGTACATATAGTTATTCAAGAGCTAGAGATTTTAATTATGCTGGTTAATGACCGCAATAAAATAATTTACTACCTTTTAAAACTGAAAACTAGGACTTTGGGATAATTAGTGGGTTTTCCAATAAGGAGACTACATACTGAACTGTCCAAGTACCTGGATTCTTATGTGTAGCCTAGGATCTCTGAAGTGAATGAGGGAAAGACTTATTTTATACTAATGGATGGTTTTATATCCAGTTAGCATCCTTCAGTTTTTGAGAGCCTTCTTTAAGCAGAACCTCTGTTCATCCTTTGTGAAGTTTATTGTCCAGTCCACAGATAAACAGGAAAAGGAACTGCCAGAGTCAAAAGAGAATATTTCCTTGTTTCCACTGGCTATGTGGCATGTACTGTCCTTGGTTGCTCGATTACAAAACCTACTTGTCCAGGTAATTTTTACTGTTAATATGGAATTGAAATATTAATTGTAGGACTCAGCAAAGCTGATTTATTTCAAATGAAAGGAAAAGTATAAAACGAATATACTTTTTCTCACTTTTGAACTATCTAATGATGCAAAAACTACAACTAGTACCAGAGACAATTATTCATAAAGGTATAGATTCAGTCTTAATGTTGTAAAGCCACTGTCTCTTGCATCTGCCCCTTATTTGTGAGAAGAATTTCGGAACATTCAACAGGATCCATAGGTACATGCATTTCCCCCAGTCCCTTGACCAAGTCAACATTAATTCCAGCTGCCAATGGGAAAACATTAAAAGCATCACTTCTCTACTTATTATTCCTTTGCTGTGTTTTTTTTCTGCAGCAAGGAAAATGGTTTTTAAAAGGTTAATGTGCAATCGGGTGGGCTGCTACCGGTTTGTATCAAGTTTGGCGAACCGGTTGTTAATTTTATGGCCAGTCAGCAAACCGGCAAATCACCCCTGGCTGGCCCCACTCACCCCACCCCTCCCAGGAGTCCCCACACGGCCCGTTTTGGATTGCAGGTAAGTGCAGGGCCTATGTGGAGGCTTGGGGAGGGTGAAAAACAGGCCTCCCGAAAGTCCAGAAACACCCACCCAGCAACTGGGCAGAGAACCGGTTGTTAAATTATTTGAAGCCCATCCCTGTTTGCAATGATATGGTAATGACATCCCTCAGAACAGCCAAAAACATGATTGTGACATGTTATTGCTTTTAAGTTTATGAAGGACGAGGAACCTTTCAGAAAGCTGGGATGAGAAGTAAATTCCCATTTCTCTTCTGTTAAATAGAAAATTGATTGGCATGGTGTTACTAAGAAGCACAGCAAAACTGTTTTTGCTGTATTTTCTTTGGAGTAGGAACAAACTTAATATACAGTAGTTCCAAAATTATTTCCATATTGGACAATTCCCAATACTGGGGAGATGAGGCAAATTCCTTTGCTCGCGTAGGACTTCCTAAATGCTAGAGCATTTTCAAATATTTTATGTCCTATGAGTCTCAAGACAATCGCTTTTTATTCACTTCTGTTATAATTTCAGGCATACCTTTTAGATGAATTTGATAATAAATTGTATTCTCTCTTTTGTTTACAGAAGGACTTTTTGCTATCACAGACTGTTATTGGATGTCTTGAGGTCTTGTTGGAATATCTGCACCTGAAAAATCAGAGCACCGGTACAGCTTTCAATATCTTTCTCTGTGTATTCTTTATTAGTAAAAATGCTTTGCCTTGAAATTAGTTTGCTTTGCCTAGATGGCTTGCAATCATTGGCACCTCATCACTAAAGCGGATATAAACCTTAACAGTATAAAATATTTTGTTACTAAAATGTAGGTTTACAGTATTTCAGATACTTAATAGTTGGCAAGAAAATATGGAAAAGCTTTATATCAATTTGGTTATGACTGGGTGATGGTTATGTAGATGTTATAAGTCTTTAGTGCAGAAATGAATGCATGCCATCCTAATTCTGTCTCAAGTTTATTGGGATGTTAGTCTTTTGGGAAATGGTCTGGTCGCAGCAGGTTTTCATGGAAAATGTAAAAGATCACAGATATGGACATCTTATTGAAGTTTATAATTTCCAGTGAGATAAAAGCAGAATAAGCTTGACTGACCCATGTTTTATATTTTACACATGGCAGAAAATGATATCTTAGTAATCTATTTTCATTATTGAATAATATAGCAACTCTAGATTTTATATTATCTGAATGGATCTTTTCTTCTATTATATTTTTGTTTTGAAAGAATTATAAGTAGTCCTTGACTTATGACCATATTTGGGACCAGAATTTCTGTTGTCAAGCAAGGCAGTTGTTAAGTGAGTCATGCCCTATTCTCCCCCGAGCTGCTCCGAGCATCCAGAAGTGGGAGGAGCTCAGTCTCTCGTCAAGCAGGCTGGGCTTAAATATTATTAGGACGCTCCTCCTCCTGGAACTCCACCCCAGCGTCCCAGTTTTAGCTCAGCCTTCGTGCAGGTAGTTGGGTTTGGCTGGAGCAGAGCAAAAACACAGCAAATTTCTTGGGATTTCCCTAACGTTTAGGACTCTGTTTTGATAGTCAGGGCTCCCTTCACTCAGACAGCCTCAGCTACCATCAGATCGGGGCTAGCAGGCAGGGAGCGAGTGCAGGAGTGCTCTGAGGCGGCTGCCTCAGAGCCTTATCTCCTGATCACTCGTCAGCTGGGAGCGATTGCGGCTCCCCTCCGATCGCCCACAGAGCAGAGCAGGATCAGCAACATATCGCCAGCCAGTAAGACCGTTGGAACTCTCTGGGGCGACGGCAGCAGGGCTTTACTGCTGCACACCTTATCTTTCCGATCTCCCGAACACCGCTTTACTTGCCTCCTCCCCGGCCACCTTTCTATTGCTCACAACACCGAGCATGGTCTGGCATTTTCGGCTGCTTTTCCCCTCATATCTGCAGCATGCCTGGGCGGTTTCCCTTTCTGGGGGCCGTGCATGGATCTTTGCAGGCAGCCATGAGGTGGCGGCGCCATTTTGTTTAGACCGCGTGGCGCAATTTGGTGAAGGCCCGGTTGCGGCCTAAAGCCCCACAAGGTTTCCCTTTTTGGGGACTGGGGACTGCGTCCACACTCCCCTCATTGTCTGCCCTTAGGTTTCCCTTTCTGGGGGCCTGGGTACGGTCCCGTTGCTGTCCTTTATCACTCTGCAATTGCTGGCAAGGCCTCTCAGAGTTCTGCTTGTGGCTCAATATAGTTGATCCTCATCATCAACTTGTTCTTATTAATAGTGCTTACAGTATCAATACCCATAATTTATATATGATTAATATCTTATTGTTTTCTAGATATAATCATAATTATATTTCTGTGTCAGGAGGGGGGGGATTCTGACAAGGTCGCCCAGCCCCATCAGGGAGCAGGACCTTAGGTGCACCAACCAACTCTTAGCACTGTTGTTTCTTGGCAGTCATCCAAGGCACGATGTCTAGCGGTCAGGGCTCTCATTCTGTAATACCTAGAACCAAAGATCCTAGCAGAACCTCACGGGCAGCTGAGAAAGACGGCCATAGACGTCACCAGGCTCTGGAGAAACAGGTGCGAAAGCGCACCAGGGAGTCTGGGCAAGCTTCCCCACCTCGCCCTTCCACGTCCACCCATTCTCCAAGTCCTCCTCCCTCCGCTCTGGACATTTCCACCAGGCACAGGAGCCTGTCCAGGTCGTCCCCTCAGGTGGCTCCGGGGACCGACCTGGTTCCACGTAGGCTCCCTGAGGTGACTTTCACCCCCACTGCAGCAGGCCTGCGTCAGGATGAAGACCCCCTGGATGAAGTACCAGCCAGAATGTGTTCCTGGATGGAACTGGCAATACAAAAAGGAATTGCGGCTGGTGTACAGCAATCTCTTCGGGCCAACCAACCCCCAATAGCAACAGACTGCATTCCACTATTGGATCGTTCCATGAGTATCGTGGAACAGCGTTACCATCAGGTATCCCCCCAGAGGGAGTCTTCTACCCCCTTCATTCCACCACAGGGCATACAGGATATGGCGGACCGAGGTGATTGGTTGGATCCAGATGCAGGGTCAATTCATAATATTGACCAGGGCCTTTCCGAAGTGGACCCCCTGGAGCGGGGGATGACTGACGATGAGAGAATTACTCCAGACCATCCAGTATGCACGGGGCTTTTCAATCCACCTCTATTCAAGTCCCTGTTATTTAAGGCGAAAAACACCGCTCGCCTTAACAACATCACTTCTGCAACCCCGGGGTCAGGGTCCCTAACAGAGTTGGAAGACCTAATCTTCTCTCAACCTGCCACCGAAGCGGAAGTTATACCTGTTCCCTTTATGTTCTCCGACTTAGTCACAAACAATGGGCCCTATCAGCTTTCTATCCTCCCCCGACCGGGTACGACAAGCGGTTCTATAACTTAGCCCCTGTGTTTTCTAACTCATTAAACACGCCTGAGGTAGATGACCCTATAGTTGCCCTGGTCTCATCATCAGCCATCCCAGGGGAGGCGGAGGAAGCTTTGAAGCCGGAGGAAAGGAGGGCTGAAATGGCCCTACGCAGCGCACGCTTCTGATGCATGGGCCATTAGAGCGGCTACGGCTGCCTCCTTCTTTACGAGGTCCTCCCTCAGATGGCTTTGCCATCTGAGAGACATAATATCAGCTTCCAATACTCGAGCGCATCAGGATGTCGCCAAGATAATTGTGGCTGCCGAGTTTTTGGCAGACACAACTTTCAATGCCATGAAGTTCTCCTCTCGCGCCATAGCTTCCCAAGTCTGTGCTAGTCGCCTATTCTGGCTCCGTCATTGGCAGGCAGATACGAGGCACAAATGGAAGCTTGCCTCTGTGCCTATATCTGGGGAGAAACTATTTGGCAAGGCCCTTGATCCTCTCCTTATCGAAACAAAATCAAAGAAGAGGATACTCCCCTCTCTTTTTAGGAGGTCGGACTCCCGATCTTCCCAGCCATTTCGTAGGAGCCCCTTTCGTCCCTCTTACCCGGGACACTACTATTCCAGATACCATAGGACTCCGCCACAGAGTCAGGGGTAACAGTCAGACTCTTCCGACTGCCGGTAGGAACAGACGAGGGGGGCAGAACAGAAGACAGTTCGGGGGAGCTAGTGGCAGGAATTTTCGTCGCTCCAAATAATGAGAGGGACCTATCACCCATAGGGGGCCGCTTAAGGTTCTTTGCCGACCAGTGGGATTCCTCCACCTCCGATGCCTGGGTGAGGAATATCATCAGATTTGGCTTGGCTCTGGAGTTCCTCTCCAGCCCACCTCATTTCTTTATGAAGTGTCCTTTCTCTAGGGAGCCCACGAAGAGAGCCCTCATGCAATCTGCCATTTCCCATCTATTGGAAATTCAGGCCATTCAACCGGTCCCCTTAGATCAACAGGGTCTGGGATTATATTCCCACCTCTTCGTGGTCCCAAAGAGTTCGGGGGGCTGGAGGGCGATTCTAGATCTGAAACGTCTCAACCAGTTTCTGGTGTATCGCAAGTTCAAGATGACCACATTACAGTCGATCTTGCTTGGCATCAGGCAGGGGGACGTACTTACATCCATTGACCTTACAGAAGCATATTTGCATGTACCAATTAGGCCTTCCCACTATCAATTTCTTAGGTTTTGTTATAATAACTTACACTACGAGTATGTTGTCCTTCCTTTCGGACTGGCCTCCGCTCCCAGGACCTTTACTAAGGTCCTGGCGGTGCTGGCCGCTTCCCTCAGGAGCAGGCCCATTAGACTACATTGTTACTTGGATGGCATTTTAATTCTGTCATCCTCCATTCAGCAGTCTAAGGCAGATTCCCTTATTACCATTTCCACTCTTCAGAATCATGGTTTCTCTATAAACTGGGACAAGAGCCACCTAACCCCCACAACTAGACTAATTAATCTGGGGGCTGTCCTTGATACCACACAGGGCATGTTTTTTCTTTCACCCAATAGGCAGAAAAGTATTAGGAATCTGGTACAGGAAATCCATACCCTTAAAAGGGTTCCCCTGGCCTTACTATCGCAATTACTGGGGAAGATGATTTCTTGTATAACCATAGTTCCTTGGGCCTGCTTACATGCCAGGGCTCTGCAGTGGTTCCTGCTACCGTACCAGCGGTCAGGGAGAGACAATTCCATGGCCCGAGTTACAGTACCAAACACAGTATTAAGATCCTTTCACTGGTGGACTGCTGCAACAATCAAAAGAGGTTGTCCTTTCAGGGATCCTCCAAGAGAGACCATCACGATGGACGCCAGCCTGTACGGCTGGGGAGCTCATTATCTCTCCCACACGGCGCAGGGGCAATGGACCATTCCAGAGTGTGCGCTAGACATCAATTGGTTGGAACTGAGAGCCGTTCACCTCGCCCTTCGCAGTTTTGTTTCAACAATGCGCTCCAACCACGTGATGGTGCTCACAGACAATATCACTGTGAAGGCCCACTTGAACAAACAAGGGGGCACACACTCCAAACGCCTGATGCGAGAGGCAGAGAGATTGCTTCGTTGGGCCGAAAACAACTTCCCCTCCATCAAAGCCGAGCACATATCGGGCACCACCAGTGTGTGAGCGGACTGGCTCAGCAGGGCCACGCTCGACCAGGCAGAGTGGCGTCTGTACCCATCATTATTTCAAAAAGCAGTCCAGAGATTCGGCCTCCCTGTACTTGATCTATTTGCATCTCCCCTCAACACACAGTTGCCGCACTTCATTTCCCGATATCCATCCCCAGGAGTGGAGAATGTCAACGGTCTCCGCTGCCCTTGGCCCTCAGGTCTCCTATACGCCTTCCCTACCCTCCCGGTGATTCCCAGGCTGATACAACGGATTCTGGAGGAAAGGGCAGAGATATTAGTGGTGGCCCCCTATTGGCCCAGGCAGCCATGGTTTGCGGACCTGCAGAGTTTATCAACCAAGGACCCTTGGAGAATTCCATCGTTGATGATCTCTCTCTCTCAGGGCCCGGTCCTTCATCCAGACCCGCAATGGTTCAGCCTAGCCATTTGGAGATTGAGCGGGAACGTCTGAGATCAGAAGACATTTCCGCCAGAGTCATCGATACTATACAAGCGGCTAGGCGACCATCTACAGTCCGCATATATAATGCCACCTGGAACATCTTCTGCAAATGGTGCACGAAATCAGGGGATGTTCCCACCTCTCCATCGGTAGCACAGTTGTTGGACTTTCTACAGGAGGGACTGGATAAGGGACTGTCCCCAAACACTTTACACTGACAAGTGGCGGCCCTGGCTTCGGTGATATCCTTTGGTGATTTTCGTTCAGTTTCTCAACACCCCCGGGTTCGCAGTTTTCTGCGAGGTGCCACCAATTTGCACCCACCAGTTGTCCACCGGTACCCAACCTGGGACCTGAACAAAGTTCTGTTGGCACTTACCAAAGATCCCTTTGAACCCTTGAGAACCATCAGTCTACAATTCCTGACGTATAAGATAGTCTTTTTGATCGCGATTACCTCGGCGAGGAGAATATCAGAATTGGCAGCATTATCAATTCGCAAGGACCTCTGTGTATTCCACGCGGACAGAGTAGTCCTCAGACCTGACTTTACGTTTGTCCCTAAAGTCAATTCTGCCTTCCATAGGGCACAGGAATTGGTCCTTCCCAGTTTCTGTTCAAAGCCACTTCATCGACTGGAACGGTAATGGCATCACCTCGATGTGCGCCGAGCATTGCGCATATACATACAATGCACGGCGCCCTTCCGGAAGACGGAGGCCCTTTTTGTTTCTTTTCTCCCTAAGTCTGAGGGTCGTAAAGTGTCTTCTTCCACAATTGGCCATTGGCTCAGAGCCTCAATAGCAAAATCTTATGATGTTCTATCTATACTTGTACCAGCGGGCATCACAGCCCACTCAACACGAAGTGCGGCAACATCGGCTGCTTGGGCCACTCAGGCCTCGATAGACGAAATCTGCAGGGCGGCCACCTGGTCCTCTCCTTCGCCCTTCATACGAAACTATAAGGTTGATGTGTTTGCCTCTGCTGAGGCTTCATTTGGTAGAAGGGTCTTATAACAGGTACGTAGGGACTGGGAGTAGATTTAGTACCAGACGGCTTCCCTCCCTAAGGACAACTCCAGCTTTGGTATGTCCCACTTCTGGATGCTCGGAGCAGCTCGGGGGAGAAAGGGCATTGGTACTTACCTGATACGCCCGTTCTCCTTGAGCTGCGAAGAGCATCCAGCCCCACCCTTTTCCGTCTGGGGGGGCATTGCTCTGGCCAAATGTTGTTGTAGATAGGTGAAGTATAGGTGGGTTTGCCACTTCGACTTCGCCAAAACTGGAGCGCTAGGGTGGAGTTCCAGGAGGAGGAGCGTCCTAATAATATTTAAGCCCAGCCTGCTTGACGAGAGACTGAGCACCTCCCACTTCTGGATGCTCTTCGCAGCTCAAGGAGAATGGGCATATCAGGTAAGTACCAACGCCCTTTTTACAACCTTTTTTTACCATGGTTGTAACTTAACGTAAATCACTACAGTTGTTAAATGAATCATGCAGTCATTAAGAGAATCTGGCTTCCCCCATCAACATTGCTTGTCACAAGCCAGTTAGGAAGATCATAAATGATGATCAGATGACCCTGGGACACTGCAACTTTCATAAATACATGCCAGTTGCCGAGCACCCAAATTTTGAATATGAGATGCTACCGCAGTCGTAATTGCAAGGACCAGTCATAAATCACTTTTTTCAGTACTGTTGTAACTTCATTAGTAACTAAATGATTGGTTTTAAGTCAAGGACTCTCTGTAGATTGTTTAAATTGTAGGAGCATATAAAGAGTACTTTTTTGAGATAAATTAATTTTTTACTTCCATTGTTTTTCCTGTTATTATTTTAAAAAAATCTTGTTTGATGGTATAAAAAAAGACTTAACTCAGTATAGAATGAATAATATATTTATTTGGGGATTATTTTCTTAAGATTTCTTTCTGAGCTATTTGTGATAAATTTTTCCACTTCTAGCATGTCATATTGCCTCACACCCGTGGAATAAATTTCTGTTGATCACACTTTTAGATGGTAATGAGAATTCCTTTCTTAACTCAGAAATTCTTAGACTCATTGGTTTGGTGAGTATAATAGCTGTTAACCATTAATTCCTAATGTGTTATTACATTGCATTATGACTGTTTTAACTGAATTGTTCTATTTAGTTATCACTGGCAAAACATGAGTGAAACACCATTTATAACCCTTGTGCATTGGTATGATTTTGTTCAAAGGAATATTGTACATATTTAAATGAAAGGATGCAATTTCAATTGATTCAGTCAAAATCTGACTGCCATGGATGATTTTCAGTTAAAAAATGGAAATCTGTTCATTCGTATTCATAGTTTCAGCTGTTTAGATGTTTGACAGTAAAAAACAAACATTCTTAGGGCTCAGGAACATCCTAACTTCCCTGGCGTGAGGATAGCCATTACAGTAATCATTTATTTAGCATGGGAATACACATAATTCTCATCTTGCCGTGAGCCTTCCTGTAGGCAATCTACATTTGTCTTTTCTTGTGAAAAGTTATCTTTCCTGACTTCCCCTGACATAAGCAGTGTTATATAATCTGTCTGCTGCACTTCATTTTCTGTAGGTAAATGGCTCCATTCCAATTGGCTACTTTATACTATGGCAGAAATGGCCCCTCTGCTTCTGCCATTGGTCTCAGTTGCTGGAATGCATGCTGCCTTTTGAAGAGACAGCGTGAAAAGTGAATTAATGAAAAGGTTAAGGTGAAAGGTTGGACTTTTTCTTTTTTAATAGGCTCACTGGTAAACTAGTGAAAGGGTTGAAAAAAGCAAGATGAGTTCTGCTAATTTCTCCTAATAGCAAAAGTGACAGTAAGGAAATTAAACTGTTTTTGTCCAGCAATCCAGTGGTGGATGCAATGGATGGGAGGTATCAAGTATCAGAGGAAACAGTGTATGTGAACTCATATAAAAGAACTATCAATGGAAATATGTCATCAAAAAGACATCGATAGGAAGGGTAAAGAAGGAAGGAAGCCAGCAATCTCTATAATTAATAATACCCATGAACACCAAAACTGTAGAACAGACTGAAATCTGGAGAGCAACTTCTTAAGCCAGCTTCATTTATGGAGGGAAACAAGTAGTGTAAAGCTGCCTTGTGCCCTTTGACTGATAAATCTTCCCCTACTTGTTAGACTTACTACATAATCCTATGTGCATCTACTTAGAATACCATATATTCCTAAACTTAAAATGTAAACACTTTTGTGTTTGATAATTGTGCAATCATAAAATTTGGAAATTCTGAAATATTTCAAAAATATCATTAAATGGAAAAAAATACTAATTTGGCTCACTAACCTGGAATTTGCTACTACTGAGGGAAGGTTTATCCAAGCTTTTTAGAATTTGATTATTTCTAACAACCATTTTTAAGTATTGCTTAAGAATCTGTTTCAATAAAGCTTGAGGCAATTAATGTTTGTTTTTGCTGGATAACAGAAATAATTTACAGTAGATCCACTAAAACTAAAATACTACTTTTTAAAGTTTATGAAATATCAAGACATCAGAACTGTTTCTGAAATTGAAATTAGCCATATTCTTGAAGAAGCAGCTCATATCAACATGCTAGAACTTTCTAATGACACAATCAGTGCTCTTCGCTTATTTCTTCTTCAGGTAAGAATTCTGGAAATGAAGAGTAATTTAAAGTGAAATTAAACAACTGGCTGTGCTTCCTGCTTCTGCATTTTCTTGTTGTCAGATTGGTTTTTGTAAGGGCTGTTAAAGGATTTACTTCACTTTAGATATAGCATGGCCTGCTTATCTGAGCCTTTCTTTTGTCTTTTACTTTCAATAAAATAATTATAGTTTGTTTTTCATAGTAATATTACTGTAAGTTCTGTTTGCATTTATTTTATGTATTTAATATCTAATTTATTTTGTAGGCTATTGAGGGAAGAATGGATAGTTATTTACCATTCCTCATCTATCTTAAAAAACATACTTGTATAGGAATTTTGAAATGAACCACTTGGTTCTGAGTGCAGGTTCTATGAAGTTGTTTTCTTTCATCCAATATCAGTACAGGAAATGAAAAAAAGTAGAATTGTTTTAAGGTTTTATTTCAGGAACAAAAATATGTAGACATTGAATTCATTTAAATACATTCTGTACTATTCTAGATCTATTAATACAATAACCATGGACATTATTTGTATTGTGCATGTTCCCTTTAGGTCTTAGTTTTACAGCATATGCCTCTGGTATCATCATTAAAATTTGCTATATTTCTGATTCTGAATGTTGGAGAACCTCCCACCCATAAACAAGAATTAATAGATCTATCAAGGCATAATGTATCTTATTTTGGAGGATATGGATAGAGGTATTAGAGTGAAGTACAGTCTGTTTTGTAATTAAGTATGAAGCCTTGCAGTTTTGTGCCTAATCTACCAAAGAGAAATTTCTCATTTCAAAAGAAGGAAAACACATTGAGTCTTTTTATGCAAAGGCAAATTATGTGGAACCCACTATATGGATAGACCTTGGATTCTTTTGCAATTATAGGCACTGTAGAAGGAGAGCCATGGTAGTCTATAGTCGCAAAAAATCAGGGAATTGGTAGCATCTTTTCTGATTTACAAATTTTGTTAAGACACACTTTGTGAATCGAAACTCACTTCATCAGGTGCAGCAGCTTCAGTCCACAAAAGCTTATTCCTTTCAGTAACATTTTCTAGTTGGAAAAAATCCTTCAAGACTTTTTGCTTTATTGCAATTGTGGTAATTGGAGGAAATGAAACACTTAAATTCTGTAATTTCTCTTCTTTTTTATGTCAGCTTCAAAAAATAAAGTATCAAGTGGATTCAACCAAAAAAGCTGTGATCCGAACATTGTTGGAGAACCTCCCACCCATAAACAGGCCTCAAAGGACCCATCAAGGCATGATGTATCTTTTTTCAGAGGATATGTATAGAGGTATTAGAGTGAAGTACAGTTTGCTTTGTAGTTGAATGTGAAGCCTTTCAGTTTTGTGCCTAATCTAGCAAGAAGAGAAACAGTTTTATTATCTTGAATTTTTTTTGTGCTTCTCACCTCTATCAAGTAGTTCTGAGTAAACTAACATACAATTGTAGTTTAAAAGAACAGAACTCAGACACCAAAGTAGATTTAGAAATTGAAAAGGGTTCTAGGCTATTTGATAAAAAAATGCATATATTTTCTCAGTAATATATAATTCTTCCAACTTGGTTGTTCTTAACTCAAGTTTGACTTCAGATATTTTGGGAACGTGGCAATATCTCCCTCACATATTATGGACTGAAATGAGAAAAGAAAAATGAACGAACAGAACATAGTATTATAAATTGATAAATCACCTTGAATTTAAATTTTCTTAGCAGTTACAGACATGCAGAAAAAATAATGCAGGTTATTTCTTTCCTTGCAGAAAGATTTAGAAATTTCTTAAATGTTGAAATATAAATTCACAAATAAAAAAAAATTAAAATCTGTTTGCCATTGTTCTGGAAATGATATAAGTAAAATTATGCACTTCATTTCAAGGCTATTTTCTATGCTGTTGTTAAGAATTTGAAAGTACTATATTGTCTAATTATCTTAAGTGCTTGATCTCAGTAAACAGTATAGCTTTCATAGTCAGTGATTGATTTTTGTTAATATAGAAGTACTATATATAGAAATAATATAGGACACAGTGGCTAAGATGCTGAGCTTGTTGATCAGAAAGGTCAGCAGTTTGGCGGTTTGAATTCCTAGCACCATGTTGTTCTGACCAAGGCTTATTGAGACACTAACAAACACACGTTAGTCCCAAAACCCTTTTTTCTTTATTTCAAGGGCTGTGAATTTTAGTCATTCACAGCACGTAATGAGCCTCAAACAGTTTGTAAATAGTCCCATGGAAGTCTGCCAAAGTCCTTCAGGATAAGTCTGATAAGCACGTACCTTTATCTTTCTTGAAATGCTGCCAATGACTAAATTTCCAGTTAGTTATACAAGGCCAAACGGAGCGCAAATTCACCACAAAGCTTCAGGTTTCAAACTGATCAGTACAAACAAAGTTGCTTCCTGCAAAGGTTCATGTCCCTTTGCTTCTCCTTTATGTCTTATGGGAGGGCCAATCACCTCCAAACCTTATTCCTGAATTACCCCTTTTGTCTTAACTGTTCTTGCCTTCTGGCAGCTCTGCACACACTCGCACTGGGAACAGGCTCCCCTTGTTCCTCTGCTTTGCTGCTGTCAGATTCTGGAGGCTCCGGAGTCAGTGCATAACTCCCAGATGGCCCTGGCCGCATCTCTGTATTGGACGCAGGACCCTTGTCCAAGTCCTCCTCAGACTCCCTGACTGGCCCATGTTCCTTCCCACTGTCCAACTCTGCTGCTGTCTCCGCAGGCTGCTGGCGGACCACAACACACATAATGGAGTGAGCTCCCGCTACTTGCCCCAGCTTCTGCCAACCTAGCAGTTCGAAAGCATGTAAAAATGCAAGTAGAAAAATAGGGACCATTTTGGTGGGAAGGTAATAGCATTCCGTGCATTTATTCATGCCAGCCACATGACCATGGAGAGGTCTTCAGATAGCGCTGGCTCTTCAGCTTTGTAACGGAGATGAGCACCGCTCCTTAGAACCGGAAACTAGTAGCATGTATGTGTGAGGGGAACCTTTACCTTTAGCTTTTTACTGTTTTTTATAGCTAATCAATCACTTGTAGTTCAAGGATTTTAACAAAGAAAGGGGTTTATAAAACCAACAAACTGAAAACAAGGAGAAAGAGTAATATCGTATCCATATAAGGTATTTAACATTTTAAGATTTATTAGTTGAAAGGGCAACAAAAAGTCTGTGAGGGGAAAAAAGATCAATACTAGGGTTCGCATATATAGCGTACCACTACTTCAAGAAGTCTGCTCCTAAAGTTTATGTGTCTATTAAAGTATTAGCATATTTTCAAAGTGTGATGGAAACCTGAAAAAAACAGGATTCTTAATGAATAGCAGTGTGGTACTCGGCTTGCATGATGTCAACAATTTCCAAATAATTTTTAGAACATGTACAGTATTAATAAATATTCCCCCATCCATCCCAGTGTTTAAGTTAGTTCCTAGTACTAAATGGTCTTGGCAGTTTCCTTGGGAATAGACATGCTTTTTAAAAAAAAAATTTCTTCCAGCTTTTTAAAAAAAATCTTAGCCTAGCCTATAGCTCATGGATTTCCCAAGATCTCTAAGTATTGAGCTGGTCTCTTCCTGTTTAATACTTTTTAAAATTAAGTCCAAGTTGTCTAAGGTGCCTATTTGCCTTTAATCACTTTTATTCTCATCAGTGTCTGCAATGAAATATAATTATATCTAAATGACAATGCACAAATGACAATGTTAGAATAGAAACTGTCCTTATATACTTTTGTCTTATAGGCTAATGTAAGTATATAAGCTGTGGTTTGCATGTTGATGTGTGTTTTGGCACTTGTCTCCTGTGGACACCTAATTCTCAACTTCCTGACTGCAGTAACATGAAAAAAATAACCTGAACAAACAAATAATTTATCCTCAACTCTAGTTCAGTGATCAGTATTTAAACTGATTGTAATTAAATCTTTAGTTCTCCTTTTTTTAACAAATATAATTTTTGCATACAAGATGAACACTGATTACAATCTGCCATTTCTGTTATGCAGATCAAATGCTCAGTCTCTAAGACTGAAACAAACAAAATATGGATATAATAGGCTGAGTCATCTGTATAATGTCTAGTCCACTAGTCTCCACAATCCAAGAATCAATAGATGCGAAATAGTAAATAATTATTACCATTTTATTGGTAATAAATATGATTAGACTTGGATAATAGCTGTCATTTAGGAACAGAGTATAACTCTACTTTTTAACATCTCTGGAAATACCTCAAGGTGCAATCTCATATTTTTCTGCATACAAGTCCCAAACCTAAGTACCTGATCATGAAAGTCCTAATGATTTGTTCTTCCTGCAATCCAGTTGTGAAATTCAAATCACTAGAAGTAACAGAGCATCGCCGTCAAGAATATTTTTTACTGAAACAATATTACACACGTTTTCATTAATATTTCTATTTCTCCTTCCTCAACTATCAACTTTTCACACTAATTATTTCAAACGTCTTTTGTTTTAACGTACAAGCTTTCCAAAATAGTCTATAGTGTGTTTCAGTTCACGCTTCTGCTTCTGTAATTCAGAAAAGCGCCTTACAACTGCAAGTCAAAAAACAGCAGTTTGAACGAGCCAAAGACTATAGTAGTAAATGGTGGGGGGAAAGGCCCCGCCAAAATTACAAGCGGAACTACAATACAGGGGACTTTGGGAAGCCGGTGGAGGAAGTGACGTATTAGTGTAGGGTATGAGGTTTGCTAATAGCAGGGCCAGTCAGCCGAAAAAAGGCTACTGCGAAAAGGAAGAGATGTTGCAGCATGACAGTCTCGTCGGAGTAAAGTCCTGCCGTGGCGAATGCTTGTTGATTGAGGCAGCTGGTAAGGATTTTTATTAGGCGTCTAGCAGCGTTTGGTTGGATAACGAGCATATCTCACGGTCTGAAAGCGGGAAAAATATTCAGGGTATATTACTGTTGAGCTGCAGATTTTGAGAGGTGATCTTGAACTGCAGGGCAAGCGGGAAAATACTTCATAATTTGCCCAGTGCCGGGTCTCCATGACCCAAATGCTATAGATAAGATTGCATGTACAAAAGGATAGCGCTAGGGAAGAGAGGCCTAAATGAGATATTAGTATTGTGAAGTCTAATGAATCTCTTAGGAGCGGCAAGTAGAAGACAGAAGGTCTTCCGTCTGTCTCTCTCTGTTTAGTAATGGTTAAGCAGTTTCGAAGCACGCGCCTAAATTCCGATTTTTTAAAATATACCTTTACGTTTTTAAGCGAGGATCCCGACTCCCATAATTCAATCAGCAGGCATTAGACTCGCCACTCCACTCGCGGGAAAACAGCAACCCAATTAAATTGCCTGAAGCGGGACTTAGAAGAGCCACGTTAATAAATATTCCGCCACGTTGATAAAACTACTTTCGAGCCCAGCTTGACTACTGACGTCTTCACAGACGTTCAGTGTAGCGATTTTGGCAACAAGCTCGATAAAAATTTATTTTTTGTTATATGAATATATTTTGTAAGGTAATATACATAAATAAAATACCTACATATTTAAATCTGTTCACCTAAAATGCTTGATTGCCTGGTGGAAAAAACTTTAGGTAGTTACTTGCAAGTAGAGTTTTTATATCTGGTTGGGTAGTCTCCTCTTGAATCTATAAATTTCTCAGAGAACTACAGATAGCCTTTGCTGTATAACCACAATTGAGCCCAAAATGTCTGCTGTTAAGTGAGACATTTGTGAAGTGAATTTTGCCCCATTTTACGACCTTTCTTGCTACAGTTGTTAAGTGAATCACCACAGTTGATTAGTAACACAGTTGTTAAATGAATCTGTCTTCCCCATTGATTTTGCTTGTCAAAAGTGTGCAAAAAGTGATCACATGACCTTGGGACACAGTAATGGTAATAAGTATGAACCAGTTGCCAAGCATCTGAATTTTGATCACATGATCATAGGGATAAATCAAAGGTTGTAATGTGAAAATGGTCATAAATCACTTTTTTCAGTGCCATTGTAACTTTGAAAGGTCACTAAATGAATTATTGTAAGTCAAGGACCAACCTCCATGCTGAAATAACATTAACCTTTAGAGGTAATGCAGTGACTACTGTACTGACTTCCTTCCTGAGGATCTGTAAGTGCACTATTGAATTCATGGCTTCCCCCATTTTTTTGAAGCTACAGGTCTGTCTTGTGTTATCATTGACAAATTCCACTTGTCTACCTCATGTGAAACCTACATTGGGTTTTGTGCAGTGATTGATTCTTGTTCCTTCAGCCAAAACTAGATTAAAGATTAGATGTATTGGAGAAGCAGATTAGAAAGATAGATTATGTTGATTTTGTATATTCTGATATGTCTTATATCCACCACAGATTCAAAATGTTGGGTTATTAGGTGTTCATGCTATTACTCTAAATACTTTTATCTTGGAAAATTTCCTCAAACTCTCATCTGTACAGCTTTTGAAAGAAAGCTTTTATTTATATAAATACCAAAATGATTCTAGGTAAGAGCAATATTGCTTGTTTTCTATACTTTTGTTTATATACCTCATGTTAATAAGTTTATTTATCAGTAATGATTTTCATTCTCAGTTTGTGGAATGGATAGTGATGCTAATAAAGAACAGAGGATAAGAGACTTACTACTAAATTCATAGTCAAGCTGTGGAATAGTTTACCAAAAGATCTAGTGAAGTCCATCATTTAGAGGTCTTTAAAATAGATTTAGAGAATTCATGCAGGATAAAGTATCAATAATAATTAATCATGATGGCTGTATCTTCAGTATCAGTGGTAGCATATCTGTGAATACCTTTTGCAAAAAATATATATGAATTGATGTTATTGTCGATGCCCTCCTTACAAAGGTCCCGTAGGAATTTAATTGTCACTGTGGGGACAGAATACTGGAATACTGGAATAAATCTGATCTAGCATGACTCTGCTTATATTCTCTCTTGGTGAATGGGTGTTCCTTTACAAAACTACAAGCAGCACTTAAGATTGAACTCATAGCCTGGTCTACAGACTTCTAATGGACTAATATATCTCTTGCTAGCTAGCTCCACCTGGTTCAGAATTAAGTGTATAATCTCAGTTACTATATAGGTAAGATGCTTGTTCTACCATGGTATGAAATGCTTGTGAATAATTTAAAATTACTAAAATGTAAAATATATATAAAGAATAAATAATAATATGATACATTTTCAAAATTATTAATCACCACTCATTAGTCACTAAGCTTTCATAGATCTGAAAAACATTTCAAAATCATAGGTGGCAGAAGTCTAATTCCAGATATAATTATTGTTATCTACATTTTTATATACTTAGTTATATAAGTAATATTGTTTTTCTAAAACAATTCCAAAAACATGCACAGGTCAAATTCTGGCTTTTGGAAACAATTTTAATATTAACCTTTATCATATCCAAAACACTGAACTAAAAAAACATACAGGTAGTCCTCGACTTACAACATTTAGTGACAGTTCAAAGTTACAATGGCACTGAAGAAAAGTGACATGACCATTTTTCACACTAATAACTGTTGCAGCATCTCCATGGTCACCCCACCTGATCATAATTCAGATACGTGGCAACTGGCTCATATTTATGATGGTTCAGTGTGCTGAGGTCATGTGATCACCTTTTGCAACCTTCTGACCAACTGTTGTGGTTAGCCAGCAGCAGGTGCGGATGGCTGAGGAGAGCGAGGACTCAGATGAGGGGCCAGGACCATTAGGGAGTGGACTGCTGCCTTCAGAGATTGTGGGGGCCGGCAGCCACGATGAGGTTCCCGAGGAGCCTGTGCCAAGTGCACGTGCGCGCAGGATTGCTCGTAGGAAAGAGCAGCTACAACAGCACGGGCAACTTGGGAGTAAGGCTACAAGGTAATGGCCCCTCCTTCAAGAAGATAAAAGGCAGTTGTGAAGCGAACATTCTTTGTAGGAAGCAAAGACGTTTTGACATTCAGCCTCGTGGACACTACAGTTGGTATTGGAAGACTCTTGTGTTGTAAACTATTTCTTATCTGTTATTTTTTGGCAGCCTTGCAAAAACTTGGTAAGGCTCTTCCTTGTCGGAGCTAATTAGTTGGAAGCAGCCTTTTATCTGTGAAGAAACAGGATTCTTAGCTGAAACATTAAAAGGTTGTGCTGCTGCCTTTGTCTTGTATTTGCTCTCTTGGAACCAGGTTTGGGTCAGAACACCAAGTGAGTCAATGGCGAAGGCAGATTCATGCGTTACTAACATAACAACTGCAATGATTTACTTAACACCTAGGGCAAGAAGGGTATGGGGCAAAATTCTCTTAACAGTTGTCTTGCTTATAACAGAAAATTTGGGCTCACTTGTGGTCCTGTGTCGAGGACTACCTGTATCAATTGTCCATGTGTTCTAATCCTATGATCATTTTTTGTGTTCATTTCTGCACTTTTCCAAGTTTGATTATATCCTTTTTCAGAAGGGCATCAGAATGGTTTCATATGTAGAGAGAAAGAGATCTGATACCATGAGCATGTTTTACAAAGTCCTGGTTGATCCCATGAAAAAACAATTCTAGCATGGGTGTTCAGGTTTGAGGATCTAGATAAAAATATGACTATTACATAGCAGGTTGGTGTCTGTTTGGTGAGATTTCATTTTGCATCACTTTGATTCATCAGAATATTTAGCATATGAAACGACAAACACAGTAGTCCTCAACTTACAATAGTTCATTTAGTGAGAAAAGCAACTTATGACCATTTTTCACATTTATGACATTGGCAGCATCCCCATGATCATGTGATCAAAATTCAGATTCTTGCCAGCTGGTTCATTCTTATGACCATTGCAGCATCCGAGGTCATGTGATCCCCTTTTGAAACCTTCTGACAAACAGCCAATGAGGAAACCAGATTCACTTAAGAACCAGGTTATTAATTTATAAACTGCAGTGATACACTTAACTTGAGCAAGAAATGTCGTAAAATGTGGAAAAATTCACCTAACAAATTTCTCACTTAACAAGAGAAATTTTGGGCTCAGTTGTGTATGTCAGGGACTGCTTGTATACATCTCTGTAACTTGTGTCCTTTATTGTGTTAAGAAGCACAGCATTTGCAGTGTAAATGATTTCTATTAACTGTGTTCCAGTTGATGTTTATTTGGGGTTTTTTTCATGACATGAAGCAATTTATTGAACCAACATTTCCTTTTCAACAGACTTCTTTGCTTATATAGTTTCTTCTTGTTTTTCCACAGTTCATGACTAAATTGAGTCAGTTGCAGCATGTTTAAGGTTTATCCTTTAAAGCTTATTTGAAATTATAGTACAGTGCTATATAATGATTCAGTGTTTAAAGATGCACAAAGTTAAAGTTGTGTTAAGGTTTTGTTTAAAATTATCCCAGTTGCTATTCATTTTGCATTCAGTAAAATACAATTTTGCTAATCGTTCCAAATGTTCTGATACAAAAAATCTAAACCATATCTGTGGAATATCTATGTCAGGATTCCAAGTAATAATTCCATAGCAAGCAAAACTCCGAGGCAGGTGAATTCCTCAAAGAATAGTTTTATTGGAAATATCATATTGGCAGAGGTCTGGTGAAAACTGATTCTACCGTGTTTCCCCGAAAATAAGACACTGTCTTATATTTTTTTTGGCTCCCAAAAACACACTAGGTCTTATTTTCGGGGTAGGTCTTATATATTTATGGTGCCAAATAGTGGGTGTGAGTGTGTAGGGGGGGGTGTTTCGCGGGTGCACAGTTGCTCCCTGAAAAGTCTTCCTGGAACTGGAGATTTACACTAGGTCTTATTTTCGGGGTAGGTCTTATATTAGGGCAGGTTTAGAAAATAGTGCTAGGTCTTACTTTCGGGGTAGGTCTTATTTTCGTGGAAACACGGTAAAGACTCCCACAGTTTTCACCTAATTAAAAGTAAACGTTTTTTCTCTTTCTCAAAACAATCAGTCACATGGTCCAATCATGGTGCGGTCTGACAACTGGGTAGCATCACTCCGCCTTCCTCCGACCAGGTGTGAGAATGCCTTGGTTCCCAAGAGAAAGTTTTGTTTTGGCTACAGAATCCCCTCCATCTCAAATCCCTTCTCCCTATCCCTCAGGTCGAAAGTGGCAACACTGAAGTGGTAAAAATGGCTTCAGCCAGGTCAGCTTCAGGGTTGACAGTCTATATGACTATTGTCTTCTCTTTCCATTGGGTATTCAGGAATGATACCAATAAAGGAGAATAATTATAGCTCAGGGTTGAAATGAGGAATCCTTGATGCTCTCTGAGCTTGGTTGTTTTCTTGCAGATGTTTCATCACCCAAACTAGGTGGCATCATCAGTACTAGCACCTAGTTCTGGTAATGAAACATCTGCAAAAAAAAACAACCAAGCTCAGAGAACACTGACTCCTTATTCAGGAGTGATTAAAGACCTTTCCATTTCTTTCCAATTTATTTGGCTAAATCATGTCCACCATATGAGTAATATTCTCTCAAGATTTTTGGCATGTTGCTTTTTTCAGTATTATTGATGCAGAGGACCCTGCATCTACTGTAGCAGCTGTTTCCAAGATAGCAGATTGGTTTAATGTTTTCTGTAGAAATAGATGCCATGGACAGTAACAGTGTGAGAAGAATGGTATTGTGAAATGTCAGGATTTCTATTCCATACTAATAAATTCTGGTTTCACATTTATGGGTTGCCCAAAACATTTTAATTGTTTTTTTTACTCCCAATCTAGTATGCTTAGCAAGTTCTCTCTTTTCCAGTGCTTTGAAAATTTTGTTCCTGCAGCTGTTAAGATATATCTTAGCACATTGTGATTTCTCTCATTTATGTTTTCTGGAATTATACTTAATTGAAGTGTCTTTGGTTTCAGTTCATATTTTGTTTTAAGGATTTTTTAAAATAAATTGTATTATTTTCCAGTACTTTTCTGAGGTTTTTTTAATATAAACATTACATGTGCTGTCTATTGAAGAGATACGGAATGCCTTAAGTATGTATTGACTAATGCCCCTTACCAAAAATATATACAGTATATGGTACTGTAGATACTAAAAGCACAGCAGGAATAAACAAACACAGTTACTGCTTTACTGTAGTGAATTTCTCATAGACTGAATATCCTGAATCCATTTTAATAACATGAATTGATTTTGGATATATATTGCCAAATTAGACATGAGTGACATTCAGATTGTCTCTGAGGCAGGTAAGGAAATGATTGGCTAAAATTTGGAACATATTTATCTATTTTGAACCCACTTTTATTGTACTTACAAGTTCGTATCTAATACTCCTTTCTCCTCCTACTTTTGTCGCTACAACAGCAACCCTGTGAGGTGACTTGGACTGAGAGAAAGCGACTGTTTCAAAGTCACCTAGCTGGTTTTTATGCAGAACTAGGATTCACAGCCTCCTGATTTCTAGCCTGGTGCTTTAATGCTAGACCAAATTGTCTCTTGTTCCTGATGTACTGTACCACCATTCACAGATTATAACTAACTAGGTTGACAGCGTGTACCCATTGTCTATTATAGGGTGGATATGTTTTTAATGTGAATCACAGAAAATTGTTATTTCTCTGTCACTATCTCTTTTTTCCTCCAATATAGGATTTTAATAATGGATTATTTCATGGCTTGCACATTTCTCTTTACACTGATATTACCAAGAGGTATGACTACTGACACAGAGAAGAAAACCTCAGATTCAGGATTGGAAATCTGTATCCTTCTTCCAGTTTTGGGTCTTGGATTTGAAATTTGCCACCTCCACATCATAGATAGATGGAATTGTCTACTAAATTGGGACAATCTTGAGCCATCATGTGAAATCCCTCTGGATTCATTAGAGACCTTTTTGAATGGTCTGCAGTGTTACAGAGTTCCAGGGCTGCTATAATCTGTAGTTTGACAAAGAGTTATCGGGCCATAACAAAAGAAAACATTAATGTCTTCCATACTCATATCCTGCCTAATGTGTTCTAAAATGAAGACCAAATCAAGTGTGTGGTCATCCATGTGTTTTGGAGCTACAATTATTTCTGACGATCCCATGATTGTCACAGAATCCATCAACACTGGAAAACCTTATCCCATTCCTCAGTCATGGAGGTTGAAGTCATCCCAAATTGAAAGTCTCAGGAACTCCAATATCAACCTGACATGAATTTCAGGTGCTCATGAAGGGCCACTTCTGAGCAGCTAGGTGGTCAGCATTTCAAGATATAGGCTCTTACAACCTATCATTTTTGGAGTAGTGTTCCTTATCACCTCAAAGTTCTCATGAACTGTCACACAACAACTCTGGGTTTGGTATTGTGACTGTAGTAGGATCTGCAATCATCTGGCAAATTTCCAACATACCCATTTTTGTACAACCAAGTCTCAGTAATATGTATTGAGTTCATGTGTTTGTCTCCCATCTTGTCATAGATGAGTGCAATCCTATTCTGCATAGGTCTGGTATTTACCAATAAGATCTAAAGAGAGGCACCTGATAATTTAGGCACCTGAATTTGGGTGACTAGTATATTTCAGATTGGCATTTGTAGATTTCTGTTAGGATAGGTTTTTAGATTCTATAGTTTAAAAAATCAGCTACTTGGTGAAATGCTTATCTTTGAAGAGGTATAATTAAAGGCAAAAAGATAGATTGGAAGATTATGCTGTGTATTGTTATGTTGATGAAGCCATAGAACAAAATATGGGACTTCTGATCTGTATGGTACACTTGACCAAGACACAGATAAGAAACTGTTTGAAGTAAAGCGCAAAGACCAAATGAATGCACTTAAGAACCTGATTGAACTCAATGATGTCAACCAGCAGTACAAGATTATAGACATCATGCTTAAGGGTCTTTTCAAGGTAAGCCTTGCTTAACTGACCCCCAATTTTTTTATTATAGCATGTTTCTTGAATACTCCTAAATCAGTATTAGGAAAATAAT
Source organism: Naja naja (assembly GCA_009733165.1). Classification (NCBI taxonomy): domain Eukaryota; kingdom Metazoa; phylum Chordata; class Lepidosauria; order Squamata; family Elapidae; genus Naja; species Naja naja. Next base: position 21,243,103 of record CM019154.1, on the reverse strand, counting down.
GGAAAGTTTAGCCCCTACGTCATTAGCTAATTGGATTGTGAGCTAATTCAATGGGGAGAAAGAACATTCACCACCCCACAAAGTAGATTGCTGAAAAATTTAGCAGAAGCCATTCTGAGCAGTTCTCTTTTATGATTTGGCAGCCAAGTGTTTGGGAAGAGAAGATCATGTCTCTTGGATATACACATAGTCCTCAACCTACAACCATAATTTAGCCCAAAATTTATGTTGCTAAGCAAGACAGTTGTTAAATGAGTTTTGCTCCATGTTATGGCCTTTCTTGACATAGTTGTAAGTGAATCACTGCATTTGTTAAATTAGTAACATGGTTGTTAAGTGAATCTGGCTTTCCCATTGACTTTGCTTGTCAGAAGGTTACAAAAGGTGATCATATGACCTTAGGACATTGCAACTGTCATGAATACATACAAGTTGCCAAGCATTCAAATTTTAATCATGTGACCATGGGAATGGTACAATTGTTGTAAGTGTGAAAAAAGGTCATAAGTCACTTTTTTCAGTGCTGTTGTAACTTCAAACGATCGCTAAAAAATGTCTGTAATTTCTTGGGGACAGCTTTGAGTTTACAGTAGTTACCTGTAAATGTTTTTATCAGCTAACTTTTCATGAGTTTCATCTCCTTGGCAAAGGTTAATACAGGACAATTTCAACAGCTATTTCATCAATATATCTTGGTTGCATTCACTTAATACTTTCCTATGCCTAGTACGGAGCATCAAGACCTATTTCTTTCCTAGTATAAAAATACAGCACCCTGATATGTTTTGAATAATGATTTTTTGGTCGTAGTTGAGGAACTTTAGTCTTAATCTCCTGGCAAAATGTACATGGTACATGTACTTCAGATACCAGGGCAGCTTCTAACCTGATGCCCTTCAGATATCTTATAATACAAGTTCCATATTTCCTATCCAGAGGACATTGAATTTGGGTCAGCTGGGTAAGATATTTATTTTATTATTCTGCAAATTATTCTGCCATGGCTCCTTTTCTAATTCTCTAGCCAGTTACATTAGCTAGGTGTCTTTCTCCAACAGATTAGAAGAAAAGATTGGGGAAGGGGAATTAAGAAGGGACTTGTTAGCACACACATCCTTGTTGGGGCAGCATTGGCATAAGTTGACATGGATTTCTGTTGTGATGTGCAGGTTCTTGAAGACTCACGAGCAGTACTTATAGCAGCAGATGTTTCACCAGATGGGCCATTTTCTCATGATGAGAAGATAAAGGATGGTACAAACTTTTTGTCTTCTAATCACAGTTTCTTTGTCCATTACCTTTTATCCATTAAATGTATAGCTTTGAATTGTTAAGCAATAAAGTTATGTCATATTGAATACTCTTTCTTAGTTACTTCTATTCTTTTATACTGTTATTTATAATAGTCATTAGTTGTAAATAGTACCCACATGCATGATGTATGAAACTTGAAACAGACGAGAGTCTCGCTATTTTACTTTAGTATTTGAAGGGAAAATAATATTTTAGGAGATGGCCAATAACATGATTGATACTTTGATTTTGAATTTCCTCAATTAAATCTCCATTTAATCCTGGGTGTAGATATAAGTAAGTAGGTATCTAGATATTCATACATAAATGTCTGTATTAAAGAAGTTATGTTCTAAGCCAGAGATCAGTGCTCTTTTTCTAAGCATTTAGGTAACATATTTGAATTTCCAAATGCTGCACTTCATTAGTCTGGATTAATGATATGCCTGTATTTTTATGCTTAATCACTAATGTAGATGAGAATCCTTACTCTTCTGTCTTTTCTTTCTTTCCCTTGATAAACAAAGATTAGGAAAAATGTTTTATTTTAATTAATACTTATTCCAAAGCAATGTTTCAAGTGTGTTGAATAATTAGATTGTTCTGAGTTTTTCATTGTAACTCTTTTTTCTTAGCCTATTCCCATGTGGTGGAGAATACTGCTTTTTTTGGGGATGTAGTCCTACGTTTTCCCAAAATAGTGCATCACTACTTTGATCGCAATTCCAATTGGAACAACCTCATTCGCTGGGGGATCAGCTTCTGCAACCAGACAGGTGTATTTGATCAAGGTCCCCACTCACAAGTATTAGGATTGGTAAGACAATATGCCTCCTTGGCACCTCCTGTCAGTTTGTTTATCCTTTAGAATTGGGTAGTAATTTATGGAAATTGGGTTAAAGTTTGAGGAAAACAAATATTTGCTTGAAATGTTTCAGGATGTCTCTATAGAAAAAAAATTGTGGAGAAACTGCACATAGTTAACTGTTAATGTTAGATATAGGTATATTCTAATATGAATGATTTTAATTTCTTAGCCAATATTTTAAATAGTGTTTTATATGCTGTGTTTGTCTGTTTCCTGCTCAGAGTTTCTTCTGATAGATGGACAGTATATAATTTTGTTTAATAAGTAAGTGCTTGTATAGGCATTTTACATATTCTACTTAGATCAGAGTTCCCCAACATTTCCGGTTTTGCAAATGGGGGGGAGGGGATGGTCCCAAGCAGCCAGCAAGTGCATGCTCACACACATGCAGCTCCATTTGTGCGATCAGCATGCATGTGTGCCTGCAGCTCATGCAAATGGAGCACGCTTGCATGCGCACATATTCTACTCGTGCAAGTCAGGATGCGCGTGCTTGCACACACTTGCCGGCCATTTAGAATTCTTTATTGGCCAAGTGTGATTGGACACACAAGGAAGAATTCTAAATGGCCGGCAAGCACGTGCAAGCATGCGCATCCTGACTTTCCATGGCCTGTTGCAATCCCCTCACAGCCCACAGATTGGGGACCCCTGACTTAGATGACTGGTTTACACAAAAGTTGCATACTTATTACAACAGATAATTTGCTTTTGTAGTATCTACATAGGCATATAGAAATGTACTGATACCATCTTAATAGCATGGTCTTCTGATTTAGCACAGATGTACTTTCTAAGCTATGAAGTTGAAAAACCAGTCAGGACAAAGACAGCAATCAACAACTTTGGTATTGTTTTGCAAAAACATTTCTTGGATAGGTCCATAAAATCAGCAGGAATTGAGCTTAGAAGATTAGTAGGAGATTGGTTTTTCCTCTTCACATTGTAAGACATTAAAATCTTTATAATTTGCGTAGCTGGTAGCACAGCATAGGTGGTTATTGGATTAATAGGTCAGCTCAGAAGTTCCATGCAAAAGTTGGTATACAGTATGCTTTACTTTGCTGCTTTGAGAGAATTTGCAATTAAAATACCAAATGAGAAAAGTAGGAGATGTATTTTTACTTTATTAATTAATTTGTCTTTTATGAAGTCCAATGACTTATTAATTTGCTCATGGTGACCCTGGGGGATTAACATCACATAAAAACAATTGAAAAAACATTGTTGAATTCTGAAACAGATAATTTCTACAAGGATAAACATAGAGGCCAGGACTTAGAGGTTGGTAAGAAGGAGGGATAATAATATACTGTAGATGATAATTATTTTAACATATTTTCTTCCACAGATGGCTCAAGAGTTAGGAATTAGTGAAAGATCTCCAGATTACCAGAATCCCTTTAAAGCAGACAATTCTGAAGTAAGAGTCCATCTTATCTATTATTCCTATCTTTTTTCCCTCTGGTTATTGACAACTTTCTTATGAAGAAAGGGGCAACACTTGCTTGATAGCGGTAGTTTTTTCTTCACAACATTAAATCAGAATTTTTCTCTGTAGTGATCCTATGCAGCCAATGAAATGTATATTTGCTTATAATACCTCAAAGTAGCACAGATGATTACCTCCATACAGTTCTTCAGATATTAGCTTGAGTTGGCAATAATGGTATAGTCAGTGAAGCTGGTCAATTTAGCACATGGGAATGTATGGACTTCCCTTCAATATTGTTCTAAGCCACTTACTCATTTACTGTAGAGAGATGCAAGATGACTTTCCCATGATGTCCCTTTCTGCATCCATTATGTGCAAGGGGATACTATGACCCTTAGATTTAAGAATCCTAAAATAGTCTTAATCTTGTGGATTTGCTTTCTCTTTCTTGTATGGAGTTCCAAATGTTTGGGGCAAAAGTACAGGGAGCCTGGTGTTCTAATTAGAAGCTAGCTATTATCTCCTAAAGATCACTGAAATGTCAGAGAAAAGCTGGTGCAGCTAAAAGGAAGAGAGTTAGCAATCAAAAAAGTGTTATGCACACTTTTGATACCACAATCTCTAAGCTCGTTGTGTTTACTTTTTAGTTTTTCCCTGGTGCTAACACATTCCAGAAGGCTCTTCGGGAGGAAGAGAAGCGAAGAAAGAAAGAGGAGAAACGAAAGGAAATTCGTAAGGGGCCTCGCATCTCACGCTCACAGTCTGAGTTGTAATTTTAATGTCATTTGCCCTATCACTGAAACTTTGGGAGTTAAAACATCTGAAAAGGAATGTCCCTTTGTAACCTCAGGAAAATGACAAGCTTTTGAAAGGGTAGGGCTTAGAAGTGACATTCTTTCAACAGGACATTGGTACCCACTAAATACCTAGATAGAGACCATGAGGTTTCAGTGCATATTTCCTTATGGGAAGAAAGACTTTTCCAAGTATCTGGAATGTATAGAGTATGTCAGGGACTGTTCTTCGTGTGTATTTTTATCTCTCATGGCTTTGCCAGTTTGTAATGCTAAGAGTTTTAGGAAAATGGGGTAAGAAGAGAGGGAATTAATTCTGTGGTATATGCCATGTCTGCCATTTATCACATGTAATACTATGTATCATTATGCAATCAGAAAAGTAATATATTATTGCTGCAACAGATTTTGTTCCTGGACAGCTAACAATTTCTTTGAGAAACTGTTAGAGATGCACAAACTTGGAAATATTAATTAGAGATAAAGTACTCTTCAAACACTTTTTCTTTAAATTATATGAAATGTGATTGGGAGCTGGGATATATCAAAGATATATTGTTCCTTAAAATGCCATAATAATAACAATTCAGAGGCCCTGTAGGTAATATCAAGTGTTATCTGGTTGTCAAACTTCCTTCATTTCATAAGGCTGTTAAAGTATTTTCTCCTAAAGGGAAAGAAACGCTTTTGGTTGAGAAGATAGTCAATAAGGCTGTGCTCCACAAAATAATAACTTTACTTGAACAAGAGAATAAAGTACCAAGGTAAAGTAAATCTGTGTGATGATTTCATAATGCAGTATTACTATCACTACATGAATGAAAATTACTGAAAGGCTTACAGAATTCCAGTGTCAGTTTTTAGTTGCTAGCTTTTGCAAGATTACTTTTGAATTTCATTTGTAGTACTGTATGTGTAGATTTAGTTGTAAACCATGTACATTTACCTTTATTGTCTGGTAATCAACTTTATCTTGATCATTATAAGATACCCATTTGGCCTTAGGTCTAACACTATAAAAAAGCAAAGGCTAACCATATGGCTTTTGTTCTTTTTGTTTGTTTTTACCATTATACCACAAAAATGACCAATAGTAGTTTAACATATGAGTAGTGAAAGTATGGAAGCATATTTTTGCTACTCCTACCTGATTGTTTCACAGGAAGAAGTCACCTTTTTTCTCAACATTTTCAAGTGTTCTATTGTAAACCATCCAGAAAGTGCTATAAAACACTATGGTCTATATGGTATATAAGTCTAAGTGCTATTGCTATTGCTATTGTTATTCTATGAAGGCATACACTTGAAGCAGAGTTCAGGTTTCAACTTAATTGTTAATTTTACACTACAAATCAGCTGGTTTGGGGTCAAAATATGATTATCGTTCTTTTCCCAATCTACAGTTCTTCATTGGTGACTTAAAACTATGGATTTGCACATAGCCACACACAATCAAGCTATGTGCATTTGGCATGAACCTTTACAGCATTTGGTACAATGGGTAGTTTTTGTTAAGGACTGAAGTTGAGTGGAACAAGGAGATCTCTCTGTACATTAAGATAACTGGAATATTATACACCCCACACTTCTGGTGGCATTGCCTAAAAGGTAATTTGCTCTTGGCAGAGGATTCTTTTGTGTAGAAGGAGGCTTTCAGGGGATACTGCATTTTGACATGGCTGGAAATTTATTTTCTAAACAGATAACCAGCTATGCTTGGTTTGGGGAAGTATATGTATTTAAATTGGAAATTGACTTTGCTTTTCTTGAATAAAATTAAAGTTTAAAAAAAACCTATTTGGACTTCTCATTCTTGTGAGCTATGTCAGTGCGTCAGAGGGAGAGGAGAGAAGGATTTATCATTTTAGTTGGGTGGTTCTTAATATTGTTAATTTTGCTTTAATATTGTTAACTTAGCTGATGAGGTAACAATATTTTTAATCAATTATATCTAATTTTATAAAAGTTTTTTCTAATTGGCTTTGCAGTTGAAAACTGTTTCAGTCGGTAGCCATACTAATCATTTTTAATTTAAAAGCCTAAAAGTATACTTTCATTCACTGAACTATTACGTTTGCAAATTGTGGTTGAACCTAAGGCATTGGCAAACTAATATTAAGAGGGCCATGTCTTTAGTTAGTTAGGTACCAAGTCATGTAGGTCTTTAAAAGTATGGGTATGTACAGTATGTGTCTTGAATCAAATTTAGAACAGCAAGTGCAGCTCTTTCAGAATGAGCATAATGTAATTCCACATGGCTATATCAGTTCAAGTCCATGTAGATATAAAAAAATCTAGATGGAGCTTGTGGACCACCTTCAACAGTAGCTCAACATATTTCACATCATAGTAGTCCAAACATAATTTTACTATTCAGGGATATAGACATCCTTTGCAATCTCAATGGTTACAACTATGAATTGTGTTTTTATTTTAAAAAAATGATTTTATGAGGTTTGAGTTAAAATAATTACTTGCTAGTTTTTCTTTACTGTTCATCTTCAACGATACTTGGACATGTTGATTCAACAATATGAATTACTTCATTATTTTGAGAGCTGCTCTTTGTTGGCAAAATGTCAGTATATAACATATAAAAATATGCTTTTTCATTTTTTTTCCTTGGCCTAAATAATAGAATTATGAGGAATTTCTGCCCAATTTCTAGAAGGGCAAAATCTTTAAATTAATTTTTATGTTGTCGTTTGGTATTTCACAAAAATATAGAATTGGATCCAATTATTTAGGCCATGTAGTCCAATCCCATGTTCAGTGCAGGGATCCAAATTAAAGCATCGTCAATAAGTGGCTGTGATTAAATACATCCAGTGAAAAGCCAATGGTCACTAGATGGTTAGTATCAGACCAGAACCAGGGATATCCAGGTTAAAGTTCATCTTAATTCATTATACATTTTTACTCCCATGGGTTTATCCAACCCCTTTTTAAAATCATCCAGGTTAATGGCCATCGCCACATTCTTTGGAAATGACTTCCACAGAACAATAATGTGCTATATCCATGATTCCCAAACTACACCATTAATCACAGAGTATTCCAAACATATACAATTTTCTCATAGGAACTTGTTTAAGGCCCTGAATCATATTGGTTGCCCTGTACTGTCTTTTTCTAGCTGTGTTATATATGGCCAAAATTGAATGTAAGATGGTACATGCATGCAGATATATTATAGTTTCATATAATAAAATTACAATTTAGACAATTTTGTTTTCAATTCTTTTCCAAAGGATTCCTAGCATATACCATTTTCATGGTTCAGTTGACTGAATCAACATTATCATTTTGCTACCTGTAATGACCCCAATATATATTTTCTTCATTAGATAACCTGGTCACAGTATATGTGAAGTTATATAAACTTTGCAAACTTGGCCCCATCACTAACTAATCAACCTCTAAATCAAGAATGTGTTTGAAAAACTTTAACACTGGTTTCAACACAAAACGTTGAGAGTCTCCATTACTGACTTTTGGTGAGGATTAATACCAATTTTGTTTGTATTTTGGGGAGATGGCACCACAGATGAGATTAGCATCAAGAAGCTAGCACTGGACACTGGATAAAGAATGAAACCTACCTATCTGATCTTTAGACAGCTTTTCTCCATGGCTTAACTGCAAAGATGGATGTTTTTGTGATTTGATCACAAGTTGAGCAACCGGGACATTCTCCTCCATGCTGCTGCGAGAGCCCAGGATGGGTATGACTCCTCCTGATGACATCATCAAGCTGAGTCCATCTAGTATAAAAGTAGTATCCTGTGGGAGAAACCCCCCAGCTTTGACTAAGCTTCTTAGATGACTATAAGCTGGTGTCTCTGAAAGCAGTTTAGTCAGCAGCAAAAGCGAAAGCTATTTTCATCATTGGCAATAGTTCCCGGGGAACCGGTGCAGCTGTGCCTTCAGTGGAGTGGGGCTCCACGCTCCTGCAATGCCGAGGATTTGGCGTTTCTTTAACCAGGGAGACTGTAAGTAGGGAGTAACCCTTGATCCTCCCCCACAGTCTTCCCTCAGCGATTTCGGCTGCCACGATCGTAAAGATCACATCGGCGATAACCGCGCCACTCAGCTGATCGTTAAAACCATGGTTTTTTTCCCTTTACTGCCGATTTCGCCGTTCAGGGCTGTTTACAGCCTAAGGAGCGATTTAACCCCTGCGTAGCCTGTAGCTCTTGCGAGCGGCCAATTTTGGAGGCTTCTTCTTCAACTGCATGTGGTGAGTGGCCATTTTAGGTGGCAGCATCCCCCAAAGGCCAGCTTCTACCATTCGTAAGTCCCTATTCAGGCTACTGCATAGGCAACACATAGTGAAGATTGCTTCCAGCACCTTTTGTGTCTGTTTATGCATACAATGGATCAAGACAAGGTCCACACAGAGCCTTCAGGCTTGATCTCTCAAGGCCCCCAAGCTGGCAAAGAAAGAGAAGGAGACAACGCTCGCAGTCTGTGCAAAGGGAGGCAGTGGCCAAGATTAGGGCCAAAGCTTTGGGCCCTAAGAAAACATCCCAGGCTGAATTAAAGGCAGAGAAACAAAGACATGCGGCCTTAGAAAGGCAGTTCAACAAAACTATTGAACAAATGAGGGGTCAACTACAACAGGCTTCCCAACCAGCCAATCCTCTAGTTCAGCCAGCTACTTCTAGGGAGATGGAGGATACCTCAGTTCCTCTTAGCCACCTCCAATCCTGGTCCCCAGAGCAACCTGAAATCCAAGCAGGGCCTCAAGATTTGAGAGGGTCAGGTCCCAACTTTGCCCAGACTCCTTCGGATCTTTCTTCTTCCTCTATCCCATCCGTGGCCCAAGGCAGCTCTCAATCAAGACCAGAAGCTACTTCTACACCAACAGCAGCAGGTCTTTGGCCCCCGGATCCTCCATCGAGTGGCAGACCTTCTGACATCAACGAAGTAGTCTCCATAGCCATCAAACAGGGTCTGGCAGAAGGGCTTCAACACATCTTCAGGCATTCAGACAGACCTCAGCCTTCCTTCCCGGCCTTTCCCCTAGCTCAGATTCCCCAAAGGGGACTACCTCACCGTGCGGAACAAAGGGCCCATCTTACCTAAGCAGAAGGAGTGGATCTCACTCAGGGAGATTATGCGGAATCATTTGAGCACAGCCCACCCCTGATTCTGATCTGGAAGAGGGAGAAATCTGGGACCCCAACCTCTCGGAGGAAGAGGAAGATCTGAGGCCTGATCAACCTCCTTCAGCTTCTGTATTCAAATCTGCTTTATTCAAACCTCTCCTACACAAGGCACTGGTCACAACCCAGTTGTCAGCGGAGGAAATTGCCCATGAGCCTCAAGTGGTACAATCGGGACATGGGGATTCCCTCTTCTCCAAACCCATTGTTCATTCTGAGGTCCTTTCTTCCCCCATCATGTTTCTTGACTTAGTCAAGGAACAATTTGCCTTCCCCACTGCAGGCCCCCGTCCATCATCCCAACATAGGCGGTTCTACAACGTGGGTCCTTCCTTAGCTACGGCTCTGATAGTTCCCCCAGTAGACGCCCCAGTTGTGGCCTCCTCCTCAAGCACTCCAACTGAGCCTGAGGACGTACTAAAGACGGAGGACAAACACTCCAAACAAACATTGAAGTGTAACCATCAAGCCTCGGCTTGGGCAATCTGGGCCTCGACTGCTGCATCATTTTTTACAAGGTCTTCCATCCGCTGGCTATGCCAACTTCATGGCCGCATACCTCCATCAGACTGTAGGTCGCATCAAGACCTCAATAAGATCATAGCAGCAGGATTCTTGGCGGACGCCACCCTCAACGCTGCCAAGTTCTCCAGGGCCACGGCTTCATCAGTGGCAGCCAGGAGACTGCTATGGCTACGAAATTGGCAAGTGGAGCCTCGACGAAAGTGGAAACTAGCTTCTTGCCCCATGTACCAGTGAGAAGCTGTTTGGCGATGCTCTTGACCCATTTATTGTTGAAACAAAAGACAAAAGGAAAATCCTTTCATCAACAGGAAAGAGGGCAGACTTCCGTCCTACTCCATACCGGCCTCCCTCATTCAGGCCCGAAAACGCTTCTCGCTTCTCCAGACCTCAGAGAGCATATTCTCAGTGTCAAGATCAACACTATGAGGCAACAGGGAGACAACAAGCTGTGGGTAAACGGCCCTTTCATGGGGGAGGGGGTCGCTCCTTCCGTCGCTCTAAATATTCTCTCGTTCTCCCCTCCCGTCGGAGGTTGTTTGGCCTCCTTTGCTTCCAGATGGGAGGAGTCAACGACAGACGCCTGGGTACTCAATACAGTAAGGTCGGGGTTACAATTAGAATTTCTATCACCACCCCCAGAAAAATTTCTGCTCTGCCCCGTTTCCTGGGACAGTTCACGGAGGGCCCTTATGGAATCGGCTATTAGTCACTTGGTTGTTTTTTGTCATTGGTGTCACGGGGAAGGTCTCTCTCCTACATTAGTGGGGGTACTACAGGTCCTCTGTTTCCTCCAGGATGGCCTAGACAAAGGTCTGGCTCCTAACACTTTACGCCGTCAAGTAGCGGCTCTCGCTTCAGTCATCTCCTGGGATTCCTTTCCTTCCTTGTCCCATCACCCTTCAGTTCAGATATTCTTAAAAGGGGCTTCCAATCTCCGCCCCCCGGTTGTCCACAGGCTCCCATCCTCGGACCTTCACAAGGTCCTCCAGGCCCTAACAGAACCTCCCTTCGAACCCCTCAGAAAGGTGTCCCTTCAATTCTTGACCCTGAAGGTGGTTTTCTTAATAGCTATCACTTCAGCTAGGAGGGTGTCAGAGTTGGCTGCTCTATCTATAAGACAGGACCTCTGCACCTTTCGCGACAATAGAATTGTTCTTCGTTTGGACCCTACCTTTGTACCCAAAATAAATTCTGTATTCCACAGATCCTAAGACATAATAGTTCCTGATTTCTGTTCCCGTCCACATCACGCCCTAGAGCGCAAGTGGCACACTTTAGATGTTAGAAGGGCTCTTAGAATTTATATCAAACGCACTTCAACATTTAGGAAGACAGAGGCTATGTTTGTATCCTTTTCCCCTTCCCACTGGGGGAACAAGGCCTCTCCTGCCACCTTAAGGAGGTGGATCAAGACTTGCATCACACAGGCCTACAAAGCCAAAGCTCTGCCAGTACCCCATGGCTTGACAGCACACTCAACTAGAAGTGCTGCAACTTCAGCTGCCTGGGCCACCCAGGCACCCCTAGAAGAGATTTGCTGAGCGGCTACATGGACATCCCCATCTCCGTTCATCAGACACTACCGCCTGGATTCCTACGCCTCCACAAGTGCCGGTTTTGGCAGACGGGTTCTTCAGTGAGTGGTGTCTACTTTGGAGTGAGAGACCAGACCAGGACCCTCCCGAGGACATGAAGGCTTTGGTATGTCCCATCCTGGGCTCTTGCAGCAGCATGGAGGAGAATGGGCGTTGGTAAATTTACCTGAGAATGCCCTTTCTATCTATGCTGCTAGAGAGCCCAGCCCCTCCCTTGTTGCGTCCGGATTGTGGTAAGGTCTGTTATGGTTCCTGTTTCTGTTTGGCTTTCAGAGACACTCACTAAAGTTTGTCAAGTATCTTCGCCAAAGCTGGGGGGTGTTTCCCACAGGCTACTACTTTTATACTAGACGGACTCAGCTTGATGATGTCATCAGGAGGAGTCATACCCATCCTGGGCTCTCTAGCAGCATAGATAGAAAGGGCGTTCTCAGGTAAATTTACCAACGCCCGTTTCTACTTTGTTTGCAACTGTGATGCAGCCAATATGGGTACTAGAACCAATCAATCCTCATTTCTTAATGATATTTGGATATAATTCTGCCTGAGAAAGGTTTCCTTTTGCAACAGTACAGGTAATCCTCAACTTACAACTGTTCCATTTAGTGACTGTTCAAAGTTACCATGGCACTGAAAAGAGTGACTTATGACTGTTCTTCATACTTATGACTGTTGCAGCATGATCATGTGATCAAATTTCAAATGCTTGGCAACTGACTTATATTTGACTGTTGCAGTACCTTGGGGTCATGAGATCTTCTGTGACCTGACAATCAAAATCAATGAAGAAGACAGATTCACTTAACCATGTTACTAACTGGGCTGAAAACGACCAGCAGAGTGCTGTAGGAGGCCATGGATGGTGAAAATGAGGCTTAGGGGGCCCATGTGAGGACCCCCATGCCTTGTTTTGGCCGGCAGGGTGCTGCAGGAGGCATCCGTCCTGCTCCCCCCACACTGGCCTGCGGACAACTATAATGCTGATTCGGCCCTCGAAGAAATCCAGTTTGACACCCCTAAAACAAAGGTTCTAGACTGTTCTAAAATCACAACAGATGTAAAAGAAAAACATGATTCTGAATTAGGGGCTGTAGGTAATGATTTTTCTAAATTACTGGTCTATGAACTATAAATTTATAAGATGGAATACAATTGGACCAAATGCTCTTCAAAAAGAAAAAAAACCTATAAGAGACTTTTATTAAAAAAAGAATACAAAGTATTTGACTTGCAAAAATCTAGAAGGATTAATTTCAGGTGGATCCTCCCTCAACTAAAAGACCCCAAATAGAATTGTTTTATGTATTATTCCACAATTAACCAGAAATTGTAGCGACTGATGAACATGGCAAATTTATTGGGAAGTTGAATTATAAGGGGCTAAAACCAGGGTTTTGAGAATATATGCCCCAGATGACAATAAAGGAATTTTCTATAAATGACTTATGGGCCAATTTCACTTTTCTTATGAAAATTGATACTTTGATGGCAGAGGAAAATGGAGTGATTTCTCTGCAATTAGATAGAACAGTGGTTTTCAACCTATGGTCTGTGGATCCTGGGGGTCCATAATTCATCCAGGGGTTCACAAAGGCTTGAAGAAATGTTATTTAAATCTTGAGTTAAGTCTTGGGGTTCCATGGCCATGGCTACAAAAGGTATTTAAAGAGGGTCCATGGTGAAGAAAAGGTTGAGAACAACTGAGACAGAACATCAGAGAAGAATATTAAAATTACTCCAGGTAAATTATCAAAAGGGTTTTTTTTACTTGAAGAATAACTTACTTTAGTAAATGTATGGAGACAGCAATTCCAGAGAATATACTTATGTTTCAGAAAAGCATAATTTGTTTCAATAATAGATATGTTGGAACTCAAAAACCTGGCTATTAAGATCTCTAAGCTTATTCTATATTCATAATATTACATTCTTAATATAATTTTTAAATTTAATTTTTTTCTCACACTATTAAAAAAACATGTTACCCAAATCTCAGGCCATGCCCTGCTAATTTTATTGTTTTTTGATTTCTTAACAACATCCATTCCTTCACCCAAACCAAACAGGGCACAAAATACAATTTAAAATCAGGCAATCCCAGTCCTCCTCTTTTCTTTGCACCTTGGAGAAGTTTATATTAATCCTTGGTTTTTGTCCAAATAGAAATCTGAATATATCTGTTTGACATTGTTTTTTTAAAGGATGTATCATCTTTCAGAACTGTCTGGAATAAAAACAACATTCTAGGTAACACATTCATTTTTATCATAGAAATTATTCTTATCAATTATCATTGTAACGTTCCCATCTTAATAAATCCTTAATTTCACTCCATATTTTCATAATTATTCTGAAATAATTTACAATTACAATATAGTACAATAGTTTACACACTTTGTTAAGTTACTCTCCCTCCTTCTCTTCCCCCCTCTTCTCAGTGTAGATTAATGTCTTCCAATCTGCTGGCCACTACATTGTTCCAGATTTGTGGGAACGGCTTGCTTAAACTCTTTACTGATTCTTCTGTTGCTTGTTTATATTTCAGGCCAGGAGGTAGGTATTCTAGTAGTTTCTGTAGACCTTCGGCTTGATATGTCAATGAAGACTCAATCATTCAGGCCAAAGGTGTCTAAAGATTGAATCATGGCAACTTTACAAAACTTAGTTAACCTGAGACGTTTCATTGCTCATCCAAGCAACTTCATCAGTCACAGCAAAATAAGTTAGGCAGAGAATCGTTGGAATGTACCAACTGGTTTGGGATTTTTCCCCAAAACGTGTTGGAATATATCAATGCAGACTCAATCATCCAATGAAGGCTCAATCACCTTTAGACAACTTTGATGTGGATGATTGAGTCTTCATTGACACATTGCAATGCATTTTGGGGAGAAAACCCTGAAATTGGTGTGGCAAGAGTTGGTACATTCCAACGACTCTCTGACTCTCTGCCTAACTAATTTTGCTCTGACTGAAGCTGCCATGATTCAACCTTTACACATACTTCAGCTTGATAATGACCACAGTGCTTTCACCAAAAAGATAATAAGAGCAGAAATCCTAAAAAAAGCAAAAGATGAACCGTTGGAACACAAAGGGGGAGAGATCATGGTCTTGAAACAGGTGCCCAGAAGAGTAAGAGACATACGAAAACAATACCAATTCCTGACAGCACAGGAATTAAATACCAGGTGAATTTTAGATGGTTAACACCCGAGGGAATTTTAGTTACTTGGAATGACAATGATTTTAATTTTTATATTAAAGAGCACAGTCAGGTCTCAGGTGGTACTTTGATGACTAGCAGATGTTATTATGGCAAAGGCTTTCTTGGTTCCATGATCCAGTATTCTAAGATGGAAGATGCATTACCTGGATAGAAGTTAAAACTTTATAGTTCAATTCCATGTAGCTTTTTTGAAGAATACACATCCATAACCACTTCCCAGTCTTACCTTCTGCCCTGGTATTGCTAAGTCCCATTCTTAACTTCCAACCCCAGGCAGGTTTGATCAGTCAAATAGATTGTTTATACAATTCTGGGGGGGAACCCTAAATGAATAAGAGGATCCCAGACACTAGCTGAAGGTTTCTAGGGAAGTGACTGTCTTTTGCAAAAGCAGTCTTACGATCAACAAAGATTAACACACTTCCTATTGCAACTTTGGTGTTTAAAATGGACTGTGATCCACCAAAGTCTTCCAATAATTTGATTTCAAGGAATAACCTAGATGCCACAGGGCTATATGTGGAAACAGATACATAGATTTCACTATTAAATGGACAAAACTCTCTCTTCCCATAAATAGCTCCCATCTTTCTCAACATCAAACTTCGTGGCACTCTTAACAAAGTTTGGGTTGTCCAAAGAAAGGTACTTCCAGTTTTTCAGTTTTGCCATTTTTTCCTCTAAGAGTCCACAATGTTCTCTCTCTTTTTTTTTTTTTGCGTTCTACGGTATCCAAAACAGACAGTAGCTGTGGAAATGAAATCAATGGCGCCCTCCCGTTTTCAATTTCTGGCGTAATATTTCATAAACTTCCCGCCTTCTCATACATATGCAAACCGGGAGGGCGGTCCAGCCAGGAAAAAGATGCCCCGCATCCAAATGAAAGCTGCTGATCGCTGACGCGCCATCACACCACGAGCCGCTCTGTCCGCTGATTGGACGGTGGAGACCTGGTCTCATGGACAACCAGCAGCGCGCGGCGGTGGCTCCTCGCAGGTGGATGGGTGGAGTTCAAAGAAGTTAGAGCAAGATGGCGCCGATTGGGGATCTAACCCCGGAGAACCCGCGTTGAAGCAACAATCCCCGCCTAGGAAAGGGTTAATGCGGAAGGGTATCGCCGCTCCCTCTGACGAGGTGACTCTCCCTCTTACGAGGTGACTCGCTGTAGCTGAGTTGGGCGCGCCTCGCCGGCAATGGAAAACGGCGAGCTGAGCAGCATGGAGACTATGGAGACCCTGACGGAGCTCGGCGACGAGCTCACACTGGGCGATATCGATGGTGAGTGCGCACGAGGCGGGCGCTCGGCTGTGCCCACTATCGCCCCCCTCAGATACAGCAACCGCGGAGGAAAGGGAAGGCGCTGCTCGGTGTGGACCCGGCCCAGAGGGGCGAAGTGCCGCTAAGTGTGCCTGTCGGTCACCGATGCACTACTACTATATCCGTGTTTAAATGGCTGGGGATTCCCAGAGCAACCTCACACATGAATTGGCAGGTGTCTCCCAGTGCGTATAGCATGCAACGCCGTAAATAGCTTTCTGTGTACCCATCAACTCATCCAAATTCAGATGCCTACCATTTAAGATAGGAAATTTGAGACTTATTATTTAGATTAAATTTAAGGTATGTTTGCAATACAACGCTATGCCCCCTTGCTTCAGAATAAATATATTGTTTGAAAACTGGTGTGTATTTGTATATATAGGGCAATACTGTGTATGCTTATTTGGAAGAAAGTTCCCTCAAATTCAGTTGCCTTTATTATTTAACATTTATGACTAGGACTCTCTTAGATATTATGCCAGCTCTAAGCATCTCAAAATGGGCTTAGAAGACAGAAATAATATCTAGAATTGTGGGGGTACCAGAAGCCCTAGTGCATTTCCTTGTGTATTAGTGGAGTAGTTTGTTTCAGTTGTATTTCTTGGCATGTGATATTGACACTTATAAAATATTGAGTGCATTCATCCACAAAGAACAGTAAAAGGTGAACCTGTATAATTTGCGGGTGCTTGGGACTGGAGGGTTTTATGAGAATTTATTATTATTATTTTAAGAATATCTATATGGCTGCTCAGTGCACACACTCTCAGTGACTCCTGGCAACTTACAAAGATTAAAAACCCAATATAAAAACAATAAAAAGCAATAACCCCCCCCTCTAGTGACAACCATCAATCAATCAAATAAGCCGCTTGATCTTTCTGCATCAAAATGGTACAGAGATAATTTGGGGGGGGGGAGTTTGTCATTTTGGAAGTCAAAATTAAAAAGTGTAGATATTTTTTTAACATTATGACTGAATAGAATTGACATTTTAAGCTGTCAGATACACTTTTTGTTTCTTGTTTTAACATTGCTTCTATTTTTTATTTATTGATAAATTTGGGGCTCTTTGGGAATACCTGAATGAACAATAATTTTAATTTGATATTTAATTTAAATGTAATATAATAAATGTAGTTAATCTATGTTTAGTGAAACCATAGTTTAGCAGACCTAGACCACATGCAATGAGTCAAATCTGCCAATTTGCATTATGACATCATACGATGTATGGAGTCCTTAGTGCTCTCTAAGCTTGGTTGTTTTCATTACCTAACTAGGTAATATTTTCAGTACTAGAAGGGAATTGGATTTTCTCTCTGTTTATATTGTGGGAGTGGGTAATAAAATGTCTCCAAGAAAATAACCAAGCTCAGAGAGCACCAAGGACCCCACAGTTCAATACTGAGCTACAAATATTCTTGGTAACAAATGACGTATTTTGTGTCATTGGAATGATGATACCATACATAAATGATGTATTATACAAGTACTCATGATGGTTTATTTTCTGTTTAATGGACATTGGTGAACCGTGACATCCTCTCTCCTAATTAATCTGGTAAAATAGTTAGCTATCTGTTATATTAAGTATAATAATTTGATGGCAACTTTTAGACAAATTCAGAAAGATAGACCAAAGCTTTTAGAGGCTGCATATAGTCATGAGGTCTCAAGTTTAAACAGAAAAAGTACAGTACGTACCAAAATTTCCTGAATATAAGAAACATAAAAACTAATACTTCAGGCAGGCAAAGAAACCCCTGATTAACTTTACTAATATTAATATTAATGTAGTTATCCTCTCTTGGATTCATATGTTGCTTCTGTGTTCCTATTCTTTATAGCTTATTTTTTTCCAGTGGCATTTGAATTAATCTAAATTTCAAATCCTAAGGTACAATTTGGGCCATTAATGCCACGTCTTTTTTGCCCAACCTTTAAAAAGGTGGTAGAGTTTATTTTCTCTGGCCAGTTTTAGCATGAATCAAAATATTATTTCTTAACATTAACATTTGAATTTTCTTTTTCTAAAAAACAAATTTCTGCTTGCAGTGATTTGATTCACCTTTACACATTTCTGATTCCCCTTATGTTTATTCCCATATTTTCATGTATTTATGTGAATGGAGAATATACTTTGCTAAAGAAAAATAAGTTTGTACTTAAAACGTAGCTTTCAAAGTTAAAGTACTTAATCAAATAACTGAAAAGGAGTAGAAAATAAAAATTCTTGTTAAAAACAAGTACTATGTTTTAGGTGTGTTTTATAAATTGCTGAGATTGAGAAAATTTTTACTTGGTGTCAACAAGTCTATACATGAAGTCCTCAGGTTATGTCCACTTGTTCAGCAACTGTTCAAAATTACAATGATGCAATACAAACTTGAAGTTGTGGCCGTTGCAGTGCCCCAGAGGTCGTGTAATTGTGGTTCAGGCTCTCGGCAACTGGCTTGCAGTTATGATGGTTGCAGCATTCCATGGTCATGTGGTTGCCATTTGTGACCTTCCTTGATGGTTTCCCACAAGCAAAGTCAGTGGGAAGCCAGCAGGAGGTTACAAGTCACTCCTGCTCTCACTAGTTTTTCTCCCAGAAGCCTGCAGGCAGCATGGAAATCTCATGCTCCACAGCACTTGCCCAAGGAACACTGCCATCCGGCTGTACTCTAGCACCCATTTACATAATTTGCCAGCACTTTCTAGGAGACTATTCAGTGTTTTTTGCCTTTGCTCAGGTTTCTGTTGTGGTACTCTGCCCTTGACACAGACAATATGATTGGTGTGGATAGTCTATAGCAGTGTTTTTAAATTCGGCAACTTCAGGATGTGTGGACTTTAGCTCCTAGAATTCCCCAACACACCGGCTGGGGAATTCTGCTAGGGAATTCTGGAATGACTGGAGAATTGTCAGAGTTGAAGTCCACACATCTTAAAGTTTACAAGTTTGAAAAATGCTGCTCTAAAGTATAGTGCTTCCTGAGTAATCCTATTTCAGCATTAATTATGAATGTAAAGGTTCTATAGGCTTTTTGGTGATGGGCTCTTATAATTTGGAGATCAGCAGAACTTGTGCTCTTTATATATTCAGTTTTGGGGAGAGCACAACTTGCTTCAACTCTCATTGTTTAGATGATTAATTAGGATTTGTTACCTGAGTGTTATTTTTATTTTATTTTATTTATTTTGTCAAGAGATTATAACAGGTATAACATAGTTATGAATACATGAAATGGATACATATAAGAAAAATAAAAAGAAACAATAGGACAGGGACGGTAGGCACATTGGTGCGTTTATGCATGCCCCCTACAGACCTCTTAGGAAAGGGGTGAGGTCAATAGTAGACAGTCTAAGGTTAAAGTTTTTGGGGTTTGGGGAAGAAACCAGAGTCAGGTAGAGTATTCCAGACATTGACCACTCTGTTGCTGAAGTCGTATTTCCTGCAATCAAGTTTGGTGCGGTTTACCTTGAGTTTGTATCTATTGTGTGCTCTTTGAAACTGAAGTATTCATTGACAGGACATTGCAATATATAATTTTATATACTATACTTAGATCGGACTGAAGGCATAGTTTTAGGTTTTCTAGGTCTAGAATTTCAAGTCTGGTGGCATAAGGTATTCTGCAATGATTAGAGGAGTGGAAAACTTCTTGTGAAATATTTCTGGACTTTCTCAACTGTGTTAATATCAGATACGTGATGTGGGTTCCATTCGAGTATTGGTCTAGCAAATGTTTTGTATGCCTTAGTTAGTAGTGTGATATTACCAGAGAAAAAGCTACGCAGGATTAGGATAACAATTCTTAATGCCTTTTTGGCTATGTAGTTACAGTGGGCTTTAGCACTTAGATCATTAGAGATGAGTACTCCAAGGTCCTTGACAGAGTTTGGATCATCAACAAGGTCTTGACTATTCAGCTTGTATTTTATTTTCTGATTTTTGTTGCCAATATGTAAGACAGAGCATTTATTTGTTGAGATTTGAAATTGCCATTTGTTTAACCATTCTTTTACATAGTCGGGGTCTTTTTGAAGGGTAGCAGTATTGTCAGTGGTGTTGAATAGCTTTATATCATCATGTAATTTTATTCCATAACTTGCATCTTCACAAGAAATGGGAAGTCTAAGGGAGAAAGTACAAAAGCAATGGGTTTATGGGAAATAGATCTCTGCTATTACTGTTCATCAGAGATATGGATCAAGAAGTCTTAGATCAAAAAGACATATGACAAATTCTGGTGTGGAAAAATATTTCTAATTCCTAGAATATGCCACATTTTAAAGAAGTTCTCTCCCGATTTTGTTTGAAAAAATACTTATTTCTAGGTATGGCTATAGAAAGTCTATTTTTTAAGAAAAGTCTATGCTTTCAGATAAGTGTTTAAAAATACTAGACAGATCTAAAATGTAGAAGTTTAGGTAAAAAATTACAGATAGTATATAACCACAATTGGAACTGGCAATTTGGTCATTAAGTGAAACTGACTGTGCTCTTCAGCTTTTTTTTTTTTTTGCTTCATAAACCTGCAAAGGTTGTGAGGCTTGGTTACAGTTACTTTTTCATCACAATAATAACTGCAAATGGTTGCTAAACAAAGTAGTTGCTAAATGATTGCTAAACAACAACTATCTGTACATTCATGTTTGACTAGCTAAGATAATGTATATAATAATAAAGCTAGGAAATAAATAAAGTAAATAAAATATGATTGGTTGCCCAATATTCTGCAGTGCAAAAGGCATGTGTGCTACTTAAGGAAAGCTACTGAAGTTGTGGGTATGGGTTAAACAGTATATATTCAAGGACCAAAAAACTCCCCAAGCCCACTTTAGGATTGTGATGAGGTTATTACAGGGCTAAAACTTTGGCCGTAGAAGCCTTATCTATAAATATAATCCATCTCCTAAAGAAAAACAGCAAATGCTTTGAAGCCATTTGGTGTCCTTGCACACTGCAGCAAAAGAATGAGGAGGGTATTCTTTTGTGGGCAATAGTGTACTTTATTTTTGAGTAGTCATAGTCTGCACTTGTGAGGCAATGATACCAATTTGGTAGGATTATATCACATTATAAGCACAGCTGAATTTTTTGTATTTTTTTTAAAGTACATTAGGCAAATATTAGAGTTCAATACAGTTTTTATGTGTTTCCTTGCTCTAAACACCAAAAACTGCATTATCCAATTTTTGTAATTAGTAATAGTACAGTAGTGGTACATTGCAAACAATTGACGGTGTAGATATGGTTTTGAGGGCTGCCAGTTAATTTTTTATTTATAAAAAATAAAAATAAGAATTGAAGGAAAATACAAAATAAATTGTTAATTTAGTTTACTTTATTGTCATTGCACCTTGTACAACGAAATTAAATACCAACTTCAGTGTACATTATGACTGAAAATAAACAAGTGACATATTTTGAAAAATTAGGCAGCCCTTGTCAGTCTGTATTTTACAATTCCTAAGTAAATGGAAACTGACACAAATTCTATAGTGTACAAAATGTACCACTGGTGACATTTTTCTAGTAATTTAAATGCACTATTTATCAGCTATTGTTTATAGATTCAATTAAAAAAACCTGAAAATTTGCACACTCTTTCAGCCAATATTTTGTAACAGCTTCTTGGGCAAAAACAAGAGCTTTCAAATCTTTCCATTAGCCAAATGGAGCCAATCATACTGTTCTTGTTTTTGGAATATTTCTGGGATACCTCAAAAACATTCTTAAGACATCTTGTATATGCAGTACTGCATGTTGAGATTACCCCACAGTTTTTCAATAATATTTAATTCTGGAGACCTGAAGGCCATTTCAAAATCTTAAACTTTCTTTAAGTATTTCGTGGTTGATTTGAAAACATAAGGGCTATTTTGCTGAAAAATCCCATATTCAACTGTCCAACACAATTCTAATCGTCACTGTAAAAGGAATATCAAATTAGAGCAAGTTCAGAAGAGAGCTTCAGAATCAAAGGGTGGAAATAACACAGAAATAGATTCAGATTAGATTTAAACAGGAATTTCTTGACAGAGCTAACAATCAACTTAAGAAGTTGCTTCATGAAATGTTATGTTCCTCTTTACTGAAGTCTGCAAATAGAGGCTGGATAGCTACATACAGGTAGTCCTCAAGGTACAAACAGGCCATTTAACTGTTTGAAGTTATGAATGCAACCCAAAATTGGTGGCTCAGGCTGTTAAATGCCTGCTCTTAAGATCCAGCTGTCTACAATTACTGTAGGCTCGAATCCCACCAGGCTCAAGGTTGACTCAGCCTTCCATCCTCTCGGGGTAGGTAAATTGAGGATCCAATATTGTTGGGGGCAATTAGCTGACCTTGTAAAAATGCCGCTTAGTAATAAGCAGGCATATACAATGGAATGAAGGCTATTGCTGAGCACACTGGGTTGTATCCCAAAAAATTGTAAGCCGCCCTGAGTCTTTGGAGAAGGGCGGCATATAAATGTAATTTAAAAAAAATTGTATTTATAACAGGGATTCAAGGCAGTTTTGGTCAATTTTGGTCTGCAGTCATGTGACCTAGATTCAGTCACTTCTGAAGTTGTGGTCATTTTTAGTTCTGTGACTGCCCTTTGTCACCCGTTGTTACAACACGCAATTTTCAAGGCCCATATATTGGTACATTCCTCCTGGTCACATGACCAATCAAGATTGGAAGCTTTTTAGCTGGCCTGTTTTTTTTCTCCTCATTGCTGCCGTGGAGGACTAGAGGGGTAAACGTGTCTGTTTGCATTTATTTGCCCTGGAATCAATTGCAGAACTACTAGCCAGTATCTATAGAAACAGAAAGCAGATTTAGTATTATAAAATTCCTTGCATTTTACTGTAATGTTTCCATGTATGAGATTGCTTGCAGAAAGATCCTTCGCATTCTACTGTACTGTTTGCTTTTGCTTTGGGGATTAGTGTGTGCTATTGCAGACTGCTTGTAGAACAGATGAGGGATGGAATACACCTGGAAATTCACCTTCCCACCCCAATTTAAGTCTGGGTACCTGCCTGTAGGTGGTTCAGAAGTGGAGGGCTGCCAAAAACTGTTCCCTCAGAGAATCCAGCTAGGGAACCCTGCAAATTCTCTAGAGTTTCAGTTCGCTTAATGATGGAAAAGGTCATTAAATGAACCAAAGCAACATCAAGGCTGATTTTTGTTCATTTAACAACTGGTTGATTCGCTTAATGAAAATGGTAAAAATGTTGTAAAAGTGAGTTCAGTTCATTTTATGAAGTTTTGACATGCAGCCCTAATGGGCAAGCTCCATTAGGGTTGTATCTTGAGGACTACCTATACAATATGTGAAATCCTTTAGCAGATACTAAACCAAGCAGGGTGTTAGATTAGATGATTTACAATCCAATGATCCTATGATTGTAACAATTATGAGACACATCTGTTACATTACTGATATTCTGCAAATCTGTTCCATGATTTGATCCTGTTGAGTGGCATCCAGTTAAACTAAGGTTAACTGTCCTAAATTTTTAGTTTAGTATTTACCTAAATATTAAACTGTATTCTATGATGCATGTACTTTAGTCACTGTAACTATTTATGTACACTAAGATCCATCTCATCCTGGGCACCCCCTTTTTTTAAATTATTACCATCTGTTAGACGGTACAGGATAATAAAAACAAGGACAAATAGGCTGAAAAACAGCTTCTATCCCAGGGCAGTCACTCTATTGAATTCTACTGTATAATGCAATATTAATGCAATATCAGGGGTTTCAATTCAATGTATAGAATGTGAAGGATGTGTGTTTTCATCATGAAAAAGAATGGATTGGGGGATGGAAGTCCTTAGAGTTCTAATTTAGGAGGTGCTCCAGATCTTGAACTGCATTGCTTGTTTTTCTGAAGAACTTTTCCTACTTATTATTTTTTGTATTAAGCAGTATTTTTAGAGGTGAAAAGCCACTTAGAACAAATAATTCTTAGCATAAATACAGAACAGATTCCTACCCTGGCTGGTTTTTTTTCTAGAACAGAAGTGGGCTTGTTTAAATAAGAAGCATACTTATTTAAATACGTAATTATTGTTTTGTTTATATTTTTAAAAGCATGAGAAGCTGTTTTTGCATTCCGTTAGAATGCTTACATACCTTTTAAAACAATATAATTAGGTTGTCAAACCTGGACTGCAAAAATTTGATGACTGCTAGATATCAGCAAGAAAATAAACTCTTTCCTGCTGTCTAATGTTTGTTTAGGTTTTTGCAGCTGAAATCCAATAGCCCTAAAATGAACACAACTTTCTTTTACCAATTAAGTCTTGTTGATTTCATGTGGTAAATTGGCAATGGATTTTTATTTTAACAGTAATGGTAGTAGTTGTTGGATGTTTCTGAAGTAAATTGAGAAGTTTCCAAACTCTGCAGCCTATATTTCCATTAGATAGATAAAGGAATGTCTTTAATGGGAAACTATTAACTTCGAAATCTTATAAGTCTTTAAAGGCTTCTTTTATGGAATTAGATATGTCTTCTATATTGAACTACTGTCAAGTGAGTAGAATTTTTGTTTTCATTTGGTCCATTTTTTTTGCTTAGTAAGTTTTTTTCTATATATTATAGCTCATTTAATTGAATCTAATCTTCAATCCTTTTTCCTGGAAATAGCTCATATTGATTTAAATTGATGGACACAGCAGAATAACAAATGAGGCAGAAAAATGCACAAGATCAAGTATTTGTGCCCTAAACATTTTTTTGATACTGTTACAGAATCTTAAGCTTTATTACTTAATGATTCTTCTGTTACAGGATTTATTTTCTAAGCTTATTGCATAGAAAATTAGTAGGTTAATTTCTTAGCGTTTGTGATTCTACTAATCTGACAGCATACAATAAACAAAAAAATAAAATAAAATAAACAATACCAACTAAAAACAAGGAACAGCCGTTAATTAATAATTAGGGACTCCAATTTATTATATATCTGGATAAGATTCATCCATTCAGGTTTAAATATTGAAGGAAGCCCATATTTTCAATGATTCTCTAATGGCTACTACTGGGTTTAACTGCTGAACTGAAAATAGAAACATTTTTACATCTGGTTAATAATAAGGCATCATATTTTAAATCATTTGAATTTTCCAAAAAGGCAGTTCACAAATGAGTCATTGGGATAATTTAATTGGGATGAGACAAAATCATAGATAACTTGGTTTTCTAAAGCATGGTTACAAATAGTTCATACCCTAATCTAAAAAGAAAAGATATATGAACCTATATATACCACTTTAGCATCCAGTGATAAGGCCATAAACCAAATTATACCATTTGAGGAAAATGCATCTCTATCCTAGATTCTTAGATCTAAAAGAATGCATGTCCTTGCTGTATATTTTTTTTCAGTTTAAGATTGATGACTTTTGAAAAGTAATCTTATGCTTTCCATTTTTGTGGGTTTTTTTAATAGAAATGCTACAGTTTGTCAGCAATCAGGTTGGAGATTTTCCAGATTTATTTTCTGAACAGTTATATGGCACATTCCAGAGCAACAATGCAGGTAATGGAGACAGAATATCAGATACTTCACAGAAAGCCTACAGCCAGGGACAGTTACAGTCCTCTTCTCCTAGTGCAGCTTCTCCACCACAGCTTCAGTCTGTGCAAGTGAAGACGTCTCAGTCAGCGGGCACAATTCCTGCTCCACAACGAGCTGCACCGCCTCTTCAACCTCGCCCCCAAGTTCAACCCCAACTTCAGCAACAGACAGTGATGATTACTCCAACTTTCAGCTCCTCTCCCCAGACCCGGATCATTCAGCAACCTGTAATATACCAAAATGCAGCCACAAGTTTTCAAGGTAACTCCCATGGTCTTCAAAGCAATAAAGAACACAGTTTTATAAAGCACTAGGGTAAAACATTCCCACCTTAATCATCACAGATGAGAATAAAATCAGGCATGGTCACATAATGACGCACTTAATGACACCTTATCAACCATAATTCCAGGTTCAGTGATGGTCTTAAGTCAAGGACTGCCTGTAATCTTAATTCTTTAAGCAATAAGAGTTTGCTAATTGGTCGAAATAGATATTCTGTTTTCAAATTGTTTACAAGAAATACAATTAAAAAGCAAAGAAATACAATTAAACAGCACAATCAATAAAATATATAATGTTTAAAATATAAAACTTGAATAGTAAAGTTATAAAAACTCATACTGGTAGACAAGTTTGTAATTAAAAATCAAGAATTATTATATCACTGATTAAGGCTGGACTGTCCTAATGTAATATTAAAACTGAATAGAAGATATTGTTGCTGGATTTTGCTTTTAGTTGTTAGATTATGATAACTTTTAAGGGGAAAAAACTACAGCAATTACCTATATGTTTTTGTTGAAACACAGCCTATCACCAAAGATCAGAGACTACAATCCTTATCGTGGAAGTCATAATTTCCCTTGAGCAGTTTCAAACTTTTCTTATTTTCTTTCTAGTGCTGCAACCGCAGGTTCAAAGCTTGGTGACTTCCTCTCAAGTTCAACCAGTTGCCATTCAACAGCAGGTGCAGACCATGCAAGCTCAGAGGTTACTGACACAGAGTACCACTGGCACCATCCAGACATTAACTCCAGCGACTGTCCAGGCAGTAGCTGCCCCTCAGGTTCAGCAGGTTCCAGTGAGTTCTTTAGTATCTTAAGGGAGTAGTATATATTTGTATTCTGTTCCAAGGCAAGAAATAATGTCACTGACATAATGTTTGGCTTCTAAGCAATGAAATCTCCAAAGCTCATAGGTCATTGATGGCTAAACATAGAAAAAGAAAAAGCGATTACAATACTGGTATTGGAAAAAAATAGTAAATAAATTTTGGAAAAAATGAGTAATGTTCCATGCTATTATTATAATAATTTCAGCAGTGGAGGTTTTGGTATTTTATAACAGCAATTTTGTTAATGGATGGGAGGAGCATTACAAATAATATATTCCTTACTTCACTTCTAAAAGCTTTTATCGGGTGGAGGTTATACGCTTTAAAGCTAATTTATTAATTAAGAGAAATTATTGGATTGATCGATGGAATGTCACAGTGAAAGTCATCTGTAACATATATGAAATTAGTAGCTGTATAATCTGGGCCTCTGGTATATGTAGAAGGAAGCCTGGGAGAGAAGTATAGTAGTTATGGCTGTTTCTTGCAGTGGACTCTATACTGTAACATAGGGGATGAAGCGGCGGAGAAGATGCCTGGAGAGCAGGTGGAGGACTAGTCGTTCCGAGTCTGACCGTGTCCAGCTAAGAGCCTATATTAGGACTTACCTGGAAGCGATTAGAGCAGCGAGATGTGCTTACTTCTCTGCTCTGTTCGCATCCGCAGATGATCGCCCTGCGGCCCTGTTCAGGGTCACACGCTCCCTCCTGCATTTGGAGGAGAGGGGGACCTTTGGGCAGAGCAGAGGAATTTAGTCTACATCTGGTGGATAAGATCGCTCAGATTCAGGCCGGCTTGGACTCTGACTGGCAGGGTTTAGATGATGGAGTGGCGACGAGTCTTGTGGATTCTATCTGGGTTGAGTTTGACCCTGTCTCCCTGGATGAAGTAGACAGGATCATGCGGAGGCTGTCTTCCACCACGTGTTTATTGGACCCATGTCCTTCCTGGTTGGTTTATGCCTCCAGGGAGGTTACACGTGGTTGGCTCCAGGCAGTTGTCAACGCCTCTTTGAGTGAGGGGTTTTTTCCCGCCGCCTTGAAAGAGGCGGTGGTGAGACCCCTCCTTAAGAAGCCTGCTCTGGACCCAACCGTTTTGAACAACTATCGTCCAGTCTCCAACCTTCGCTTTTTAGCGAAGGTTGTTGAGAGCGTGGTGGTTCAGCAGCTTCCGCTGTTCCTGGAGGAAACTGATTATCTTGACCTGTACCAATCGGGTTTCAGGCCCGGACACAGCACGGAGACAACATTGGTCGCACTGGTGGATGATCTCTGGAGGGCTCGGGACAGGGGCTTTTCCTCTGTCCTGGTCTTTTAGATCTCTCAGCAGCTTTCAATACCATCGACCATGGTATCCTTCTGTGGCTCCGGGGTTGGGAGTGGGGGCACCGTTTTATGGTGGTTCTCCTCTTACCTTCGGGACCGCAGTCAGTGTTGACAGGAGAGCAGAGGTCGTCCCCGAGGCTCCTCACTTGTGGGGTGCCCCAGGGGTCGGTTCTCTCACCTCTCCTGTTTAATATCTACATGAAACCGCTGGGCGAGATCATCATCCGGTTTTGGGGTGAGGTATCATCAATATGCAGATGATACCCAGCTATATATCTCCACCCCAGACCAGATCAGTGATGCTCACTCCGTGATGTCCCGGTGCCTGGAGGCGGTGCAGGCCTGGATGGGGAGTAACAGACTCCAGCTCAATCCGGCCAAGACTGAGTGGCTGTTCTTACCGGCATCTCGGTTTCCAGTGGATGTGCCATCTTTGGTCATGTGGGGGGGAGGTGTTACCCCCCGTGGATAGGGCAAGGAATCTGGGCGTCCTCCTGGATGCACAGCTCAATCTGGAGGATCAAGTGGGAGCTGTGGCCAAGGGGGCTTTTGCCCAGGTTCGGCTGGTTCGCCAGCTCCGCCCTTACCTGAACCGAGATGCCCTTTGAACGGTCACTCATACGCTCGTCACTTCCAGAATTGACTACTGCAACGCTCTCTACATGGGGCTACCCTTGTGGATTACTCGGAGGTTGCAGCTAGTGCAGAATGCAGCCGCGCGGGCTGTGATGGGGGTATCCCGATACTCCCATGTTACACCCCTCCTGCGCGACTTGCATTGGTTGCCGGTTGCCTTCCGGGTTTCCTTCAAGGTGCTAGTAACAACTTATAAAGCCCTAAATGGCTTGGGTCCAGGGTACTTGCGGGAACGCCTCCTGCCAGCGGTCCCACAGGAGGGGCCTCCTGGGAATACCGTCAGTTAGGTACTGTCGGCTGGCAGTCCCCAGGGCTAGGGCCTTTTCTGTGGGAAAACCCGTCCTATGGAATCAGCTCCCCGCAGATCTTCGTTTGGCCCCTGATCTCCGCTCCTTTCGTCGAGACCTGAAGGCTTGGCTGTTTCAGCAGGCCGGCCTGGATTGACCCGGGGGTGGGTTGTTTTAATTGTATTGTTTACTGTTGCAATTTTAATTGTTTTAATTCATTTTTAGTAATTTATAGACTTGTATTTGTGTAATATTTTTTATTGTAAATGTATTCTTTTTTATATGTTCGCCGCCCTGAGTCCTTAGGGAGAAGGGCGGCATACAAGTCTAAATAAATAAATAAATAAATAAATAAATAAATAAATAAATAACTAGTAATAACAACTTTTCATTTCTGTGTTTCTTTTCATTAAATGTTTACTGTCTTACCTCCTTCCAGGTCCTAGTCCAGCCACAGATAATCAAGACAGATTCTCTTGTCTTAACGACATTGAAAACTGATGGCAATTCTGTTATGGCTGCTGTTCAGAATCCAGCCCTGGCAGCAATAACCACACCCATACAGACAACAGCTCTGCAGGTATCATTATCTCCCAAATGGTTGCTTTCTTCCTTTTATTTATTAGGGTTCTTTCTCATCGAGATTCTTCAAACTGCATGTGAGCATTATAGTACATATGGTATACAGTAATATCTTTTTGCAAAAAAAAAAGGTATATTGAGCCTATATAAACACTCTTGGAATGAAAAAGGATATCTATATATATGTGTATGTATTCTGCACATATATCTGTTTTCAGTGTAATTCCTTATTCTGTAAATATTGGGAGGAGGGAATTATAGGGGCTAACAGTTGAAAACTATTGAAAGGTCGCTTCTTTGGTAACCAGATTTTCTTTTCTTCTCTTATTTGTATCCTCTTTATGTGTTCACATTTTGACTTAAGTTTTTTGTGTTGCCAAAGTACTATTTATCTTTTCATCTTCCAATTTTTTCCACACTGAAGTTATTTGCAATAGTGCTTTTAGTATATTTTTAGGACCTTCCATCCATCTCAAAATTCTTTTTCTCTGCCAATAACATTAGGTTCTCTTCAGGGATGGGATGCTACTGGTTCAGCCCGGTTCTATAGAACCTGTAGCTGCAAAGAACAGCTGACACCGAACCGGTTCGTTGTTTGGCCCACCTGCCTGCCTGGGCTCTAGGCTGTCCTTTATTCCCTGTTTTTCCCTCCTCAGCTGCTTTGCACAGCACAGCTGAGGTTGAAAAAGCAGGAAACAAGAGGATTTTCAAATGCTGTGCACTTGAGCGCAGTACTTGTCAGCTATCCAGGCGGCACAACTGATGATTTCTTGCAAATGCTGCACACACGATTGTTCCCAATTTGGAGAACTGGCAGTTCACTCCATTGGCTGGCCCTGCCCCTCCCCTCCCACTCACTCCTTACCTGGCATGCAAGTCATCCAACTTGCCTGGTTTGGTAAGCTGCTATTTTTCCTCCCCCCCACCCCCGGCCAACAGCTGTTCTGCTATGCCAGGAGATTAGCTAGAAAGCAGGAAATCCTTGTATTTCTTGTATTTCTTGCTTTCTAGCTAATCTAAAAGCAGAGTGGAACCTTCCTTAGAACTGAAGCTTTTCAGAGCAGACTCAGGTAACTGATTGCAGATAGATAGATCTCTAAATTAATCTGTGATTCTGTGAGCAACTCAATCTGTCTGCCTGCTTTGCCTGCTTTGGGGTAAAAGTTGCTCTTTTTTATATAAAAAATTCAATATTTACATACATGGTGTGTTGTGAATTAATTTTGTGAGTTTGCTTGCTAGCAATTTTTATGAGTTTGCTTGCAAGTAAATTTTATGTGACAGACTCAGGTAGCCGATTGCAGATAGAGAGATCTCTAAATTAATCTATGATTCTGTGAGCAATTCAATCTGCCTGCCTGCTTTGCTTGCTTTTGGGTAAAAGTTGCTCTTTTTTTAATAAAAAAATCAATATTTACAAAAATATTTATAATATTTACATTCAAGCCATGCCCACCCAATCACATGACCACCAAGCCACACCCACAAATTAGACCACATCCACAGAACCGGTTGTTAAGAAATTTGAATCCCATCCCTGGTTCTCCTGCCATATAATCTTGTGTATTGCCATTCTGAATTTATTAAAAGATGCTTTTGGGGAGTCCACAATATGTAGCTGATTACTGATAAAATAAAGACATATATTGTTTACACATTCATTTTACCCAGTGGTCCTGATAGTTTCATTTTATTACGTTTTATGCAGTGATGTAAAGTCAAAGATAGTCGTCTTTTCCATTGTCATTGGAGAAACTGTCAGCAAATGTAGTCATGCATAGCAGAGTTTCTCTTTTCAGGAGACATCAGAGAAATTAGTTCTAATGTCCCTTTTAAAGATGTAAAGTTTGCTTCTGGAATCACACCATCTCCATGGTTGAATAAGTATAATAGACATCAACATCAGTACTGCTTAGACGTCATATCTTGACTTAATGCAATGATTTTCCATTACAATTCTTAGCATGAAAGGATCCTTTTAATATTTAGTACATGTTTTTCTTTTTTATTTCTTCCATTCCTTTGTATCTTTGATTGCTGTTTTCCCATCAACCAGTTTGGTCTAGTGCAGGGGTGTCAAATTTGCATCGTCATGGTGTTGTCACATGATGTATTGCCACTTTCCCCCCCACTTCGCTAAACCATGTGTGGGCATGGCCAGCACGTTATGCCTCTGGTCCACGAGCCGTGTGTTTGACAGCCCTGGTCTAGTAGTTAAAGCACTGGACTAAAAAGCAAAAGGCTGTAAGTTCAAGTCCTGGCTTGGCCAAGCTGGGTGACCTTGGCCAAGTCACTCTCTTTTGACCCAACTCACCTCCTATTTTAGGAGAAGGAAGATAATGTTGGATATGTTCGCTGCCTTGAGTTATTTATACAAATAATAAAGGTGGGATATAAATAAATAAAATAAAAAATAAATAAAAAGTCATGGTTTCAGTTACAACTTCAAAGAGTTTGAATTTAAAAATGACCAAATTTAGAAAGTGAAGTGCTCTGAGAGATAACCAATAAAAAGCCCCTTTTTGCAACAATAGACTATTTTCCCTAAGATATGAGCCTGGCACTTAATTCTGATTTCCATTTTCAGCCAGGCCAATATCTCTTACCCCATAAACCTATCAAATGGGCCTTGGTGGCTCAGGCTGTTAAATGCCTGCATTTAAGTTCCAGCTGCCTACAATTACTGTAGGCTCGAATCCCACCAGGCTCAAGGTTGACTCAGCCTTCCATCCTCTCGGGGTAGGTAAATTGAGGACCCAAGATTGTTGGGGGCAATAAGCTGACTTTGTAAAAATGCCGCTTAGTAATAAGCAGGCATATACAATGGAATGAAGGCTATTGCTGAGCACACTGGGTTGTACCCCAAAAATTGTAAGCTGCCCTGAGTCTTCGGAGAAGGGTGGCATATAAATGTAATTTAAAAAAAATTACTGTATAGTATAACCTGATATTATAGCTTCTTGAATTTCCTTTATTTTCTTATTCTTGTTTTTATCCATTAATGATGCATTTTATGCTGTATAGTTTAAATTTCTTTTTTATCTTTCTGATAATAGTTTTGTTATGGCATGGTCTGTAAAAAGACATATTCTTTACAGCTTGAAAAATATGCATATTTCAACAAAAAGCTGTTTAACTTACAAAACAGGTGAGAACCTGTTCAGGAGCCTTTGTGGCACAGTGGTTAGAGTGCAGTACTGCAAGCTACTTCTGCAGCCAGCTGCCTATAATTTGGCAGTTCAAATCCCACCAGGCTCAAGGTTGACTCAGCCTTCCATCCTTCTGAGGTGGGTAAAATGAGGACTCAAATTGTTGGGGGCAATATGCTGACTCTGTAAACTGCTTAGAGAGGGCTGTAAAGCAATATAAAGCAGTATATAAGTCTAAGTGCTATTCCTATATTCTGAAAGCATTTTATTTTCCCAGTATGCAAGAATCTCTAAGAAAATCTACATACCTAAGAAGAGTTTTTTAGATTAGGTGTCTTTCTTATTCTTATCTCATAATCCAGTCTCTTTTGCTCAAAGTTCTGTCTTTGCAGTTGGAAGCTACTGATCATGACTGTCATGAGAAAGTGCAGTGCCATTGTCACTATGTCTGAATAGTGGCATTGTTACTCCACTGTGATCCAGAAATATTTCTGAATTCTTAAGAACATAGGAGAGTACGTTGTTTATAATTGTCACTGGTTTATCTAGTTTGTTTTGGGTTTTGTAGTAAATAAGAATTGTTCTTGGTTTTTAGTGATGGGTGTTTTCCAAACTTTTTACCCAGATTCTTGATATAGAGAATATGAAATCTTATTCATATAGAACAAAAGTATTACTGCTGAATTGTAAGCCATTCTTTTGTTTCCTACTTGTTTTGTAAAATGTGGAATTTTATTTTGGTCACATATTTTTATTAACTTTTATTAATTATTTTCCTGAACAATACAAATTTTAAAAAGGAAAGGAAAATAGAAATAAAGAAAAGTAAAAGTGATAAGTAAATAAGAAGGAAGGAAGGAAGGAAGGAAGGAAGGAAGGAAAGAAAGAAAGAAAGAAAGAAAGAAAGAAAGAAAGAAAGAAAGAAAGAAAGAAAGAAAGAAAGAAAGAAAGAAAGAAGAGGGAAAAAAAGAACTGGTAGAACAGTGGCTTCCAATCTTCTTTGCAGCACTTATAAGCAGGGGTGGGATCCGACTGGTGTAACTACCGGTTCGGTGATTTTACATTTTGCTGCATGCGCATGTGTATCATCGTCAGCTGCCTGGACAGCTGAGCAGCGCTGCACGTGGGTGCGCAGTGGTTGAAAAAGCACTTCTTTCCTGCTTTTTCAACCTCAGCTGTGCCGCGCAAAGCAGCTGCAGTTGAAAAAGAAGGAAATAAAGGTCAGGTAAGAACCTTGGGGGGCGGGGGGGGCAAAACAGCAGCAGACATAGAACTGGTTCTATGTATGCTCTCTGTTTGTTGCTCTTCAGAGCTACCGGTTCTACAGAGGTGGACAGAACCAGTAGAACTCCACCCCTGCTTATAAATGCATTTTTAGTTTATCTTCATCAAGATAAGGGGATTAGAAGGGGACTAGAGAGTAGGTGGAGGGGGACCCGCTCCGGATCCGACCGAGCCCAGTTGAGAGCCCATATTAGGACTTAACTGGTAGCTGTGGGGGCGGCGAGGAGATCTTACTTCTCTGCCCTCATAGCATCCTTAGATAACCGCCCAGCCGCCCTGTTTGGGGTTGCCCGTTCCCTCTTACAGTTGGGGGAGGTGGCGGACCCTCTGTGGGGCAGAGCTGAGGAATTTGGTTTGTATCTGCAGGATAAAATTGCTCGGATCCAGGAAGGGTTCTTCCGGATTTGCAGTGGTCTGAGGAAGGGGAGTGGCGGTCTGGCTAATGTAATCTGGACTGAGTTGATCCTGTTTCTGAGGATGAAGTGGACAGGATCATGTGAGCTGAGTTCCACCACATGTTTATTGGACCCGTGCCCTTCCTGGTTGGTTTATGCCTCCAGGAGGTCACGTCGCAACTCCGGGCAGTGGTCAGCGCCGTTAAGGAGAGGGCTGTTCCCTGCCTTGCAGAAGAAGCGGTGGTGAGGCCTGAAGAAGCCTGCCCTGGAAGCGCGTCTTGAACAACTCTGCGCCAACAGCTCAGGTTTGGCAAGGTTGTGAATGTGGTGGCCCAGCAATTGCCACTTTTCCTGGAGGAAGCGGACTACCTGGATCCATATCAATCGGGCTTCCGACCGGGTACAGCACGGAGACAGCATTGGTGCGTGCTGATCGATGATCTCTCTAGGGCTTGGGACAGGGGTTTCTCCTCTGTCCTGGTCCTGTTAGAACCTCTCAGCGGCTTTTGATACCATCAACCATGGTATCCTGATGCGTCGGGGGCTGGGAGTGGGAGGCACTGTTTACAGTGGTTCTCCTCCTACCTCTGGGAGTGTTGGCAGGGGCAGAGGTCGACTCGGTCTCTCACTTGTGGGGTACCTTAGGGTCTGTCCTCGCCTCTCTTGTTCAACATTTATATGAAGCAGCTGAGTGATCATCGTGGTTTCAGGGTGAGCTATCATCAGTATGCTGATGATGATTATACATCTCCACCCCGGACCACATCAATGATGCTCTCTGTGATGTCCTGTTGTTTGGAGGTGGATCTGGATGGACAGGAACATGCTTCGACTCAATCCAGCCAAGACAGAGTGGTTGTGCATACCAACATCTTGGTCCAGTTAGGAGGTTCCATCTTTGGTCATGGGAGGAGGTGTACCCCCGTGGACAGGAACGGAATCTGGGGGTCCTCCTGAACTCGCGGCTCAAGTTGGAGGAGCAGGTAGGAGCTGTGGCCATGGGGGCCTTTGCCCAGGTCGGCTGGTTGCATGATTATATCTGGACCGGATGCCCTGCGCATGATCACTCAGGCTTCGTCTCCCGACTCGACTACTGTAACACTCTCTATTTAGGACTGCCCTTGCATACCACTCGGAGGCTTCAACTGGTGCAGAATGCGGCGGTAGTGATGGGAGCCCCCGTACTCCCATATCACATCCCTCCTGCACGCCTGCATTGGCTTCGGTTGCCCTCCAGGTGAGATTCAAGGTTTTGGTGTTAACATTCAAGTCCTACATGGCATGGGTCCAGATTATTTACGAGAATGGCTCCTCCCAGCATCAAATACCAACCGCCCTGGGCACAGACTGGGTCTCCTCAGGGTGCCGTCTGCGACTCAATGTCGCTGGCGGGGACCGGGGAGGAACCTACTCGATGGCAGCCCCACTTCATGGAATCTTCTTCGCTGGAGCTCCGGCTGGCTCTGATCTCCGCACCTTCCGCCACGAGTTAAAAACCTGGCTATTTTTACAATCTGGGCTGTGCTGACTCTTTGGGGTTTGTTTATTTTAATTCTGGGGTTTTTAATCTTAATTCAGCTTCAATTTGTTTAATACATTTTTAGGTTAATTTATTGTTGGTATTGTATTTTAGCTGTGAGCTGCCCCGAGTCCTTTGGGAGAGGGGGCGGCGTATAAGTCGAATTAATAAATAAATAAATAAGATTACATTGTGGCTCCCTTCTTTCCATATTCTATTCTTTCTAGTCATCAAATGTGTATTTTTTCCATTTTCATATCCATAAAGAGTTTTTATTCACTAACAAAAGTTATTGTCTTTTCTCTAATCAAACAAGTCAATTTTGCCATTTCGGCAAATTTTGTCATGTGGGTATTTCAGAGTTTTTCCATTTTTCTTATATATAATAATCTCACTGCAGTTACCATGTACAAACTCCGTAAGTATTTTCTAATTGTCAGTTCATAAATGAAAGTTCTGGTTTCAGTTGAATATGTATTGCTATATGCATTTGAATCCAAAATTTACTAGCTTTTTTTAAGTCCGCCAAGCATGATAAAACAATCCTTCATAGTTTCCACATTTCCAACATAGATTTGAAATACCTTTATACATTCTAGATAGATAGAAATACAGTGATATATCATTTTATAAAAATTCTCTTTTTATAAACATGTGAATTTCAGTCCTTTCAGCCATATGCTTTCTCTTTGTTACATCTGTATGTTATAAGCAGTGCCCATTTTATCATATGCTGTTTAACTTGTTTTCATTTCAAATGTTGGTAAAAGCTTATACATTTTAGCAATGACCGTACCTATTCATCATTTGCCCATAATTCAGTTTCAAATTCTGTCTTACGTTGTTCAATTCCAAATATGCTATTGTTTACTTTAAATCATTTTCTCAACTGTACATATGAAAACCATGTCACAGATCTTACATGAAAAATTAATTGCTATTTGATTTCTGCTGTTGACTTTTTAGACCTTGGTTGGTGGCAATGGGGCCATCTTGACAACTATGCCTATGATGATGGGAGGGCAGGAGAAGATGCCCATTAAACAAGTGCCTAATAACACCAAGCAGCCAGAACCTCCAAAGGAAGGAGAAAGGCGAACAACTCATAATATTATTGAGAAGAGATATCGATCATCTATAAATGACAAGATCATAGAACTGAAAGATCTGGTCATGGGAACAGATGCTAAAGTATGAATTGCTTAGTTGAAAAAGCAAAAATATTTGCAATAGCTACAAATCTATTTGTCATGTTTGCAGTTGACATGCTGTTTAATGTTCTTGTTGATGTCCATTTCCATTGAATTAAATCTCTAAGTAACAACAACAACATTTTTTGGGATGGACTCAATAGATGATTAAAAGTGCCAAATCCAGTCTGAATATCTTGCTGATTGTATGACCAACTATAATTTCATCCTGCCCTTTTTACATATCATTCAAAGCAGTAAAAATATCTAATACCTCTACTTCCTACTTTCCTTATAACAACTTCTTTGAGGTGGATTGGTTTGAAAGAGGATGACTTGTCCAAAGTCACCCGAACAGTTTTCATGTTTAAGGGAGGCCTAGAAGTTACATGCTGTTGGCTTCTGGGACAGCACCTTAACCACTATACCAAACTGGTTCTTTAAATCTAAATCCCCTATTAATTTATTTATAAAATTTGTGGGCTGCCCATCTTTATCTCAAGGTAACTCAACATGCATCCTACATACATACACAAATTTAAGAAAAAATTTACTGCTAAATAAAAATGTGCTAAGAGATCATAAGATAGCTGAATAAATAGTCATGCATTCTTTTCAGATGCACAAGTCTGGTGTGTTGAGGAAGGCTATCGACTACATTAAATATCTACAGCAGGTTAACCATAAATTGCGACAGGAGAACATGATCCTTAAGCTGTCTAGCCAGAAAAACAGTTAAGTGTTTTAAATATTACATTCCATTGTTTAAGTGAAGCAGGTCCTATCAAGGTTTTTAATTAAATGATTTCATGCCCCCTTGCATTGATTAATGTTTTTATTGATTATGCTTTTAGTGGATAGATGTAGAACTGATAAGCAGGGGGCTTTAATTACATCATGTACTGTGAATGGAATAATTTATTTGTGCGATCTTTTCTCACAGAATTGTTGAAGGGTTTTGACTTAAGCAGTCTAGTGGACAATGATGTGGATATGAAGATGGACGAATTCAATCAAAATGCTCTACTGATGTCTCCTCCAGCTTCTGACTCAGGGTCACCAGCAGGCTTTTCCCCTTATTCAATTGATTCAGAACCAGGAAGTCCATTATTGGATGATGCAAAGGTAGCTAATATTCCTAAGGCAATCTGCACTGGGAAGCATAGACAAGTTCCCATTGGTGTTACATGCATGCTGCTTCAGATGGAGATATGTCATCTGCTTCCCATTAAAATCAGATAATAAATTACGATTTTTAAAAGGAAGGTGAGATTCAAAATATTAATTGATTTTTTTTTAAATCACACAAACACAACTAAAATCAGCCACACAAATAAAGGAATATCATAAAATGTTTGTGACATATTACATTGACCTTTCTAGGTCACTGATCAATAACAAGCAATGGCATTTTTTTCACCAACTGAATCCTCTAGACGTCTCAGACCCAGCTCTTCTCATTATGAGAAATCTTGTACCACAGTCCATTAAAAGTCCAAAAACATTTGGGGCAATATTTTGCTTTATATCAAAGAAATAATAAAGCCCAATAATCCAGAACGTTCAAAAAGGTACAGCCTTTCACAGTATCAGTGTATCATGCTAGTTGCCAAAATGTTGGAGATACACCATCACTGCATTGAACAGGATGTTAGGGGCGAGTTTGAGATAAGATAAAATAAACAAAGGCATCTGCAAGAGAAATGGTACATGGGTAATTTCAGACTGAAACTTCAAATTGAACTGGCCTGGGATGGATGGATAGATTACAACAAAAATGAGGTTTTTCAAGTTTATTTTGGTGAACATCGGGTAACAGACAGGCATTGTACTTGAATGCAATAAGGACTACTTGTACTTGAATGTACGATGTACTGTATCATTAGTTCATAGATTAGTTTATAGATTCTCCATGATCTTCAGAAGCATATTTAGATATATCAAAGATCAATCTCATAACATTGGAAATAAAAGGTGATTTTAGTAAATTGTAAATGTTTAAATTATTTAAGTCTTTTAAATTCACCACTTGGAGAAAAGTATGAATAGATCTACAGGCTTTCTTTTATTTCCAATTCAATGGCCTTCGGGGGGATTTTGTAATGGTGAAACATTTTTATAAAACAATAATCTGAGAAGAATAAATCTGCTATAAAGAAAATATTGAAAATTCAGCCTTGTGCAATTTAGAGCAACTATTTGTTTTAAGTGTTTCAGAACTAACTCTTCCGTACTGAATCTTCCACACTCTTGACTTAGGTTAAAGATGAACCTGATTCTCCACCTGTTGCTCTTGGAATGGTCGATCGCTCAAGGATGCTGCTTTGTGCTCTCACATTCCTCTGTCTCTCCTTTAATCCTTTAACATCTTTTTTGGATGGCAAAGAAACATCGGACACTTACAGCACAGTGCATCATGGTTCTGAGAGGAATATACAAGCAATAAAATCAGGTATATTTCCAATAGTGCTCATTTGATATCTTTCAAGTTTTTTAAAGACAAGTACAGTAACTAAATGATGAAAGGGGAAGAAAACAATTGATGATGATCTGTTGGGTATATGTTCTGGAATATTCTGTTTTAAAAGGTGATTATAGTTTTATTGTGATAATTTATAAATAATTGGATTAGATAGTACTATCCATATTCTTATTTCTCTGACTCAGATAGTGGATACTTATGTACAAAGGGATTGTGAGCTTTTGAGATATATGTTTCTTGGTTTCTTTAATGAATTGAAATTTAACCTGTATGGAATATATATTTTACCTGTGCATTTGTGAAGATTTTGTTGTTGTTTCTATGTGTTGTATGGCTTTCAGGTTTTTAAATTGTAGCATACATGTTGTATTTGTTATGTGGGGTGGATTGAATCATGTTAGGTTCATATTTTTAAAACGCTTTTGTGATATGTAAGTTGTGTAGTTTTCTCTGAACATTTCTATCTTATGTAAAATGATATTTTCTTGCATATATCTATACTTAGGGCAGGAGTTTTGCATGGGAACAGTACTATTTCCAAGAAGAATAAATAGGATGAGAAGAAAGCAAGTCGATTAAGCTTAGCATGATCTTTATATAATCAAGGTTCTCCCAAGAATGATTATCTTAAAATGTAAACTGTTACTTCTTGTCTGATTTATGTCTTTTGACATGATTGATTCTGTTAGAATCAGGAGGCTGGTTTGGCTGGATGATGCCCACTTTGATCTTGTGGCTTGTGAATGGTGTCATTATCTTGAGTGTATTCATAAAACTGTTAGTGCATGGAGAGCCAGTGACACGACTGCATTCCCGTTCCTCTGTGACTTTTTGGCGGCATCGGAAACAGGCAGACCTGGACTTAGCTAAGGTGAGGCAGTTTGTTGCTTTGAGGGTAAATATTATTGTGCTTATTTTTTTGTATTGAATTAATTGAAATTTGGGTGTATTCACTCTACACCTACGACTGCACTCCCTCTTGTCCCACTAACTCTATTATAAAATTTGCAGATGACACCATGTTGGTGGGACTCATATCAGGAGGAGACCAGACGGCCTATAGGTCAGAGGTTCTCAGACTGGTCTTGTGGTGCAAGAGTCATAACCTCACCCTGAACATCCAAAAGACCAAAGAATTGATTATAGACTTCGGAAGATGCAAAGCAGAGCCTCTCCCACTATATATCAATGGAGATTCTGTGGAAAGAGTTCACAGTTTTAAATTTCTAGGAACTTGTATTTCTGACAACCTTACTTGGTCGGTCCACACTATGGCCACTGCAAAGAAGGCCCAACAGCGCCTGCACTTTCTGAGGCTGCTGAAAAAGAGTGGTCTGGGTGAGAAGTTGCTGGTTACTTTTTACCGTTCTACCATCGAGAGCATTTTGGCATACTGCGTAACTGTGTGGTATGCTGGATGCTCTGTAGTGGATAAGAAGATGCTCCAGAGAGTTATAAACACAGCACAAAAAAATCATCAGTTGCTCTCTTTTCTTCTTTGGAAGAGATTGCGAAGACCAGACTCCTCTCTAGAGCACTGAAAATCTCCACAGACCTTCCTCATCCTGGTCATTCATATTTTGAACTGTTATCATCAGGGAGACGTCTTAAAATGAGGACTAATAGACTTGAGAATTCCAAGGCAATAATTGTCTTGAATCAAACTGTGCATTTGTGGTTTAGTCCTATGTATATAGTGGCATTTTTAAACTATTTAACTTACTAAATGTTTTAGATAGGTTTTAGACTAGGTTTATTATTATTATTATTATTTTAATTATTTTAATTTTTAAATACTCTGTAGTGTGATTGTGATGTGGTGTTTGGGGCACTGTGCTGGAGTAGCTTTCAAATTTCATTGTATTTGTGGAATGCAATGACAATAAGGGTATTCTATTCTAATCTAAAGTGAATATTTTAAAATGTAGAACAAGTCTCTTGAACTACTAAACATTTAGGCTTACATATTATTCTATTATCAAAATTCTTGAACTGTGGGTTCTTAAAGTGCCTCCCCTTGGGAGAGCCATGCAGATCATCTTTGGATTAAACTCCACTTCTGTTCTATAGCTTGTAGGTAGGTAATTTGCTATAGGGGAATAAGGTTGAACTCTTATTGAAATTAAAAGCGAAGGAATTTTTTTAAT
The DNA here is from genome assembly GCA_009733165.1 of Naja naja. Taxonomy (NCBI): domain Eukaryota; kingdom Metazoa; phylum Chordata; class Lepidosauria; order Squamata; family Elapidae; genus Naja; species Naja naja. Next base: position 21,201,184 of record CM019154.1, on the reverse strand, counting down.
TTTTTGAGTGGAACAATGTCTTCTGTGTCCAAATGCTGATTTTAATTAGAAAGAGTAAATTATTTCTTTCCCATTATGTAGTTGAATATTTGTTTAACCGGACTGAGACTTGAAGTTTAACTGAACTGGACATGAAATCCAACAGGATTTCAAGATAATACAGATACAGATTTTTGGTGCTTCTGATAATGTCATGGTTCAAGTAAGTTGATACAGATGAAAAAGCCTATGGTATATTGAAACGTGATGGCAATTTAGCTAGTTTATCAGTAGCTGAGGAGACAAATGTTGGTTTACTTGACTGTCCAAAATCTGAGTGACAAATGAGGTTGTCAAACAGAATTAAGAAAGCTTAAAAATGAGTGAAGATGGAAAATAAAATTTGTATCTTCCAAGATGACTCAGAATAGTCTGAAAATTAGGAAATGATGAGACTTTCAAATGTCTACTGTTCAACTTTATCCCATGTTTTTCTTCTTTTGTTTGCAGGGGGACTTTGCTGCTGCAGCATCAAATTTGCAGATCTGTCTTTCTGCCCTGGGCCGAGCGTTGCCTACTTCTCGTTTTGACTTGATCTGTAGCCTTTCCTGGAACATTATTCGTTATAGTCTCCAAAAATTGGGATTAGTACGTTGGCTGCTAAAGAGGACATCACAGCAGAGACAAGCAACTGAGACGCCTCTTGGCTTTGAAGATGAAGCCAAGACTAGTGCACGAGATGCAGCATTAGTGTATCATAAACTTCATCAACTCCATATTACAGGTAGATGAAAAAAAATAATTTAGTGGTTTAAAAGGTAAAGGTTAAGTTTGATTCCTGATGGCTGGCTACTTCATGTAATTTTCTTTGCAAAATAAAGAAAGGTTTGCTTTTTAATGAATTTTACATCTTAGAATCTCTAGAGTGCTCCTTATTTTTGATAATGCAAGATTTTGCACAACAGGGTATTGTGTGATACTGTGATGTATGAATGGTACTAATTATCAGTAGCTAAAAGAACTTTTTCAGATGAAACCATGAAGTGCATCACTTGTACAAGGTGATTCACAACAGGGTACAAATGATTTTTTAAATTTCTGGTGCAGGTAAGCTTCCATCCAGTTCAGCTTACTCAGGATTGCACATGGCATTGTGTGCTGTAAACCTGGCAGAATGTGCAGAGGAGAAGATTTCACCAAGTACCCTGGCAGAGATTCATCTAACTGCTGCAGTTGGCCTGAAGACTCGCTGTGGTGGCAAGCTGGGCTTCCTGGCGGTGCGTGGATTGTTTTGAACCACTTAGCAGAATAGGCAGTCTTCACTTAACAACAGTAATTGAGACCAGAATTTCCACTGGCAAACAATGCAGTTGTAAAGTGCAGTGTCACAGTTTACATCATTTAGTGAAGGCAATCTCATCAGTCTCCATTTCTGTTGTTAAGTGAGGACCACACATAACTGATGTGGGAAGAGGCAGGAATCCAGAAGTGCTTATTTGTGCTACTGAAACTGCATCCCAGGCAAATGGATGGGTGGGCGTTAAGTACATGCATGTGGGTGGATGCCATGTGTGGGCCCTGTGGAGTATGGGCAGGCATGTGCTATGTGTGGATGCTCTGAAGGGTGTGGTCCATGAGAAGTTCTGCAGAGTATGGGTGTAAATTCATGTGGCTCCCAAGCGAGAAATATCTGTATTAGGTTAAATACTGTGGCATATTTAAATTATCTTTCTGGATTTGCATCTAAAATAAGTGACCTGTGTTGGTACATTAAAAATTTCATCCATGGATTGCTAACTTTCAGTCAAATATTGCATGTTTTCTTCTCAGAGTTATTTCTTAAGTCAAGCTCAAAGCTTGTGTACTTCTGAGCATAGTGACATCCCTGACTCCTTACGCTGGTTGTGCCATCCTTTGGGGCAGAAATTTTTTGTGGAACGGAGCTGGACAGTGAAAGCTGCTGCTAAGGATAGTCTGTACTCCACTCAGAGGAACCCAGGTGAAGATCAGTAGCTAGAGAAGATATTTTCTTTAAGCCTGCTATCAGTACATTGGACAATCCTTATGTGTATGCATTTTCTTTGTCCTGCTAGCTTTATTCATGCTATGGTTTAAAAACTGTTAATGTTAAAAGAATGTATGAAAACAATCAAGAGGACAGTTTTCCATAAATTGGCATTCTTTCTGCAATACAGTTTTCTATCTAAAAAGAAAAAAAGAAAGGGTTACACTCCTGAAGTATTTATTGTTGGATTTGTGAATAAAGTAGTAAACTGATTGTTTTGCCTTCGGATATATAGCTGATCCCATTGCACAGGTACACCAGGCATTTTGTGAGAATCTATTGGAGAGAGCTGTTGAATCCATTGTGAAGCCTCAGATTCCCAAAGGGGCTACAAGCCATGATGATGAAGCACCCTGGTGAGCCATATTTGGGTCCTGTTGGCAGTTTTTTGGGGAACATTGAAGATTTCTCTTTGTCTGTTCTAATAAAACCTATAGTTCAAGACTGGAGGAAGAATGGCAATATATATTTCAGCTGCCCAGTTTTAAGCAATATGATACAGGACACACCTATATGAGTACTGCTTTTGTCATAATACATCACTTAGATTGTATCCATCCACAGTATTAATTGGATATATGATAAAGTACAGTTTATCTAAACAGTTTGTACAAATTGCAAAAAATAGATTAGCATAAAAAGTATATAAAGTAGCCTGTACTATGATTGATAGTAAGAAGTTTTTTTTATCATTTGCTATTATTCTCATCTATTGATTGACCAAATTATTGGGATTGAAGCCCAACATTATTTAACTTTACCATCTTGGCTATGGTTGTCATTGAAATGTTCATGGCAAGATTCATCATTATCTCTGTTGGGAGAAAGCCATATCAAAAAATATCACAATGGTGAACATTGGTTGCCTTTCAGAATGTGAATGTAATACCTTCTTTGTACAGAGGGTCATCCTTAAAAAAAGTGTGTTAAAATACAACTTTACTTCGTTACGATTCATTGTAAAAATATGATACATTATCCTAACTACTAAAAGTCTGACTTTGTACTGTTGCTTGCAGTGAATTCGCTAATGCTTTGGAATACTTGACATTACTAAGTTCTTTTGTGGATTCTTTGGGAAGTGGGATACCACCTTTTTCTGGAAATTCTGTGCTGAAGTCTGCTCTAGGTATGTGTGAAAGATACAGGACTTGTTCAATGGTTTTCATGCTTAACTTCTCTCTCTTTGTCTTTTTCTCTCTCTCATCCTGAATGTATCTGCACTTATTCAGTGTTCAGATGCTATTTTTCTTGTGTTAAATCTTTTTATTCAATTTTGCTTTTTTATCCACTGTTCAATTTCAAGATTTATCAGAGAGGTCTACACTACATATCATTAATAATACATTGCCTCCCTGAAATGTAGTTAACAATTAAACACAACACAAGAAAAAGGTAGAAGGAAGGAAAGAAAGCAAACTCCGCATTAATTTACAACATTATGACAATAATACTGTAATTATATTTAAAAACAAAGCCTGAGTCTTAGCTGATAGACCTACTTCATTATTTCAGCCATGCTGCTAGGTGATAATTGATAGACTAGCTTGATGGAAATGATTTTTCTGTAGAGATATTGGTGCCTCTGGCATCACATATTCAACCATATATTCAGACTGGAATTGGTGTTTTTGTCCATCTACTGAGTCCTTCCCATAGACCTGGATAAGCAGATGTGGATGTTTGAATTATTATTAAATTTGTCGCCCATCTCACAGTTCAAGGTGGCTCTTTCCATGTACTTTACATTTATATTATAAAATCTCTCACTGTATACATTCAGCTAAAAACAATTAAGCTGTATATTAATGATCAGAATACATTTGATTAAATGTATTTGATTAATTATTTATTTGGCCAATATATTTTTCTGAAATATTGGTAGAGTACATGTTTTTTCAGTCTATAGCTCTTTCTAATGCTAAAAAGAAACAACTGCAGTGTTATTGAACCAAATACAAGAAATAAAATAGACCATAGGTCTGGCCAATCCCCCTTTTTCTGCTTTTATTTATAAATGCCTTGGTGTTTATAAAATTGACATATGTGTAGCCACTTGGTTTATTGTGATTATCACTGTTCATGCTGGTCACCTTATCATAGGGAAATGTTTAGTGATTCAGTAAATCACATAGTTTTCCTCTAGGAAAGCATAATAATCAGTATAGTCTTCCCTGCTATGATCTGAAGATGAATGCTATGACAACCTGTTTTCTGAATTTTTCTGGAATATTCTATAAAAAAATAGTAATTCAACCAAGAGCTCAATGTGTCTTGTAAATTATAATTAGTGACTTTAAGAGCAAAACATCTATATAAGATAAATAAAGAAGATATCTAGGAGAAGATACTGATTTGTGTAGTTGCCTTGATTAGTGCAGGTCTGTTTTGACTTGGCCATATGTTTGTTTTACTAATGGGCCAAACATCCTATATGTGAGAATCATCAGTACATGTTTGGCTCTTAGCTCTGCAGGCCAAGGTTCAAGATTGTGTCTTGATCACACAAAAAGAGGAACAGAATTTTAAGTCCCTTATCTTTGATGTAACACACCTTGTCAGTTACAAGGGCAGATTTTCTTGGACCACTTCTCACAACTTCTCTATTTATTTCAATGATCAGGTAGTAAGCCTATTATAAAGAGGGTTTCATTGAGAAATGGCAATAATAAGATGCTTTACCTTTCCAGTAAGATCTGGACAATCCTAGTCAGTTACCTTTTATAGCAATTTCTCATATGAACAAGTGGTGTCACATTATTCAGATTCCTGGAATATTGTTAAAGTCTTGAAAGGGATAATTCAAAAGTTTTGCTTTCTGAGTTTATGCATCCTTTGTTTTGTGGTCCTGGTATCATCTAATTGATTAAATGGCTCTGGATATTTAACTGAGACTAAATATTGTTTTTTTTAAAATACGAAATCAGCTTTCAAATAGAATGGTGAAGTGATGTTTATAATTTTCTTATTCAGTTTGTCTTCCTCCTATAGTTCTCCTTCCTGTGGCAAGTTTTGAAGTGCAGGAAGGGCTGAAAGTATTGCCCCCTGGGGTTCTAGTATGCCTTCAAACACATGTGCTGTCTGCTAGGCAACATACTTTAACTGAAGTTTACATTAAAAAAAATGGGAAATTGAATATAAAATAGCAAAGTGTCTTTAGTATAATCTTTATTTCATAGATAACTTTGAAACCTTGAAAGTTACTGTGAGGTAAGTTGGGCAGCCTATACAATTCAATCAATCAATAACTTTTGATCCCTCATAAATCCCCACAAGCTTTCTTAGAAAATAAGATTGGTTGCTGCTTATGCTTTGTCTGGAAATGTACTCATCCACCTAGAAAATGAGAGTAAGTAGGGGTAATAGGTAGCATTTGGTCAGACACATATCTTTGCCAGTAATCAATGAATGGAGCCCTCAGTAACTATTTTGCTTCAACATCCACAGTATGACCTCAGAATTATAAATATGTCCACAAGATTGAAAATGGAATATAGAACAACAGAATGAAGAAACAAAGCAATACTTTCTCCCATTATTATCTCTTGGCTCTATCTTTGTTCCATGGACTGAATTCATGTTTTAAAAGGCTGGAATCATTTTTGGGAGAGAGATTGTTAAGGCTCTTAACAATCTTTCATTTTTTGTAGGTCCTGATGTAGTCTGCAGATGGTGGTCATCAGCAATCACAATGATAATTAGCTGGCTCAAGGGTGATGATACAGCTGTGAAATCTCAGTTTAACAATGTGGAACGAATTCCTAAATGCTTGGAGATGATGGAGTATGTGGTCTTTTATATTATTTGTACAACTGTGTATCTGAAATCTAAAAAGGGCATAATAAAATAGAAATTTTCCTAATCTTTAACTTTGATCTCCCATAAACATATCACAAATCTCTGTTAGGCACCATAAATTGTAACTTGTTTCTTCAAATAGTTTCTAAATTAACCCAAAACTTTTCAGAATTGGGTATCCCAAAGTATGCTTAGAAGTAGTGGATGCAAAATATCAGTCTAGAAATCTACTATAGTAGTTTTTGCATCATTATCTAGTGATAATTCATTTGTAGGGCTCATTTTAGCACTTTTTCGGGACAATATATACCAAAGCAATTTATATAGCAAAGTATCTGGAAATACATTTAAAGAGGGTGAAGGTGGCTTGATGAGTTCTAGTTCCACTTTAGCCATGAAAGTCAACTTGGTAACCTTGGACCAGTTTCTTTCAGTCCAACTCATAGGGTTGTTGTTGTGGAGAAAATAGGAGGAGGCAGATTTGTTGGATATTTTCCCCACCTTGTATTATTTGTAAAAATAATAAAGGCAGAATGCAAACAGACATACTGTTCATAAAACTTAAAAGACATTAATCATCTTCCTTGCTGTTTCTCCTCCTCCCTATATGCCTCTAGGAATGCCCTTGTACGAGCTATCTTCCATGTATGCAAAGCCATGAATGTCTTATTGTCTAGCAAGGCAGATGGGCAGCATAGTTCATTTAGTCATTGTGAAAGAGCTAGCACTCATCTCTGGAATAGCCTCAACATGAGAAGTGGGGTCTCAAGCACAAGTCTCAACAATGTAAGTCACACAAACTTACTTGAACTAAGGTAACGAACAGTTTTCTTAATGTATATGGCTTCTTCCTTCTTTTGCCTTCTTCCAGTGCAGCAAATACAGCTGCATTGTACCTATTTCCAAAGGAAAGGCAGGTGGGGATAGAATCTGTTCACAGTTCATTAGCTCTGCCCAAATAACAGGACAAGTGCTTGTTTGATTAATTCCTTGTTCTCTTGCATTGTACATCCTAAATGAATTATTTTCACTGAAGAATAAGGATATTGATTTCCATAGCTAAGAACAGTTCCCAATTTTTGCATCATTAAATTTCTCACTTTCTTTGTTTTTAATACTAAGTGCACTTTGAGTTTCGTAAGCATGGAGGTTTGTTAAATTCAGATGCGTTGTTTATACCTATTGGGTGGCAACTGTAGTGCATTGTAGTTGCATTGCATGTTCTGGAAATACTCATGCAATGTTTCTGCAGTGCAGTTCAGAGGCCTGCCTGATCTCTGCACTACAAGTCTCCTGAGCCTTGGTTTTTGTTGATATGGGAAGGAATTCTTAGGAACTTTATATAAAGTGGATCAAGAGGCCATTTAATCTAGCCCTCGATCCAAAGATAGGAACGAGTGTTTAATTCACCAACCCTCTTGCGGATTAATCAGTGAAATATGGATTACTGTACCCCCAAAAAGAGACCAAGTGCAAGAAATAACATGTAGAGTCAATAGTGTAGATTGAAAGGGCTCAAGAAAGCAACCAAAAGAATACCAGGCAAAGAAAAGGTAAACGTATAACTGTTGTACTGTATTTAACACTTAGCTTATGGTTTGTATTTTGAAAGAATAAATTAATCAAATTGTACACTTCTTATAAAGCATTCTTTTGTCATCAGAGAATGTGCAATATTTTAGTTCTGTGAACACTGATGCCATTTCTGTTTTGATCCAACATTGTATTGCTTTCTGTTTCTGGGAAATTGTTGGGTCAAATGCACATTCTTTAGGATAAGTTTTCAATATATGCACAAATAAATCAATTTTTCAGTTGTCTCTTGTTAATGCAATTCAAGATGAACACAGTGTGGTTTCCCTCTATTTTAATTTCACAAAGCACTAATTAAACAGGAAAGAAAAATTAGTTAACAAATAATGGTTAAGCAATGATATATGTATTATAACGAAGTTTAATATTATTTGGTGGCAATGTCTTTGCAATATCTTCTTAAATGTAAGCTGGGTTGGGTTTTTTAAAATAATACAATTGAAGATACTGGTTTTCTGTCTTTAAAGCTGAGCTTAAATCTTTTTTCACTCTGGGTAATAGAGGTGCTCCTTTGATGTGGACTTGGAGCTTAAGGAAAAAAGAGCCCTGGTAAAAGGGCTCTTTGATTTTTATGTTGCACATTGCTTCATTTCATTTGATTTAAGTGGTTATATACTGTTAATAGGTTTTATAGGGTCTATTTTATCTATTTTTATAAAGGGGGTTATCTATTTAATTCCTTTAGTTGTCTAGGTTTTTTATGTGCCTGCTTATTTTTTTATATATATTCTAATCTAACTGATACTTTTTTATTCCTGTTTATTGTTTAGTTTTTATAATAAATATATTTTTACTGTAATACAATAATATATAGTAATTATAATGGCTATTGAAAACTGAATTTTGGTGACTTGGACATGGGTTTTGGGATTCCTGGGCCATATGTGGTTGTTCAAAACTTGACTGTGATCACCAGAAATTTTCAAGCACAGTGACTGCAGCCTTGCACCCCACCCTTACTGTTGTTTCAGTACTTTTGTATTCTTGTTGCTGAATGAGATTCTATCTTTTTAGATGATCCAGTTGCTGGCTTGCGATCTACTGTTATCTCTCCGTACCACTCTGTGGCAGAAACAGACAAATTCAAGTCTAGCTTTGGGAGACACGCACCATGCTTCCGCTTCTGAACTGACTGGCTTCCAGCGTGATCTTGGCAGCCTGCGAAAACTAGCAAATAGCTTCAGGCTCGCTTACCGAAAGGTAAGAATATTGGAAACCCTCTATGGACTTCTTGCTAAAAATGGATAATAAGGAACTGGTAATTTCTGGATTTATCTATTAAAAAGGACTGTATACAGGGAGGAGGGAACTATGTTACATAATCTTGAAAGGGGGAAATCATATTAAGTAGGTCTATAACTGCTGTAAAGATTGGAAGCTGCTTTTAATTTTTTTTTGTTGTCTTTGTATTGTTTTAGATACTTCCCTTTTCTTTCTTATTTTTCTCTGCATTTGTCTTTTAACTTGGTAAAAAAAATCAGATAGATAGATAGACAGACCTGTTTGTGTAAGAATCTGTGGATGGTATTGAGAGAACTTCAGGGTGAGAAAATGTTGGCTTTATTCATACTTGCATATTTGTTTTCTCCTGAATGCCTGCATGGTATTGTAAGCCAGAAGAACAAATTGCTCTGCTGGAATCTGTTTTTCATAATATTTTAACATTGTTTGCAGTGTTTATTATCAGAGATTTTCTTCTGGATATACTTCTATTATTGTAAGCTTTGCTCATAATACATAGGTATGCGTGAAATGATGAGGATGATGCTTTGTGAAAGTTAAAATATTTCACTTTATTTTACATCCTTAAAACTATTCTGTAATTAAAATTGTGTGTGTGTGTGTGTGTTTTGTTCCACCCCATAGGGTTTATATTTTGTTCCACCCCATAGGGCTTATTTTTGTGATATAGTTGTGATATGAAGTGAGAATTTCCTGGTTTTCTACTCTTTCTGTATTGGTTTAAACTAGAAAGCAACTAAGAGGATAAAGTAGCCATTAAAATACTCTTAAGAAAGGAAGATAGTTTTAAACGTTTGCTGTAGGGCTCACCATTTATTTCCCCTCACCCCCCAAGGGAATAAATTGCAACCCAGATTCTTGCCTCTTCTCAGCATGAACGAGGCCAGCTAAGTCAGCCTTGCATCTGCATCAGGCCATCTACCATGGGAGAGTTGGACAATAATATACATTGGGTGTGCAATTTTAATGACCACTAGATGTCAGCAAAGATATACAGAACATAAAGAATCTGCCACCATTTTGTGTTTGTCCAGATTTTTGCAGCTCAGCTATGGTAATTCTGCAGGAGGGAATACAGAAACAAAATACACAGAGAGTAGGTGAGGTGAATCTGCCAAGAGGATAAAGGTGGATAAATACAAACTTTAAACTCTTTAAAATTTAAAACTTCCATCACAGTTTTGGACATCTGACCAACATGTAAGAAATGATTGTTTGAAATCTGCCTGTTAAAATCATCTCCATGGAATTTCTATTTTTTTCTAGGTTTTTCTGCATGAGGCCACTGTCCGCTTGATGGCAGGAGCCAGCCCCACACGTACTCATCAGCTGCTTGAGCATAGTCTCAGACGTCGGACCCCACAGAGTACCAAGCAAGGTCAGTAGGTTCTTGTGCTGTTCTCTTTCTTTTCTGCTAAACAGAAGGGTATATAATGGAACTGATAATGGGAAACATATCTTCCTTCATAGATTTTAGGAATTCACATATTTAAATATACTAGAACAACAACAACAAATATTAATATTTCTGTGGGTTATGCCTAATTGTAAAAGTGCTTATTAAATGGACAAGGATACTACATTTGGAAAGTTGTCTGATCTCAGTTTGGTCTTAATTTCTGGTTGACCTATTTTTTTTGAGAGAGAGAGATACAGATAAGAGGCACCTAATGCTTGAAGCCTGAACTATTCTTGGATGTATAATATAGAATACCATTTTTGGTATTTTTATACTCAGAACCAATGATAGATAGATAGATAGATAGATAGATAGATAGATAGATAGATAGATAGCTTTGTCTTGATATATATTTTTTTTTGTTCTGTGCCCAAAGAAATCTTTCTGTTCTCAAGTAGTCCATTATACCACAAAAGAAGACCTCCTATATTAGTTGCATGCAGTAGTATTTTTAGCTGGGTGGGATGCTATAATTTGACTTTTAAAATATTATCCCTTTTACCAATCTTGACATTAAAAACAAGAGGCTTATGCCAAGTACCATTTTTTTAGTAATTACAATACTCAGCCTACATTGAGTTTTGTTTCAACAAATGGAACATTTGAGCATTCAAAGTTTTGTTGTCAGAATTCAACAAAACTGGAAAGTTCTAACAGAAAATTTGAGGTGGAGCCAGTGCATTTATTATTTCAGTAACTTCTACAATACATTTATTGCCTAAAATGTTAATTTTATATTCATTACTAAGTTTTTATTGTTAATCTTTTCTTCTCATGTTTAGGTGAGTTGGATGTTCTTCCTGGACAAAGAGAACGAGCTACAGCAATTCTATTAGCCTGCCGCTACCTCCCCCTGTCTTTTCTGTCATCTCCGGGCCAGCGGGCTGTCCTGCTGGCAGAAGCAGCTCGTACACTGGAGAAGGTTGGCGACATGCGTTCCTGCAATGACTGTCAGCAGATGATTGTGAAACTAAGCGGTGGCACAGCTATTGCTGCTTCCTAACCCTAGAAGAATATTGAGACATTGAAAGAATTCTTGTTTCATTCTGTTCCTTTTTCTTAAAAACCGTTCCAGATTTGTGGAAGTTTCATTATACTAATAGGAGACAGTGATTTGGTGTATAGCAAGTGGCAAATTATTTGCCTCTAAGCAAAAAGATTGTTCATGCTGGTGCTAGAAAGCTATTTTCCCCCCCGGCAGAGACTGATATCTTGGACTGGTTAACTTGGATATCTTTGAAAGCGGGATTTGCTTTTCTCTCTCATTCTTTTTACAAAACAATCTATTGCAAACATCTTTGGGGTAAGGAGTTAGTAAAAAGTGAAAAATTTGGTATGAAGTCTCATTTGATGGCATTTGCAATGGTTCGTCTTGGTCCAGTAATAGATAGATTCAAAGAAGATAGGATTGTGTTTAACTTCTTTTCTCCTCAGTATATGTTTGTCCTACTTACTGATACCTTCCTATAAAACAGAAGCTTTAGGAGGTCAGGACAGTTCTCTAGAGAAGTGCATTATGGTTTTTTGCTATTTGGGTTACAGTTATTTATATTTTATAACTTTACAAACTAAAAAATCCAGTTTCTTTTTGTCTCATACTCTTCATTTCATTCTGTATCTTTCTTCTTTCTGTAGTCCTTTGTAAACTGATGATGATCAGAATGATAGAAACTATAGTTTAGATCAATTTATCAATTTTTATTCAGCCATAAACCAGCAAATAAAACAAGAAAAATTGCAATTAATTAGGATAAAAAGGAAAAAAAATCTAAGGAGGATTAGAAAAACAAACCTAGTGTACTGTGCAAACTATAGAATAGTACTTAGCTATAAAGAAGTAAAATCAGATTAATATGATAATAAAAAATAAGTTAAAACAAATCAGAACAATCCAGAAGTTTAATAAAGAATAGACATAATAATTCCTGGTGAGCATTTCTTAGAGCAGACAATACAAAATAACTTCTTCCATTTTTCAGTTGTTCCTTCATGGCACGGACATAATCTATGTTTGAAGAGAATTTTTTAGTGTCTCCCTTCAGTAGCAACTATTGGGAGGACATTGAATCTGGCCAAGGATAAAGCCCTTCTAAATTTTGGAATTGTTATGTAACTAAGGTATATCACTGGTTGAAGAAGATACAAGAAATTATAACATCTAAATCAGCAGGTTGTAGAAGACTGATCTATAGCATAATTGTAAGACCAGGAATTGAATCTTCCTTTTATATATTCTTCCTGATAGGAAAAAAAGGAAGAATAAATACAACTAAAAACATTAATTTAAAAAATGGTTAGGTGACAGGAAGATGCAGGCTTGCTGATCTCAATTAGGACTGAAGGTAAAGGGTAGAACATTAACATGTTTTCCAGCATTGTTTTGCTGAAGGAAATCCCACCTTCAATCACTTTGGAAAGAGATTTTCAGCAAGACGAAACATGGACAAAGATGAAATGTTCTTCCCCAAGACCTTGATTTGGATGCCTGTTTGTTTTTAAATCATGTGGATAATCACCTAGCTTGACTCTCAAAAAATACAAATCCCCCCCCCCCAAAAAAAGCTGTTTACATCCATGTAAGATTTACCACCTTTGGTAAAAATTAGTTCCATGTTCACTGTTTGGTAATAAAGTAGCTATGTTCTTTTCCCACAATTTTTGGGAGCATTGTAACATATATTTATAGTATGGATGAAATATTCTAGTGTTAAAGGAAACAAGCTACAGCTCAATCTCCTCTGGCAGAATTACACAAATTTTATATTATATGGAACTCTTAAGGTCCACAAGCCATGTTTTTCTCCTACTTATTTCCTTTGCTTATTCTCTTTTTTTTGTTAAGTCTTTCATTGCATTAATCTAAATTTCATGGCAGAAAAGCAATTTGGAAATTCACCCAACTTTAATTATATTATTCTTTGAAATAATGCAATTGGTAATCCTTGGCTGCATCATAGATAGGATTCTCAATAATGAAAGGTCTTTTAAACTTCCTATTCCAATGCCCCCAAATGTGAAGCTGTAGTGGTAAAGACATTTTAAATATTGCTATTTCATAGTTGGAGTCGAATTACATCTCAATTAGAGATGCAAATCATGATGATGAAAGAGTTTTAATGCTCCATAGTTAACCAGAAACAGATTCCACAGTAAGGCCTTGACTTAAATGTTGAAGGTCTGTTCTCAGTCAACCTGCATTTATTGGAATGTAAAATTTTAATTTAATGCAATTTTCCTGTTTCTCCCTTATATATGTGAGTGGATGTGTTTGGTTTGTATATCCTGCCCCATTCTGGTACATGGTGAAATTTAATATTTGACCATGCTATTTGAAAAAAAGTTTTGTTTCGCTGGTTTCCTTGATGGAAGTATATTTAAGTTTGTATTTCTTAACAACTGATATGCATACTGTAATTCTCTTGTAAACCTAGGTAGCCAGAATAAGTGTCCCAATGTGCTGCTGATTCAGAGGCACGTTTAAATTGGAAGGCTGTATAAAGTACTATTCCATTCACTAAGACAGAATCTTAATGATGGCATTCTCAGTGCAGGTAGCAGCTAAGTAGGAAAAATAATAAACTTATTGGGACTGAGGAGATTAGAGGTCATTGCTAATTTAGGCCCCCAACTGCTGTTACATACATGCAAATTTTGCTTTATTATAAAATAAAATAATCAGCCCAGGAGTAACAAAAAGACAGTGTGAATTCTTAAGAGTCTAACAGACTGATTAGGTAGGCTTGAACTTGCAAATGCTTCCATCTGGGCACTCTCAGGGCAAATAATTCAATATAATTAATTTGTAAAAAAAATGTAAAAAATACCCATCTCTTTCTGAGCATTTCATGGTTTCTTGAATTTGAAGCATTGAAAGTAGTTTATTTTTGTTAAAAGAGCAAATGGCCATTATAATATAAAAAATCATATTAATCAGTCAATTGGATGGAGATGGGTGGCTATAAAAATTGAATAATTAAGTAAATATTGCACAGCCATAAGAATGAGGTCTTGTTTAAATTACAGTTGCATAGATGTGATCTCTGCAAAGAAATCTACCTTCTCGCATATTTTTGGCAGTTTTATACACTTCATGTATTTATGGAACTGTTCCTCCTAATCTAGCCCTATATATGTTTTGTGTATATAATGGTAACTTTTCTGTTTTTATATGATATGAAAAGTGTCTTTTTATCCCAATAAAATTAGAAATAGAGATGCTTTGATACATGAAGATGTAGCAGGTGGTGATGTCACGAGATGAGGGTTTCTGTTATTCCCAGTTGTGACCTTTTGGTATGGATCATTATGTAATTTATCTAATAAAGACAAAATTTAACTCAGGGTCTGATATTGTTAACAAACTGTCTTTAAAATGAGCTATATAGAAAAAACATGTCTAAAACTGTCTCCCACAAAACGTATTTGTCCATTGATTGCAATATACAAATAATAGTGATTCTAGGCAACTTCAGAATGCTGTGGTGCTTAGGGATGGACTTCATTGTTTTTTCAACCATTCTGAAGGATTTGGAGCCAAAAACAGTTGAAAGAACTATGACAAAAATGCATAAACCTGATTGCCAATACAAATACATTATGAAGTATTATGGGTTTGAAGTGAAAGGTAACTTTATATTAACTAAGATGAATAGACATCAGAGATGCAAGTGGCATTACTTCTGCAAAGCATGGATACCTTTGAAGCTTGGCTATTAATTATGGAGGGGCTGTTAATTTGGTGAATTTATTTCTTTGTCTGTCCAGTTGTCTTTGGCTCTAATCTTCATCTCAGTTCCAGATAGCTCAGTTCCTATTTTTCCCTCCCTTCCTTTTCCCTCATTTTTATTTTCTATTTGTGGTTTCTGCTAGCAGGAGAGAGCATGTGTGTGTATATACATGCTGCATATGTATATATTTATATGTTTCTCCGTATGTGTGTATAAGAGAGTGATTGGCTCATACATATAAGAATCATTAATATTGTAAATGTGGTCCTTATTAACAAGCAACTCAGTTTAGTTGTAATTGATTATGAGAAAGAGAGGAGCAAAACTGAAGTTGCTGTCTACACTTGAGAAAAGCAGCTGGGCTCATTTCTCCCCCATACAAATTTGTAGTTTGCTGTGGAAAACAGTCTACTCACAAGCATCCACGTTGGCGTTCTAGCTGGCTGGCTAATTGAGCCACACCCTGACATTTTTAGGATCATGCTGACATCCATGGGCAGCCTGACCTCATCCAGACCCTGCTTAGGAGCTTGGCTGCAACCAGAACAGGAGCAATCAATGGTGAGACAGGACCTAGTTCCACAAATGCCTTTCGAGGGAGGGAAAGATTGTATGCCGCTTGCAACTTAAGACTTTTACAAGACTTAATTATATAATTTCATTGACTTTATTGATAGATTATATTTATTTGCCGCCCATCTCATTTCAAAGCGACTTGCAAAACAGGAGGATGGAATTAACCCAGGGCACTAACCTATTACTATGGAAGGTGTTGGCTGCCGTAAAGCATTGTGTCCAGTTACCTTCTAGTGCAGTTCTTGGAAAACAATCCTCACGTTCATATGTACTTTTTTCTAATCCCTCCCTGGTTTTTGGAGGTATGGTTTTAGCAAAGTGAGAAATAGGTATATACGCAACATACACATAAACATACACACTTACATAGGTGTGGCACATGGAAGTATTTATTGGGTAGGAGGAGAATTTTTAGAATTTGCAATGGTAACTTGACACGTACGGTAAGTACACTGTACAGGAGTTGAGCCTAGGTTTTTTTCTTGCCATTTCTACCTTTTTTGGTCTGTGCTGAGGTACTACCTTAAAATCAGGGCTATCTTTTTGATAAATGTGATATTTGGTTTAGAAGAGTTATATAATGCAAGTAGTACTCTCTTCCTCTTCTGTAGTGTATCACTGCTTAGGAATACTGTTTGATGAGATGTTTCTTAAACTCAGCAACTTAAAAGGTTTGTGGACTTCAGTTCAGTGTGGTGGCTGGAAAATTCTGGGAGTTGAAGTCCAAAATACTAAACTCGCTGAAGTTGAGAAACACAGGTATAAAATGGTCCTTTACTGTAGTCAATTTGCTGGAATAAGAAAAAAATTGACTTTACCTTTATATATGACAATTTTTTTTTACAAAAAAGTTTTTATTTTTTAAGACTAACATACAAACAAACATAAAAACAAAACCATCTTCCATATTATATACATACAGTGTGTCAGTTGGTTACAAATCTTTTGTGCCATCCTTTTTTCGTCATTGCTCACAATTTATATAAACTTTCATATTGTATATATGACAATTCTTAAGGATTCTGTGCTAGGAAAACATCTAATATCCCCCCACCCCCACATTGCTTACTGCCTATAAACAGAACCACATATTACCAGTATGAAGTCTCTGGATTTTAAATGAAATAATTTGAAATGTGGGAGAGAACTTGTTTTGCCTATTAAACTTCAAATTTATTTTTACTGATTGATCTTGGTTATTGGAATTTTATGTCAAGACTAATTTTCCAACATATTTAGGCAAGGATAGGGGACCTGAGGACCTTCCCTCTGTTTTAGTTATAGTTTGGAAATGGTGTAAATGACTTGTTTTATTCAAAAATGAAGAGGAAATTCTAAAGATGAGCCAACAGTAATACTGACTTCCTTGTTCTCTGTATATATAGCTTGCGTAGAAGGAATTTTTTTTCTGTATTTTACTTCTATTTGACCAGCAGAGGGCAGAAATGCCACAGCAAAATATGGTATATTCAATAGAACCACCATTCAACATTCTCAACATGCTGCTAGGAATGTATGTTGTCTCTGAGAACATTTGCTAACTGTGATGGGCATCTGGCATATAGGAAGTTTCTCTGCACAAACGTTCCATACTGTAATTCTTGCCAATGCCCATTTAGTCTATTGGTGGCCTTGCATATTTAATCATATATTTCCCACTTTCTTGCTGGGTTTATGTTCTTTTAGGATAAATAAAACACATAAATAATATCTAGAATATGTCGATTTGATGGGGAGAAATGGAGGTGTGGGAAGGATAGAGACTGACAAAGGAGCTAAAAGACTCCCTTGAAAGAATGAACATTTCTATTAATGGGGATTGTTATATATATTATTACATGCTCTTCAAACTGTTATCTAAAATGTGCCCTAAAGTCAGGGGTGGGATTCTACCAGTTCGCACCTATTTGCTAGAACCAGTTAACATTCTAAGCAGTTCGGAGAACCGGTTGTTAGAAGAATTTACTGGCCTAATCCTGTAAGGAAGTCAAAAAGGAAACATTCTGGTGTTGCTTACAGAAACTGCCTCTCCGTTAACCCTTATTACATTCTTGGCAGGACTAGACTTCCTGTCTCAGGAACTTCTCTGGAGTTTTTTTTCCCTCCTTTGCTGGTACTTTGCTTGTGTGGAGTGACCATTCAAAGTTACAATGGCACTGAAAAAAAGTGACTTATGACCATTTTTCACACTTACGACTGTTGCAGCATCCCCACAGTCATGAGAGGCCAGGCGAGGAGATGCGTGTCTCGATGTGAGTGATATTGAGTTGGCCACACCCAGCCAATAACATGACCACCAAGCCATGTCCACCCAGTCACATGACTACCAAGCCACGCCCCCACCACCTAAGTCACGCCCACAGAACTGGTTGTTAAAAATTTGAATCCTACCCCTGCTTAAAGTCATAAAAATAAAAAATAAAACAATTGCAGTCTTTTAGAGTAATTAAGGAACAGATTTCATAGGAAACTATAATGAAGATTAGCAACAATCACATTAAAATGAAATCTAAACAGGAAGGACTTCAGTTGCTTTATTAGTTACATCTGATTATGAGTTACATCTGATTATAAAAAGCTACTCAAACAAGCAATATAATGGATGGAAACTAATCAAGGAGAAAATCAACCTAGAACTAAGGAGAAAAGTCCTGACAGTTAAAATAATCAGTGGAATGACTTGCCTCCAGAAATCGTGGGTGTTCCAACACTGGAGGTTTTAAAGAAGAGATTTGTCTGAAATGGTATAGGCCTTCCTGACTGAGCAGGGGTTTGGACTCAAAGACCTCTCTGTTATTCTGTTAGAACTCACTGCTCTATAACTACAATTTAGAAAGTTATTTAATTTATATGAAAATATTTATTCTGATACTTCAGGCATTTGAACACCAAGCTGCTTCAGTGTAACTTTAAGAAATGGTTTGTCCAGAACTATGCAATTGCTTAAAAAAAAAAGCAATGTATGACACTTTTATTTGCTGCAAAATAAAATCTACGATTACCAACAATGATGTTCATAATTAAGGAAAAAGGGATTACAAAACCCTTTGGAAAAAAGAAGAAAAGAAGTGCTCTGGCAACAGCTGATTGTAGCTGATAAAACACTTGTCATTCTTCTAATTTTGGTATGTTCCACCCGGTTTGCTGCATACCTGTGCGGTGTGGAAGTTACACATTACATTCAGAGGTCAAGAAACATTCATATCGTGGTCTTTTAATCACATTCCTCACTTTTTAGGCAAACAACAGTTACCATTGACAGAGAAGTCTTCAACACCAAAGCTCAAAAGCATAAAAATACTCTTCCTAGCCTGCTTATTAAAGTCCAACTTTCACTTCCATAGAATGTCATATAATTGTATAAGCCAAGGAATGCCATGGCGTACACGATTCTGATCTTGGTAGGTATAGAAGATATAGCATATGAAATACCCTAATCCAAATTTCAAAATTTCAAAACTTTATCCATTTATCTTCACCCACCTTAAGTATTAATGGATTTTTTTAGAACTTGAATACAATCAGGTGAGCAATTTAAAAAAATATACAGGTTCCTTACCTTGTATACTTTATTCAGACTCCTTGTGAAAAAAAATCCGAGCTACCAGATGGCTTTTGAATTGCAAAGCTATTTAGTAAACTGCAAAATTGTGGCATTTTTGTAATCTTTACAAGATTGATCCGAATCAGTCATGTAATTTTTAGTTAAAAAAAGTATCAGAATACTCACTTCAATTGCCTATTTCTATTAACCTGTGTTTTTTTACAACTGTGCTTTAATTTGCATTTTGGTCTGAGACTATGATGAAATGTTCATAAGTTTTTAAAACAATTTTTTAAAATCCATATGCGTTTAGCTAATCCTTCATCTCCTTTATTTCTAAGCTTATTCCTGGGCTATCCAGAAAGGACACTGTAGGCCAAGAAAAGAAGAAAGTTTGGGGAGTCAACTTAATAGAAATTACTTTCTCTGATGGGCATAAAATGAGACTTACTTACAAATTAGATAATATATATAATAAATTATTTCCTATATCTTATGTAAAACCCCACATCTTAATGCTTGGTTCAACCATAAACTAATGTTTGCCCAGGAAAGAACAAATTGTAATGATTGTTAAACTGACTGCAAACAATTACTTCACAAAATTGAAGATCTTTTGAACCTACAAAAACCCTTTTATTCTCCCTCCTTTCTATTAAGAGGTTCTGTGCAAAAACCTATAAGTCAGAATGTCTTTTAACAAAACCAGAATTAAGTCAAAGTTGTTGATTCACACAGTAGTACATATAATTAAAGTTGAAGTAATGATTTATTTACAGGACTATCTAATCCATGAGCCAATCCATCAGAGTGATCCTCCCAGAAAAAGCTATTAGCTGAAGTCAGGAAATAAAGATTTTCTCCCACTGAACCCGTTCTATGGAACAGTCTCCACCTAAAACTTAGATTTGGTGGCTCAGGCTGGTAGCCTTGGTGGCTCAGGCTGTTAAATGCCTGCAGTTAAGTTCCAGCTGCCTACACTTACTGTAGGCTCGAATCCCACCAGGCTCAAGGTTGACTCAGCCTTCCATCCTCTTGGGGTAGGTAAACTGAGGACCCAAGATTGTTGGGGGCAATAAACTGACTTTGTAAAATGCCGCTTAGTAATAAGCAGGCATATACAATGGAATGAAGGCTATTGCTGAGCACACTGGGTTGTATCCCAAAAAAATTGTAAGCCACCCTGAGTCTTCGGAGAAGGGCGGCATATAAATGAAAAAAAAAAAAAGATTGATACCCATGGCTGGAAGGCAGTTAACGAACTCTTCTATAGGGCGTTTGGGAATTGATTGCTTTCCACCATAATTTACATTAATTTACCTTTAGTATTTATTTTCTATTTCATTATCTTGTCATGGATTGTGGTAGAATTTACTGTGGTTTATTTCTGTTACATTGTGTTACTGTTGTAAGCTGCCAAGTCCTTGCCATTCATTCCCAAATATATTTATGCCCTTTCTGGAATTTTTGCTTGTGACTGTTACATTTAATTCTAGTTCTATCATATTAGACGGGGTTGGGGGTTGGGCAGGGAACAATATATATCTCTGCTCAACTTCTGCCCCCAGTTTATTTTTCATGAATGAAACAGGTTTGGTCTAGCAGGTGAATCATGTTTCAGTGCCTTTCCCTGCTCTTAAGAAAAGCAGACTAGATTCCACATGACCGAAGAGTGTCTCAGAAGTTGTGATCAACTGACACTTGGCCACCTTTGCTTCTACACTCCCCTCACTTCCAATTGCTGATAGAACTAATGCTGATGATGTGGTCTCCGTATTACTTGGTCTGCATGGAAGTTAAATATATTAGAAATGTTTATCTCAGTTTGTTGATAGTTATTTGAAGGAGTTGCCAATTCTGGCTTTATATTAATTGCTGAACAGGATTTTGATATAATTGTTCACATGATTTGGAATTACTAATATACAAAACTATAAAATGAATAATAATAATAATAATAATAATAATAATACATTACTGTGTCACACAGATGACACATACCTATCCAGCAGCATAGTCTAAAATACAAATTAAAATACAAATTAAAAAATTCCAGGTGTCAATCATTCTAAAATAGCAGCTATATTGTGAAACTATGAGGTGATGTTTTGTTATTTGGAAAGAAATTGGACATCCACAATCATTTAATCATGTGATGAAGTAAAGTTCCTAGTGACGTTACTGTTTTCAGTCAGAGCTTGGAATATTATTCAGAAGCAGAGCAGTGGCTGAATTTAAATCTGCATGCTACTGCTGCACTTATCTACCACAAGTACGCTTAGGCTGCATCTCAGGGAAAATCAGCATTTGTATATTTTAATAGCAGGAACTCAATTTAAAAAAGATTTTCTTCCATGTTAGAAGATGCATCAGAATATGACTACAATTCCAATTACACATCAACTGGTGGAGCATATTGTATCTGATCTGGTGATCCAGAGATCATGAAAAAAGACTCAATGAAAAGAGCTAGAGTGAAATGTGATATAAAGTGAAGTATAGTGGCTGAAATATCAACATTTTGAATTTGTTACTATACAGCTAGTAAATAAATGTCTACATATGGGCAATGGGGAATGACTTATAATGTTATATATATATGTTCACAAATATGTTTCTTTACATGATCACACACATGCCTTTTGTGATTTAACAAAATGCCATTATGATGTTAAATTCCTTACATGAATCTCATAATTTGGTGGCAATTATACCTTACGTTCTGCCCAGATCTTTTCAACCCTCTAAAGCAGGGGTGTCAAACTCATGTTGTCATGGCGTCATCACATGACTTATCGGGACTTTTCCCCCCTTCGCTAAACCAGGTGTGGGCATGGCCAGCATGTGATGCATCCGGCCGGAGGCTGGGAATTTCACAGCCCTATTCTAAAGTCATCCACTTAAATATGAGACCCATAATATTAAGGGAATGCAAACCATGTTCATTGTATAGAATATTTATATATAAATACCAACACATAGAAATTTGAGAAGTAATATAATATAGAGTGAATGTCCAAACACAAGGTAGCAGTTAATTATTGCATGAGTTATTTTTGTCTTTGTTAGATCCCTGTGGGAATGGGGAGGGCAGAAACATTCCCTCTTTCGATGCAGTTCCATGCAGTAATAGAGTCCTGAAGGCTTGATATGATGAAAAACTGAATTAGGAAACAACAGCAGTGCATCAAGCAATAGGGTAGTATAGGCATGCTGGTTTCACCAAGCACGCTAACCAGGTTTTGTCAAATTGGCCTAATTGAACAGATGAGTTCTGTTACAATTGTAGATTATCATCAGCTCTGGCAAGCATTCTACTTTTCTCTATATCTTCTATGCTTCCTTCCAGAACCTAGGAGTGACACATTGAAGGAAGCAACTTCATTCCAAGCTGTCAGGCCCCACTTCACCAATTGCTTCAAAGGAAAGAAGATAGGAATGAACAATAAATCCATTCTAGACAGTGACCTCAGTCTTGCTATTAGTGGAAAAAAGCCGTTGCTGCACATAATGAGTGGGGGTTTGGCTGAAGACCTCAGGCAGCTTCTCAATACTGAACTGACGCCTGGTGGCATAAGCTTGTCGTCGAAATTCAGGGTGGCTGTGATCCCAGCCCCCTTTGAAGACAGGGCTGCCTGCGTTGGTTTTCATCACTTTAGCTTTCTGTCCTGGTGTCCCCAAGCCAATGAGAGCAGTGACTTCTGGAAAAGGTGGGAGATCATTTCGATGAAGTGTTAGGGGAGAAAATGACAAGGTGCCTGATGATGGCATCTCCACCATGGGAAACCTCTTGTAGAATTCTTCTGGGGCACTTTCTATAGGGGAATATGTGGGTGTGGGGAGGGGAGGGGAGGGAATGAAAAACAATTATTAAGTTGATAGAGATTCTAGTAGCTTTCCTGATGGCTACCCTCCCTAGCATCTCTACTCTCTTTTTTTGTTTGCCTCTTCTGTTAGTGTCAGAAGAGGGTTAAGACTGTTATAATTAATTTAACCAATAATTAAGTCTTTCAACTTATTTCCAGAAATATGACAGCAGCTACAGCCTGAGCTATTCATGGCAGGCATGCCACAGCTTAGCCACTCATTGTTTAATATGTGTAAAACTTACCCAAAGAGGGAGGTGAAAACCCACATGTACAGGTGCATAATGTAGTGATTAATATGTGTTAAAGAGCAGTTAATAAACATTGAAGTATAATTGGGAACACCTCTTAGTCATTTCCTGGGTATTCAAAACACCCCCACTGCAGCAAGGCTAAGAGGCACACACACTCTTTGCCCTGTTCAAGCCTTTTTCATGTCTCTAAAATAGTTACATTTTTAGTTCTAGCTGTTTTTTTTTCTTCCCCTGTAATCAGGGTTGTCTATTCCTTCCCACCTCATCTAATCCTCTCTGACATTAGTGAAATTCAGAAGCTACAGCCCAGCAGAGTGGAATGTCAACAACAATGAGGTGATGTCATCTGGTGCACTGCAATGGGGGTGAGCGAGCATGAAATGAGGGAGCTTCAGCCCCAAACACTGGCAGTGTTCTGGTTATCACTGAAAATGGTCCAAATATTCCAATAGCAATAGCACTTAGACTTATATACCACTTCACAGTGCTATACAGTCCTCTCTAAATGATTTACAGAGTCAGCATATTGCCCCCAATAATCTAGGTCCTCATTTTACCGATCTTGGAAGGATGGAAGGCTGAATCAACCTTGAGAAGGTGAGAATTCAACTGTTGAACTGCTAGCAGCTGGCAGTCAGCAGAAGTAGCTTGCAGTACTGCATTCTAACCACTGTGCCACCACAATTCTTGTCAATGCTATGTCAATAAGCATGCAAACACAATGGCACCTACCTACAGCCTTGAGGGTGGCATATTTGGCATAATCTGAAGCCTGGTTAGGCAAAACATTTGTCATTTGCAGCTGATTGTTATGTGAGTGTGACAGCCCAATCTGTGAGACTGTGGAGGAGTTGATCACAGCATTGTTCAGGTGTTTCTGATCTGAAGGCAAAAAAGGATGGCAAGTATAAATTTAAATAGCCCACCTTAAGAATGTTTATATTACATTTGCCAGCCCCTCAAACAACTAACACGCATTGGTACTTCTGAAGTTTTGCCATAGTCAGAGGTGGTGGTAGAGGGCAGTAGAAGGAAATCAGAAATTGGCATTTAAATACCATGGGCAAATGAGGAAGGAAGAGACAGGTCTGCCCAACATAGAACTGAGTAAGAATGCCAAAGAAATAGTAGCATACCACCCCTTTTGTATAGTGTGAATAAGAAGACACATCCCATCCATGTATTGACAAGATAGAAATTTTAAGCATGTATTATTTGGACAGATTGGATCTTTTTACTAAAATCTGTTTCATACTGGCAGAAAGAGTCATCCATGGATGACTGGAGACTGACTTGGTTACCTTCTCTCATGATAATAGGCTGCATGTCTCTGCAGGAAAGACCCATATTCTGCTGCTCCAGAATATCTGAATGATTAAGGGACACAACTACAGCCAAGTCTTCCCTAACAACACACCTTGGTAAGTATTTCAAAGTTTACTTATTTACATATTTACTTATTGCCAACCACAACAAGAAGGCAAACAGTACAACTAATGTATTGTGGATGAACTATAAAAGCTTAACGCACTTGCTTTGATATGTTGAAATGGCTATTTCCAGAATTCAAAGTCAGTGTGGCTTTGTTGTCTGCATATTACACTGTAAACATATCCAGAGCCTGCCAGGTCGGAAAAAGTTGTCATATATCAATTAAATAAGAACAGTTAAAGTTCCACAATGTTCCATTTATCAACTTGGTATAGTGAGGTGGCAGGAAAGGGAGAGCATGGTATAAGCATAGGGATAGCATTCCCTTTTCAGACTACCTATTGTCTAGAAGAGATGTAGACATGGGTGTGTGTGCATTTGTGAATGCATGGAGGTGAGGTGACAGATTATCTTACCTTTGTTACTTGAGGGAGATCCCCGAGAAAGGCCATCACCAATCTGGACCTGCACACTGCTGACATGGCCATCAGGCAAGTGATCAGATGAGCTATGTCCAGGCTGCTTTAGAAGATCTGTGAGTGTTCTGGAAAAGATGCATGAAGAAGTTACTTGCCAACTCTATCATGAAAAGATTCTCACTTATTGGTATCCACTTTTTGTACCATTGTTTAATTGTATCACCAGCTGCCCTTGCTGCTCATTTGCTTACTTGGGCACCCAGGAAATACTCGTTATGGATGGTATATTTTCTTAGAACTTGAAACATTGGAAATATTCTAGGAGGCTTCTAAGCAGAACATGGACAACTACCTATCAGGTTATTGCAAAGTAGATTCCCTACATTGACAGGCAGGCTTATTTCAATTTATGCATTGGTTTCCCTTTAGGAAGCTCAAAAGAAAAAACAACAACAACGTAAGAGTCTCCCATTATTTTTTTTCTTGACAATAATGTGGTTGTGAAATAGCCTGGGATGATAATTGATGAGTGCTGCTGAAGGATTGCCCTAATCAGAAAGGATGGGAGGAGAAAGGCTACAAGGAAAAGCAGCTGTCTCTTAGGACATTTGGCTGTTAGAAGTGGTTAACAGTAGATGGAATATATAAACAGACCAAATTCAATTCTGTCTTATTAAAAGAATTATATGCCAGATTATCTTTTTTTATTCAGATGTTTGTTTCTACTACAGCTACCCATTTATTTTTTCCGCACATGTTGTTCTTGAATGAATGAAAATCAATACAAAATAACATGCATGAACTTTGTTTGAATTTCTTATTAAAAACGAATGCATTGAGGGCCATTTCACTGCCATGGCCCAGTCATACAATTTTCCATTTCCAAGATTTTCCATTGTGAGAACATGAAAAAAATACTATATTACAATACACAAATCCAGTTGACCACTAGGTGACTATAAAGAGACATAGAAAATGTTTCCTGGCTTCCTAATAGCTGTGTGGCTTTTGAAAACTATACACGATGTGCATAATTTCCCCTTGGACAAAGAGGAGGAATTGATTTCCCATTTTTATTTATTTATTTATTTATTATTGGGACTTGTACACCGCCCCATCTCCGAAGACTCGGGGCGGCTCACAGCTAAAACAGGACAACAATAAATAATTAAAAAAAGATTAAACCCAATTACAAGCCCAAACAAATTTAAAATACATTAAAATTATAAAACCACCACCCCCCCAGGAAAAAAAGGTCAAAAAAAGGTCACAGCCCAGATTGGTCAAACAACCAGGTCTTCAAATCATGGCAGAAGGTGCGGAGGTCAGGGGCCAGGCGGAGCCCCAGGGGGAGTTGGTTCCAGAGGTCAGGGGCCGTGACAGAGTAGGCCCGTCGTCGGGGGACTGCCAGCCGGCATTGGCCCACCGACGGGACCCCAAGGAGTCCTTGCCTATGTGCTCGCACAGGGCGATTGGCATTTGATGTCGGCAGGAGTCGCTCCCTTAAATATTGAGGACCCATGTCGTGAAGGACTTTGTATGTTAAAACTAGAACCTTGAATCTCACCCAGAGCGCAACCGGCAACCAATGCAGGCAGCACAGGAGGGGGGTAACATGGGAGAATCGGGAAACTCCTATCACCACCCGCGCCGCCACATTCTGCACCAGCTGCAATCTCCGGATGGTATGCAAGGGCAGTCCTAAATAGAGAGCGTTGCAGTAGTCAAGTCTAGAGGTAACAAGGGCATGAGTGACTGTGTGCAGGGCATCCCGGTCCAGGAACGGGCGTAGTTGGCGAACAAGATGGAGTTGGGCAAAGGCCCCCCTGGTGACGGCTCCCACCTGCTCCTCCAACCAGAGCCAAACATCCAGGAGGACCCCCAAATTCCGCACCCTATCCACAGGGGGCAACACCACTCCCCCTATGGCCAAAGATGGAAATTCCTGACTGGGCCGGGATGCCGATACGCACAGCCACTCAGTCTTGGCCGGGTTGAGTCGAAGCATGTTCCCGCTCATCCAAATCCATACCGCATCCAAGCACTGGGTCATCAGGGAGAGGGCATCACTGATTTGGTTCGGGTGGAGATGTACAGCTGGGTGTCATCTGCGCACTGGTGGAAACTCACCCCGAAACCACGGATGATCTCACCCAGCGGCTTCATATAGATGTTAAATAGCAGGGGGGAGAGAACCGACCCCTGAGGGACTCCACACGAGAGCACCCTCGGGGTTGACCTCTGCCCCCCCACCAATACCGATTGCGACTGCCCCGAGAGGTAGGAGGTGAACCACCGAAGCATGGTGCCCCCCACTCCCAACCCCCCGAGGCATCGCAAAAGGATACCATGGTCGATGGTATCAAAAGCCACTGAGAGGTCTAATAGGACCAGGACAGAGGAAAAACCCCTGTCTCGGGCCCTCCAGAGATCATCCATCAGCGCAACCAATGCCGTCTCCATGCTGAAACCAGGTCGGAAGCCCGATTGATACAGATCTAGGTAGTCCGCTTCATCCAGAAAAAGTGGAAACTGCTGAGCCACCACACTCTCAACAACCTTCCCCAAAAAGCAAAGGTTGGAGACTGGGCGAAAGTTGTCTAACATGGTCGGGTCCAGGGCAGGCTTCTTCAGGAGGGGTCTCACCACCGCCTCCTTCAAGGCGGTGGGAAAAACACCCACCCTTAATGAAGCGTTGACAACTGCCCAGAGCCAACCGCAGGTGGCCTCCTTGGCGGCATAAGCCAACCAGGAAGGACACGGGTCCAACAAACATGTGGTGGAACTCAGCCGCCGCATAATCCTGTCCACTTTATCCTCGGAATCCTGTCCACTTCATCCTCGGAAACAGGGTCGAACTCATCCCAGATCACATTGGCCAGACTACCTGTATCTTGTTCCTCAGACCACTGCAAATCAGAGGACAGTTTTAAAATATAATGGTAACTTACTTATAAAGAATTAACTTTGGAACAAGAGGCATTTCTCAGAACACCTTGCTGACAACTGGCTGGGAAAGGGGACTGGCTGTGTCAGGAGGCTAAGAGAAGCGGTTGGAGGATATGAACTAGAATATAGAGCCTTGGTGGCTCAGGCTATTAAACGCCTAGCACTTAGTTCCAGCTGCCTGCAATTAGTGCAGGCTCGAATCCCACCAGGCTCAAGGTTGACTCAGCCTTCCATCCTCTCGGGGTAGGTAAATTGAGGACCTAAGATTGTTGGGGGCAATAAACTGACTTTGTAAAAATGCCGCTTAGTAATAAGCAGGCATATGCAATGGAATGAAGGCTATTGCTGAGCACATTGGTTTGTGCTCCAAACATTGTAAGCCGCCCTGAGTCTCCGGAGAAGGGCGGCATATAAAAATGAATAAAAAAATAAAAATAAAAATAAAAATATGCTTCACCACAACACAATAGCCATAAATTGTGTGATAGTGTGATAGTCCTAGATCTAGATCTTCCCAGTCACAACCCAATACTATATTACATAATTTAGTCTACATTCTACTCCACAGCTAGATTGACACAATGAACAAAGGTTTAACAGTAACCATAGCTGACTGGGTTCATACAATATACTGAGCTATAAAACTTGTTTTACAAACAAATATGGCTGGTTCAAATAGTGGGTTAGCCCAATTCAAACCAACCATGTTAAAATGATTGCTGCTGAACAATGTTATTCTTTTGTCAGATGAAGTCCAGCACAAGTGCTACATAATTTTCAGAGGCACTTAAGAAATGAGCTGCAGAACAACCTTGCAAGAAAATGATGACAATTTGTAAGAGATGGTTTGAAAGGAATAAGATAAACTATGAAATACATATAGGGGGAAATTATATATTTGAAGGATACTAAATTGTCTTAAAAGGTTCTGTCTTGTATTCTCATTTTTCGTTCTCTTCTATGACTTTATTTATTTATTTATTTATTTATTTATTTATTAATGAGACTTGTATGCGCCCCATCTCCAAGACTCGGCTCACAAATAAAACAAGAAAACAATAAATAATTAAAAAAGAATTAAACTAACAAGCCCCATTAAGATACAATTACATAAATACATGATAAAACCATAATAAAAGCCACCTCCCCCAAAGGGTCACAGCCCGGCTTGGTTAAATAACCAGGTCTTCAATTCACGGCGGAAGGCGCGGAGGTCAGGGGCCAGACGGAGCCCCGGGGGAAGCTGATTCCAGAGGTCAGGGGCCGCAATAGAATAGGCTCGTCGTCAGGGGACCGCCAACCGGCATTGGCCAGCCAACGGGACCCCAAGGAGTCCTTGCCTATGTGATCGCACAGGGCAGTTAGTACTTGATGTCGGCAGGAGTCGCTCCCTTAAATATTGCGGACCCATGTCATGGAGGACTTTGTATGTTAATGTTAACACCTTGAATCACACCCGGAGCACAACCGGCACCCAATGCAGACAGCGAGGAGGGGGTAACATGGGAGAACCGGAAACTCCCATCACCACCAGCGCCGCGATTTTGCACCAGCTGCAATCTCCGGATAGTATGCAAGGGTAGTCCTAAATAGAGAGCGTTGCAGTAGTCGAGTCTGGAGATAACAAGGGCATGAGTAACCGCGCAGGGCATCGCGGTCCAGAAAAGGGCGTAGTTGGCGAACCAAACGGAGCTGGGCAAAGCCCCTGGCGGCGGCCCCCACCTGCTCCTCCAATCGAAGCCGTGCATCCAGGAGGACCCCCAGATTCGCCCTATCCACAGGGGCAACACCACTCCCCTATGGTTAAAGATGGATAATCCTGACTGGGCGCGATGCGGTATGCACAGCCACTCAGTCTTGGCCGGGTTGAGACGAAGCATGTTTCCGTTCATCCAGATCCGTACTGCATCCAAGCACTGGGTCATCAGGGAGAGGGCATCACCGATCTGGTTCGGGGTGGAAATATACAGCTGAGTGTCATCTGCATATTGATGAAAACTCACCCGAAACCATGGATGATCTCACCCAGCGGCTTCATATAGATGTTAAATAGCAGGGGGGAGAGGACTGACCCCTGAGGGACCCCACAAGAAAGCACCCTCGAGGTGGACCTCTGTCCCCCCGCCAGTACCGACGACCGCCCGAGAGGTAGGAGGTGAACCACTGAAGTACAGTGCCCCTATACCCAACCCCTGAGGCGTGCAGAAGGATACCATGGTCGATGGTATCAAAAGCCGCTGAGAGGTCTAATAGGACCAGGACGGAGGAAAAACCCCTGTCCCGGGCCCTCCAGAGATCATCCATCAGTGCGACCAATGCCGTCTCCGTGCTGAAACCAGGACGGAAGCCCGATTGATACGGATCCAGATAGTCCGCTTCATCCAGGAAAAGTGGAAACTGCCGAGCCACCACACTCTCAACAACCTTCGCTAAAAGCGAAGGTTGGAGACTGGACGAAAGTTGTCTAACACGGCGGGTCCAGGGCAGGCTTCTTCAGGAGGGTCTCACCACCGCCTCCTTCAAGGCGGCGGAAAGACACCCTCCCTTAGCGGCGTTGACAACTGCCCGGAGCCAGCCGCAGGTGACCTCCCTGGCGGCATAAGCTAACCAGGAAGGGCATGGGTCCAACAAACATGTGGTGGAACTCAGGCGCCGCATAATCCCATCCACTTCATCCTCAGAAACAGGATCGAACTCATCCCAAATCACACTGGCCAGACTACTTGCATCCCGATCCTCAGACCACTGCAAATCAGAGGACAACCCGCCCGAATTGAACGATCTTATCCGACAGATATTGACCAAACTCCTCAGCTCTTCCCTACGGGTCCGCTCCCTCCCTGAACGAAGGAGAGAGCGGGTAACCCAAACAGGGCGGCTGGGGGTTATTCTGACGCTATGAGAGTGGAGAGATAAGCCCTTCTCGCCACTCTCATAGCAACCAGGTAAGTCCTAACATGGGCTCTTAGCTGGGCTCGATCGGCCTGGGAGCGGGTGGACCTCCACCTGCTCTCTAAGCCCCTCCAACGACGTTTATGTTTTTAATAGGTGCTAATTTGTACTTGCTGGGAGCTGAACTCGACTTGAGAGATTATTTACCTAATTTTTAATCAATTTTGTATACTGTTAGGCTACAACTGAAAGGACAAACAAGCCTCTCTCCTGCCCTGAAGTCACTAACTTTTGCCCTCCCTCTTTCCTCATAACATTGTTGGGAGCGAACACGAGAGTCTGTACATCCCAGGAACAAACAAGCAAGTGGCATAAATGTAATAAACAATATTAAATTGACTCAGTCTGTGACTCACATTCATGCTTTCAAGTGGCAAGGGCCTTTGTTCCTGTGATAAATGAGAATTGTTTGTTTCACAGTGGGGGAAAGGTCTGTTTGTATCCTGGCAACATTTCAAAATTTCTAAAATTTCCCCAAAATTCCCAAGATAAAATCTTAGGGGTTATAGAGGGCATTTTCTCCATTCTTAGTTCAAGATAGTGTTAAGTTTGCATGAAGAGACAGACGCGGAGTGCTTCAAGCTCTTAGTTTATTAGTGACTACAGCTCAGAATGGACCCAATTTGGCTGGGCTACGGCTGCTACTTA
Source organism: Naja naja (assembly GCA_009733165.1). Taxonomy (NCBI): domain Eukaryota; kingdom Metazoa; phylum Chordata; class Lepidosauria; order Squamata; family Elapidae; genus Naja; species Naja naja. Next base: position 21,169,682 of record CM019154.1, on the reverse strand, counting down.
TAGCCAGCAGCCGCAGTTGCCAGCCAATCAGAGTGCAGGGTTTTCCCGCACTTTTTAAACCAATCATTTCCAACATTTTACAAGAACAGTTCAAACTAAACCAATGACTTCAAACCTACATACATAACACCCCTCCCCACTAGGTTCAGTCCATACTCAAACCCCAACCTATCTAATGTATTCTTTTAAATAGGTGGGGCTCTTACGCGTAATGCGTTGAGACCACGTGGTTCAGATGTTTTAAGGTTCTCACCTTGTGAGAGAGGAAATGTGTCTGCTGACATTTCTTTACTTGGACTTGTAGTAATGGTAGAACCTGTTTGGTTACTACAACCTGGTCTCTCCTCCCAATCCATCTCCAACCCAATGTCAGCACCTAAATCAGGTAGTGATGTGCAATCTTCCATTTGTGAAAATGGTTGTTGGTATTGTGACAGGTTTTGGGATAGTTCCTGTCGTGTTAGCTCGTTACACATGGGGTTGATTCTTACTTGCTGATTACTCTCATAATCCTCCCCTTCCCCCCTAGAAGAGGCAGTAGGTATGGGAACCAGAGAGGAGCAAAAGCGTTGCTCCTGAGGCAATCTGGATCTTAACTGATCAATGTGCCTGCTCCAGAGGACACCATCCTCCGTTTGTACCCTGTAAGACCTGGGGGCTGTGATTTGGGTTATCTCAGCAGGAATCCACAATGGTTCACCCATGAGGTTCTTAGCATAATCAGAATCACCCACAGTGAAAGTGCAAATTTTACTAGTGGAATCTAGTGGTGCATTGGGTGCGTAAGTGGGATGGAGGCGGTCAAGGGGAGACCTGAGTTTCCTACCCATCAACAATTCAGCTGGGGTTAAATTAGTTGAGCGGTTGGGAGTGATATGCTGAACACTGAGAAGTTTTTCAACTCTCTCAGTGATATCCCCTGGACCCAATTGCTGAAGTTTTTCCTTGGTAAATCGTACCATACGTTCAGCCCGGCCGTTAGCTGAAGGATGCCCAGGGGCTGTCAGGGCATGTCTGATACCCTGTTGTGCTAGATAGGATTCAAAAAGGTTGGATGTAAATTGAGGGCCATTGTCAGAAACAAGCACATCAGGTAACCCGTGAGTTACAAAAGCTTTTAAGCTGTTTGATGACAGCTTCAGTTGTGGTGGATGCCATAGGGATAACCTCTAACCATTTGGAATATGCATCAACTATAATAAGGAAAGTGTGCCCTCTGGTAGGGCCAGCAAAATCAATGTGAATCCTGCACCATGGGCCCCTAGGACATTCCCATTCCTGTGTGGGGGAAAGAGGTGGGGCAGGCCTGACTACCTGACAGTTGGGACAAGATGCAACCCAGTTTTCAACCATTTTGTCAATACCTGGCCACCATACATAACTCCTGGCCAATCCCTTCATTCTGATAATTCCCGGATGACCCTCATGTAACATTTACAAAACCTCTTTTATAACCACCCTGTTACCCCACAAAATACATCCTCTTAATACAGATAATTCAGTTTGCCTGGATTTAAAAGGTTGGGCGAGTTGAGGTAGATCTTGAAGTGGCCAACCTTTCTTAATCCAGCCTATGACAGGAGCCAATAAAGTGTCTTTGGCAGTCTGTCTGGCAATTTGAGCAGCATGTACTGGAAGTTTGGCAACAGTTTCTAGAAAAAAGGTGTGCGCCTCAAATTCAACGTCCTCAGTGTGAAACGGAAGTGGGCAGCGACTCAAGGCATCAGCATGGCCAATGTCTTTGCCAGGTTTGTGGATGAGCTTGTATGAATAAGCAGCAAGAAATTCAGTCCACCTCAGCATTCTTGGTGACAGGATAGTGGGTGTAGGTTTGTCTCCTGCCACAATGCCTAAAAGAGGTTTGTGATCTGTGACAACAGTAAATGTTCTCCCATATAAATACTCATGGAATTTTTTGACAGCTGCTACAATTGCCAAGGCTTCCTTGTCCAGTTGGCTGTAGTTCCTCTCTGCTTTAGTCAAGGTGCGAGAGTAAAATGCAATAGGAGCTTCCCTCCCGCTGGGAAGCATGTGGCTCAAAAACCCCCCACTCCAAAAGGGGAGGCATCACAAGTCAGAACAACAGGAAAGTTCTCAGAGAACTGTATCAGCACAGCATCAGATGTGATTAGTCTCTTGATATTGTTAAGTGCAGCTTGTTCCTTCCTCCCCCAGACCCAAGCAGATTTTTTGTCCAGCAACCTATGTAGGGGTTCTGCAATGGTTGCCTTCTGAGGTAGAAACATATGATAGAAGTTAATGAGTCCCAAGAATGCTTGCAAATCTGTTTTGCATTTTGGCCTGGGGGCTTCTTTGATTGCCTGAACCTTTGCCTCTGTGGGGTGGTTGCCATGTTTATCAATCAGGTAACCCAAGAATTCCACTTTATCTGTTCTAAGTGTGCATTTTTCTTCTTTGACTTTTAACCCGCTTTTTGAATCTAGTTAAGACTTCCCTGAGTCTCTCATGTAATTGAGTGTCATTTTCAGCAGAAATTAAAACATCATCAAAATAGGGCACCACCCCTGGCAACCCTTGCAACATTCTTTCCATAAGGCTTTGGAAGATGCCTGGTGCCACGCTTACTCCAAATTGCAATCTTTTGCATTTGAAGGCACCTCTATGGGTCACAATGGTTTGGGCTTCAGCAGTGGCATCATCAACTGTTAATTGTTGATATGCCTGTGCCAGGTCCAACTTGTTAAAAACTGTGCCCCCTCCAAGAGAGTGTAATAAATTATGCACTACTGGAACTGGATATGCGCTCTGTTGTAGCGCATGGTTCAATGTCCCCTTGTAGTCTCCGCAGATTCTCACAGATCCATCAGCCTTGACTGGTGTGACTATGGGTGTCTCCCACCTGGAGTGACCAGTGGGCTCTAAAACCCCTTGGGCTATTAGTTTATCTAATTGTGCATCTATTTTTTCCTTTAAGGCAAATGGGACCCTTCTGGGTTTTAAACGGATTGGTTGTACCTTGGGATCTAGGTTAAATGTGATGGGGGTCCCCAAGTACTTGCCTCATCCGTCGCTGAAGACCTCTGGAAACTCAGACTTCAAGGCCTCTTCCCACTCAGTGTTGCTCACGTGATTGATGCCAGCCACCTCGATGCCCAATGGGTTGAACCACTCAAGGCCCAGCAGACTTGGGCGGTCCTTGTCCACGATGGTCAGTGGTAGGTGTTTGGTGTGGCCCTTGAATTTCACGTTGAATTCTCTTGTTCCAACTACTGGAATCTTGTTCCCTTGGTAGTCTTTAAGAGTTAATGCTTGCTTCTTGAAGTGCTTCTTCTGGATGTTGGGAAGAAGTCTGTGAATAGTGTCCCATGAGACCATAGATAGGTATGAGCCTGAGTCCACTTCCATTTGGCAAGGCCTTCCTTCAATAAGTACCTTGACATGCACTTTTCTGCTTCTTAAAGGTGATGAATGACCAATAGTTACTGTTTGATGAGTTTCATTCTTCCCATTTGCTTCTGTGCTGCGCCCCATTTTCTCACTGAGATTGTTGGGCCTGAATTCTTTGTCTTTGCTTGTAGCAAACTTTCTTCTGTTGGGTGGAGTTCTGGATGATTTGCAGACTCTTGCTAGGTGTCCTCTTTAATCACAACGGAGGCAAATGGTGTCTAAAAACTTGCATTCAGTGCGGGGGTGGCTTCCCCCACAACCTCTGCAGTAGAAATCTTGCCTCTTTCTTCCAAGGTCTTTCTTTTTCCGTTCCATTCTGAGTCTGTAAATTCCTTCCTCCACCTCACTACAGCCTGACTCAGAATCTATTTGCTCACAATGAGTTGTTGTGGACTTTTCCACATCAGGATGGCTTGTGGCCTTGTTGATTTTCTTCATGGCTGCTGCTGAGGACTTGGTAGCTTCTGCTGAAGAGGCCTCTTCTATTGCTTCCTTCAGCGTGATCTTAGGTTTCAGTAATAACTTGCTCTGTAGCACCTTGTCTTTAAGGCCCAGAACAAATCGATCGCGCATGGCCTCTTCTAAATTGTTAAATTCGCATGCACCCCAATGTCTCTTAAACTTGCCACGAAGTCGTTTACGTTTTCGCTTTCCCCTTGATCCTGACGGTAAAACTCATGTCTCTTAATGAGGCACGATACTTGTGGCGCGTAATGGGCTCTTAACAGTTTTTCTAAGTCAGGCCAGTCCATTACCTTCACATCTGCAGCTCCCGCCAATGCCTTCGCCATCTTGAAAACTGCCGGACCGCAGTGCGTGAGAAAGACCGCCCTCTTCCGCTTCTCGGAAATGTCGGCAAGATCGTTTCCCTCCAGATACACTTGGAAATGATCTACATACGACTCCCAGTCTTCTGCCATCGGATCGAACGGGACTGGGGGGGTGTTCAGTGCAGCCATCTCGCTCTCCTTCTGTTCCGCATTGCCGTCTTCTTCAGGGGAATCCCAACTTCGTCACCAGTGTTAAGTTTGCATGAAGAGACAGACACGGAGTGCTTCAAGCTCTTAGTTTATTAGTGACTACAGCTCAGAACGGACCCAATTTGGCTGGGCTGCGGCTGCTACTTATAGCCAGCAGCCGCAGTTGCCAGCCAATCAGAGTGCAGGGTTTTCCCGCACTTTTTAAACCAATCATTTCCAACATTTTACAAGAACAGTTCAAACTAAACCAATGACTTCAAACCTACATACATAATAGATAGGGGTTTTGCAGCGGCAGTATCCCCAATAGGTGGCCACCCAGCCTCTGCAGAAATATCATATGAGACCACTTCTTATCTTCTTGAACCCATCTGTACTTCTATTGTTTTGCTAAGCTTAGCTTGTCCCTAACCATGTGCCAGCCAAGAATTGATTGCATTCGGCTAACACATTTAATCTGACTTTTGAATTAACCCATTTTCTGCTTTCACAGAGTACTGAACTATAAAAAAAGTAAATGGCCTGGGTACACATGGCATGCTAAGCCATATAAACCAACCAATCCCTTAACGTTAAAACTACTCATTGTGTAAAGTATGCTTAACTGTCCAGTGGTGAAATTCAAATTTATTTACTACTGGTTCTGTGGGCGTGGCAGGTAAGGATACTGTAAAATATCCAGTCAGAGGTGGTATTTGCCAGTTCTCCGAACTACTCAAAATTTCTGCTACTGGTTCTTCAGAACTGGCCAGAACCTGCTGAATACCAACTCTGTAACTGTCCTAGTTCAAACATGTGCACAAACAGATCTTATGAGACAAAACTAATATATCCATACCACATTTGCTAATGCAAATGGATCATTTTCATGCAGATAAAGGAGACAGATGCAACAGGCACCTCTTCCTCACTCTCAAATTGATTCCTGTGAATTCCCTGCACTAAATGCACAGTAGGTTTTTTTCTAGCAGCAGATCTCACAGTACATGTCTACTGAATTGAAAATAGCTCTCTCTTATTTACTGCAGGAGTGTGTTATGAAGTACACTGTGACTCCCCTAACAGTAGATTTGTTTTTTAGAAGTCTGTACAGTATTATATTTTTTCTAAGAAATAGCTGAAGTCATTATACAAAGCTACATCAAAGAATTCATAAAAAGGTGGAACAGACATAGAAGTGGTATTAGATTTACAGAGCTGCTGAGGAATCATAAGCAATTGCATATGTATATTTTTGGTTTACTGTAGAGGTGACTGTAATGAGAGGTTGTGTACTGTCTAAACAACTTATTTATGAGCTCCCCAAAAATGACCCACTACAGAGAGCCAAACTATCACAAACAACCAGAAACTAATAAAGGAGAATATTTGTAGCTCAGGGTTGAAATGAGGGGTTCTTAGTGCTCTCTGAGCTTGGTTGTTTTCTTGCAGACATTTTATTACCCAAAGTAGGCAATATCATCTGTGCCAGTGATGATGACAAAAAAGCCCAGTGGCAAGAATGTTGTTACAAACTATGTAAATCAGTGAACCTCCTTGATGCAGGCAAAAGAAGGGACCGGGGTGTTAAGGTGCAAAGCAAAATAGCTAAGGGAAACCAAGGAATCATTCAATCCCTCAGAGTGTGTAACCCTCCTGTTTCAGGGAAAATTGTTTCCATATCAGCCATTCCTGCTTTGTATATTTTCTTGATAGTCAGGCAGTGGTTTTCTTTTTGTGTGTGTGCGCACACACATTGCCTCTAGTCTTCTTATTTATTTAAATATATTTTTCCTGCACAGCCACATGTATGTGATGCATCTGTGCACCTATTGAAAGAGGAAATTTCTCTCTTCTAGAGGGTTGAGGGAAATAAAGCTCTCTGGGTTGCATGGCAAATTTCTCAGGTGGGATTTCAAAAACTTTTCTACCTGGAGCATGGAGATAAAAGCCAGTCTCAAAGAGGAACAACAGCAATGACAGCACTCAAGGGCTGTCTCTGGGTGGAAAATAGGTGCTGGCAGAACTGTCTCTTTTGTGGTCAGCAGTCTGAGACTCCAAGAGTCTAGATGACCACCAGACAGCAACGAAGAGTTTTCTACAGATCTTTACTATTCTGTGGTTGCTTTTCACAGTATATGTTGAAGCTGCTATACTTGCCAGCAGCCCTCTTTCACTGGCCAGCCCCCTCCCCCCACCATCATGTTGTCCTAGGCAAGAGCCTTGGTTCCTGTATGGGGCACACTGATTCTGCAGATGATGACCATGTTATAAGTCCTTGACTTATAACAGTTCATTTAGTGACCATTCATACTTACAATGGTGACTTACGTTTTTCACACTTATGACCATTGCAACATCCCCATGGTCATGTGATCAAAATTCAGACACTTGGCAACTGACTCATATTTATGACATTTAAAGTGTCCCAAGGTCATGTGATCACCTTTTCTGACCTTCTAACAAGCAAAGTCAATGGGGAAGCCAGATTCACTTAACAACTGCGTTACGAATGTAACAACTGCAGTGATTCACTTAGCAACAGTGGTAAAATGGGGCAAAATTGAGTTCACAAATGTTTCACTTAGCAACAGAAATTTTGAGCTCAATTGTGGTCATAAGTCAAGGACTTATTTGTATTTGTTCTCCCCCCCCCCCAAAAAAAAAGACTGAAGGCATAGCTGACCGCAAGGCAGCTGCAATACCTGCCTTGACTTTATTAGTGCCACTGCTCCCTGCTGAGCTAAGCAGCAAAGTTGATGTGAAAAACATCATGGCTGTCTGGTACGAAACAAGTGCTGGACCTGTATTGCTTGTCTTTCTCTTATGACCCATGGGAGTTGAGGAAGACTCATCGATTGGCAAAGGTTTTAATGCTAGGGCAATTATTGTGCTGAGCTTAAACCTAAAAGGCATTCCTATTTTAATGAGGCTTGGCTCTTGAACTTGTGAATTGATCTAAACTGGCATAGGGGAGGAAAAGTTCATATCATCTCTGTCTAGCTCAGAAATAAAGCTAGAAGAAATTCTGTGGTGATAACAAACTGTCCATCAAAGAAACAGTAAATATCTAAGAGCAGAAGATGACATTGCCTTCAGCAGGTCTTCCTTGCCTGCATGGTTAGAGCTGAAACTGGTCACAGACCTCTCGTGAATCACTGCCAGATGAGTGAAGGGCTGTTGGCAAGCAAGGGTACAATGAAGGGCATAATCAGTACTGGCACTGAGACGCAGTTTACTGATGAGGGCTTCACACTGACTTTGAATTATTAGGTTGGGAAAGTGCTCTGCTAGAGTTGAGGAGAAGAAATCAGAAAAATATCAATGAATTCAGAGGCATGAGTCACATTTAAAAGTCAACAGAATTTAATAAGCATTCAGAATAATATTTCATATTTTGTGTGCTATTTTTCTAGCCTTTTCACATTAGTAAATTGTACTAGAATCCAGTCCTTGTTATGCTGATAAAAATTCCTGCCAGTTAATAACATATTCTCCTGACTCTCATTGATGTCATACAAAATGTATTGTCCACATGACTGAATGGGTAAATATTTTAATGGCAGTAATTGGCTATTCATTAACCAATAGTATCTCTATCTTATCCTCCTTCCAGGCATGTTCTCATGAAAATGTATTCTGACCACAAGAATTTACCACTGACAATCAAGGTTAGTCTGTTCAATTGAAACACCTCCCCGCAAACAGAGAGGGAAGTGACACAAATAACATGCTAAGGAAATGGCATGGACAATTCAGAAAACATTAGAAAGTGTTTAAATATGCCTAAACATGGGCTGGAGATGAGACATGATGACCAGAATCATGACAATAAAACACTCCAGTTGCTAGACCATACCAGTGATGCTTTGACGAGCTAATGAATTAAGGGTCAATGAGCTTTCATTGAGCTAATTATATCAATGTTTTAAAAGCTTGTCTGGATTAACTGCAAGAACATTTGCTTCATCAATTGCCCATTATTTCTGATTACTTGAGATCACACACATGGGAGAAATGAAAGAGGTGCTAGGAATTCTGAAGCAAGACTATCAAGCAAGAGATGCTATTGGTAGAGGAAGAAAAATGTGACAGGAAAATGTAAAATGAGTAGGAACTTAATATCAGAACAATTGATTTAATTTGGTAGCTGGAAGAAGATCATAATGAGTCCTGAATTAGTAAGCTACAGTACATTTAGCCTCTATTATTCCAGTTCTCAACTTATAAACAATATTATATACCTCAGCTGTGTTTAATGACATTTGTTGTTGCCTTTGAATTAATGTTGTTTCCTAGAAGCTGCCTGGACAAATCCATACATTTTCCATGGCAACATTTTTGGCAGAAGTTTGCCACTGCCTTCTACTAGGCTGAGACAGAGTGACTGGCCTAAACCCACACAGCTAGCTTGTAACTAAGGCAAAAGTAGAATTCAAGGTCCCTCAATTTCTAACATGGTGTGTGTAATATGGTGTAACGTGCTAAGAAAGAAGAGGAACTCAAATACAATATAGGAGATGAAGGAAGCAAATGCAGGGTCAGTCAAAAAGGACTCAGATACCTAATATTCAATATTATTCTCTAATATTCTCTAATATTCAAAGTATTAGGAAGAAACAGGGTGAACTTGAAGTCCTAATATGTGATACTAACAGAAGATTGGAAAACAGCTGATATGATTCTAATCTTCAAAAAGGGAGGGAAATGATAGATTCAGGAAAATACAAACCAATTTGCCTGACATCAATACCTGGAAGATCCTAGAAAAGATAATGAAGTAAGAGATCTATGAACACTTAGATACAAGCAAAACTACTACTAAAACCAAGATGTGATTGTCATAAACAGATCATGCCAGACAAACCTTGCCTTCTTTGATGAAGTGTCTAAATTGGTGAAACAGGGAAATACTGTGGATATAGTTCAGCTAGACAGTTAAGGCATTTGACAAAGAAGACTACATCCTACATCTTGGTAAAATAGAAAACTGTGGGCTGACCAACTGCACTCAAAGTGTAGTTCTCAATCAAACTACTTTTACAGAGAGGGAAGCATGAATTGAGGTACCTCAAGGTTCCATCTTAGGCCCAGTACTCTTCATTTTCTACTACTCTGGTAAGACCACACTTGGAATCCAGTCTGGTCATTAAATGAATGAATGAATGAATGAATGAATGAATAAATGAATGAATAAATACTGATATTCTAGAACAGGGGTGTCAAACTCAATTTCATTGAGGGCTGCATCAAGATTGTGTTTGACCTTGGGGGGCCAGGGTGGGCATGGCAAGGGGGTGTGGCCAGCATGACATCACTTGTCGGGGGCGCCTGTGGTGACCCGAGTGCTCTGCCAGTGAAAATGGGCTCCTGGGCCCCATTTTCGGCTGAAACAGCCTCCTGCAGCCCTCTGCCTGTGAAAATGGAGCTGGAGGATGGCATGTATGAATCCTGGAGCAGCTGTTCACAGCCTTTCCAAGGTCTGTTTCTGCTGGCAGAGGTTCTGCGGGGCAATCCTTTGCTGTTTTCAGGGTGGCCGCTGGGCCAGATCTAAGCACTCCGTGGGCCGGATTTGTCCCGCAGGTCTTGAGTTTGATACTTCTGGTCTAGAAAGTGTGCAGACAAGAGCATTGCCTCATTGCCTCATCCATTAAATCCTCAGTGCTTGAAGAGAGATTCTTCCCAGAATCATCAAATTAACTTCCAGTGGTTGCACATATTAGCAGCTATGGGTTATATATAGCCCTCCTCTTGTCAGACGGGTCCGTGCACACCTGCCTTTTGCAGAACAATTCCACACACTATCACTAATCCAATGTGATTTTAGATAAAAAGCTCTATCTGCAAAACGGTATGAACACAAGGACATAAAGCTGCAATATTAAGACCCAATAGAAGCCTGATAAGTCTTATCAATGTGTACTACAATTACAGGGTTGTTTAATAAAAACCCTGGAAAAAAGGGAAAACCTGACCGTGCTCACTTTCTGTGGTGACCTGGGGCATGGCACAAAGGCAACACAGTCAGATAATCAGTAGGAGTCCCTTTATTAGCTCCAGCTTTGCCCCCAATGTCCTGGTTACCTTCTGGGCTGGAGAAAAACTCTCCCAGGAACAGCCTTTGGCTGCAGAGAATCAAGTCCAAAACATGGTCAACAAAAACTGTAACTGTGAGTCCAATCAAGGCAAGATGAGGTAATTAGTCTGGCAGGGCGGAAAAAGGAATTCCAGACATGAAGGAACGGCAGTAATTCAACCCAGTTGGGAGGATGCCAGGAACGCAGATAACCAAAGTTAACACAAGATAAACTCACGTTTGTTCCCAGAGATGCTGCACTCAGCTTGCATCTCTTTTAAACTCTCATTCCCAGGTGTGCCTAATGAAGAGAATCAGGGCCCTTTCCTCCCCCATAAGCCACGTAACCCATGTTGCTCTATTCTCTGTTCCTCCCTGCGTGCCCTAGGATGAAGATGAGGTGGGCCTGGGTGTTCCTCTGAACTCCCTCTCCCTTGTTCTATCTCTTCCCTGCTCTGCCCAGCCGGACTTTGCCCTTCCCCAGTTTCCTTCACAGCCAAGGGAGCCACACTCCCACTCCCTGTCAGATGTTCGTCTTCCTCCTTGGATTCAGACTCTGACAGGAGCATGACACTTTCCATCATTGCCCTGCCCACTGTGACCTTTCTTTTCCCGAAAAGTTAAGCACAGTTTCGTTTATTAAAAATTGTGAGTACAGAACCCGATGATTTCTTCTTTCATAGGAAGGAAGTGGATTAATAGAATAAATTTTCCTATCAGACTTAGAGAACCTAACGCCCTTATGTTGTTGTTGAATTCCAAATCTCATCTTCTCTTGGATAACAGCACAGTATAATGAAAACTGTAGCCCAGCTACAGCTAGGGGGGCATTAATTCCAGATTCTGTGCTTTTAGGAAAAAGTTTTAATGATAACCCAATACACATTCTCTACATGTATCTAAAGCACTGGGTCAAAGGACTTTCCTTCATCTCTCTGTTCCTATGTTTTCTGAATCCACTCTTTCCAGTTGGACAGGGAACTTATTACATTCACTTTATTTCACAGCATTCCCTAAATGTGATGCCTCTCTAACAACATAGCACCTTGCATTGAATTTCTTTGAGGAGAGATAGAGACATTATGTCACTACCAACCAATCAAGCCATTTCCTGGGGCAACTATACAGTACTGCCAAGTTCTAGCTAAAGATAATATTAAGACAAATATAAAGATACAAGAAAAGTAATGTAATGTAAAAATATCAAAAGGTGTTCAAGAATAAGTAATTGATTATAAATCTAGTTAGAAATATGCAAAGTGATAAAACATATTTAGAAGTCTATTATCAGAACATGCATTCAAATATGAATTTATATAATTTTAATAGTTTTCAAAACAGTAATGTTTATTTATATAGCTACTTCTCTTGTTGCACAGTGTTTATTTTCACTCTATTTTATGACTTACAGGAAACAATATTTTGAAAACACAAAAATGGCATAACTGATTCCATTCTGAACACTGTCACTGAATTCAGTTGAATTAAATAGAACTGAATTGAATACTTTATTTGGCCAAATGAGATTAGACATACAAGGAATTTGTTTCCCATGCAGAAGCTCTCCGTGTACATGCAAAGCAACAGAATAATAATAATGATAATCACAATTATCACCATAATCACAGTCATAATCATAATAATACCAATAAGAGAGGGAAGTAAAGAAGGTAATAATAATACTACAGCCATATTTTGGGGTAAATGCACATTGACATTAAATATACATAATCTGAATTTTCATCAAATCAGATTTTGAAATTGTGAGTGACATGCATGGTCATAATAGGGTCAGAAATTTTGGGTTAGTCCACATTTTTAAGCAACTAGAAAATGTCTAACATTTACTGTATTAATTTGTAGAGAGAACATTGATATTGATTCTGCATATCTTCAGTTTCTCAAGGAAGTTTTGTGTAACATTATATGTATTAGGGAAATATGTATATACCATAAACACAAAAAATAAATTCAAAATTCTTTTTAACTGCACAATAATTTAGAAATGTGATTGAATGATTAAATATGTAAAGAACAGAAATGTGTTTCCTATATCACTATTTACAAGTTGATGTTCTTCATTCATCCAATACCACAATGTACTTTTACTCACCTTTAGAAATATATGTATATTATAATCCACTCCACAGTCATACTATCTGCTTGGGGATTGATTGTCAGTCCTACTACCTTTCACTGCTGGCTTCTTGGCTTGCATTACTAGGCAATCTGACTTGATCTCAGCTGTATCTCAGTGATCCAGTCTTATTTAGACATTATCAGTAGCCACCGCCATTTCCATCTCTGAACAGAAGAATTCTACACATTGCCTAGAGCAGGGGTCGCCAACCTTTTGGACCTCAGGGACCACCAAACTCATAATTTTAAATCCCGCGGACCAGAGACGCTGGGAAAATCCCCCAAAAAAAGTCTTCAGGAAAATTCCCCACCCCGTTTTCCTATCAATCAATCATTCTTTATTTGGGATCGCAGGATACCATCTCCAGCTCCATTCTCAGGGGGAGAGAGAGAGAGAGACTTTTGGCTTCATGCAAGGAAAGCAGCAGAAGCGCAGAAGTCTTTCTTTCTCTCCCCCAAACTCTGTCCAAAATAAGTCTTTGTGAGACTTGTCATGCCAATGCAGCCTCTTGGAGCAGAAGGCCTTGCAGGATCCCAAAGACTCATTTCTGGCAGAGTTTGGGGGAGAGAAAGAAAGACTTTTGCTGCTTTCCTTATGTGCAGCCAAAAGCAGAAGAAGTGGAAAGAAGCAGCCCGGTGGCCAGGCCAGGCACGTGGGGTGAGTGGGGCAAGTTTCCGCCTCTGCCCTTTCCTCCCTCCCCTCACTACCTCATGTTCGCAATGCAAGCGGTGCAGCCTTGCGTTCCCGCGCAGCCTGGATTAATTGCTTTGGGGGTGACATTTCTCTGCGGACCATCAAAATTTTCTCATGGGCCACCAGTGGTCCCCGGCCCACTGGTTGGCAACCACTGGCCTAAAGAGTACTAATATCTAGTCCCTAACAATAACAAAAATTTAAGGATATATTTCCTTTTACCGTCAAAAGATGTGCCTTAGTAAGTTAGTTCAGAAAATATTATAATTCTGGGGTATATACATTGCCTGTATTCTTTATATCAACTTTTTTCTGAGAAACAAGAGATTCTAAAATTCAGAGTTAGCTGATTCCTTTTATTAGGAACAAGGGATATTTTTATGTATTTTTATTTATTTGTTAAATTTATTTTCTGCCTAACTCACCGTGGGGCTACTCTATGATGGAAGAGGGTGTGTGATCTTTTTGAATTCCCCAGAATTCTTCTTTATCAGGTTAAGTAGTTCAAAAGCAGGAGAAGTAGAAGAAATAGCCTTGGGGTTTTTGGATGTTCTAAGATTAGCTGAAAACTGTACCAAAACTGGACAATGATAATTAGATGCTTAAATGGGCTGAGAAAACAACATGTGTTTTTTATTTTGCTTTCTGCTGAATTGAATTTTGCATGAATAACAAGGAATTCCTGAGAATTAAGCCCACTATTAGCTGACGATCATTATCTCTCAGTGGTTATGCAAAATAGGATAGTACAGTTATTATTGTTTCTGGTTCTATTGAAAATGACTGTACCTGTCACCCAGGAATTCCATTCCAATCTGTAACTCAGAAGCATATCTGTTCTAATGTATAAATATTCATTATGATAGCACCATTTTCAAGGCAGGCATATAGTAAACATACATTTTGGACATACATGTGGAAATGCTCCCTGACTTTCCTGGTTTGGGATAGCAAGTCATTTTCTCATTATATTAACCTTCATTAAGAAAGTTTGCTGGAGCATTAAGAATATTGTGAATCCAGACAAACACCACGGTTAATATAAATAAGAATATTATCTGCACCACTGAATAAAAAAATACAGGACTGTGCTTAGGAAGCTTGTTTAACACTCAGTTCTAGACTCTCTCACTCTGATATCATTCTTAGCACTTGGCTAATTCTGGGAAATGTTACCCTTAATTCATTTAATAAAAACGTACCTGAAATAAAGTAACTTGTAAAACGTGCATAAATCATAATGATGCTATTTTGATCCTTCCTTTGCCTCTTCTTGCATCTAGACCAACTTGTCACCTATCCTTTAAATAGATTTCATTCTGCACATATGTCACCATACAAATAAAGCACTGGTGCACCTTTACCAATCAAAGCTTCCCTTGTTTAGGCAACAGAGGTTGTTGCCATAATTCTCACACCACTATTGGCAGTTTTGACAGCATTATTTAGGCCCAAGGCCTAAATAATATGTTATTTTGCTTTTTTTATGATGCAGGACCACTTCCCACACCTTCATATTTATGTCTGCAGCAGCCTTGTTTCTGATTCAAATATCGTAAGAAGCTAGAATGTGATATATTTGGTTTTAGCTTATGTTGATGCACAAACCCAGTTATCGTAGGGTCTATGTGATTTATGTGACTGACTTATGGCATGTGTAATCTTTACGCTGCTTGAACGTACATGCCTGCCTGCAATTATAGCAGACTAGATACTCCTCAGATAAACTCCTGAATCTTCTCCTACAAGGTATGCCTTCATTCTTGTATCTTCATCTAATTGTAGGGAAATCCTGTTAGATGTGCTGCTATCATTTACCAGATCAGCTCCTGTACCATTTCTCCAAAGAAAGAAATGGAACGCCTGTCCTTCATTTGTTGTAGTTTAGCAGTGGCCAGGGAATGTTATATGCTAAGTTCCCCATCAGAATGAGAGTACTGATTCCAGAATAGGGCTGTCAAACTTGTGGCCCATGGGCTGGATGTGTCACCCGCTGGCCACATCCACCCCCAGTTTAGCGAAGGAGGAAAAACGTCCCGCTACGTCATGTGATGCCACTGTGATGACATGAGTTTGACACCCATAGAAGAACATACATCAAGGCTTATATTATACAGATTAAGGCAGAGTAACCAATGAGACTTGAAGACAATGGGAGAAAAAGGAAATACCATGATGACTCTGGTAGGAATACACACCCATACACCCATGCAGAACAAATCAGGGATTGGGGCATAAAGTTCAATTAATAAAATAATGCAGCAAAAAGATCCCAATCTTCATTTAGCGGTACTGATCCTAATGATGACTGTCTTCTGATTCTCTGACCCTTCTTTGAGTTGGAACAGTTTTCTTATCAAAGATTATGGGAAGAAATATCTTCTCTTGTGACGAAGGACAAAGACAAAAAAGAGCTGCTTCCTTCCCTTTTAAGAGCTTATCTGTGACTAACTGGAGAAATAATTTTTTCCAGAATAATGTACTTTAGGTTTCTTAACATGTTTTCAAAGTCATTCAGCAAGTGCCTTGAACCTCCTGCTGATTGGTTGAAATCACTGGCCAAAATGGAGGACACCAGGGCTTGACATAATCCAAATCGTTCAACAATACCATGGACTGATTCCACAGGTCTCTGTTTGTTTCCCATGTGGACCTGATAGTTGTGAATCACTACTTTCATCATTCCTCATTCTACTTGATTTCTTGATTTGGAATATTTCAGAATATCGTCAGAGACAAATTCCTTAGCAGTATCAAATGTTAAATATATTTCCTCCCTTTCCAACTTCATAAACTGATCTCCCCAATATTCTATAGGTTTTAGAGGCTTATTGGTTATTATATTTTTTAAATAACTACAAATTAGCTACTAGCTAATAGGTATATTACTACCGTACAGAAATGTGTGAATAATCAATATGGAACTGTACTTTAATAGTCTTCCTTTGCCTTGCAAAAAGTAAAAAAAAAAGAGTTATCCTACACTAGGTCTTTTGTAAACAACTCCAGATAAATGAAATTATTCATTATTCCAGAATAAATGGTTTTAGAAGGTTTTTTTTTTAATTCATATTTATATCCCGCCCTTCTCCGGAGACTCAGGGCGGCTTACAATCTTCTGGGATACAACCCAATGCGCTCAGCAATAGCCTTCATTCCATTGTATATGCCTGCTTATTACTAAGCGGCATTTTTACAAAGTCAGCTTATTGCCCCCAACAATCTTGGGTCCTCAATTTACCTACCCGGGGAGGATGGAAGGCTGAGTCAACCTTGAGCCTGATGGGATTCGAGCCTGCAATAATTACAGGCAGCTGGAACTAAGTGCTAGGCTATTAACAGCCTGCACCACCAAGGCCCTTCAGCAGAAGTGCAGTTTTTAAGCCTTTATACACTGGGTCTAAATATTTTTGTGCCTGGAATTAAATGCAAATAGTTTCTGACTTCATTTAATATGAATAAGCTAAGAAGCATAAGCTAAGAAACATAAACTATGTAGAATTAGAATCCCCAATGTTGGCACCCATCAGAATGATGGTCTTTAGCTTCATTATCCCTGGATGGATGTTTAGTCCATGTTGGGTGAAAATGATGGGAACTGTAATCCAATTTACTTGGAAGCTACCAAGTTAGCAAAGATTAGATACGAAGTGTGAATATATTAAAAGATTTGGTTCTTCCTCATTCTTGCCTAGCAAAATGCAGGTAATAAAACACTAGTTATATTTGTTGAGCATAACATTTCTCTTCATCTGCATTATCTACTTCCCCAAACCATAAAAAGCTCCAAGAAAGTTCAGCAATTTCTCTTTGTATCAAGGCTGTCAAATCACTTTCATTTAAATTTCTACTTTCCAGTCAGATATGAAAAAAATAGTATATGCTCAGCACATATCCCAATTTCCTTTCATATTAGAGAAACTATAACTAAAATATATGTTTTTCAGTTATAAAAGTAGACTAAAACAGTTTTCAAACAGACTGTAATTCTGCCAAGCACAGAAAAATATATTTCTGTTTCAAGTTCTAGGTGTTCATTCATTCATTCATTCAAACTAAGTTGTGCTGGCGACAGTTGTATCTAAATGTTGCATGAACTAATTTAGGTCATAAAATAACACCTTTTTGTATAATTTAAAATAGCCCGTAAACACAATACCATTCTATTTGTATGCTTTTATTTTGGAGTACAACGAAGTGTACTGGTATGTTTAGCTGGTCAGTAGTACATTAGCACTGTGTCCTTAGGTGAACTGATACATCTTCAGGTATTAGTCCTTATATGTCTGAAGCAGCAAAATTTGAGTAACAACCTAAACCATTATATTGTCCAGCTCCAATTTAGTATGTGTCAATACAGCTATTATGATTTGTAAATAACAGTGGTGTTTTGTGTCAAATTGCTGTAGTTATACAACTCATTATTAAAACAAACCATGCTTTAATTCAATGACCTCACCCCATTCCTAAGAGGTCTGTAAGGGGCGTGCATAAGTGCACCATCGTGCCTCCCGTTCCTGTCCTATTGTCCCCATTTATTTGTACCTATTTCCTGTATTCTTACTCATGTTTATACTTATACCTATTATCTTATAAGCGATTGACAAATCAAATCAATAAATAAAATGTTCATTATGCCAATTCAGTATTTTTTCCCCAAACAGCTACAATTTACCTGGCAAAACACAGCCTTTTCATTCTCTCAAGAGTACACCCCACCCCCAGGAAAGCAGCTGTTATTTCTCTATCTGGGAATCCCTAGATTATCTTTACATATTGCTATCTCTTCTATCACTGCCATGTCTTGTCTTCTTCTTGGGCTCCTTCAATTATTCACAGAATCTAATTACAAGAAGATTCTATTTCTTCTTTTAAAAATTATGATCTACTCTGTACAGTTTTCAACATTTCAGTAACAGGGCGGGTCTTAAACTTTATATGTATTAAAAGCCAGGGACAGCAGAAAGTCATAATAATAATATACTGTATGCTGATAGATTCTGGCCTGATTTAATTCCCAAATGTCTGATAGGTACAAATGAAAAATCTCCCTTTAAATTAGGTTGTTGAAAAAAAAGAATTCCAGATGTCGGAGACTTTGAATAGAAAGGAAATTGGAATTGGTTTTGTGTTTTTTTTAGGTTGATCAGAAATTCCTGGGCTGGCCATGTGCTCAAAATCACCCTGGCCTTAATTCCAAATCCACTTGCCAGCTCAAGCTATATTTCGCGTATCTAATAATACAATCACTTGCATATCTAATAATACAATACTCTTAGGTTTCACACCACTCATGCTGCTCACCCTATAACAGAGACTCTGCTTTCAGAATTGGAACTTCTCCTGGATTAGGAGAGGCTGTCATTTGGTGTCAGCTAAAAAAGTTACAGGTAGTCCTTGACTTTCGACCACAATTGAACCCAACATTTCTGTTGTTAAGTGAGAGATTTGTTAAGTGAGTTTTGCCCCATTTTACGACCTTTCTTGCTACAGTTGTTAAGTGAATCACTACAAGGATTAAATTAGTAACCCAGTTGTATAGTAGCTTCCCCATTCATTTTACTTGTCAGAAAGTTGCAAAAGGTGATCACATAACCCTGGGACACTGCAACCGTCATAAATACGAATCAGTTGCCAAGAATCTGAATTCTGGTCACGTAAACATGGGGATGCTGCAAAGACTGTAAGTGTGAACAGCTTTTTTCAGTGCCATTGTAACTTTGAACTGTCACTAAATGTACTGTTGTAAGTCGAGGACTACCTGTATTTTCTCAGTGGCTATAGACTATAGACCAGACACCAGGATCATGATATCAGAGAAGGCTTTTTTTAGGGAGTCGTTTTGAGTTTGGGAATGCATTACATTTAAATGTTTTTTTGGGGGTGTTTCACCTCTAAGCAAAAGGTGGATACTTTATGGAGAGAACTGCAAAATCATAAGAGAGGCTCGTCATGAAATAGTCGCCTGTGTTGTTATCGAAATCCAGTCAGAAAGAAAGAAAAGGTGGGTGGAAGCCTTATTGCCTTTTGATTGGCAATACATAAGTCATCTCTCCGGAAACAGCTACAGAGCCATTAACCCACGAACTTGAATTCCTGCAGCAGAGCAGAAGTTATGCCTAGAGAAGAGGGTTCCCGCCAAAAGAGCCCGAAGGCTGGGTAAGTGCTCCCTTCGGACGAGCCCCACAGAAAAGACCCATTACTATTGGGGGGGGGGTTTGCCCTTCGTGGCATGCTGCGGCCCGGCGCTAACTAAGATTGCCGAGCTCCCGCCCACTTGCGGCTGCCCACCCATTGCTTGCCAGCCGCTCCGTGGGTAGCCGCGGGGTCAGCCGAGGAAGGCGGCGCAAGCCGTTCGAGGGGCGACACAGCGCGTGGCGCCCGCGTTACGGGACCCCCGACGGAGCTTTTCTGATTGGGGGCCGGGAAAGAAAGAGGAAAAAGCCGCTTACTCCATCCGAGCGCAGACCCGCCAGGCGCAGGCATTGGAAAAGGTTGCGCTGCGCTGAGGGGGTTGGGTGGGTGGGCTCGTCTCCAGCTTCCCTTCCGCGCCCGATTCCACCTACTCGACCCCCGCAACCACGGAGGAAAAAAACTCCAGAGCCGGTTGCTAGGCAGGCCGCGCTCGTGACTCTTCAGCCCGCGCGGCGTCAGAAGATGCAACTTTCCTTTCAAAGTGTATGGGGGGAACCTTCTGGAGAAACTCCGGCGGAGGTTATCATCATCATCATCGACAACAACAACAACAACAAACAAGGTTTAAAGGTGAGGGAAGAGGGCCACATGCACATATCCGTTTGCATGATGCAGAAAGAGAGTTTGCAGTAGCCGGAATGTAAGAGAATATAACAGGGAGTAGAGTCGAGCGAGAACCAGAGCAAGAGTCGCCCACCAACCTCCAAATAGCTGGCGTCTTAAGACCGTAAAGTTGTTTGATTTCTTAAATGGTAGAGGTACAATCTCTTAACCCCTGCCCTTATTGCTTCCATTATTATAAATTCCATTCACTGCATCCACTTCAGTTTCCAGAAGGCATTGTGGCCGCGAAGTTGGGAAACTGCCTTTCAAACTTTGTCACCCTCTCCTTCAAATAAATTCCGTTTTGAAAGCGTTGCTTGTACCGTGTTTTGAAATTGTTCTGCAATCTGCCAACAATCTGCAAGCATATTTCCTTAGAATAACCGTGTCCTTTTAAACACAGGCATCGGACCATTCAAACCTTATTCAGGTTTCTACATTTGTTTGCTTTAAAACGGTGTGGGGAAATACAGTGCATGGTAAAGCACAGGTTCTCTTTTCATTTACTTAATGAGAGCATTAGCTTTAATTCCAATCTCATCAATTAAGGAGTATGCCTGTCTTTTATTGTGAAACTTTTCACAATATATACATTTTATAGAAATAATGGACTTTTTCTCTCTATACACCCTCCCTTTAAAAAATGTGTTTTGCTAAGCATCATTTTTGACTCGTTCCATCTATTTGCAAGATCTTGTTCTTTACAAGGCCCTTCTATGAGTCTATATTCTGCGTATTTGGACATAAACACAAAGGTAATTGGGGACAGGGTGAAAGTGGAGAAAAAGAATAGATTTTAATTCACTTTGTAAAATTTAACACCCATAAAGTAAAAATAAAGTACATGAGGAGCATATTTGAATATCCAATGCTGTGGGGGGAAAATCCAAATAAGATAAACATAAGGAAAAACGGGTGAAAATGTATTATGATGCTTTACCTGGACATGGTAATCTCAGCTTGAGGGCTCTGGGATTTCTCCAGTCCCAATTTGGTGAAGATACCCACCAGCACCATGATGGCCACCACACCACAAATAATGTATACAATCATGTTGGTCTTGTCCTTGGTAGGATTTTGGGGAGTCTCATCCACTCGAGGTGGTGGTTGGCCTGTGTTGACCCATTCTGGTGTCTCATAATTCGAACAACCACTTTGATCAAGTTTTCCACTTGTGAATTGGCAGCAGAAGCGGTAACCACAAGTCCCACAGCAAAAATTGTAGATCCCTGAATTGCAGTTAAATGGAGGATCCCACTGGCCCATCACATCATAATAACCAAGGCACCGATCTCCCCCAGAGATGGACTCTGTGGGGGCTACAATTGTATCCTCGAAGATGCGACCCGAAGTGGTATTGTCTTTGACCTCCACCTGCAGTTCTGACTCATGTTTCTGAGGATTAAGTGTTCCAGTCCAAACTTGTCCTGGGTCCATAAGAACTAAACAATAGAATCCAAAAATACACCGTTCCATCTGTATGGCACTCCAGCTCACTACTAAAACGGCTTTTCTCTTTCCAAGACTAACTTCCACAATAGAGAAGACCTTGTTTTGTTTAGCAATGCAAGAAGGAGGATTTTAAAAAATAATTCCAGTCAAAAATGGAAAGATAATACATTTTTTTGTAAGCCACTTCTAGTAGAGAAAAGATAAGTCAACCTCTTGTTTTTTTTTTCTCCAAAGCAAATGGCACAATCAAAATAAATCCTCTAGAAAAAGAAAAAAGTGGGATGGATAGGAGTATGGTTGGAAGTTGAAAAAAGAAATGGGAATAGAAGAAATCAATATAATGTATAGCATCGTCAGAAGACAATCTCACAATTTCCTGTGCAATCCCAAGAGGTGGTAGATATGCAGTCTTCTTTTAATGTCAAATATTTGGCTTCTAATGTCATTTGAAAAGCTTTACTGAAAACCTTCATGGATCTTGAAATCCTGAAAGCAGCCCTTCCCTTTCTTCTTCTTTCTGTCCCCTTTCTCAGAGATACTGTGCTTTCTGGAGGGGAAAAAATTCTTTGCACTACTGAGAAGGGAGGGATTATCAAAGGGGAACAAAAGAAAGAAAACAGGAGGGGTGGAGGGGGAGAGAAGGAGAGAGAGTATAGGAGGAATAAAAGCTGTTCTTACTTCGCTTTGAAGTCAGACCCACAAGTGCCTGATCATTTCCAAAGGAGATCAGAGCAGAATCTTCAGGTTTTCATCCTCCATGTAGAATTTGGGTAAGACCCAGAGATGGTTGCCATCAGGCCAGGTTGGATTCAAGAGGACAGCAACAGTGACAGTGCCTAATGATGCTAGTGCTCAAGTGTGAAGAGCTAGTGAACAGCTGGCCCCTTTCTCCTCTGCCTGCCTCTTCCAGGCAGTGTACTAGTAGGGGAGAAACTATCCAGCATGTCACCAGATTAATCCTTTATAGGGGCAGAACAGGAATAGCTATGTTTATGAAAAAACTCTCTTGACACTATAGTATCTGACAGCATCGCTGTTGCTCTTTCATGTTTGAGAACAGAATTGTAAAAGTACATTTTTAAAAACATTTTGTTTCCCATTTATAGATTGACTGTTGTGAAAATAAAAATCAGTTTTTGATACTTTTTAGGACTAAAGAGTATTCCGTGTGTGGAATGTGAGAAGAATGTGTATGTATGTATGAATGCATGTGTATGTATGTATGTATGTATGTATGTATGCATGTATATGTATGTATATATGTGTGTGTGTGTGTATGTGAGTGTGTATGTGTGTGTCTGTGTCTGTGTATATACATATCTACAGCAATGTTTCTCAACCTTGACAACTTTAAGATGGGTTGGCTTCAGTTCACAGAATTCCCGAGCCAGCATGGGAGTTGAAGTACATCCATCCTGAAGTTGTCAAAGTTGATAATTACTGATCTAGACTATGGTATAACTTTCGAGCCAATTAAAAAGGTAATAACAGAGCTGGGTGCTGTACAATATCACCATAATCAAGGAAATATTTTCTCCTGATTTCTTCCTTGACATTAATATATGAATTTATATATTGGCCACTATCCCAGCACTTGGAGCAGTATAAAAGCAGGCATTGAAGCCACAGGAGAATCACATAGTTTGCCACGTAATAATCCTGTAATGTATGTTGAGAACACTTCCCAGTCTATTACTGGATACCAGTTGCAATGAAAAAAGGAGAACCTGTTATTTATTCTTGTTTTCTCTCTGCAGAATATTGTTTTCAGGATATGAGAGGAGAGGGGAAATCCCAAGTCAAATGTAAGTTTTAAAAAATGAGTAGAATTTTCTATTTTGATCTTTATTCCAGCAAGGCTCAAACAGAATTTTAGAATGGAAGCTTGGTCAGAATAATGGTCAGAATAGTCATAATTGATTGAAGGATAATTTCAGTCCAGGGAAAATGCACATATTAAACATTTATCCACTTACTAATTTACATATATTTTCATTGAAAAAGAATTTTGTATAGGTTTAAAACTACAAAAACATAAAAAGAAAATTAGAATAGATAAAAAGATATGCAAATATAAAAGAAAAACTAAAAATCAGTAAAAGTCAAAGAAAAAGAGAAAAGAAAAAGAAAAAAAGAGATAAAGAAGAAAAATATTTGAAGAAGCAGCTTCCAATCTTCTTTGCAGCAGATTTCCTCCCTCCGAAATTCCAAAAATAATTCCCTTCTTCCCATAAACAATACCTTTTAATCAGTAAATCCCCAAATCATCAATTCATTTTTGTCCATTTTCAACAAGCCTATGAAGGATTTCTGGTCTTTTGCAAAATATTTTCCTTCTCTAATCAAAAGGCCAATTTAGCCATTTCAGGCAGTTCTACTATCTTAACAGCTCCATTGTGGATATTTCTGTATTTTTGTATTTTTGTATATATAGTAGCTTCATGCAATTACCATATGTAAAACTAATTGTTCATGTGTCTTTTCTAATTGGCTGTCCATAAGTCTTGGATTCTTTAAATTTCAAAATTTTTATTAGTTTATCAAAACATAAAATACAGAAATACGAAGAAAAGTGAAAATACTGGGAAAATAAGGGAGGAAAAGGAGAAAAGAGAAAAGTGTAAATGGGAAAAAGAAAAAAAAGGCATTGACTTCCTTTTGATGCAGTTGGAATAAGGTAATAACATGAAACCTCAACTTTTTACTTTTATATAATAACTAGCTCGATACCCACGCTTTGCTACAAAACTATGTGGTCAGGCTTAGGTTTTTGGGAGGAAAATAAGGGGAAAAAATTCTACCTGTGCCTACCAGCATCCATCGGTATACATCTGGCTAGTGTCCTGTCAGTGTGTGGGAGAGTTGATGGCTGTTTGGAAACTGAAACAGTATTTGCTGTGTGAGCAAGAAGGAGACAGCAAGGAGCCTGGGCGTGGCTTAGCTCAACTGTTCTGTACTAAAGCTGCTTGGAGCTGTGAAACTAAAACTGAAACTCCTCTGCTTGTGTTTGCATTTGGAACAGATTTCTTTTCAGGTGGGGAGGGGGAGTAGAATTCCTTAGCATCAGAACGTGTTGATAATAATATATGAAATAGCAATGCTCTGATGGTCATTTCAAAAAATCCTTTCTTAGTGAGCACTTAGAAGCCAAGAGAAACAATCTTGCCAAATTTCAAGTTTGTAGGCTTTACGATTCTGGAGATTTTGTGATGATGCGTGAGTGGTATTTCGCTTTTATATAGAGAGATGTGAAATTATTTTGAAACCAGTTAGCATTTTTATTTGTCAATATGACCCCCAGGTATTTTTATTTATTTATTTATTTTATTTTGACTTGTATGCCGCCACTCTCCAAAAAGGACTCGGGGCGGCTCACAGATAAAAACACAGAACAACAAATTATTTAAAAAGAAATTAAACTAAACAAGCCAAAATACAACTATAAAACCAAATTAAAATTGAATTTAAAACCCACCCTCTCCCCCAGGAGATCAGTCCAGCCCAGCCTGTAAAAACAACCAGGTTTTAGATCGCCTGAAAGAGGAGAGATTGGGAGCCAGCCGAGCTCAACGGGTAGCTGATTCCATAAGGCGGGGGCCGATACAGAATAGGCCCTTCCCCGGGTCACCGCCAGCCGACATTGTCGTGCGGATGGCAACCCAAGGAGTCCCAACCTGTGTGCTCGCACAGGGCGACCGGTATTTGATATCGGCAGGAGACGCTCCCGCAAGTATCCCGGACCCATGCCATGAAGGACTTTGAATGTTAACGTCAGAACCTTTTACCTTTTTCTTCACCGCTAAAGCTCCAGACTTATTTAATTTCTTCATCAAATATTTTATATTAGTTTTTGGATCTTGCAAAAATATACGTCATCAGCAAATGCTCTCAATTTGTAAACTTCCTTTTTTATATTTATACCTGTTCTTTTCTAATGTTGCCTTATATCCCTAATCAAAACTTCCAATGTCAATATAAACAGCAAGGGAAATAAGGGGCATCCTTGTGTTGTACCCTTTGAATTTCACAGGATTTAATAAAATCTCCATTAATAATAATCTTTGCTTGCTATGACATATAAACTGCTTTAATCCCTTGAATAAAATGCTCTCTGAAGTCCGTATCTTTCAATAGTTTAACATGAAAACCCAATCTAAGTTGCCAAAGGCGTTCTCTGCATCCAAACATATTAAAGCTGCTTCTTTCTCATGATACTGAAATATTCAATAATATTCAAAACAGTCTTTACATTGTCTCTTAACTGTCTTTTTTGCAAAAAGCCAGATTGAGCTTCATGAATATATGCCTATAAAAACCTTCTTCAATCTTTCTGCTAAAATTGCAGCAAAAAGTTTATAGTCATTATTTAATAATGAAATTGGTCTGTAGTTTTTATATCCTCAGGACATCTTGACCCTCCTTTGGTAATAACGTAATATTAGCTTCTTTTCAGGTTTGAGGCATCTTTGCTCTCTATAATACTCTGTTCATTATATCTTTTAGTGGCTGAAGGAATTGATCCTCAAAGCTAATATAATATTGATTTGTAAGACCATCTGGACCTGAAGCTTTATCTGGTTTCATTTTTTTAATAGCTTCTGATATTTTAAAGATAGTTTCTGGATCACTTATAAGTTGTTTCTGAGCTTGTGAAAGTTTAGGTAAGCATTGTCTTAGCAGATTATTGTCTATTTTATGCATGTCAAGTTCCTACTTCTTGTAGAGATTGGAATAGAAATTATGAAAGGACTTTTTAATAAGATCATTATCTGTTACTACATTGTCACCTTCATAAATTTTCTTGCTCATTCCCTTTTCCCTTTCTTAATTTATATGCCAACCATCTTCCTGGTTTATTTGCTAAATCAAAATGTCTTCGTTTCACATAATTCAGTTTAGTTTCTATTTCTTTTAACTGTTAACATAGACGATTGTTGATGTAATAATTTGATGTAAAATTTTTGAGTTCATAGGTGTCTTTTTAAATTCAATTTCTTTCTGTTTAATTTTATCCAATATCTTTTACATCTTTTCCTGGGATATTTTTCTTCTCTAGATGACTATGTTGTGTAAAATAGCCCCTCATAATTACTTTACTACTGGTAGCATCCCAAACAGTCATCAAATTTGTCCCTTCACCCAGGTGATTATAAAAATATTCATTTCTTTTTACAGTCCTTTACAATCATCTCCTTTTGAAAAAATAGATTCATTTAATATCCATCTATAATTTAAGCTCTTTTTTCTAAGTATCAAAAGAACTGGGTTATGATCAGAGAAAGAGTTAGATAAAATATCAACTTGTAAAATGTTATTTGCAACACTTTTAGATATCCATATTGTTAGGATATGTGCAGAGTAACCCTTGCATAACAAGGATATGCACATGGAAACATTTATGAGAACAGTTATGAATAAATATACAGCCACACAGAGTTAAATCAAGTTTTGTTAATGTTTACTTGATGAAATAGCACAGTCCAAAAAACAGTCCATGTCATACACGTTTTAACAGTCCAGAAGTACCCAGTTATAAAGTCTTCTTACCGGTTTCACGTCTTTTACAGCAGACAAATATCAAACCATAATACAACAGATAACCTTCGATATCAACAGAATATCAAAGTAAACAGGGTTAGTCAATAGCGATCCGTAGTCAGTCAGTATCAGTATCAAGAGAGATCATCAGTGAGAAAGAGAGGTAAACCATGATCTATAGCTCCCTCTTATGGCAATTTGCAGCATAATCAACCAACCAAAACATACTATAATACATGACAGTATTTTTCCTTAAAGCTACAAACATATATTTGTGGTTTATATATTGTCAACCCAACTACGTTATTTACATATACATAACACATATCATAATGATTCTCAACAAGGATTTATGTTGTTCCGAGGAAAAAAAATCTCTAGCAGAGTCATTTCTTTGCCTCCACAAATCTATCAATGCAAAATTGTCCATCATCTTGAAAGAAGTCTTTGGTAATTTACCCTGAGGAAGTTTAATCCCTTTAGTTTATTCTATCCAAAACTGAAGAAATCACTCCATTTCTGTCCCAAAAAATAAACTAATTTTCCTAAGAAAAAGGTAATAGTTGATCCATAAAATATTCAAAAAGTTTACTTTATCATTATTTGGCACATAAAGTCCAATTAGTATTGATTTTATTCCATTAAGCTCCATTTCCACAGCTACAAACTTACCATACTCATCTGATAGAATTAACTTGGATTTTATACATAAAATGACTCCATTAATCTTTTTTAAACCAGCTGACATAAATTCCTCCCCTAATCTTTTAATTATTAAACATTTCTTATCTTGTATCTTAATGTGTGTTTTTCGAAGACAGATTATGAAGTATTTTTTACATTTAAATGGGGCATCATTATTCTGCCCCATTAATATTCCATATTATAATATTATTCTCCATCTTTAGATAATGTGGCAAGTCCATGTGCAGCCATCTCAACTGCCTCTTCGTCTTTGATACCAGGTTTTTGAGGTCGATCTACCTCTAATTGCTTGTCTGTATCCATTTCTTCAGCTGGGTCCAAAATTAGTTTATGTTTAATCATGAAATACTTGGCTTTTTCTTTAGAATTCAATCTGAATCTTTGCTCTAGGTAGGTATATCATTCCTTCAGGTTTATCCCAGCAAAAGGCAATTTTTCTCCAGGATATCTGTGAGGAAAGACTGAGCTTTCCTTTTTCTCAAGATTCTGACAGGGATTTCCTTCAAAACAATTATGTCTATATTTTCCATTCTTAATTTAGATTTGAAGTGGCAGTCCAAAACGTAATCTCTCGTTGTTCTTCCTACAGATGAAACTATCTCTTGGTAATTCTCACAAGTCTTGGTTTCAGGTGAATATTAAAAATTTAAATTCTGTGCATCGTCATACATATTGGTTCCAGGATTTTTTCACAAGTCATGATAAAATGACCCTTCATGTTTTTCACATTTCCCGTATATAAACTTAGACAATTAATTATCACAAGATATTGTTATGATTTAGGATTGAAGTACAAATTCATTAGATATGAACTGTACATTCCAAGAGGCCTTGTCATTCCAAGAGGTCCCTTAGCTAGTATTATAACGAGCAGCAAAACATATTTCTCTTTTTCATCCCATGGGGACCATAATGGCAAAAAAGTCTGTTTCTCAATGAGTGGACAGAGGGGGCTAAATTTCTATCAGCTGTTGATAAGCTTATTGATCAGCCTTAATAACACAATTCTTCAGGACACCACATCTTCTTAATTGTAACAATTACTTAATGCCATACTGATGAATGGAAATAAATGTATTGAAATATTCAGCTTAAAGTAACCTATTATGAAATGTAGTCTTTGACTTATAATGACCACAAAATACCCTGGAAAATTCATCATTAAGTGGTATGGCTGTTAAATGAGGCATCTAAATGTCTTCACTAAGTAAGTGCATCTAAGGATGATTCAAGCCTATCTCAGCTTGAACTGTGGAATGGCCCTTCTAGCCATGACTACTACCTTTTCTTCAGGTAGGTTTGTCAGTCTAGTTATCCTGATTTTTTATTTCAGAAGTATTCTTAGAATAAACAAATGGCTTAGTGCTTTGTCTGGAAGTGTGCCATTTTACCAGGAGAAAAGACAAAAACAAATGGTAATGGTGTGGAGCATCTTGGGGAGTTAACAAGAGGAGAATGACTTAGGCATCTAGAAAGCAAAAATATGTTACTACTAACCACTTCTAGCTTCCTTCATGGCAATTATTTAGTGAGAATACCTATCATCTGTTTTCAGAATTCTAAATGTATGATATACAAAAAGTTGGGGACCTTGGAATTTCCCTAGTTGGCAGCAATGGAGAAGCTTAAACTAAAAGTTTCCCCATATCTTTCTAGGCTTTGGGTACTATAGAGCAGTATTTTTCAAACTCAGCAAATTCAAGGTGTGTGGGCTTCAATTTCCAGAATTCCCCACTAGCCACACTGGCTGAGGAATTCTGGTAGTTGAAGTCCACGCATCTTAAATTTGCCAAGTATGAGAAACACAGCTATAGTCAATGTCAATGATGAAAGGATAACAGGCCCTGTAAAGACTGAGGATTCCAACAAACTCCCTGAGTTGATCAAAGGTTTAGAGGCTAAGCACACTATAGCAGGGATCGCCAACCTTTTGGACCTCAGGGATCACCAAACTCATAATTTTAAATCCCGCAGATCTGGGAAAATCCCAAAAAAAGTCTGCAGGGAAATTCCCCACCCCATTTTCCTACCGATCGATCATTCTTTATTTGAGATCACAGGATACCGTCTCCAGCTCCATTCTCAGGGGGAGAGAGAGAGAGACTTTTCGCTTCATGCAAGGAAGGCATCAGAAGCAGCAGAAGCCTTTCTTTCTCTCCCCCAAATTCCACCAGAATGATGCAGCCTCTTGGAGCAGGATGCCTTGCAGGGTCCCAAAGACTTATTTCTGGAAGAATTTGGGGGAGAGAAAGAAAGACTTTTGCTGCTTTCCTTATGTGCAGCCAAAAGCAGAAGAAGAAAGAAGTGGAAAGAAGCAGCCTGGTGGCCAGACCAAGCGCGTGGGGCACGTGGGGCAAGTTCCTCCCCGCTGCCCTTTCCCCCCTCCCCTCAGTACCTCGTGTTGTTCGCAATGCAAGTGACACAAGCTTTGTGTTCCCGTGGGCCATGTGGGCAGCGCAGCCTTGTGTTCTAGTGCAGCCTGGATTAATTGCTTTGGGGGGTGCTTTGGGGGTGACATTTCCCAGCGGACCACCAAAACTTTCTCGCGGACCACCAGTGGTCCCTGGCCCACTGGTTGGCAATCACTACATTATAGCATGGCCAAATAATAATTATGTTTATTACTTCAAGTACATTAATGATTAATCTAACAACAGGCTTCAACCAGGTATAGGCACTGAGCTTGCCGGAATTTGATAGTTTCTTTTGCTAAAGACTGGAACTTAGCCTCTAAGCAATAAGACCAATATGCTCTATTGCTTTGAATTTAATTGTTGATCTCTAGTTGCATTTCCATTGAATACAGATATCTTATCATGATGGGTGGTTGGGCATCTGTATAGGGGAAGGGGGACAAATTATAAAATATATTTGATAGTGTCCTCATGCAGATATTGTGAGATGTGAGTACATAATTGTAGTATTCACATAGTGACATCACCATGCACAGGTCATTAATTCAGCATCAATTAGATTTGCTGTGTGTGCCATTATGCATGCAATAATATAAGAGACCTTATGTGAGCATGTAAACAGATGGTGAGCCAAATGATAATTTGATAATTATGTTTTTAATCAACTTTGACTCAATCTGTAAATGCTACCTACCTGCAAGAGAAGGAAAAACAACTCTTCCACAGACATATCAACAAAGTGCTAATTTTTCTGCCAGAAGTACTAAAACACTTTTGTGACTATTAACAGCCCTCTTAGCTCAGAAACACTGAATAATGCGGGACAAAAGAATTCAGCATGAGCTGAAGAAGAAAAGCAGATCTTCACCCAGAACTCAAGGGAGTAAAAGAAGGCATACTGTACCAGGTGGATAATGGCTAATGAATAGGCAAGGAAATGGCCTTGAAATGAGATCAAATCTCTCTACTCCCATCCTCAAAGCTAGCTCTATTCTTGTCATTTCTTGCATCCTTGCTAAACTCCATTGGGGCTGTAAAAGATGGGTTTAGCAGCTGACTAGTGGTTCAATGACCCATTAGTTTTGTTAGCTTCTTTCTTTCTACTGTCAGTCCCTGACGGCTGAATACAAGAACAAGCCTCCCATCCCGCACTTTAGTGTGCAATACTACACTACAGGGGCACATTTCTTTCTGATTCCAGCTGGTAATAAGTTTATACCCTGAAGCGTGGGGATTAATAGCTCTTGTTTCATTACTTTCTGCTGACCTAACATTCCCCAGCCAGTTTAGATGGTAGAAAAGACCATCCTTTCCTCCTGCTTCTTAGGAAAGCAGTTAGGTTGGGTTGATGGTGCAAAGCAGAAAGCTAGCTGATTGACATTCTTATGAATCTAGCCCTTTTGCCAGGATCCACTCTGACTTTTCAATTTAGTCTTCTTTTTTCCTTCCTCTTTTTTTGCACTTTTCCAACCTAGCTTTCTAAGACTAGTTGGATATAGGAAACCATTTCTTTGCCCTTTGTCTTCCCAATCTGTGGAAACGTTTTCCATACGTAACTATGGCAAGTTGCCTTCTCATGTTTTAGAGTCAGGCCTAATGGTTTCTGTTTTGTTGCGATCAAATGTCTACCAATTCTACCAATAGATATATTTTATCTACAATAGATAAATAATAATTGATTTCTGTTATAAGAAAATTTTAATAGTGATATTTCTATTTCTTAGAGGAAGCATTAAATATTTCTGCTAAACAAGACACAACAACATGGTTACCACTCCATATCAATCTACTTTGCAATTCTCTTTTAAGGAGCATTTCAAGTTCTTTTACTTAGGACAATTCTGCTCTTCCTGCTTACCCCAGTGTGAAAAATAGGTCACCTACCACTTTGGGAGAGCAGGAACAGATGAGATCATCCTCCATCTGCACCTAACCTGTTTGAAAGGTGACGTTCACCCTGGTTTTCTTGCTGAGCACCAGAAGGAGGAGTACAGGCAGGGCTGCCTGCTCTATTTGCTGCATTTCATTGCCTCTTGCACAAATGCCTCCACTCCATGGTAGGCATGTCCCCCATCCCCACTTTCAGTCTTCAGTAGTCATTTGGTACTGGGTTGCTACTAGCTGCTAATATGAAAGTTGGTGAAATGCTGGATAGCATTTTTTATTTGGTTTTGATTTTAACAAGTGTATCAGAGCAATGGTAAAATGCTGGGCATTTCTTTTTCTTTTAACAGGTTCAGCCCAGAAACCTGGAAATGCTGTCCATTTCTCCTGTCCTCCTTTTTCTTCTTCCTGGATGAAATTGACAAGAGTTCTGCCAACTTCCAGCCTTCAAGCAAGAGGAAGAAATGTCCCCCCACCCCACAGACCTCAAAAGACCTGCCTAGAGAAGAGGAAGTAATTGCCGGTTGTCTTCTTGGCATGGCTGGCAAGTGAAAAGAAGCAGGGAATCCATGGTCTGGACAGAACACCTGGTGATCAGGGCGGCCAAACATGAGGAAGTGGGGAGAATCTGGGAAAGCATTTCTTAAGCTGATTTAAAGGGCTGTGAGAATAACCTTGGGAGACAGAAAAACCTGCAGTCTAGTCTGATAAGAGAAATCAAAGTTCAGTAGAGGGATGAGGTGGAGAAAGTAATAATGGAAAGGATTACCTAGTTCTCTGGTAAGTAAAGGCAGGGAAGGGGAAAAGGGCTTTCAAAACTTGCAAGATTCTGTTACTATAACTTTATCATAAAGATACTGTTAGTACTCATGGCTTTTATTTTCTGACTGGGCTGATAGCTGTTTTTTTTTAGTTGGCTTACTCATAGGAGATAAACAGCTGATGGCTACAGTGTAGAAAAAACCCAAGGTGTCATTTCAGTATATGATATTGAAGTATTTTCCTCCTCTTGGAATAAAAATTAAAGCCAAAATGTTGGCAACCTACATGGATTGTATAGTTGACCAAAACCAATAATTAACCAGGTTGTAAATTATATGTTTACTTTTTGCATCTGTTTCAACCCATAGGATACTGAGCTCAATTCTCTGCATGGACATCTGGAAGTAAGTCCCTCAGAGCAGCACAGGAAGGGAAAACTCTTTGCATCCAATTGAAACATTTGTACTTTTCCTCCACACTTTTTTTCCTAAAACTGATAGAAAATGTAAGCTAGTTCTGGTGAAAAAATATTCTTTTTAATAGGACATTTATGGACATAGTTTAAATGAAATTACTATTAGGCAGGAAATTATTCTCATAACTTCCATTTCCCATTTTGGGACCAGCAACAGTTACACTAGAGAGCATTTAAAGTATAGTTTATAGAAAATTTCTTTGCGTACTTCTGTCTGTCTAAATAAGATTATATAAGAAGTGATACATATCTGCAAACAGTATATGTCAGGCAGTGATGGATGCCAGCAGCAAGGATTGCTCTGTTTCTATAACATTATAGCCCCAGCTTCACCTCATGGGGAATTGTAATGAAGGTACATTTCTACGTTGAGCAAATTATTGTTTTAAAACTAGGTTCATTGTCATTGCATGAAGAGATCTTAGTAGACAAGAAGAGAAGAGAGCTTTTTTATTGTTTTAATTATAGGATGGAAAATATAGAGAGCTTTATTTCGTAAATTCTCTCCCCTACTCCCCCTTTCTTAGTTTCAGTACAACTGCAATTGTGCTAGAGGTGACTAAAAAATATAATGAAAGCGGCTATTACAAAAGGCAGAAGACCCAGCACTGCTGTACCAATTAATTTGGTCACTTAACCCAGGTCAGGGAGATTTCACATGAGGCATTAGTTATTAGTAGTTCACATTAGTTATTTATTGTATTACACATTAGTTATTTGCTGAGATGGAGGGGCATATAAGTTTAAAAATTTTTATTAAGTAAATAAATATTTTTTCCCAAATGACCTAGCAATTCCTGTATTATCCCTTCTTCCAAAATCATTATTTATGTTGTTTTATCCCTCAGTCTCAGCATCTTTTTTGTAACCAGAATTGCATCCAGTTTTCCAATTGTGGTGTTACAAAAGTAGTATAAAGCAGTACTAATAATTCATGTGATGTTTATGCTATTCCTCTGTTAATGCAGCCTACAACTGCATTAGCTTTTTTGGCAACTGCAGCACACTGCTGGCTCAAACTTAAATCGATGTCCTGTAGGACAACTGGGTCCCTCTCCCAGTCACCACTGTTGAGCTAGTATTCTATATCTGTGCATTTGGTTTTTCCTGCCTAAGTGTAAGACCTTAATTTTCTCCCCACTGAATTGCATTTTGTTAGACAGGACCCAATATTCAAGTCTGTCAAGATTCTTCTATATCTTGAGTCTATCTTCTAAAGTGCTGGCTATTTTCCCAACTTGGACATCATCTGCAAATTTGATGAGTTCCCCTTCTATCCCCTCACCTAAATCATTTATGAAGTTACTGAACAGTACTGGGCCTAAGACAGAACTTTAGGTATTCCATTGAATGATTCCCTCCATTTAGATGTAGTTCCACTGAGAACTACACATTGAGCATGGTTGGTCGGCTAATTGCAAATCCATCTGATGGTGGATGGATCTATCCAACATTTTTCTATCTTACCAAGGATCGTGGTCTAATGACTAAAGTCTATGTAAATTATGCCTACAGTATTTCTCTGATTCACTAATTTATTCTAAGAAGGCAATAAGGTTTGTCTGGCATCATCTGTTTTTAAGAAACCCATATTGGCTTCTAGTAATAGCTTTGAATATTTCTTGGTGCTCACAAATCTGCTACTTACTTTTTCCAGGATTTTTCTCAGGAATTGATGTCAGCCTCATTGGTCTGTACAAATAGTCCTTGACTTATGACAGTTCGTTTAGTGACCATTCAAAGTTACAATGACACTGAAAAAGTGACTTGACAATTTTTCACACTTATGACCATTGTAGCATCCCCATGGTCATGTCATTTAGATTTGGATGCTTAACTCACATTTATGATAGTTGCAATGTCCCGGGGTCATGTGACTACGTTTTGCAACGTTCTGATAAGCAAAGTCAATGGGGAAACCAGATACACTTAACAACTGTTTTACTAATTTAACAACTACAGTGATGCAGTTAGCAAATGTGGCGAAGAAAAGTAATAAAATGGGGCAAAATTCACTTAACTAATTTCTCACTTAGCAACCTAATTTTTGGGCTCAATTGTGGTTGTAAGACAAGGACTATCTAGTTTTCTGGATCCATTTCCCCCCCTTTTTAAAGACTGGAACCACATCATCTATTTTTTTTTAAAATTACATTTATATGCCGCCCTTCTCCGGAGACTCAGGGCGGCTTACAATTTTTTTGGGATACAACCCAGTGTGCTCAGCAATAGCCTTCATTCCATTGTACATGCCTGCTTATTACTAAGCGGCATTTTTACAAGGTCAGCTTATTGCCCCCAACAATCTTGGGTCCTCAATTTACCTACCCCGAGAGGATGGAAGGCTGAGTCAACCTTGAGCCTGGTGGGATTTGAGCCTACAGCAGTTGTAGGCAGCTGGAACTTAAGTGCAGGCAATTAACAGCCTGAGCCACCAAGGCCCAGTCCTCTGATAGTTTTCTGTGCTTCAGGATCTTTGAAAGGTTATGTTCAGTGGTTCCAGTGGTGGGATTTAGCTGGTTCACACCGGTTCACTAGAACCGGTAGCTAAATTTTTTCTGGAGTTCGGCAAACCTGCTGAAATGAGGGGCAGGAAGCCCTGCCATGTTTGGCGATGGGGGGAGAAGAGATGGCAAGAGGAGCCTGTCATGCTCCCCATGCCCCAATGAAAGGCAGCAGCAGCCCGGCTGCTTCCCTTCCCCTCCCTCGCCATCAACTGTCAGCTACACGCCCAGTTGCCCATTCACATCCATCCATCCATCTCTCTCTCTCTCCCTCCCTCCCTCCCTCTCCCTCCCTCCTGCTCTCTCTCTCTCTTTCTCACTTTCTGTGTGTCTGTGGGCTCAACCTCTCTGCTTTTTTCCTGTGGCACCCCTCCCATGCCCATGTTCAGGGAGAGTTCAAGTGACAGAATGGCAACAAAGTTTGTGTTGTGTGAATACCCCACTCAGTGGCATTTGTCATGGATTGGAGAGGTGTCTTCCTGAGAGAGGCACAAAAAGCAATGACTGCCCATCTTGAAGGAGGTAATTGTAGTAATTATGCTGGTACTCACCTATAAAGCCCTACATGGCTTAGGACCGGGGTATTTGCGGGAACCTCTGCTGCCAGCAATGACTTCCCAATGTCCCGTGTGCTCACACAGGCAGGGCCTCCTTGGGGTGCCGTCGGCCAGACAGTGTCAGCTGGTGACCCCTAGAGGTAGGGCCTTTTCTGCGGGAGCGCCCACCCTGTGGAATCAGTTGCCCCTGGAGCTTCGGGTGGCTCCTGACCTTCAATCCTTCCGTCGTGGCCTGAAAACATGGCTTTTTCAGCTTGCTGACCTGGACTGATGGAGGGGGTGGGGTTTTTAGTGCTGGTTTGTTAATGTTAATTATTATATTGGGATGTTGTTTAATTGGCTTTTTAATATTTGTATTGTATGTGTTTGTTATTGTTGTGAGCCTCCCTGAGTCCTTCGGGAGATAGGGCAGCATAGAAATCCCAATATAAAATAAAAATAAAATAAAATTATGTCCAAGCCAGAAAGAGTGGCTTCCTCTTCCAAGGGGCTTCCCCTTGCCGAGTGCTGAGATGAGGAAGGTCTGGTGGGCCAGCCACTCCCCAGCTGCCATCAATCACTTGTGGCAAAAGCTCATGGGAAGCAGCCTCAGAGGCTCCCTCACCCAGGAAAGGGGCTCCCCTTCTTTGCTGCCAGCCAAACATTGATGGACTCATCCCTGCTTCAAAGCAGGAAGCCCTGCCTGGGCAGAAGAGCCCAAGCTCCATGGAACTCCCATCTTTGAGAAAGGCAGCCCTTGGCACTCATTGACCCCTCCATCACTGTATCCCTTTAATCAAGATTCTCCTGTAAATTAAAGGGAGATCCCTACAGAACAGACCCCCTAGGTGCCAGGTCCAGGTGCTGATGGGCAGGGCAGGGCAAGATCGATGGCATGGCACTGCAATGGAGAAACAGGCAAGAGCAGCCGGCACGAGGGAAGGAGGAGCTCACTTTCCCTCTTTCCCTGCTCCTTCTTCCCTTGTGCCAGCCGCTCCATTTCCCATTTCTCCATTGCAGCACAGCAGCACCCAGGATCCACTTTGATAGTGAGAGGGTGGGGAATTTAACAACCAGTTCACCTAGGGTCAGGTTGGCCATTGCGGGAGGCTCATCCCGCATGTGCGGTAGAGCTGGAGGATGGAGATGGGCCATGCCTCCCATGATAGCCAACCTGACCCTGGGCGAACCAGTTGTTAAATTATTTGAATCCCACCACTGAGTGGTTCTGAGATCACATCTGCCAGCTCTTTCAGAACTCTCAGATATAATCCATCTGATCTTGGTGATTTGTCCTTGATTAGTGTGGATAGATATTCTCTTACAATTTTTGTGCCTGTTTTGACTTTTATTCCTATTCCATCTTTTATAGTCCTGTTTTTGATAGGTTGGGCTGTTTTTTGCTTTTTGAGTAAAGACAGTTGCAAACAATGAATTAAGCAGTTCTGCTTTCTCCCTGTTATCTGTTACCCCCTTGCTGTCTGCTCCCATTAGTGGACTAATTGTTTTCTGGACTTTTTTGTTTTTTCCACATTGAAATATTTTTAAAAATATATTTTTGATATTTGTTGCAAGTCTTAGCTCATTCTGAGCCTTAGCTTTCCTGACTTCATCCACTGTACAGCAGCAGCCCAAAAAAGCTAATGCAATCCTAAGTTGCATTAACAGAGGGATACAATCAAGATCAAGTGAGGTACTAATATCACTCTATAAAGCCTTAGTAAGACCACACCTAGAGTACTGCATCCAGTTTTGGTCACCACATTATAAAAAAGATGTTGAGACTCTAGAAAAAGTACAGAGAAGAGCAACCAGGATGATTAGGGGACTGCTTTTAAGACTCATATACTAAGGAATGCTCTGTTGCGTCTCTGGAAAAAATATCAATATAAATTAAATTATAAAATACCAGTATGGGCAATACCCAGACATGCGATAGAAAACAAAAATGTGGAACAGAAGCAAGATGTAATTACCTATAAAGAACTTTTAGTAATGGAAGGGGGTATACTGCGACTAAAATCTATTAATTTATTAAAAGAGGAACAGATGGTTCAGACATGGTTCCAGTATGGACAGTTACAAGCGAGGTGGAAAGAAGATCAGAAAATTGGTATTATGAGAACCGATGAAAATTTAGTAAAGCAAATTAAGGATCAAGGTCAAGCACATATTAAAAGGTTATACAATGCATTGATTGAAATTGACTCGAAACGGAATTAGTTAAAGACTGTATGATAAAATGGGCACAGAATATTCAGGAGCCAATAACAATGGATATGTGGGAAAAAATTTGGGTGAGAAATGTGAAATTTACTCAAGCACAAAATTTAAGAGAGAATTTTTACAAAATGGTTTATAGATGGCATTTAGATCCTAAAAAATTAGCATGTATGTACCCGAATCAAAAACCCAAATGCTGGAGATGCGGTAGTGATGATGCAACATATTTTCATATATGGTGGACATGCAAAAAAATTAAGGCTTTTTGGATAAAAATATGGTGGACTACCCAGAAGATCTTTAAGAAAAAGATAAGTTTTAAGCCGCAGCTGTTTTTGTTGGGTCTTATTACAGATTGTACTGTTTTGGAAACTAAATTAATGTTACACTTAATAACAGCAGCAAGATTGTTAGTGGCACAACATTGGAAGAAAGAAGACGTACCTACTATAGAAGATTGGATATTAAAAGTATGGAATTTATCAGCTTACCTGAAAGAACATTCACAAGAAAGATACATTCGGGACTGGAGAAAATGGATCGATTATATCCAAAATAGATATGGGACTAAAAAGTTTCAAATAGCCTATGAATGAAGATCAGAAGTTAAGAAGGTATGTTAAGAGATATGTTATTATTATTATTTTAGTCTGTATTAAGGGAATTAAAGTGCTGAAGGGGGTATAAGTGTTTATAGTTTGTTAGTGTATGTTTGAATAAGATTGCCAGATATAACACCCTGTATTTTACTCTGGGAAGTCCGGGGGGGAGGGAAGGGCGAGGGGTGGGGTGGGGTGGGGGGCCTATTGTTTAAAAAATGTCTTTTTTGTAAAACTTTTCAATTAAAAAAAAAGATCAAGGGAGGTACTAACACCACTCTATAAAGCCTTAGTAAGACCACACCTAGAGTACTGCATCCAGTTTTGGTCACCACATTATAAAAAAGATGTTGAGACTCTAGAAAAAGTACAGAGAAGAGCAACCAGGATGATTAGGGAACTGGAGACTAAAACATATGAAGAACAGTTACAGGAACTGGACTTGGCTAGTCCAGTGAAGAGAAGGACCAGGGGAGACATGATAGCAGTCTTCCAATATTTGAGGGGCTGCCACAGAGAGGAAGGGGTCAAGTTATTTTCTAAAGCACCTGTAGGCCAGACAAGGAATAATGGATGGAAACTGAACAAGAGATTCAACCTGGAAATGAGAAACTTTCTGACAGTGAGAACAATCAACCAATGGAACAGCTTGCCCTCTGAAGTTGTGGGTGCGCCATCACTTGAGACCTTCAAGAAGAGATTGGACTGTCATTTGTCAGAAATGGTGTAGGGTCTGCCGCTTGGGAAGGGGTTTGGACTAGATGACCTGTAAGGTCCCTTCCAACTCTGATTATCTGTTATCCATGCAGATTTGGGCTATTTGTTGGTATTCTGTTTTAGTTATGTGTCTTCCATTTTTTATACTGCTATTTTCAGAATACTGGAGAGTAGCACAATCTCTACAAGAATGGATGCCTTTTATGCCCCTATTCCAGGGGTGGGATTCTACCGGTTCTGTCCACTTCTGTAGAACTGGTTGCTCTGAAAAGGAGCAAACAGAGAGCATACATAGAACCGGTTCTATGTCTGCTGCTGTTTCGGCCCACCCTCCCGCCCGGGCTCTTACCTGACCTTTATTTCCTGCTTTTTCAACCGCAGCAGCTTTGCGCGACACAGATGCGGTTGAAAAAGCAGGAAAAAAGGGCTTTTCCAACCGCTGCACACTTGCACGCAGCACTGCTCAGCTGTCCGGGCAGCTCAGCAGGTTGTAAATTGCACTCGCGTGACTCGTGCGACACAGAGCGACAGAACCAGTAGTTATACCGGTTGGATCCCATCCCTGCCCTATTCCGTCTTTTTAAATGGACCTGCTTTGAGATGGGCAGTGATATATTGGGAAAAGGAACTCTTGCAGTACCTGGTAATATTTATGGAGAATGAAAATTAAAAGAGCCTTGGTGGTGCAGGCTGTTAAACACCTAGCACTTAGTTCCAGCTGCCTGCAATTAGTGCAGGCTCGAATCCCACCAGGCTCAAGGTTGACTCAGCCTTCCATCCTCTCGGGGTAGGTAAAGTGAGGACCCAAGATTGTTGAGGGCAATAAGCTGACTTTGTAAAAATGCCGCTTGGGGGGGCCAAAAAGCCCTAGTAATAAGCAGGCATATACAATGGAATGAAGGCTATTGCTGAATGCATTGGGTTGTGCTCCAAAAATTGTAAGCTGCCCTGAGTCTCCGGAGAAGGGCGGAATATAAATATGAATTAAAAAAAATAGCTCATACAGTTCTTCCATGTAAGACCTGGAAGGGAGTTTATCTGAGAACACTTGCTACAAGAAAAGAGGTAGTGGTGAGGGATGGTTCTGCTATTTTTCTGCTAAGTTTATTATTTCTACCTCCTCCAAGAAAATCTGTGCGGTAGACAAATCGTAATGTATACAGAGATTTTATCTTCACAATAATCCTGTGAAGTGAATTAGAATAACAGTAAGTGGCTCAAGGGAGTTTCAGGCTAAATGGAGATATAAAACTCCCTCACCCCTAATAATTATTTTAATTAGTACACTACACTGGTTGAGAGTAGTTTTGTTAATCTGTTTAGTCACCATGCTAGCTGCAAACATAAAAGCCCATGCCCCATAGCCAATCTTGAAAGTATTTCAAAGTTGATTTGTTCATAATCATCAGTCCTTGTCTCAGCATCCCTCTTATTTTTTGGACAGTATAATAAAGAAGAACAAGGTGGCTGCAATTTAAGATAAAAAACATCCCGGAATACTTAAAGAAGGCATATCCGTCTATTTTCTTACAAATGTCATCATCTCATCTACTATAACTCTGGATTTCAAACGTTAAGCATGTCCTACAGACTCCATAAGGTAACCCATTCCTTTAGGGGTTTGAAGATAACATACAAAGGGATTGAATATGTGTGATGCAATTGTGTACTATGGCCTCTTTCCCAAGTTCTGCAAACAGTCTTAGGTGGCTTGGAATCTTATGTTTTGTTCATATGTTATGAAATCCAGAGCACTAAGTGTTCACTACATGTGAATGGAGTGTCAGGGTCCTCAGCATTAGCCTTGGAATTCCTTGTCAGTATGGAGTTTAATGGGAGTTGTAATCTTAGTTTCTGGTCCTTGAATTTCTTTTCAATGAGAACAATAGAATAATGAGAATAATAGAACTAACTTAACCCTATGCTTTTCATGGTGAACTGCAAACAAGACTACATACGATTATTCCCGCCCCTGTCTATTAAGTCATCAACAACACAATTT
Source organism: Naja naja (assembly GCA_009733165.1). Classification (NCBI taxonomy): domain Eukaryota; kingdom Metazoa; phylum Chordata; class Lepidosauria; order Squamata; family Elapidae; genus Naja; species Naja naja. The sequence continues at coordinate 21,127,797 of CM019154.1, read as the reverse complement.
TGTTAACTTTGAAAAAGACAGAAGAAGCTATTTGAATTTAATATGCACAAAATGGAAGCTAGGAAGCACTATGAGAAAATGTTCCTACTTCTTGCCTGCTGCCTCAGCAGGGCGAAACTGCTCAGAATGTTTTATATTCCCATAATACCTTTTTAAGGAATATTTTTTCATTGTGCATGGCAGCAGTGTGAACAAAAAATTAACCTGCAAATTAACTCACAAAACTTGTTGCTCTAAATTATTCTGAACAAGTATGGTGTACCAGCTTACACCTTTCATCTTTCACTTTTAGTGCCAAAGTTATTTTCCCCTCCATAACAGGACTGTAACAGAGAGGCAGACAAAAATATAAAATAAAGTAAGAAAGCCAACAGAGAGACGGAAAAATCCTGCTTTTATTACTCTGCTTTTATGCTACAAACTCCAAATAGGAAATTCCAATTTCCTGACATTTTTCAGGATTTTTTTTTTTTTGCAGAGGAAAAGGTGAGCATGAAGTTGCGCCTCCTGAATTGGTTGGAAATTATCAGTTCTGCCCTTAAGACTCTTTAGCATGATGGGCTCTTCATTGTTGTATCCTGTTAATGTTATGTATGCAGGTTTGAATGTCATTGGTTTAGTTTGAACTGTTCTTGTAAAATGTCAGAAATGATTGGTTTAAAAAGTGCGGGAAAATCCTGCACTCTGATTGGCTGGCAACTGTGGCTGCTGGCTATAAGTAGCAGCCGCAGCCCAGCCAAATCGGGTCTGTTATGAGCTGTAGTCACTAATAAACTCTTCACTGAAGCACTCCGCGTCTGACTCTTCATGCAAACTTAACACTGGCGAAGGTGGGATCCTTCCTGAAGAGCGATCGGAAACAAGCTGAAAGAGATGGCTGCGCTGAACACCCCCAGCCCGTTCGATCCGACGGCAGAAGACTGGGACTCGTACAGATCGTTTCCAAATGTATTTGGAGGAAACGATCTCGACATTTCCGAGAAGCAGAAGAGGGTGGTCTTTCTCACACTGCGGTCTGGCAGTTTTCAAGATGGCGAAGGCATTGGCGGGAGCTGCAGACGTGAAGGTGGAATGTAATGGAATTTGATTTAGCCCCAGCCCATTATGCCCCACAAGTATGCCTCATTAAGAGACACGAGTTTTACCGTCGGGATCAAGGGAAAGCGAAAATGTTAACGACTTCGTGGCAAGTTTAAGAGACATTGGGGTGCATGCGAGTTTAACAACTTGGAAGAGGCCATGCGCGATCGATTTGTTCTAGGCCTCAAAGACAAGGTGCTTCAGAGCAAATTATTATTAAAACCTAAGATCACGTTGAAGGAAGCCATAGAAGAGGCCTCCTCAGCAGAAGCCACCAAGTCCTCAGCAGCAGCCATGAAGAAAATTAACAAGGCCTCAAGCCATCCTGATGTGCAAAAGTCCACAACAACTCATTCGAGCAAATAGATTCTGAGTCAGACTGTAGTGAGGTGGAGGAAGGAATTTATAGACTCAGAATGGAGAAAGACCTGGGAAGAAAGAGGCAAGGCAGAGGAAGCCAACTGAATGCAAGATTGATACCTCTGCCTTTGTGAAAAAGAGGTCACCTAGCAAGAGTCTGCAAATCATCCAGAACTCCACCCCACAGAAGAAAGTTTCCTGACAAGGAATTCAAGCCTAACAACTTCAGTGAGAAAATGGGCAACACAGAAGCAAATGGGAAGAATGAAACTCATCAAACAGTCACCATTGGTCATTCTTCACCCTTAAGAAGCAGAAAAGTACATGTGAAGGTACTAATTGAAGGAAGGCCTTGCTAAATGGAAGTGGACTCAGGCTCCTATTTATCTATGGTGTCATGGGACACTATTCACAGACTACTCCCAAACATTCAGAAGAAACATTTCCAGAAGCAAGCACTGACTCTTAAAGACTACCAAGGGAATAAGATTCCAGTAGTTGGAACAAGATAATTCAACGTGAAGTTCAAGGGCCACACCAAACGTTTGCCCCTGACCATCGTGGACAAGGATCGCCCAAGCTTGCTGGGACTTGGAGTGGTTCAATCCATTGGGCATCAAGGTGACTGGCATCAATCATGTGAGCAACACTGAATGGGAGGAGGCCTTGAAGTCTGAGTTTTCAGAGGTCTTCAGCGACGGATTAGGCAAGTATATGGGGACCACTATCACTTTCAACCTAGATCCCAAGGTACCCCCAATTAGTTTAAAGCCCAGAAGGGTCCCATTTGCCTTAAAGGAAAAAATTGATGCACAATTAGATAAACTAATAGCTCAAGGAGTTTTAGAGCCCACTGACCACTCCAGGTGGGAGACACCCATAGTCACACCAGTCAAGACTGATGGGTCAGTAAGAATCTGTGGAGACTATGAGGGGACATTGAACCATGCGCTTCAACAGAGCGCATATCCAGTTCCAGTGGTGCATCATTTATTACATTCACTTGGCGGGGGTACAGTCTTTGCCAAATTGGATCTGGCCCAGGCATATCAACAACTAACAGTTGATGATGCCACTGCAGAGGCCCAAACCATTGTGACTCATAGAGGTGCCTTCAAATGTAAAAGGTTACAGTTTGGAGTAAGCGTGGCACCAGGCATCTTCCAAAGCCTTATGGAAAGGATGCTCCAAGGACTGCCAGGGGTAGTGCCTTACTTTGATGATGTGTTAATCTCTGCTGAAAATGACACTCAATTACAAGAGAGACTCAGAGAAGTCCTTACCAGATTCAAGAAAGGGGTTAAAAGTCAAGGAAGAAAAATGCACTCTTAGAACTGACAAGGTTGAGTTCTTGGGCTACATGATTGACAAGCATGACATCCACCCTACAGATGCCAAGGTTCAAGCAATCAAAGAAGCCCCTAGACCAAAATGCAAAACAGATTTGCAAGCCTTCCTTGGACTTATTAACTTTTATCACATGTTCCTACCTCAGAAGGCAACCATTGCAGAACCATTACACAGACTACTGGACAAAAAATCTGCTTGGGTCTGGGGCAGGAAGGAACAATCAGCATTTAACAATATTAAAAGACTAATCACGTCTGATGCTGTACTGATACAGTTCTCTGAGAATTTGCCTGTTGTACTGACTTGTGATGCATCGCCCTTTGGAGTGGGGGGTTTTTTGAGCCACAGGCTTCCCAGTGGGAGGGAAGTCCCTATTGCATTTTACTCTCGCACTTTGACCAAAGCAGAGAGGAATTACAGCCAATTGGACAAGGAAGCATTGGCAATTGTTGCAGCTGTCAAGAAATTCCATGAGTATCTATATGGGAGAACATTTACCATTGTCACAGATCACAAACCTTTGTGAGGCATTGTGGCAGGAGACAAACCTACACCCACTATCCTGTCACCAAGAATGCTGAGGTGGACTGAATTTCTTGCTGCTTATTCATACAAGCTCATCCACAAGCCTGGCAAAGACATTGGGCATGCTGGTGCTTTGAGTCGCTGCCCACTTCCGTTTCACACTGAGGACTTTGCTCCTGAGACTTACACCTTTTTCCTAGAAACTGTTGCCAAGCTTCCAGTACATGCTGCTGAAATTGCCAGAGAGACTGCCAAAGACACTTTATTGGCTCCTGTTATAGGCTGGATTAAGAAAGGTTGGCCTTTTCAAGATCTACCTCACCTTGCCCAACCTTTTAAATCCAGGCAAACTGAATTATCTGTATTAAGAGGATGTATTTTGTGGGGTAACAGGGTGGTTATTCCTGCAAAACTGCAAAAAGAGGTTTTGGAAATGTTACATGAGGGTCATCCAGGTATTGTAAGGATGAAGGGATTGGCCAGGAGTTATGTATGGTGGCCAGGTATTGACAAAATGGTTGAAAACTGGGTTCCATCTTGTCCCAACTGTCAGATAGTCAGGCCTGCCCCACCTCTCGCCCCCACACAGGAATGGGAATGTCCTAGGGGCCCATGGTCTAGGATTCACATTGATTTCGCTGGCCCTACCCGAGGGCACACCTTCCTTATTATAGTAGATGTATATTCCAAATGGCTAGAGGTCATCCCTATGGCATCCACCACAACTGATGCTGTCATCAAGCAGCTTAAAAAGCTTTTTGTAACCCACGGGTTACCTGATGTTCTTGTCTCTGACAATGGCCCTCAATTTACATCCAACCTTTTTGAATCCTATCTAGCACAACAGGGTATCAGACATGCCCTGACCGTCCCTGGGCACCCTTCAGCTACCGGCTGGGCTGAATGAATGGTACGTTTTACCAAGGAAAAGCTTCAGCAATTGGGTCCTGGGGACATCACTGAGAAAGTTGAAAAACTTCTTAGTGTTCAGCACATCACTCCTAACCCATCAACTAACTTATCCCCAGCAGAGTTGTTGATGGGTAGGAAACTTAGGTCTCCCCTTGACCGCCTTCATCCCACTTACCCACCCAACGCACCACCAGATTCCACTAGCAAAGTTCGCACATTCAGTGTGGGTGATTCTGTTTATGCTAAGAACCTTATGGGTGAACCTTCATGGATTCCTGCTAAAATAACTCAAATCACAGTCCCTCGTTCTTACAGGGTGCAAACAGAGGATGGTGTCCTCTGGAGCAGGCACATTGATCAGCTTAGAACCAGATTACTTCAGGAACATCGCAATTGTTCCTCTCTAGTTCCCATACCTAATGCCTTTCTAGGGGAAGGGGAGGAGCATGAGGATAATCAGCAAGCAAGAATCAACCCCATGTGTAACGAGCCATTACGACAGGAACCACCCCAAAACCTGTCACAATGCCAAAATCCATCCTTACAAGTGGAAGATTGCACATCACTACCTGACTTGGGTGCTGACATTGGGTTGGAGATGGGTTGGGAGGAGAGACCAGATTGTAACAATCAAACAGGGTCTTCTTTCACTGGAAGCCCAGTAGGGAAATGTCAACAGACACATTTCCTCTCTCACTGGGTGAGAACATTAAAACTTCTGAACCATGAAGGTCTCAACGTGACGTAAGAGCCCCACCTATTTAAAAGAATACATTAGATAGGTTGGGGTTTGAGTATGGACTGAACCTAGTGGGGAGGGGTGTTATGTATGCAGGTTTGAATGTCATTGGTTTAGTTTGAACTGTTCTTGTAAAATGTCAGAAATGATTGGTTTAAAAAGTGCGGGAAAATCCTGCACTCTGATTGGCTGGCAACTGCGGCTGCTGGCTATAAGTAGCAGCCGCAGCCCAGCCAAATCGGGTCTGTTATGAGCTGTAGTCACTAATAAACTCTTCACTGAAGCACTCCGCGTCTGACTCTTCCTGCAAACTTAACAGTTAAGATAATGTGGGATGGTGGATTAGGATGATGGATCTATCCTTATTTGAACCCTACCCTCATAAACAGAACAGGGCAGTCTACAGAAGGAGGATAGATATGAAGAAAGGGTGATCTTTTCTAGCTGTCTCCTTGACTTTTGTTTTACCCCCACACACACACCCTCTGATATCCCTGAGAGAGAGGAAGGATGGATGGGCAGCTTCCTCAGTTTTTACATCTGTTTCTGCAGTCCCCCAGGATAAATTCTGCAGAAAGGGCTGTGCTACTTATATGCACTCCCCATACAATTAAACACTGTCTCTGATACTTCAGTGTAGCTTTCAAAAATGTGAATGACCAATTCTATTAATCTCCGTGGACTTTCTAGTCTTGAAATGTGCCAGACCCCAAACGTCTAGCTAGCCAGGATTGTCAAAAATGTTTGACATTTCCTGTCAAACAGGCAGTAAATAGTAAAAATGGGGAGCGCTATATCAAACCCTAACCCTAACAGCGGTGTCCCCCAAGGCAGCATTCTAGGACCCACACTCTTTATACTCTACATAAATGACCTTTGTGGTCACCTTATAAGCAACTGCGTCCTCTTCGCGGATGATGTAAAACTATTCAACACCACCGACAATGCTACTGTCCTCCAAAGCAACCTTGATTATGTGTCTCAATGGTCAAACAATTGGCAACTCCAAATCTTGACCAACAAATGCTCTGTCCTACACATTGGTAAAAAAAATCAGTATACCAAATACAAGCTAGGCGGATATGACCTCATTGACGACCCTCACTCTGTCAAAGACCTTGGAGTACTCATATCAAACGACCTAAGCGCCAGAGCTCACTGTAACAGCATTGCCAAAAAGGCATTAAGAGTTGTAAATCTAATCTTACAAAGCTTCTCCTCCAGTAATATTGGATTGCTAACTAGGGCATACAAAACCTTTGCTAGACCAATACTTGAATGCAGCTCATCTGTCTCGAATCTGCACTGTATATCGGACATTAATATAATTCAGCAAGTCTAGAAGTATTTCACGAGAAGAGTATTACACTCTTCTGCTCGCAACAGAATACCCTATATCACCAGGCTTGAAATTTTGGGCTTGGACAACCTAGAACTATACCGCCTATGGTTGGATTTAAGCATAGTACATAAAATTATATGCTACAATGTCCTATCAGTGAATGGCTACTTCAGCTTCAACCGCAACAATACAAGAGCACACAACAGATACAAACTCAATGTTAACCGCTCCAAACTGGATTGCAGAAAGTACGATTTCAGCAACAAAGTAGTCTATGCCTGGAATGCACTACCTGACTCTGTAGTTACATCCTCAAACCCCCACTCCTTTAACCTCAAATTATCCACTATTGACCTCACCCCATTCCTAAGAGGTCTGTAAGGGGCGTGCATAAGTGCACCATCGTGTCTACGGTCCCTATCCTATTGTCCCCATTTATTCGTACCTATTTCCTGTATTCTTACTCATGTTTATACTTATATCTATTATCTTGTAAGCAATTGACAAATCAAATAAATAAATAAAAATAAAATGAAGCTGGAATTGTGGAGTTAGATTGGGAGATGCCAACTTGGGGAAAAACTGATCTACACAAAGTAGGAGAGGAGTGTTGATGAATTTATTCTCTCCCTCTTTATTTGATCCTAATTATAAAAGACTGAACTTATAAAATAGCTAATATAATTTTAATATTGTTCAAGAAAGATCTGGCTTCTGTTCCTTCCAAACTTCCTGTCTAATCCTGTGGTTTGTTTTAAACACCAATTTTGCCTAACATTAAACTTTATTTCACATTAAACCACAAATTATTTCTCAGCACAGAACTTCTGAAACCTTTGAAAATTTTCCTCATATCTAAATTGCTTATTTATTAATGTATTGGATTTCTATAACTGCTGCAATGGTAGAAACTTTTAAGTGGTGTACAGTCAAAAAACATAATAATACAATAATTACATCAGAGTAAAATACAACATAAAAGAATAAAGTGAAAATTCTAAGCCAGATGTTCAAACCTGTTTATGCTGCATTCTGTCATATTTCATGATCTTCAACAAGTATTTTGAGTATTATTAATTTATATCTACCAATATGGGCTAGATTATCTTGAATGCCATATGGGGATTTTTAGACAAAAACCAGCATCTTAAATTTCCCTCAGAAACAAGTCAGCAGCCAGTATAGTTCCTGCAACATTGATATCACACAGTAGTATCAAAAGGTAGCTGCATTTTATACCAGGCAGAGCTTCTGAGCATGTATGTCTGTTTTCAGTTCTGTTCAAGAAACCTCTACAACTGGGGCTGTTATGTTCGCATCGAGAGGCAGGACGCGGAGTGCTTCAGCTCAAAGTTTATTGTGACTTCAGCTCAGAACGGACCCGAATGGCTCAGCTGCGGCAGCTATTTATAGCCGGCTGCCGTGGCTGCCAGCCAATCAGAGTGCAGGGTTTTCCCGCACTTTTACAACCAATGAATTCAAACACTTTACAACAATAACCAGTCATTTTAAACTCTGCATACATAACAGGGGCACTGATAGAAACTGGAGAAAGGCCAGTCTGCAGTCCTGAATTATTCTGTTCTTCCAGTAGTAGTGTGACCAGGAGGATCCTCAGACTGCAGGCCTATTGGTGTCATCCATAATCAAAAGGACTCTTAACAGTCACTCTATTTGCTTGAATTTGAGCCTATTTTGCCCTATCATATTCCAACAGCTTCTAAATATTGGGTTAGCATTTCTGTCATATCATCCATTTAATACAAGGTGGCTTTATGTAATGATACCATCAGCATTTTGATGATACTTTACCCTAAACTAATGGATGATGAATTCTGTCCCCTCAAAGCTCACCATTATTCATCAATAAAAGCAACCAATAATTGGGAAATTCCTCAACGCCTGTCAAGTTCATCAGGTCACTGTGGCAGATCATTGTAATTAAATCACCCTTCCTATGAAAGATGATGGTTCTGGTTAAATCCATAGTCAAGAAGAAATGTTCCATCCATGACAAAGGATTGGTGGAACTGTCTTTTGTTACCAGATCATTTCTCAACTGCTCCAAGATGAAAACCAGATCTAATGTGTGGCCATCTACTTAGTTAGGCCACTGATGGCCTGGAACAAGCCAATGATTGTCAAAGTGGTCATGAAAGCCTCTTTTTTTCCACTCCCAGAGAAGGTAGTTTAAAATCCTTAATTATCAGACTCAGCACAACTATATCCCTAGAAATCAGATTCAGCATCTCAGGAAGGGGCACTGTTGTGAAGCTAGAATGTGAAGGAACATGCAGGTAAAGAAGAAGTTGGGAGTATGAATGTTGGCAATAGCACCATATGTTCCCAGGGAAGAGGCAGCCCATCCCAGAAAGGAGCCAAAGACAAGACACTGCCAAGTCCTGAACTGGATGGGGGAAGGAGAAAAAGTGTAGCCACACCTTCATAACTTAGCACAACTCAGCAATTGGAATAATATATCTTAACAGCTTACGCAGCATATGTTTCCTCTGAGCTACTAGTCTTATAACTTCTCTGGTGCCATCTTGCTGAAGCTGATGAGGATTGGCATTCATATACATAATATACACATACATACATATATGCATACATACTCTAGGTGGTGCACAAACATAACTAAAAAAACAACCTAAAACAGTCAGACATGCATAAAATAAATATATAAAACCCAAAAATATGGGAGATAAACTGTTAATTTGACTTCATACAGCTACCTTGCAAGCTTTCCATGGGATCTATAAGGTTCATGAAAAAACATATCTTCCAGAAGGCTAATATAGATGGGGCTAATTTCATCTTGGGGATAGGGGGAATGATGTTCCAGAAGGCAGGAGTCACAGTAAAAAAAAAAAAGGCATGCTTTCCGAGTCCCTCTGGTTGAGCTATTTTGGAGATGGGACCCACAGCACATTCCTACTGCCTGACCTGGTGGGACAGGTGGATGTAATAGGGAGGAGATGGCCCCTCAAATAATATTGTATTATGCCATATAGAGTTTTAAAGCACCTTGAAACACCTAGAAGCAGATTGACAACCAATGTAATTCATGGAACAGGTATAATGTATCCCCTTTAAGAGCACACATAACTCTCCATGCAGCCAGATTCTACATCAGGATAGCCACATGTAAAGTCTATTACAGTAATGCATTCTTGAGATGACCAGGACATGAATGACTGTGAATAGAGCCTAGGAAGGGGGCACAACTGGCACAAACATGAAGTCTAGGAAGGGGGGCACAACTGGCACAAACATGAAGCTGTACAAAGGCTCTCCTAGCCATGACTGCCATCTGCTCCTTGAGGTCTAGAAGGTCCCTTCAGATTGCCTAGACCAGGGGTAGGGAAACTTGGCTCTTTTATCACTTATGGACTTGAACTCCCAGAATTCCTGAGTGAGCCATAAAAGGTTCCCCATCCCTGGCCTACTGGTTTTTCAGTTGTAGGGGAAATCAATTTTTGACTTGAATGGGACTGTTTAATATACAAATGTAGGACATTAAACCATCCCATTCAAGTCAAAAATTGATTTCCCCTACAACTGAAAAACCAGTAGGCCAGGGATGGGGAACCTTTTATGGCTCACTCAGGAATTCTGGGAGTTGAAGTCCATAAGTGATAAAAGAGCCAAGTTTCCCTACCCCTGGTCTAGGCAATGCCACCCTATCCTATACCAAAGTTAGTAAGGTCCTTTAACCAGGAGTATTTTTTAATTTAAATATTTTTAAATGTAGTTCAATTTAATACAGAATAGAGACTTGTGAAGCCACCTCACAGAATTTAAATTCTAAATTTTAGTTTGTGGGCAGGCATGTCTACATGTCATACAATGGAATATAATTCTCTTGCTGAACCTGTGTCAGTTCTCAGTGCAATGATTTCCTTGTGGACATCTCTGTGTTAGCCAATTTAGTCTCTACTTCTCATCTTCCCCAGAGCAACTTTGGTACTGACATGAAAACAAGATTAAGACAGATTTGCTAAGACAAGTGAAGATCAACTAATGTGAAGCGGGAGGAAGCCATTATGTAGTCCTCATTTCTATCCCAATCCTATTTTGTCCTTCTGCTCCTTTGCTGTTTATTTTCTTAACTTGGGGTTAAAAATATGCAGTTTATTATTGGACCTCTTTGCTTTTGATTTTGGCAGCCTCTCCATTATTTCTCTGATTGTTTAAGGTTATTTTTCAGTTTTGCTTTATTCAGCTTATTCCTTCCTAAATCAGGGACCATCTGAGAAGCATATCTAGAGAGGACTAGAAAAAGATTGATCCCCATGGAGGCTGAAAAAGGGATTTTACTTTTTATTAGCATAACATTAATATTGCCTGATTTGTGTATTATTCACACTTGGAAGCATGAACAGAACTTCAAGTCTTGAATATAAACAAGTCTAAGTAAAATGGAGAGGAGGAAGTAAAAAGTAGATTCCAGCATTACATTTTGGATATAGCACAACAGGAAGGACCAAATACACTACAACAGAGTGTTCCCAAAGGCCAAAAGTCAACTAAGCAGGTACTAACCCTCATCACTTCCAACATCATGAACAAAGCTCAAAACAGTAAAACAAGAGATTGATGTTGCATTTTGAGAAGGAAGGATAGTGCTTAGATCAAGCAGTAACAGTGTCAAATAATTTGACTTCTTTCAACTACAATTTCAGTAGTATCACTGATAATGTTCACACTACACACAAAAATCATTCAAATCTTATCAGGTACGCAAGTGGGACTATTTTAAATGATCCTCCATTTTCAAAGATGGAATTGCTAGTGTTATCTGATTAGGGAGCGATCTATTCATGACAAATCAATGGAGCTTTTCCATCTTTCAATCACTAAATCCACCTGAACAGAAAGCCAAAATCTACTGTGTATCCCATTGGTGTTAGAGACTCCTTTGATTCTGAGACTATAGAGAAGAACTAAGTGGATTCACAGTTGCCAGCTCAGAAGGTAACAAGCTATTAGCTACCTATGAGTATGAATCAGACTGAGTGCAGGTGGCTGATAATTCACATAGAAATAAATGTGCCTGACCTTAGGGGAATGCCAAACCCTAAATCAGCCATGTAAAACGGTTTAATAAATTTAAAAAATACTGATTTATTAATTTATATCTGGCAATATGGTGATTTTTCAAAGCACCAGAAGGCAAGACAAGAAGCAATGGCTGGAAACTAATCAAGGAGAGAAGCAACCTGGAACTAAGAAGCAAGCTAGAAATTCCCTGACAGCAAAAACAATACACCAGTGGAACGGCTTGTCTTCAGAAGTTTTAGGTGCTCAATCACTGGAGGCTTTTAAAAAGACACTCAACAGCCATTTGTCTCCCTCACTGATATAAGGTCTCCTGCTTGACCAAGAGGTTGGATTAGAAGATCACCAAGATCCCTTCCAACTCTGTTATTCTCTTATATTCTGTTATATTTTGTTATGAGCGTATCCCAGATCCTCTCTTATTTGTTTTTAATAACTCTCCATTATAGATTGTATTCCTCTGACCATGTGTTTCTGGTTTCTCCTAATTCACGCTGCATTTTTCAACTTGCAACTGAATTGCCTATTGTGGATGTTATCAGCATTTAGACTATTTGACTGCAAGACTTTCTCTTCTTGGCTGCATTTAACTGTCCCTACTAGTTACAAACATGTGTTTCTTTCTCTTCACCTCTTCTAATTCAAATGATTTATGATCAAGCTAATAAAACTATTGGAAAAGCGTCAATTGCTCCCTGCTTGTTTGTGACTCAGCTTAGTACATTATAACTGTGTGCATGGGCCATGTACTACTTAGAATAGATTAATAATCTTTATAATGGAGATACATTGTAAAATATTCCTGTCTTGGCAAAGTCAGTATAGCCACTGAAATACTCTGGGACAATTATGATAAATCTCACACCAGAGCAAGATGTTAGACATCAGGATGAATGTTGTTACAGGAATATATTTAAATATTTTAAAACTAGGATCTGTTTCGTCGCTTGATTGATTATATTGTGGCATCAACTTAGTGTCCAGTCTTAGCAACCATATCAGACTCATTTTTTTCCACAATGATCTAATCTGATCCTGCAAGTCTTCAAACAGTGCACTGATCTCTATTGTAACTAAGTCCATCCATCTTGCTGCTTGCTTTCCTTCCATTTTTCCCAGCATTAGAACCTTCTCCAGAGAGGTGGGTCTTCACATACGTGTCTGATGTAGGATAATTTGAGCTTGAACATGTGTGCCATGAGTGAGAACTCTGGATTGATTTGTTTGGTGATCTATATGTTTGTTTTGTTCACTGTTCACGATATTCTCAAGAATTTTCTCAACAGCAAAGTTCAAAAGCATCAATACACTTCCTATTCTACTTCTTCAAAGTCCACTTTTTACGTCAATAGAATGTCACAAGGAATATTACTGCTTGCACTATTCTGATCTTTATAAGTATAAACACATCACGACATCTGAATGCATTTCGGGTTGCTATAAAAAAATAATTAGGTCCATTTATTTGCCTTTCAGTGTTATGAAACTGGGCCAACCTCAGTTTGAGTGAATAATGAAAACAGACATGCACAGATAGGCAGGTACAGGTAAGTATGGAGACCTAGCAAACTAATTCACTCACATTCATCACTGAGATTGAGCACTGGCAGAAGTACAACTAGATTTTTTTCAGCAAAACATGTAACTGATTTTGAAGACTGACTGGTTTTGCTTTCTTTTAATGAGAGCTATTTAATTTATTTCATACTGTTGTAAGAGACAGAATGCTCTCTTGTGCCATTTGAAAGCATTCTACTATGAGCAGCCCATAGCTTTTGCTTTTATTGAGAAGTAAATTTCTAGTGACACTTCCCACCCAAAGGGCAAGTTTCTTAAGTATGTAAGCTTGGGACTATATCAACACTGGAGAAGTTCTGTTATAACAAAGCAGCAGAGGATATGGACAAGTCAATACTTCTAGTTAGTGAATTTTGTAAGAAAAAAAATGCCTTGGTGGTTTTACACCAAGGATTTGATGTTCTATCCTTTTTGTACCTAAACCATGTTTTCACTGCTCGTATCTTAACAGTATTTTCTCTACAGTTAAAACATCTGGGTTCAGCTTGCAAGGATACATCTAGACTTCTGCTTATTATGTAAGAATCCTATCCAGCAGCCTTGCTAATAGGAGATAGAGCAGTAAATGGTAGATACAGCTTTAGAAGAGGTATAATATAACAAGTATACTATACTTGAATTTTATTTGTTTATTAGAAACAGTATAAAACAGGTTGATTGAGAATTCATGATGTCTTCAATTAATCATCACATAATTTTCAAAGTGTACAGACTGATCACTGTATGACTGCCTATGGAATTTTCACAGGTACAAATGTCAGAATAAATAGTCTGCCGTTCTTTGGATCCTCTTTTTCTCCTTTTTTGGAAATAGGAACATTGATCTCCTTCAGCAATGATATCCATTTAAAACAGTGATACAAAAATGATAATGTTGTCACACAAGTATGTACTTGCACTGTGATGTTAAATTTAGTCAATGCCACAGGATGGTTTCTAGAAAATGGAAGCCCATGATTAGTGGAGAAGTTCTTCTGGGCCAGATGAATCACCAGGAAATTAAACCCTTATTCCTGGATTTCATCAACTTTCACACAATGTTTAATTATGGACTATTACATAATGAACTATGAGCAGAACAAAGATCATAAATTATTATCAATATATTGTGCTGGTTCTTCAGACAGTGATTTTGGAGGAAGGGGGGCAGTTGAATAGCTGGGGCATATAGTTAGATGTCTTCACAACTGGGTGCATAAGTGATCACTTGAGGGCCTGACTATTTGAGAAACAATCTCTTCCATTTCAAATCTGTCCAGGAATTAAGATCTATAGGAATGATCGTTCTGAAGGTGATTCCACTCTTATACATGGGATTGTTCTGTATTGTTCCTAGACCTTGGAATGAATTCTCTTGGGACCTGTGTTAGTCTCCAGCATGGTAATCAGAAAACATGTTGATACTTCTTTAAACCAGGATTTTAATTAGGGTTTTAATTAGTAATAAATGTTATCATTAATTTTATTTTAAAAACTGTTTGTATTCTGCTTTTAAATTAGCTGATTGAAGGAAAATGCAAGGACCTGTTCATGTAAATCACCAGGAGTCAAGATTGGTTTGAAAGCACTCTTTTTAAAAAAATTATTAGCTCCATTGAATGGTCATTTGAGCTGAAAGTTGGGATGTAAATCAAATCAAATCAAAATCAAATCAGTATAAAAGGATCTGAACTGATCGCCATTTATACATCAAGGGGCAAAGAATTCATCTATACAGTAATAAAATGTGTTTTGGGTAATATATTTTACCAGTTTTGTGTTGCTTCCAGTTAGTATCACTGAATAATGTTCTTTTCTCAGTGAGGAAGTGAAAGTAATTCTATCTTTACCACCTTGTCATAATTTCCTTCGGAGGTGACTAAATTACTGCTATATGTTGGTTGTGCTGAATAGTTTGCCAAGTGCAGTTGTCCAGCCCCATACTGGAAAGAAAGGCTGTTGCTTCTGTTTTTGCATTGGCTGCTGGCCATGGCCTACTTGTTACTAAGCAACTGGAAGTTTCTTTCCAGCGAGCTATCATTGCTGGTTAGGTACAAAAAGAAACGCAGGATTTCTGGGAGGTTTTCTTCCCCCCAGCTTGCCATTCTGGATCATGAGTTTGTTCCTTACTTGGACAAGACTTGAATAGACAGGTCAGCAAGAAGGAGTACAGGCAGTGCTGCTTCCTGGCTTCCTATAAGAAATCTTCCTAGAGGATACATGATGTCTTTCCAAGTCACTGAAGATGATTTATGACATTGCCTTTAGCAGGAGGACTGAACACACAAACTTGTCATATATAAGCCTGTAAGCATGTGGAGGCCATGCTTCTGGAATCAGGCAGGCAGAAACACCATGGTGGGTACTTAGCACCTGTATCTTGGAGTATAAACTTTGCCAACCTCAAAATTTTTCAGATATAGTGGCCTACCTCTCCATCACCCTAACCAAAAATCAGTGAAGGAAGGTGGACACTGTTGTTCAATATGGAAAGATATTAGTTCTGTGAAGTATGTTCAAGCTGTATTTACAAGAAAGATCACTCTAATTCATGATTATGCATCAAGCATAATTCACACTTTGAGAATGATTCTGGGATGCAGTTAGATGGACTATAAATGCATGAAAGTATTTGAAATTATAATATACTTGTGTTCCTGCCTCTCTTCATCAGTATAAATACAAAATCAGTGAAATGAAGTAACACTGGAGTCCTTGATTACAGGTATTTGGCAGATTTCATTATCCAACTAGGTAACATATTCTTCTCTATTGGGATGAAATAATGCGTCTAAAAGGGAATTTTAATAGTTGAGAAGTCTGTATGAGAGAAAATGAGATCCTTTTTCAAGTAATTTTGAGATTTAAGGTTAATCACCCAATGATTTAGAATTAGTATTTTGTTTCAACAAGACAGCTAAATCTTTGCTCTTTGTAGCTCCTATTAATACTGTAGTCAGGTCAGAAAATTCAGGATGTTATCACAATTTTTGAGCACTGTTCAAAAGTGGCCCTATGAAGAACATACTGTTGTAAGGAAAATAAATTTTCAGATAGATGGGAGTATGTTAATAGACTAGAAACTTAAACAAATAGAATAATAAAACAAAAGAATGTGAGCTTGGAGTGCCTAACTCACAGCTAATCTTATCAAAATATTCCTATAGCAACCTGTTGACATATTTCTTTTATTAAGATGATTATTCTCTTTTTATAAAGATAGTAACAGTTGAAGGGCAAGAAATTAATTGAACTTTATTAGGTTATTACATATGAACATGTATGCCTGAATCAGTTTTTCCTCCTTTCTTGCATCATTTTCCTCTCCTTTTTGAAATGTATAAATATCAGTGCAATTTCTTTATTTGCAGGAATATCTCTATTATTTGGTAGGGTCACCTCCATTACATGCTGTCTCGTAAACATTGTAGTGAGCCCTTGATTTATTTGCTTTTGGTCCTGTATTTTGATTCCACATTATGGCAATCTAGATGTGATGGCACATCTATAATACTCATTGATTATGTGCTATTAAGTCAATGTTGACTCTTAGTGATCACATAGGCAGACTTCTCCAGAACAATCTGTCCTCAACCTGACCCTTCAAGGTCTTCCAATGATTTACTGATTGCTGCTATAATTGAACTGATTCACCTTGCTGATGGTTGTCGTCTTCTCTTTCTTGATTTCATTCCACAATTCTTCTGGTTTGCTATCAGTGATATTCAGGACCAAAAGAATTCCTAATGTTCTACCTGAAAAACCTGGTTTTTTCAGCAATCCAGCCTGGACTGAAGTGGAGTGGGATGGGTTTTTTTAACTGTTTTTAGATTAGTTGTGGGTTTTAAAATTTATTGGGCTTAATGTTTAATAATATTTTATCTAACTTATTTGTATTCGTATTTTAATGTGAGCCGCCCTGAGTCCTCAGGGAGAAGGGTGGCATATAAGTCCAATCCAATCCAATCCAATCAAAAAGAGCATGCTCAATTTATTGTTTTTTTCTTTAGCTTGACTTGAACGTGCATATGAATAGTTCATAATGTTTCATAATCAGCCCCTAGCCACATCTTTGCTGTTATAATTGAGCTCTTCCTCACTCCTTAACCAATAATATAGTCAATTTCTGTGTATTCCATCAGGTAATGGTTTATGTATATGTGTTGTTTTCATTGTTTGAAAATTGTTTTACCAACAAAGAAATGATTAGATTGGCAGAAATTGATCATTTGTTCTTCTGCTTCCTTTCAGAAACCATATAATCCAATCACATTTTGTTCCTTGCTATTTCTGACCTTGACATTGCTTGCATGTTCTGTTGATTTTAGATTGAACTTAAGCATATAATTCATTGGTCACTTCTTCTGCACCAGTGGCTAGTATAAACTTGAATAATTTTCATGTTAAAGTATTGTTGTAAAATCTAATTGATGTTATTAGTTATCAAAAGCATTATATGCAAGAATTGCCTTTGATATCCTATATTCTTACTGGTTATGAAAGCAATGCTGTTGCTTTTCATGTTCTGAGTAATAAATTCAATTCACAGATGCCTGAGAGTCCATCTGTGTGGTTGATTCATTTCATGTTGCATTGTACTGAACTTCCCCATTTTTATTCTTCTTGTATTCCACGTCGTCACTATCTTTGCAGCTTTTGATGTTCTTTTCCAGCATGGCAACTAGATGTCCTGAAGACTTTAGCCATATCATAAACACCAGTAGTACTATGAAAGCCTCAGCTCTTACTCAGTAGCATGTTGAATGCCATCTGACCTGAGGGTCCATCATCCAGCATTTTATCACCGGTCATTTTATACTATCTAGTCATTTGGATTTCTTATCAACCTGTAAATCATTTCTGATTGCCTTCTCCTTCACATAATAAAATGATGCCTTTGGCATTGTCACCTCCAGCATTTTCCCATATCATTGCTGCCAATTTGTTTTAGCTGGGCAACTGAGATGGCTTTCATATCTTGGCATACACTCCCTCATTTTTGCTCTTCCAGCCCAGGATCATCTCAGCATCACAATAAAGCAACATAGCAGGATTGAATTGTAAATTGAAAAGAAAAATTGAAGTGTTAATCCAGAGTCAGCCTTCTCTTGTGTTCTGTAAATGAATTCCGTATAAGATTATCATTGTACTCAGCTAGGCCTGTCTAATACAAGTCTGCATGTATGTTCCACATCCCATCTCCCTGTTCTGTTCTGTGCCCAGCCTAGCACCGTTGGGTAACGGTTCTTTTGGATTCAGAAACAATGATCACACAGTATGAGTAATGTATTTAATGCTCTTTTGCAAGAAAATAACAGATAACTGTTCTGATAACTGAATAACATCAATTAGACTTTACAACAATACTTTAAAATGACAATTACCAGTATTAACATTATATAAACATTAGATAGCAGTCAATGAATATTCAAGAATGTGGAAGAATACTATAAGACAAAGAAAGAAAGAAAGATGAGGGAAAGCAGATCTCTTTAAAGTTAGCAAACATGTAGCACCTTCTGGTTAGGTCTGCATCTAAGTTCCATCCCATGAAGGATTCTGACTAGCTTAT
Organism: Naja naja; assembly: GCA_009733165.1. Lineage (NCBI taxonomy): Eukaryota > Metazoa > Chordata > Lepidosauria > Squamata > Elapidae > Naja > Naja naja. The sequence continues at coordinate 21,109,299 of CM019154.1, read as the reverse complement.
AAGTAAGCGGACCTGCTTTTCAATGGTCTTATCTCCCTGGATTTTACCAAAGACAAGAAGGACATGTTTTTATTATCTTGCTCTGCTTTGACTGCCAGGAATGAGACCATTAAGGATCAAAGTTGAAGAAACTCACCAAGAATAAAACCATTGAGGTTAAGGAATCTTTCTGCTTATCAGGTAGCAAAAACACCACCTCAAAGTTAAGGAGTATCTTTTCTCAAAGTTTATTTATTTTATTGATTTATTTGATTTATTTGATTAGTCAATTGCTTACAAGATAATAGGTATAAGTATAAACATAGTTATAACTACATGGATACATATAAGAAAATAAAAGAAACAATAGGACAGTGATGGTAGGCACTTTGGTATGCTTATGCACCAAAGTTAATTGGATGAAGATGAGAAAACTCATCCTACTCCACACAGGAGTCTCACCAAGGATATTGCAGAACAAAGTATAACCCAAATCTTTAATGACTTAAATAAATGCTTACTTATTACAGTACTGAACGGTTACATGAAAGTATAAAATCATGTATAGTTCGATATGAGTCATATATTATCATGATGCACCTGGGGGAAAGAGGCCCACAAAGCTCTCCAATTCCTCCTTGCTAATATTTGGTGGATACACCAGCCTTTGTTCTTTTCAAATAACCTTTCAATTTGCCTCCCATTTTGCACTTCAGCTCTGATTTTATTCTACTGTACTTTGGTTAAGAAGCCCATATAATAAATTTTGATGCACTCTTTCCTTTTCCGAGGTTCACATAAAAATTCTAGCTATTTCTTGGTTTCTTAGTTGAAATAAAGCATTGCCCAAGCAATGGTGCATAAAACAATCTCAGGGTTTTTTTAAATTCATATTTATATCCTGCCCTTCTCCGGAGACTCAGGGCGGCTTACAATTTTTTTGGGAGCACAACCCAATGCGCTCAGCAATAGCCTTCCTTCCATTGTATATGCTTGCTTATTACTAGGGCTTTTTGAGAATATCTATAGTAGACACTGGCATTTTCATCTATCATGTACTTTGAATGATATTGTTTAACACATCCAATAATCTGTATTGTCCTCTGTATGGCATAGAATTATCATACATAAATGGATGATGTTTCTCAGGTGCAAAGGGAGAAAACAATCACTTTCCAGGGAAAATATTCTTGCAAAGATGTATCTTTTTCTCTGCATTTGAAACATAATATTTTGACATTTGGCAAAATTTAATTATTGTCCCAATTAACACAAGTTTCCCTGGGTTAGCGTATTTTAGAAGTGTTGAATTTCAATTTCCAGTTCATATGTAGTATAGAACGTGCTTGAAAGCACTATGTTGGGAAAAGTTGAAGTACAGAATAACAGAGTTGGAAGTCTTATAATTCAACTCCCTTCTCAAGCAGACAAATTCTCAACCATTTCAGACAAATGGCTGTCCAATCTTTTCTTAAAAGCCTCCAGTGATGGAATCCTATGAAGATGGTGTGCTGAGCAGCAGGAAGTTTGTTTTTTCCTGCCATCAAATAACTGATTTTATTGCCAAACCTGGCTCTTTGGTGGTACACTTCCCAGATTTGAATGGGAGCAACTAGGAAAGATCCAAGACAATCCTTGAATGACAGTGAATGTGCCTGAGAAGAGGAATCTTGATGGTTGCAATTTCGGTATTTTTAAAAACAGGATTCTTGACAAGTTAAGAAGAGAACATTTGGGAAATAATTCCCAGTAAGTCAATTCCTAGCAACTGGCATTGAAAAAAATCATCTTCACGCACTGCATAGCTGCAGACTCTATTAAAGATGTTGTGAGGATTGCCAACTTCAACAGGGATTTTAAAAGTGGGTTAGAAAGAATGATGGTGGATGAAAAGAGCCTTGGTGGTTCAGGCTGTTAAATGCCTAGCACTTAGTTCCAGCTGCCTGCAATTAGTGCAGCTCGAATCCCACCAGGCTCAAGGTTGACTCAGCCTTCCATCCTCTCGGGGTAGGTAAATTGGGGACTCAAAGATTGTTGGGGGCAAATAAGCTGACTTTGTAAAAATGCCGCTTAGTAATAAGCAGGCATATACAATGGAAGGAAGGCTATTGCTGAGCGCATTGGGTTGCGCTCCAAAAATTGTAAACCGCCCTGAGTCTGCGGAGAAGAGCGGCATATAAATGTAATAAAAAAAATCTAGGGACGATTGCTTTAAAGGTAGTCCTCTGTTAATATGACAGTTGGGACTGGAACGGCCATCACTAAATAACATGATTGTACAGTGCAATGTCACATGACTATGCCATTTAGCAATGGCAATTTCAGCACGTCTGAAATTGCCATCGTGAAGTGAATCTCACGCCATGGTTAAGGGTAGCCATTTGTAACTCCTGCTGGTGTGCTTGTTGGAAACTGGCAAAGAAGATCACAAAGGGCAACTGTGAGACTTCAGCACCATTGCAAGTGATAACCACCTGTATCATATTTTACTTGCAGTATTAGCATTTGTTGGGTAACAATAATGGGAGGGGGCTGAAATGCAAATGTTAATCAATGGAAAAACCAAGAATCATTAATGGAAAGCAGAGAATGCTGGATTTGGTCATCTTTATCCAGACAGTGCAGAGCTTTTCTGATGATCTCTCTCTCTCTGTGTCATACTTTACCAATGCCGGCTTCTTAGGGCTGAACGTGGGAGACTGGCCTAAGATTGCCCAACAGGCTTTGTGTTTAAAACAGGGCTACAACTCATGCTCTTCCAGTTTAACCACTACACTCAAACTGGCTGCCTTATTTTGTAACTGTAGTGGGTAAAAAAATCCAATAAATGATTTACACACTATTTGAAACTATGCTTTTGTTATGTATGCAGGTTTGAATGTCATTGGTTAAGTTTGAACTGTTCTTGTAAAATGTCAGAAATGATTGGTTTAAAAAGTGCTGGAAAACCCTGCACTCTGATTGGCTGGCAACTGCGGCTGCTGGCTATAAGTAGCAGCCACAGACCAGCCAAATTGGGTCTGTTATGAGCTGTAGTCACTAATAAACTCTTCACTGAAGCACTTCGCGTCTGACTCTTCATGCAAATCTAACACTGGCGACGAAGGTGGGATCCTTCCTGAAGAGAAGACGATGCAGAAAACAAGCCGAGAGAGATGGCTGCGCTGAACACCCCCCCAGCCCCGTTCGATCCGATGGCAGAAGACTGGGACTCGTATGCGGATCGTTTCCAAATGTATTTGGAGGGAAACGATCTCGCCGACATTTCCGAGAAGTGGAAGAGGGTGGTCTTTCTCACCCACTGCGGTCCGGCCGTTTTCAAGATGGCGAAGGCATTGGTGGGAGCTGCAGACGTGAAGGTAATGGACTGGCCCGACTTAGAAAAGTTATTAAGAGCCCATTATGCGCCACAAGTATCATGCCTCATTAAGAGACACAAATTCTACCGTCGGGATCAAGGGGAAAGCGAAAACGTTAATGACTTTGTGGCAAGTTTAAGGGACATTGGGGTGCATGTGAATTTATCAACTTAGAAGAGGCCATGCGATCGATTTGTTCTAGGCCTAAAGACAAGGTTTTGCAGAGCAAATTATTAATGAAACCTAAGATCACGTTTAAGGAGGCCATAGAAGAAGCTTCTTTAGCGGAAGCTACCAAGTCCAGCCATGAAGAAAATTAACAAGGCCGCAAGCCATCCTGATGTGGAAAAACCCACAACAACCCATTGCGAGCAAATAGATTCTGATTCAGACTGTAGCGAGGTGGAGGAAGGAATTTATAGACTCAGAATGGAGAAGAAAAGGAAAGACCTTGGAAGAAAGAGGCAAGACTTTTATTGCAGAGGTTGTGGGGGCCACCCCCGCACTGAATGCAAGTTTTTTGATACCATCTGTCTCTGTTGTGAAAAAAGAGGTCACCTAGCAAGAGTCTGCAAATCATCCAGAACTCCACCAAGCAGAAAGAAGTTTCCTGACAAAGATTTCAAGCCTAACAACTTCAGTGAGAAAATGGGGTGCAACACAGAAGCAAATGGGAAGAATGAAACTCATCAAACAGTCACCATTGGTCATTCTTCACCCTTAAGAAGCAGAAAAGTACATGTGAAGGTACTAATTGAAGGAAGGCCTTGCCAAATGGAAGTGGACTCAGGCTCCTATTTATCTATGGTGTCACGGGACACTATTCACAGGCTATTTCCCAACATTCAGAAGAAGCATTTCCAGAAGCAAGCACTGACTCTTAAAGACTACCAAGGAACAAGATTCCAGTAGTTGGAACAAGAGAATTCATCGTGAAGTTCAAAGGTCCCACCAAACGTTTGCCCCTGACCATCGTGGACAAGGACCGCCCAAGCTTGCTGGGACTTGAGTGGTTCAATCCACTAGGCATCGAGGTGACTGGCATCAATTACGTGAGCAACACTGAATGGGAGGAGGCCTTGAAGTCTGAGTTTCCAGAGGTCTTCAGCAAAGGATTGGGCAAGTATATGGGGACCCCTATCACTTTCAATCTAGATCCCAAGGTGCCACCAATTCGTTTAAAGCCCAGAAGGGTCCCATTTGCCTTAAAGGAAAAAATTGATGCACAATTAGATAAACTAATAGCTCAAGGAGTTTTAGAGCCCACTGACCACTCCAGGTGGGAGACACCCATAGTCACACCAGTCAAGACTGATGGGTCAGTAAGAATCTGTGGAGACTATAAGGGGACATTGAACCATGCGCTTCAACAGAGCGCATATCCAGTTCCAGTGGTGCATCATTTATTACATTCACTTGGCGGGGGTACAGTCTTTGCCAAATTGGATCTGGCCCAGGCATATCAACAACTAACAGTTGATGATGCCACTGCAGAGGCCCAAACCATTGTGACTCATAGAGGTGCCTTCAAATGTAAAAGGTTACAGTTTGGAGTAAGCGTGGCACCAGGCATCTTCCAAAGCCTTATGGAAAGGATGCTCCAAGGACTGCCAGGGGTAGTGCCTTACTTTGATGATGTGTTAATCTCTGCTGAAAATGACACTCAAATACAAGAGAGACTCAGAGAAGTCCTTACCATATTCAAGAAAGCGGGGTTAAAAGTCAAGGAAGAAAAATGTACTCTTAGAACTGACAAGGTTGAGTTCTTGGGCTACATGATTGACAAGCATGGCATCCACCCTACAGATGCCAAGATTCAAGCAATCAAAGAAGCCCCTAGACCAAAATGCAAAACAGATTTGCAAGCCTTCCTTGGACTTATTAACTTTTACCAGAAGGCAACCATTGCAGAACCATTACACAGATTACTTGACAAAAAATCTGCTTGGGTCTGGGGCAGGAAAGAACAATCAGCATTTAACAGTATTAAAAGACTAATCACGTCTGATGCTGTACTCATACAGTTCTCTGAGAATTTACCTGTTGTACTGTCTTGTGATGCATCCCCCTTTGGAGTGGGGGGGGGGTTTGAGCCACAGGCTTCCCAGCGGGAGGGAAGCCCCTATTGCATTTTACTCTCGCACCTTGACCAAAGCAGAGAGGAATTACAGCCAATTGGACAAAGAAGCATTGGCAATTGTTGCAGCTATCAAGAAATTTCATGAGTATCTATATGGGAGAACATTTACCATTGTCACAGATCACAAACCTTTGTTAGGCATTGTGGCAGGAGACAAACCTACACCCATTATCCTGTCACCAAGAATGCTGAGGTGGACTGAATTTCTTGCTGCTTATTCCTACAACCTTATCCACAAGCCTGGCAAGGACATTGGACATGCTGATGCACTGAGTCGTTGCCCACTTCTCACAAGGAGGACTTTGAACCTGAGGCACACACCTTTTTCCTAGAAACTGTTGCCAAGCTTCCAGTACACGCTGCTGAAATTGCCAGAGAGACTGCCAAAGACACTTTATTGGCTCCTGTTATAGGCTGGATTAAGAAAGGTTGGCCTCTTCAAGATCTACCTCACCTTGCCCAACCTTTTAAATCCAGGCAAACTGAATTATCTGTATTAAGAGGATGTATTTTGTGGGGTAACAAGGTTGTTATTCCTGCAAAACTGCAAAGAGAGGTTTTGGAAATGTTACATGAGGGTCATCCTGGTATTGTAAGGATGAAGGGATTGGCCAGGAGTTATGTATGGTGGCCAGGTATTGACAAAATGGTTGAAAACTGGGTTGCATCTTGTCCCAACTGTCAGGTAGTCAGGCCTGCCCCACCTCTTGCCCCCAAACAGGAATGGGAATGTCCTAGGGGCCCATGGTCTAGGATTCACATTGATTTCGCTGGCCCTAGCAGAGGGCACACCTTCCTTATTATAGTAGATGCATATTCCAAATGGCTAGAGGTAATCCCTATGGCATCCACTACAATGATGCTGTCATCAAGCAGCTTAAAAAGCTGATGTTCTTGTCTCTGACAATGGCCCTCAATTTACATCCAACCCTTTAGAATCCTATCTAGCACAACTGGGTATCAGACATGCCCTGACAGCCCCTGGGCACCCTTCGGCTAACGGCTGGGCTGAACGAATGGTACGTTTTACCAAGGAAAAGCTTCAGCAATTGGGTCCTGGGGACATCCCTGAGAAAGTTGAAAAAGTGTCCAGCACATCACTCCTAACCCATCAACTAACTTATCCCCAGCAGAGTTGTTAATGGGTAGGAAACTTAGGTCTCCCCTTGACCGCCTTCATCCCACTTACGCACCCAACGCACCACTAGATTCCACTAGCAAAGTTCACACGTTCAGTGTGGGTGATTCTGTTTATGCTAAGAACCTTATGGGTGAGCCTTCATGGATTCCTGCTGAGATAACTCAAATCACAGGCCCTCGTTCTTACAGGGTGCAAACAGAGGATGGAGTCCTCTGGAGCAGGCACATTGATCAGCTTAGATCCAGGTTACCTCAGGAACATCGCAATTGTTCCTCTCTAGTTCCCATAGCTAATGCCTTTTCTAGGGGGAGGAACATGAGGATAATCAGCAAACAAGAATCAACCCCATGTGTAACGAGCCATTACGACAGGAACCATCCCAAAACCTGTCACAATGCCAAAATCCATCCTTACAAGTGGAAGATTGCACATCACTACCTGACTTGGGTGCTGACATTGGGCTGGAGATGGGTTGGGAGGAGAGACCAGATTCTAACAATCAAACAGGGTCTTCTTTCACAGGAAGTCCAACTAGGGAAATGTCAACAGACACATTTCCCCTCTCACTGGGTGAGAACGTTAAAACTTCTGAACCACGAAGGTCTCAACGTACACGTAAGAGCCCCACCTATTTAAAAGAATACATTAGATAGGTTGGGGTTTGAGTATGGACTGAACCTAGTGGGGAGGGGTGTTATGTATGCAGGTTTGAATGTCATTGGTTAAGTTTGAACTGTTCTTGTAAAATGTCAGAAATGATTGGTTTAAAAGGAAAACCCTGCACTCTGATTGGCTGGCAACTGCGGCTGCTGGCTATAAGTAGCAGCCACAGACCAGCCAAATCGGGTCTGTTATGAGCTGTAGTCACTAATAAACTCTTCACTGAAGCACTTCGCGTCTGACTCTTCATGCAAATCTAACAGCTTTTGCACATTGTGAGACATTGATGAGAGAAAATATCATGATAACTTATGAAAAAGTGGGTGGTATTTCCAGGCACTGCTCCTCTTAATAAGCCTAGTTTGCATATATGAGAAATATTAGTAAGACACATTGCCCTTTCTGCATCCTTGGACTTAGTTTATTACTGTACAATTATATTAACCAGTACTATCCAAAAATGACCAATGTCTTTTGCTGGCTCACATTTTTCAATCCATTTGGCAGAGTTGTGTCCTGTTCAGGGGTGGGCTTCAAAAAGTTTAGCAAGCGGTTCTCTGCCTGGTTGCTGGGTGGGCATGGCCGTGGTGGGCATGGCCATGGTGGGCATGGCCTAGTCAGCCTCCTGTACCATGACAGGGGGCGTTTTCACCCTCCCTGGGCTCCGGAGGCTTTCCTTGAGTCTTGGGGAGAGTGAAAATGGCCTCCCCGGGCTCTGGAGGCCCTTTGGAGGCCAGAAACAGGCCCGTTTCTAGCCTTCCAGAGCCTCTGGGAGACCCATTTTTCACCCTCCAAGCCTCCACGCAGGCCCTGTACTTACCTGGGATCCAAAATGGGCTGTGTGGAGACTCCTGGGAGGGGCAGGGTGGGGTAGCAGCCCACCCCTGGTCCTGTTCCCCACAATCCCCATCTTCAGGGACCTCCTTTAGATTCTAAATGTTTCATCAACTGACAAACAGTTTGTCGCATTTGTTCAAATAGAAAAAAGAGATGTCCCTATTTGGAACTGTTATTTTAGTGTGCATCTCCTGTTCAATTTATTCTACATATAGCAAAGTGGTAGTAATTTCTTTGCACATACTATGAAAAGATTAGCTTGGTGGAGATTTTCACATCTACCTGATCCATCAGAGTGGGGAGGCAGGGAATGGTGTGGGTCCCATCCCTGAGGGCAATATACCTGGTGGGATCCAGAAGAAGGTCCTTCTCCATGGTGGCTCCCTCCCTCTCTCTGGAGCATCATTCCCCCAGAGATTAGAATGGCCCCCTCTCTAATACTCTTCCAGAAGGCACTGAAGACCTGTTTCTGTCAGTGGGCCTGGGGAACCCAGAGCGAGATGGAGTGCATCAAATGGCTCATATGATCTGCTGTTGTCGGGGCAGGGTGGGTGGGAGTTGGGCGGTGATTTTTAATTTATTTCTTTCCAGATTTTGTTCTATTGTACTTTATTAATTTATTTGATTCTTTTTGTTAATTTTTATTGTTTTTTTTAATATGGTTTTACATTCTGTAAGCCACCATGGGCGAATAGGCAGCAATATAAATTCAATAAATAAATAAATAAATAGACTAGTGAAACACAGTGGTAAGCATTTAAAATGTCGTAGAAGAATATACTTCATATATTTTCTGTTCCCTCTCCCTCCCTCCCTCTCTCCATCTCTGTGTTTGTCAGCTAAGAGGCAGTACAGCAGAGCTGACAGTTCATGCAGGACAAGAGAAGTGTGAGATCTTCACCTAATGATGGCACAGTCCTTGTGTAATGACCAGAACAGAAGTGCCATTGCTAAGTGGTGCAGTCACAGGACATTTTGCCTAACAATTGCTTTGCTTAGTGACAGAAATTCTGGTCACAATTATGGTTGTTAAGCAAGGACTAACTGTATGCTTTTAGGTGCAATTCAAGGTGCCAGTTATTACCTATAAAACCTTTCATGCAAAGGCCTAGATATTTAAGGGGCCTGTCTAGGAAACTCCTATCTTTCATCGTTTCTGTCCATCTCCTGTAATTGGGCAAAGATGGCGTGTTTTAGGTCCAATCTATTAGACTGTGTCACCTGCTGGAATCTAGAAAATGTGCCTCCTTCGTCACAGTGCCTGCCTGAGGGTACAGCATTCCCTTGAGATCTGTCTAGCTCCCACTCAGATCATGTTGAAAGAGCTCCTAAAACCTGGCTATTCCTGCAAGTCTTAGGTTAGATGGTAGGTCCTGCATGTTGTATTGTTTTTAGAATGAATTATCTTTCTTTTTCTGATAGTCTGTGGTTTTCAATTTGTATCATTTTTGCTAATGATTTTATTATAATTACATGCTGTCTTGAGTTATCATTAATTAATTAAATAAATAAATGAGATACTGTCTTTTTCAGTCTCCAAAATATTTTTATGTGGTAGGGTTTTCCAGCATTCTGCTCAAAATTCTTCTTTGCTGTTTTCCTTTCCCTTACTCCATTTTGTTCTAAAATCATATTTTTCTAAATACCCTACAGAATGCCAATTCATTTTGTTTTTTTAATGTGTACTTCTTATTTCAGAGTTCTACTATTTAGAACTTGTTTTTCCTTTCTCCCCATTTAACCAAGGTCAAGCAATAAAAGGAACCATAGCTCTTTTGATTCCCATGATTTCTAGAAACCAAATTGAAGGGCTCTTTTTCAAGCCCCAGAGATTCTGTAACTAGTTCTGTATTCATAGTCTGCTTAAATTCAATCCCTACCATACATACAAAGACACAATTCAATCATGGTGAGAGTTCTGTTGTCTCTTAGAACAATACCTACATTTTTTCCAGCTATTGCCGAAGGAAATGATGACATTTGCTTGAACACTATGAAGATTTCACCATTAGTTATGGGGTTAGTAATAGGCTCACCTTTAAGTGACAGAGAAAGCAACATTTTACAAGAGCACTGACTCACTGGAGAACTAACATTTGATGAAATTTTATTTTCCTTTATTGATAGACTGTGTGTTGATAACAAAAGAGTTATTAAAAGTTTCTTTTCTGATAGGAAAATTTGCTAAAGCAGATCACTTGCATTGTCCAGTAGATATGAATATTTTTGCTGTTAGGTCTGTAATTCTAAAAAGGAGCCAAATTAAGCTAATACTGTATTAGTGGACCCATTACTACCCAAATCTGTCAGAAAAGGTTTGGATATAAAATTGAAAGAACTCATTGCTCCACAGCAAAATGTGAAGTTATTTATAATTAAGATTCCATTGCTCTTGATAAGAACAATTTCTTCCTTCTGCACTGATGGGCCAAACATATATGCCCCCCCATAAAAACAAGAAATGAAATCAACTGCCAGAAAATGTTAAAGCATTTGAGTATTGGGTTTGACCCAGTTTCTGTTTTCTGATTTCAAAATTTCAGTGCCCAACAACAGATAGGGGCATGTATCATCTCTCACCAAAAATACAGAAAGCAGCCATTGTACAACTTTTCATATAGTCTGCAAGTCCATTTCAAGGTAATAGAGAATCTTGTAAAATATTAGATATGATGGTAAGTTTCTATTAGTTTGGATGAGGCTCTTGTTGATGTCTTGCCAAATTCATAAGCCTCAAGTCACTAGCACAACTTTAGATACAAGCTTTTGAGAGACAGTAGGTATAATGGCATTTCACACACTAGAAAAATAACAACTTAAGAGATTTCAAGAACTAAGTGATAATTTTTGCAATTATAATTAAAATATCCTAGAATTACACCACTGAGAGGGTGCTTTTATATAACTAATAACACTATTGAAATCCTGTTCAGATATTATCCTCCAAAGAAGTCTTAAATTGGATGGTCCATGTTATGTATGCAGGTTTAAAGTCATTGGTTTAGTTTGAACTGTTCTTGTAAAATGTAAGAAATGATTGGTTTAAAAAGTGTGGGAAAACCCTGCACTCTGATTGGCTGGCAACTGCGGCTGCTGGCTATAAGTAGCAGCCGCAGCCCAGCCAAAGTGGGTTCGTTCTGAGCTGTAGTCACTAATAAACAAAGAGCTTGAAGCACTCCGTGTCTGTCTCTTCATGCAAACTTAACAGTCCAGAATTCTGCATCCATCTGGATACAATGGATTAATTTCCAATTACATACAGTTCTTGCTTCAGCGATGCATTCAGTGAATGTTCAAATAACATGGCACAGAGTGAGGGGTACCTACAATGGGTTCTCATTGTCACCATTGCAATGTCCCAATGACAATTTGGGCATTCAGCCGCCAGCTCTCAGCTGAAACTTTGGAGCAGCCCACAGTCACTTGATTGCCACTTTTGTAGAAAGTTAGCAGCCACCCCTCTCCTAGAAGACTGAAATATCCTAGGAAATATTAAAAAGGCAGAATATTATATCCCTCTGGATGAGAAAAGGAGAAACATGTTTTTATCAACAAACCAGCTCCCTGCAGCTCCCTGCCCCCCTTCAGCTCCAGGATGATGGGATTAAGATATGGCCCTCAGGACATGATAGGATTAGCCATCTACCTATCTAAGAGCATGGCTCACTGCATTGCAAAATCACCTGGGGACACTACATCAGCCCATAGTTCAACCAGACTTATTTCAGACAAACTCCTAGGATTTGCACATGACCCCTACAGCAGCCAATAGGCTACCTGCCAGGGGTGGGCTGCTACTGGTTTGGACTGGTTCGGGTGAACTCTTAGTTCTGGCGATCAGTTGGTCCAGCTCACCCGCCCGTGCCCTAGTCTGTGTTTTGGAGCCCAGCTGATTCGCACGGCACAGCGGATTGCCGCTCCTCAGCTATTTACTCACTGGGGCTGCAGTAGAAGGTATGTTTTAGATCTGAAAATGGGCGATTTTCAAACCCTGCATGCTCACCCAGTGCGTGTGTTTGGGGCGTGAGCACGTGCAGTACACACTCACCAAACCAGTTGTTACACTGGTTGAATCCCACCACTGCTACCTGCCCTTGCCACAGGAACAGGAAGCTCAAATTCAAAGCCCAAGAGAGGGTATAAATCTCTTTTCCATGTGGTCATCTACCCAGAATCATACGTGCTTGGTGGTTCTGCTTCACTATTAAACCATCTTTCCAAGCAGCCTCCATGTTTCCAGTATCTTTCTTCCCACTTGGAACTGAACCCAGATGGACATTTCTTCCAACAATTTGCTGCCAGCGAAGTCAATGGGGAAGCCAACAGGAGGTTGCAAATGCAATCACAGGACCATGGGACACTTCTTAATACTCTTCTTAACTCACTGGATTATGTCTGATTATTCAATTTTGGAGCAGTCAGATCAGCTCTCAGCTGTTCTGGAGAGCCTTTTCCTAATTATATGAAGCCATATTTATTTTCTGTTTATTGTTTTGTTTTTCTGTTTAGGTTTTGTGATTTTATTGTTTTATTATTGTATTCCTATGAGTGTTTTAGTTGATTTTGTTCTTCATGTAAGCTGCTGAGCATCTCTGGATTGCGGCAAAGTAGAAATGAGGACAATAAATAAATTAAAATTGCCTACATTTACTTTTATTTACCCAAATGTAGTACCTTCCAAATATGCTGGCATCCCAGATGTACAACCCCAATATAGCTGGAGGACACCAGTGGGAGAAGATTGCAGTAGGTATGGGGGAGTCTAACTTTCTGAGCAACTGCCTAGAGCTGGAAGCAATTCAACAAAGCTTCCAGATTTCCAAAACCACATTTAAGCTTGATTTTCAAACAACTGGCAATACCCTCTGCTACTTGTTGCATTTCCTTTTTTTCACAGAGACTATGGTGTGAAATAAAGCTGAGAATTGTATAATCTTTTCTTTTCCTTTTATATTGTACAGTGGCACTACTGAAATATATTCAATTGCATGATATGTCATACTCCCCAACCACCATTTTCTAAGGAATAAGAAAGGACAGATTTTTTTGATGAAGTCTCAGATGATGCAGCCTCTTAATTATATATCTTGGATGACAGTCTAGCTCCACCCAACTCAGTGAACCAGCCAGCCAATCTCTCCCCTGCTGGTTTCTCCTTTTGTTCTTTAAAACTCTTTTAGTATCTCACAAACTCCAGACAGGGGAAGCAAGCAAGCCACCAGATAAAAATATCCCAGAGATTCCAAGGAAGATAGTCAGTGCCACATTGGCTCAAACAGAAGTGACAAAGCTTGTAGTACTAGAAAGGGATGAAACTAGGATTGTGTGTCTTCTCTCCAGACCTTACCCTACTAACACATGTCTGAAAAAACGTGATTCAGTTTCTTGCTATTTTGAAACAGGAAACACAAAAAAACCTGCTGCATGAATTTTAAAATGAAGTTAATTTAATTTAAAAAGATAATTTCCCCTCTACTAATATGGGGCTAGGGGGAGAAATAGAGAATATTGGTCCTGTTTCATTTATGATGTGACCCTACCTATTTGACCTATTGCCCCCCACACACACACACTAGTCTTATCCCCTTTCAAAATGTTAAGCATATCCCTCCATCAACCTGTATTTCTAGGTGATACTTTCCCCCTTGCTAATAATTTTCTCTGATTCTCCTCATACATTAGCAGGCAAGGGGGAAAAATGGGGAATGCTGGGAATAATTTTGTCTATTTTTCTGAGCAGACTATATTTACAATCCTCTGTTTTTAATTTGAGGTGTTTTTTTCTATATAAGAACATCATTATAGCAAAAACCAAACAAAAATATGTAAGTGAAAGCTCGCTTCAGCTTTCTGTATTTAAATGTACAGATAGTCCTTGACATAGAACCATTCATTTAAGGACAACTTGAAGTTACAACCACATTGCAAAAAGTGACTTGAAACTAGTCCTCACACTTATGACTACTGCAGGGTCCCCATGGCCATATAATCAAGATTTGGGCACTTGGCAACTGGCATTATAGCTGCAGCACCACTGGGAGAATCTGAATTCATTTAACAATTGCCCAATTCACTTAATGATTCTGGTGATTCGTTTAACGTGGCAAAAAAACTTGTAAAATCAGGCATAATTCAATTAATGGCCATATCACTTAGCAATGGAAGTTTCAATCCTGATTGTGATTATAAATTGAGATTATCTTTATTCAAGTGCAGGAACATATCTTTGGTCCTCCTAAGACTAAATTCATAACCCATTGAAAAGTAACATGGTACAATTAACTTAAAATAAATTCTTATTTTAGGATAGGCAACAGTATATTAGTTTAAAAGTACAACAAGGCAAATGAGGAAGAAATTAAAATATTAATAGCTTATGTTACATAAGCTACTTGTGTGAATGAGTTTGTGGTTAGAGACATGTTGTCTTTCGCAAGTTTTGCCTTTCACACAAGTACTTCCTGTACAGTGCTGTAGCCTGACATTTTTTTTCAGTTTGGGACCCTTGAAATAGATTGGAAGTAAAACTTCCAAGAGGTACCAGGCAGCACAGCTGACTAGCAATTTATTTGCAGATTAACAAAGTTGGAAGGGACCTTGTAGGTTATCTAGTCTAACCCCCCCATACACCCAAGCAGGCCCTGCACCATTTTTGACAGATGGAAGTCCATTCTCTTCTTGAAAGCTTCCAGTGATAAAGTTCCCACAACTTCCATTGGTTAATTGTTCTCACTGTCAGAAAATTTCTCCTTATTTCCAGGTTGAATCTCTCTCCTTGTTCAGTTTCCATCCATTATTCCTTGTCTGGCCTTCAGGTGCTTTGGAGAATAGTTTGACCTCCTCCTCTCTGTGGCATCCCCTCCAATATTGGAAGACTGCTATCATGTCTGCACTGGTCCTTCTCTTCACTAGACCAGCCATGCCCAGTTCCTGTAACTGTTCATATGTTTTAGTCTCCAGTCTCCTAATCATCCTGGTTGCTCTTCTCTGTACTTTTTCTAGAGTCTCAATATCTTTTTTATAATGTGGTGACCAAAACTGGATGCAGTATTCTAGGTATGGCCTTACTAAGGCTTTATAGAGTGATATTAGTACCTCATTTGATCTTGATTGTATCCCTCTGTTAATGTAACTTAGGATTGCATTAGCATTTTTGGCTGCTGCTGCACACTGCTGGCTCATATTTGGCTGGTTATCCACTAAGACTCCAAGATCCCTCTCACAGTTACTGCTATTGAGCCTGATTTCACCCAGTCTATATGTGTACTTTTGGTTTTTCATGCCTAAGTGTAAGACTTTACTTTTCTCTACATTGAATTTCATTTTGGTAGATACAGCCCAGTGTTCAAGGTTAGATCAAGCTGTACTAATTCATCAGTCCTAATCTAGGGTGTAGTTGCCTTCTGTGCCAACTAGAGGATAGCTGACCTGCAGACTGCCATGTTCTTTCAGAGCATGGTTTGATGATTGTGACATTAAATAAAAGAAATAAAAACTGATTTACCAAGGGAATTTTCTCTCCCCCCCCACAACCACCCTTAAGTGCAAACAACATCTGGCTCCCTTTACTCTGTCAGCTCTTTCAGTCCTGAGATGTTTTTGCTGTTCCTAATTACTGTCATTAGGCAATGGGTAGTGATTACAGATGGATTCTGATGAGAGATATCAGGAAGGCCTGGTCCCTTATAGATTCAGGATGAAGAACCAAATTTCTTTCTTGAAGTTGTTTAAAGGAAAACAAGGGAAAACAACAACAAAACCAGAACACTTATAGTTTGGGAATTATTGGTGATAATGCAATATGTATTCTTTTTAAATTTAGGTACGAAGGGGACAGAATAGGCAATGGAAACTGGCACAACCGCATTTTCTAAAATAGAAAGGGCACTTGCTTGTACATTTACACTCATTCCAGTTATTTCCAGTGAAGACAAAAGGAAATAACTTAGAATTCTTAACACTTATTCTAAGTGTCTGAATGCAACTGGAAAGAAGAACTGCTGAATTATATAAAGGTAGCCACAGGATTCAGGAGAAAAAGAGTAAAGCAGCTAGCAATGCTTTTGTTCTTAAAATTGTTTATTCTTAGAACAGGGATTGGAAACCACATGTTTTGGATTATATATCCCATAATTTCTGATTATTTGTCACAATGGCTGCATTGTATAATATAAATCAAAACACCCGGTGGATACTTGCCTATCCCCAATAATTTCAGTATGTAGCTCCAAGGATCAGGCACATTTGTTTAATATAGCATACAGCCCTGATTTTATTGGACAGTTATTCCCACTGAATTTATTGGGATTTATTTCCAAATAATAAAAAGCAAGAATAAGCAACACAATCCAACATAATCCTAAAGAATATTCTTAGGGAAGGGGTAGCTCAAGCTGACATTATTAGTAAGTATTCAAAAGTTGTAGGTTTTAATTATGAGAGTAAAAATTAACAGTTGGCTATAAATATTGTGTGCGCAGAAGCTACGGTAGTATTTCAGGTAAAATAAATGAAATTTTTTTATGGAAGGATGTACAAGGAAGAGAAGTGTACAAACCACTGTGGGTATGATCCACTGCTAATATTTATCATTCTGCATAAATTTAAGCATGCTATCCATCAGATTGCCCTTTCTATATAGCACTGTATAGTGTATGTCTGAGAGTGTGTGTAGGTTCTGCTGCATTGACAGTTCTACAAAGAGTCAAAATGTTACTGTTACAAGAATTGCTAAACCTATTGTAAGGTATGTGTATTATAAGATGACCCAAGCAGCTACTAATACATATACATATTTCATGAACCCATAGTTTTTACAAGATTATGATACAAAAATGAAGGAATAAAATACTAACTTAAAACCATAACCTACGCCCTACAAATAAAACACTGCTAATTGTAATATGCCTATAATATATGGAAATATGATGGTGTAATTTCCTGAAAAAGTGCTGCTGAGTTTTGTCCAAACCAGTCCCTTAGCTTCAAAATCTAAGCAACTGGTTTGGACAAAACTCAGCAGCACTTTTTTGTGTGGCTGTTGATAAAAATAGGATCGCCAACATGATTGCCAAGAAAAAGAAGAATTTCCTGACCAAAATTAGCGTTCATCAGCGTCAACCCCGCCCCCCACCCCATTGGAAGGATAACAGATTAGAAAGCCTTGCTCCTCCTAGCATTTTTGAAAGGCTCCCATCTGGGGTTTCCACCACCACGAACACTGCTGAAAATGCATGAAACAAACTTTCTACTGATCAAGAAGCAGCTACAAGTTTACAGGGAAGCCCTAGGCTAAGTGGAACTGAATCTCAGTTCACATTTGTTGCATGAGTTTTGCCCCATTATACGAATTTGGTGCCACAATTGTTAAGTGAATCACTGCTGTTGGTAAATTAATAACACGGTGTTAAGTGAAACTGGTTTCCCCATTGACTTTGCTTGTCAGAATGGGACACCGCAACCCTCATAAGTGCGAGTCAGTTGCCAAGCATCCAAATTTTGATCATGTGACCATGAAGATGCCGCCATAGTCATAAGTGTGAAAAATGGTCATAAGTCATTTTTTTCAGTGCCATAGTAACTTCAAATGGTCACGAAATCAACTGTTGTAAGTCAAGGACTACCTATAATATATGAAGATGTGCTATAAAATATTAATTAAAACAGATGAATTGATCCTTGACTGAGGACAGGATGAGCTCATATTAATTTTATCTTGAATACAATAAAGAAACATTGCTCCTGAAAGACGAAATTGTGTGAAACACACTGGATTTTTTTTTAAGTAAGTATTTCTGACTCATGTTCCAATGAAATTCATCACTTTTCACTACTGGTTCTTTTTAAAGTCTCCCTTGTTTTTTTTGTAGAGAAAATAAGCTACGAAAAAGTCTTTCATAGGAATGCACGTAGTGAAAATGTAGGGAGGTGTGAGTGAATTAGAAGCTACTGGTTTTCTTTAACTATCTTGATGACATTTTGGTGTTTTTGTTTCAGCATTACTGAAATGATTGTTCATTATTTATTTGGGACTTCCTTGTTTGTTGATGTCATAATTAGAAGAGGTTTTTTTTTCTCATTTGAGAGACAAACTGTACAGTGGAAACAAGTTCTGTAATGCCATAAATATTTATTACGTTATTTTATAGACTATACCATAATAGGCTCATAGGAACAAAGGTGTTTCTAACTCCTAATAATCTATTACTTTGTTTAAACTTTAATTCATGAGACTTTTTTGCTCTTATTTCCATAATAATAGATAAACCTGGTAAATATAATGGAGAAGATACATGCTGAAATTACTATTTAGCTGCTGACAGGAAGAAACTATTCAGAGTTCTCAAAGTAAACATCTTGTTTTGATGATCCATGATAAATTCAGCTAAATGACTTCTATATAGTCTTTGGGGAAGGCACTGAAAAACCAAAAAATCTACTCAAAAACCACCAGGAACAATTCTCTCTCATACAGGCATTTCTTTGAATTATGCTGGTGGAAGGGGAGCGCCACCTTGTGCAAGGCTGCTGCTCTCTCCTCTGCACTTTTTAACCACATTTGATCTCCATTCTTCTGGATGCAGAAGAAACACATTCAGGAAATTAGGATAGAGGCAGATTTCATATCTGATAATTACACTGACTGGTTAGTATGAAACCCTCATGTTCAGAGGTGGTATTCAGCAGGTTCTGACCAGTTCTGCAGAACCGGTAGCAGAAATTTTTAGTAGTTTGGAGAACCGGTAGCGGAAATTTTGAGTAGTTTGGAATACCATCTCTCACTGGCCCTGCCTCCATCTATTCTCTGTCTCCCAAGTCCCAGCTGATTGGCTGGGCCTTCTTTTGTTGCCCTGCATGGGAGAACGGAGCTGGAAAGCAGGTCAGTGGGGTGGGGAGAGATGGGGATTTTACAGTATCCTTCCCCTGCTACGCCCCCCAAGCCATGCCCCCCAAGCCACACCATGCCCACCATGCCACACCCACAGAACCAGTAGTAAAAAGTTTTGAATCCCACCGCTGATCATCTTGTATTTTTGATGCAATAGTACAATGTCCAGTTAATTCTTCTGGATCTATAGGAATTATGTTAACTAATTTCCACCCAAAGGTGGATTTGCTCAAACTATATTCCCTAAACCAATTTAGGGTACCTTCTAAATTTCAGTTCTGTAAATTTGAAGGCAAGCCCATATTGGCCACAGAATTGGAGAAGGCTTTCTAATGACAGCTAATTATTCATCTTTATAACAGAAACTCTGTACTCTTTCTTTATATAGTTCAGGGGTTTTTTTCTTCCCTGTAAAATTTCCTTTCACAAATTGGCTATTATGATTTCCCCCAATTTGTACTGCAAATCATCTCCCTGCACAAACTAATTAAAACTTTTCTGTGCCTGCCAGTTAAGCACACAACTATATCTGATGACTAACAGAGACTTTGTTTTAAAGAGGCATTTCATTTAAGGGAACTGAAAAAAATGATTCTGGAAACTTAAACAGATTTGTGAGTGCAGCTGTTAACACATTCAGCTCTCTGTCACAGACAATACATACATGCACCTACTCTAGCCCCCATACTGGCAGGATGGTGAGAAAATAAAGCACAGGGTTTTGTTTTGTTTTTTAATCGATGTTAATATTTCTGGAGTGAACAAGCAGACTGTTAAGTATAAGGATTACTGCAGAGGTGGTATTCATCAGGTTCTGACCAGTTCTGGAGAACCGGAATTTTGAGTAGTTCAGAGAACCAGTAAATACCACCTCTGACTGGCCCTGCCCCCATCTATTATCTGCCTCCCAAGTCCCAGATGATTGGCTGGGTCTCCTTTTGCATAGGAGAATGGAGCTGGAAAGCGGGTTAGTGGGGTTGGGAGGGAATGGGGAGTTTGCAGTATCCTTCCCCTGCCACGCACACCAAGCCATGCCACGCCCACAGAACCGGTAGTAAAAAAATTTGAATCCCACCACTGGATTACTGGGCATGCAGAAATCCCAAGGAATATGTTGATGACCACCTCGGTACTTTAAGTACATGCAAGAATCTTTTATCTGCACAGCATTTTTCATTGGGACTATCGCTGTCTGTTGTTTTTTTTCCAGATTTAGAGATGAGAAGAGAACTATTAAGAGAGATAAGAGAATATACCTGATAATGGACACCTATGAAATTAAGCCTGGCTGATTTGGTCAGAGCTGTAAATGATTATTAAAAACAAAAGTAAGTTTATTCTTTTTTTATTGCATATCTTGTAATAAACTTCCCCTTTGGAGATATCATGTTTTCTCATGGGATATGTACTTATGCATACTTTAAAAACTGCAAGGCAACTCTCTCCTGTATCTGATCACATCATATGCTTCCTGTTAAATTTTGCTGTGAACAAGATAATTTTAACTTGGTAAAATAAAACAGCTTTGTATTGAAGATATAATTATAAACTATTGATCATGATGGCTCCAATTTCTGCTGATCAAGCTTAATGATTTGTATCCCCGTTCTCTGTCATGTGGCTCCTACCTTGTTGATGTTCCAGAAGGCCTTAAGAACCAGTGTATTTCACTAGGCCTTAGGTGGAGCCCCTTGTTAGAAGTGTTCTTGAATTTGTGTTGTATTGAGCTATCAGATCCCACCTTGTTTATTTGCTTTCTACAGTATTATGTTTTTATTGTGAACTGCTCAGAGATGGTTTAGAATCAGACAGATCTTGATTTAAAATACACAATTTTTATCAACAGTTCCATGAACAGCAAAATCCAAAATACATTGAAAATTATAGGTATCAACCTATTGATTAACATTACATTATTTAATTTATTACAGTATGAGGACAACTTTATAATAGTTAAAAAACATAATTGTAATGAAAAATGATGGTTTAGAAAGTAGTTTAAAAAGTTTACCTTGGCCATTTTATCAAGTGCTTCAGAACAAGTTTACTTATCACTTGCCATTAATATTGTTTGTCTGTTTGTACCTTTGAGTCAGTTTTAACTCTTGGTGACTGCCTAGATCAGGGGTGTCGAACTTTATTGCATTGAGGGCCACATCAGGGTTGTGTTTGACCTCGGGGAGCTGGGGTAGATGTGGCCAGCTCAACATCACTCATCTCAGGTGTACCTGTGGTGACCAAGTGCTAAGGCAGGACTTCCCTCAGACCCTCCCTCCCTCTCATTATAATCTTCCTTCCTTCCTTCCTTCCTTCCTTCCTTCCTTCCTTCCTTCCTTCCTTCCTTCCTTTTCTTCTTTTTCCTTTCCTCTTCATTCTCCTTTCTTCTTCCTTCCTCTTTCCTTCTTTTGCCTTCCTTGTTCTCTTCCCATTTTTCCTTCTTTTTCTTTGTCTGTCCTCTTTCCCTTTCTCCGTTCCTGTCCCTTCTTGGATGCTCAAATGCAAAAGGGAAACCATTTCTCCTTTTTTTAAAATTTGTTTTGCTAGCCCTCTGCCAGCGAAAAGCAAAGGACTGGCTGGCAATGCTGCTGCCAGTGAAAATGGAGCCCAGGAGGACCATGTGTAGCCCTCCTGAGCTCCATTTTCACTGGCAGTTGCACCGTGGGCTGGTCCTTCACTGTTTCCAGGACGGCCCTGCAGGCCAGATTCGGCCCGTGGGCCTTGAGTTTGGCCTAGATTAATCTCTGCAATTTTCTTGACAGAATTTTCCAGAAATGGTTTGCCATTGCCTTCTTCCTAGGATTGAGAGTAAGTGACTGGCCCCAGGTCTCCTAACTGGCTTTGTGCTGAAGGCAGGAGTAGAACTCACAGTCTCTCTGTTTCTAGCCTGATGCTTTTACTACAGCAAACTGGCTCTTTAATTAACATGGTTACATTTATGTAAAAAAGCACAACGCTTAAATGTATCTCTTAGTGATTAAAATTGTTTCACTTACACGCTTACTCTATTTTCTTATTTCGTGTATAAGTTTCATTTTTAACTATATCACATACAGTAACTTACAAGGATCTTACTGAGTGAGTTTCAGGATGCAGAAATTATGGCAAGATTATTTTACTCCCTTGAACATGATTTTTTTCTAAGATTTTCTGATCTTTGTGGTATGTCCTCTCATTTCACCATAGTTATAGGCTGGACATTTTGGAAGCTGAAGAGATGACTTCATTAAAAGCAAAACTTGTTATTTTCCAAATTATAGTTACAATAAAACAACTATACCAAGGTGAATTGACCTGCCTCCAATAATGAGCCATATAATGTTTGAGAGATTGCATTTGCTAGTCTAAGCCCTTTTAAAGGAATAATTATGGCAATTCCTTACTGAGGATGTTCTCCTGAATGGTCTTTGTAGTCACCAGCATAGTTGATCCAAGTTCAGTTGCTGGCAGTGGAAATGAGGAGTTGCATTTTTCATCATGGGGAGACAAGGAAATCACTTCAACTTCCTGACTTCTTGTGAGAGCAACACAGGGCATATTCTCCTTTAAGACATCATCATGGGTGATCATAGTAACACCATTTAAATGTGGGCATCGAAGCTGTCTAAGGTCATTGTCTCCCGGTCCACAGTCATGGTTTGTTTGAGCTTCATTGGCCAAAAAACAAATGCACTTGCCATTTTCTAATAACAATAAAAATAATAATAATAAAAGACAAATTAAAATTTGCTGGAAAACTGAAATTCTTTAAAAAAAAACCCTGAAGGAATAATCATGATAGCACAAGAACTGCTGTGCAAATAAATGTAATACCAAAACTAACATATTTCAAATGATAACAAATGCAGATTCATGTAAAATATTTTAGAATTTAAAACATTATTTATTGGCCAAGTGTGATTGGACACACAATGAATTTGTCTTCAGTGCATAAACTCTCAATGTATATATAAACAACAAAGTGAGAAATCATAACTCATAAATCATAGGGTACAGTCATAAATCATAAGATACTAATAGGAGAAGTTAATAGGAAAGATGAGAAGGATAATAGTAACACATCCCTACTACATGGGTAAATATCCTTAAGGATAAGACAGTGCACTGGGAATTAGGTGTTTAGCAGAGTGATGGCATGTGGGGAAAATTGTCTTTGTGTCTAGTTGTTTTGGCATGCAATGGCCTATAGTAGCATCCTGAGGGTAGAAGTTGAAACCATTTATGTCCAGGATGGGAGGGGTCTGTAGATATTTTCTCAGTCCTCCTTCTGACTAGTGCAGTATACAAGTCCTCACTGTAAAGCAGGCTGGTTGCAAAAAAAAAAAATCTGCAGTCGTAACTATCAGTTGAAGTCAGTACCTGTCCTGTTTGGTTGCTGTATCAAAACCAGACAGTTATAGAAGTACAAATGACATACTCAATAATTCCTCTCTAAAACTGTATCAACAGCTCAAACATTAAAGATGAAACTGTTGATCACCTTATTGCTGGCCACAGTAAAATTGCCCAACTGAGTTTAAGCAATAACATGTTAGAATTGTTATTGGAATTCATGTAAGTTACATGCTTGAAAAATGAAGTCAGGATTATGTGAGATTTTAAATTTTAAATTGGCAGACACAATATACCAGGATTACTATTATTGAAAAAATGTGGTTCGTAGATGTAGAAATGCTAGAAGATAGTAGCATCTATGAAAAACAAATACAAAAAGGAACAAAACATTGAGATTTGCACATTGAAATTCAAACAACTGGAAGACTCTAAGCCAGTTTGGTCTAATGGTTAAGATACCATGTGAGAAAGCAGGAGTTAGATAAAAAGCAGGAGTTAGAGATGTCTAAAATAGATGAATATCTGTTAAGACAACGGTTGCCTAAACTTTCACAAACTCAGAGACAACTTATAAATGACCCAATGACTGTTTTTGAAGTATCAGAAGCTATTAAAAATATGAAATCAGGTAAAGCCCCAGGCCCAGATGGCCTTACAAGCCAGTATTATGCCGTAAATGCTTTATATTATATCCTTTAGTGGCTGAAGAGAAACTTCTTCAGCCACTAAAGGATATAATGAACAATATATTACAGGGGCGGAAACATACCTCAAACATGGAAAGAAGATAATATTGTGTTGCTACTGAAGGAATATCAAGATGCTATGAAGACAAAGAATTACATGCCAATTTCATTATTAAACATGGACAACAAAATCCTTGCTGCAGTTTTGGCAGAAAGACTAAAGAAGATTTTAGAGGCATATATTCATGAAGATCAATCTGGCTTTCTGCCAAAAAGACAGTTAAGGGATAATGTGAGGACTGTTTTGAATATTATTGAATATTTACAATACAATAATAAGAAACAGACAGCGCTAATATCTTTAGATGCAGAGAAGGCCTTTGAAAATCTAAATTGGGCTTTTATGTTACGAGTGCGGAGGAAATGGACTTTGGAGAGAATTTCATTCAAGGGGTCAAAGCTATTTATATATCACAGCAAGAAAAAATAGTTATCAATGGTGGTTTAATTAGTTCATGTGAAATTCAAAAGGGTGCGAGATAAGGATGCCCCTTCACTCCTTTGTTACTTATTTTGGTGTTGGAAGTTTTGAACAAGGATATCAAGTAAGGTGAGAAAATAACCGGTATAAGTATCAAGATAGTTTACAAATTAAGGGTATTTGCTGATTATTTGGTTATATTCCTGCAAGACCAAAAAAAAAACAGTATAGAATAATTGATGAGGACATTAAATGAGTTTGGGGCTTTAGCAGGTTTTAAAATAAATAAACAGAAAACAACAATGCTGATTAAAAGCATGTCCTCTCAGGACTGTGATAGATTGACTAAAAAGTCTGGTTTTAGGGTCAAGAAAAAGGTGAAATATTTGGGGGTTATGTTGACAAAAACAAACACAAAACCATTTTAAAATAATTATTTGCCTCTTTGGAATGATATTAAAAAGGACTTACTGAGATGGTGTGACTTATCACTATTGGGTAGAATCTCTGTAATTGAGGTGAATGTTTTGCCAGCAATATGTTTTTCTTCTGTTTCAGACATTACCAATGCTTGCAACTGATATTCCATTTAAACAATGGCAGGGGGATATTTCCAAGTTTATGTGACAAGGGAAAAAAAACAGTGATTGGATTCAAATTTTTTTACTACTGGTTCTGTGGACGTGGCTTGGTGGTCGTGGCAGGGGAAGGATACTATAAAATCTCCAGTCAGAGGTGGTATTTGCCAGTTCTCCGAACTACTCCAAATTTCCGCTGCCGGTTCTCCAGAACTGGTCAGAACCTGCTGAATACCACCTCTGGAAAAAACCAAGAATTAGATATAAACTAATGCTAAGGAAAGAGGGGGTTTGGGTCTACCAGATTTTAAACTGTATTTCGATGCTTGCTGTTTGGTCTGCTAAAAGAGTGGGTGAATCTCCAGAATAAGAGGCTACTTGATTTAGAAGGTCATGAGCTAATGTTTTGATGTTTGGATGGCACGGTTGTTCATGGTATGACAAAGATAAAGTAAATATTGATTTTAACAACCATTTTGTTAGACATGCCATTCTAAGTTTGAAATAAATATAAAACAAGGTTTTCTACGAATTGGCCTCC
This sequence comes from Naja naja, assembly GCA_009733165.1. Lineage (NCBI taxonomy): Eukaryota > Metazoa > Chordata > Lepidosauria > Squamata > Elapidae > Naja > Naja naja. The sequence continues at coordinate 21,083,677 of CM019154.1, read as the reverse complement.
TTGGGTGTTCCCCTGTGGGAAGCCTTTTTCAGAAAAGAAGTGATGGTGAAGCTGGACTGGTAGACTTATGGTAAAATAATATATTTTAATTTTGATGATCCTACCCTGAAGCCTAAGGAATAGTTAGAATGAGAATGTCTCCCATTGGTTTACATATTTACAATTGAAAGAAATACTTAAAAGAGTCATGAATTTGACTTTATTATAAATGAACTGGAAATCTTACTTGGTGTGTGGTAGTGATGAACATTTTATTGCTAAGGTCTATAAAATGTTACTGAAATTGGATTTGGAAAATGAACATGATTCAGTGGGCAAGGAATTTTGGATATAATGTTATGCTTGAACAATTATAGGAGAGTATGTGGATGAAAGTTGTAAAATTTACTTTAAATTGCAATTTAAAAGAAAATTTCTATAAATGATGTATCACTGGTAATTAACACCAGACAAGTTATCCAGAATGTTTAAAGGTATTTTAAATGAATGTTGGAAATGTAAATATAAAGGGACCTTTTATCATTTATGGTGGACATGTGTTAAAGCAAAGAAATATTGGAGTAGGATTCATATTCTAATACAGAAAATTCTTGAAGTGAACATAAAGATAAAACCAGAAATTTTTCTTTTGGGTTTAATGTAAAAATTCTTGGGAAATTTTTTTGGAACTTTGATGTTATATGTGTTAACAGCACAAGACTACTTTATACACAAAAATGAAAGGACATTTTGATCCCCACAATGGGATCTTGATCCCCACAATGGCTGCAAAAGTTGATGGAGTTAGCAGAAATGGCTAAATTGATGGCTAAATTGCTTTGATCAAACAAAAAAACGTAAGTACTTTTGTGTCTACTTGGAAACCATTTCTGGACTTTGTGCTTGAGGTGGAAAAAATGAAACTTTGATTTTGGGTTTTACTGATTAACTAGATTTGGCTAGCTGATTAGCTAGAAATGGCTACATTATGCTATTATTATTATTATTATTATTATTATTATTATTTAAATGGTTGAGGTTTGAAGTTACTTTTTTATTCTACTACACCAGGGGAAGTCGGAAGTCAGCTTTTTTGTTTTCTTTTCTACCTTTCTTTTCTACACTTCTCCTTTCCCCTTTCCCTTCCTTATTTTTCTCACTATTTGCTTTTGTATTTTACATTATAAAGTCATAAAAATGTAAACTACAAAGATACCATGCGAGAAAGCAAGAGACCATAAGTTCAAGTCCCACCTTAGCCATAAAAGCCAGCAGTTGACTTTGGGACAGTCTTTCTCTCTCAGCCCAATTCACCTCACAGGATTGTTGTTGAGGGGAAAATAGGAGGAATATTTTTGCCACCATGAGTTATTTGTAAAAATAACAAATGCCAGATATAAACAAACAAAATAAAAACAATAATACCAGAAGCAATCGCCGCACTTGGAGTTATGCCAAAGAAATTTACTAAATATCTGGAGGTTTAAAATTTTCTGGATTTGACAACTAGCTTGCTTGGAATTTCCTACATACTACAATTAAACCTCCATAATTCCTAAGACTAGAACCTGAATTTTAAAAAAATCTAAACTGATAATTGATGAATAGATAATAATCTTAATAATTAAATCATAGTAATAAATAAATGTACATTTTAAAAAGAAAAAACAGAAATAGAAGAATGTATAATCTTCTGCTAATTTGGCAGATAATTTATTATAGATCAGTACAGATTTTTAATTGTGATATGTCCCTGTGGTCCCTGTGGTAGTAACTAAAATATCCCCAATATGACTATTAAAAAAGAATGCAGGAGAAAAGAAGAGTAGATTCTGTGAAAAAAGGCATATAATCTTAGTTCTGTATCTGAACATTTATGTAAGGACATACTGAGAAGTTGCAGTTGGCTCCAAATCCCCAGAAGGGGACTAAGGAAGGAAAGTGATGAAGATTGCATTGTGAAATGTGACACAAACTCTGCCCCTTACATATTTGTGTGGAGTATTGACACAAGTACGAAATGATGGAGCTGCTTCGTGTCATGACACATTTCATGTGGATGTGGTTAGGAAAAGAAGCCTGTGTGGTGAATTTCAACAGTCTACTTAAAACAAAATTTTTGTAAACTTGAAATTCAGCAATGTAGTTCAGCATCCCCAGAGTAGGATCTCTCTGGATTCCATTTTTTCATTTAGAATATTTAAAAAGTGAGAGGAAGAAAACAGTCATTTGGTTCACACATTGCTCAATTTTGTGTAAGATTAGACTAGATCAACCCTTTTCAACATGGTGTATTTAAACTGATAGACTGCAGTTTCTATAATCCAACCGATCTTGAATACACTGTATCTGGTTGGAAAGAGTTAGACTAAATGAAATCAAGTGGATTATTATCTGAAGTGTTGTTAATACGAACCTTGGGAATTCTCCTTTCCAGTTTTTCTCCTTCTCTTCCGCCTTTGTTTCATGATAACAAGCCATAACATTGCCATGATGATTACTAGCCCCACAAAAGCACAGAAAACAAGTATTAAAGCTGAACAATGTTGGTTTCCAGGATGAGCTTGCACTGGTTGGGTTGTAATGGAGGTTGTTCCAAATACAGTAGCTGTGGAGGGAAAGAACAGTTCTAAGTGGGTCATCTTAACAGAGATGTTTCTTCTTTCAAAGCGAAGGGAAGGGTTCCAATTTGGTTCATGGCATGCCAAATTCAGTGAAAAGAACAATGAAGTAAGAAGTGTGCTACTGATTCAATTGTGCTATCAAAACAAAATCAAAATGTTTCATATGTCCCCTCTGTTAAAGCATGGCAGCATTGGAAATTATAATCATGTGACCATGGCATCATGGTGGTGTAGCAGGGCAGAAGCACTGAAGGAGACACAACTTTGTCAGATGTCAATTCCCATTGGGACTGATGAGTCCCTGATTTTGGATACATTTTTTTAAGTTAGCCCTTTTGAGATACATTGATTTAAAAAGTATTGCCTTGTGATGCACTGTTTTCTCCAAGTCAAAAATTGCAAACAGACAAACAGAAAAGTTTTAGTAGTGTATAAATCAGGAAGAGAATATGCAGAAAGACAAATCATTGGCTGTGGTTTACTTCCAAATAGAAATAAACTTAACAGCAAAAGTGAACAAGGCTAGTGATTCACCCCAGAAAATCTGTTTTAGTTAATAAATCATGCTGTAGATTCTCATTTCACCTGCTTCAGAGAAGAACATTCACAATCTGTTTTTGATTTACATAAACATATCATAGATTAGAATAAATAATAAGCAAGCTCACCACCGTAAAATTAAATATGTGGGTAGCTGCAAAGAGTCATCCGGTATGTTCTTGCTGCAGCTATCAAATCTTACAATTTTACTCATAATGTTTTGAGCTCAGGCTGTGTGTGACCTCCCAAATTTGCTAATTCTAGGAAGTGATTACAATCATACCAGTTCAAATAAATATCCAATAGTTAAATACAATGATTTCCTTTATAGGACAACTATTATTTTTCCACTTATACGGGAAATATGTCCTGGTGAAAAACAAAACCTTTATTTTAGAACATTTTATTCTGAGCTCTTCTATCTGGCAGAAATCAACCAATACCCAACACCCATGCAACACTCATAAAACTTAAATGGAGCTTCAGTTACATCTTCATGGACACTATCTTGATTTTTTTTTAACCACATACTGCCTATCCCATCTGAAGGATGAGACTCCAAAAGCAGTTTCCTTGGAAATAAATGTGAAAGACTAAGCATACTGACTGCAAAATATCTCAATTACACACTCTCACCCTCTGCATCTCACTGTTTGAGAGTTGCATTACAATCATACCAGTTCATATAGGAAAAAAACCAGACAATCCGTACCCAACCATATGGCTGGATGTTCTGTATCTGGAAGGTGCCAAGACGAAGAAGGCTGATCTAAATCATGAAGTAAGGCTTTGTTTTGTTCCAGATATAAGACTGTTTGTAAACTCTGAGATTAGTATATGGTACAATGTGTTGGGTGAACTTGACTAACTTACTGAACCACAGTACAAATGACTTAGGTCATAAAGCTTCTATGTTTTAAGATTGTAATGGGAAGCAATGGGTTTTGGATGAAGAATGAGATAATAGAAATGGGAAAAAGAAAGAAAATGAGTATTTTGTTTCAAAGAGACTAAAAAGGGGTATATATAGAGTATATGTACAAAAAGTATCACAAGACAGTTAAAATAGATATATTTGCATATTTTCTTCCTCTTTATTGAAGAGAAGAGGAAAGAACCAAAAGGATGCTAGAATTCTGCTCTGTTGGTATCAGCTGCTTACTAAAATTTCACTTGAGCCTTCATTATAAATACTTGCATGCATATCTTCACTAATGAAAGAGGGATAAGCTAACTTTGCTAAAAATGAAAGAGGAAGTTGTCACCTTAATGAATTTTGCACTAAACTGACTGCTTTGATTAAGGAAAAAACACATTTACTTTTGTTTCTATTTGGAAACTGCTTCTGGACTTTGTTCTTGAGTCAGAAAAAATGAAACTTTGATTTTGGGTTTTGCCAATTAAATAGGTTTGCTATTATAGAAATGGCTAGTTTATACTAGTATGTAAAAATAAAAAAATTAAGGTTTGATGTTATTATCATAATCTACTGTACCAAAGGGTGTCAGAAGTAGCGGTCCCTGACTTATGGAACGAACTGTCTCTGGACCTCCGTCTGGCCCCTGACCTCCGCACCTTCCGCCGCGATTTAAAGACCTGGTTGTTCGACCAAATCGGGCTGTGACTACCTCACCAGGGGCATGGGATAATTTTAAGTATTTTAATTTGGTTTTATTGGGCATTATAATTGTTTAATCCTTTTTAAAATATTTATTGTATTGTATGTTTTAACTGTGAGGCGCCCCGAGTCTTCGGAGATGGGGCGGCATATAAGGCCAATAAAATAAATAAATAAATAATAAGTCAATGCCTTTTCTCCCCCACACCCTTTTTCCTACACTTTTCCTTCCCTTTTCCCTCCCCTATCTTTCCTACTATTTTCTTTTGTATTTTTGTATTTTACATTATAATTTAATAATAAAAACACTGTAAATATGTAAAAAAGAAAAAAATACTTGCGTACATATCTTCAGTAATGAAAGAGGGGTAAACTAACTTTGCTAAAAATGGAAGAGGAAGTCAAAATTCACCTTGGTGAATTTTGCACCACCTGAAATTATTTTCTGCATTCCCAGACAGTGACCATAAACCAAACATCTAAAATAAAAGCTTATAGATGTAGCAGGGTAAGAGGGAAACACATGTTTTCCTTTTATGTATAGGAAGGAAACCCACACGTTATAGAAGGGAAGCAGATTTTAAACAAATCTGAAAAGAGATTTGCCCTATTTGCATCTATTCTAATAAAACAGCAAGCAGACACCACAGACTTGAAGTCCACCCGCCATTGCTTATAGACTCTTTTACTGGAGTTACATAACATGTTTAAGCCTAATGCCAGGTTAACCAAAAACAATTTCTCCATTCATCTTTGCATTCCCCCATAAGATAAACCATGTTATGACTTCATACTATGACCTAATTCATGCAAAACACTAGGACAATGACTGAGTTTTCTATAACCTGCTGATTCACAACTGCACAATTCTAATCTACCTTTGTCAGTCTTGTCATGTGAAACCAATGTAAGTCTCAAGTAATGTGAAGGAAGCTAAGCTGTCTCTGAGTCTCAAATGCATCCACTAATAATTCACTGTCATTCCCTTGACTCTTAATTGTTTCCATTTCATGGGGGATGCTGAGGAGTGGGCTCTGCCATAACATGATTGTACTTTTCTTGGAATGCTGGAAAGCAGAGCATGTAAGAGCATGTGACTTCCTGTAAAATCCCAGCTGAAGACGCCTCTAAGAACTCCCTTCAGCCTAGCTTTCCATCCTCCCTCATAGAGGAGTCTGAAGTAAGATAGACCAGACAGCTCACTATTATCTTTACCAAAGTCTGTTTTTTTTTCTAGAACTGGTCAAGGAAGGCTTTTTTTCTGCTGGCACTAGATTATAGGAGGCATCTTTAGCAGCCCTACCTTGAGGTATTTGTACCTGGGGCCATGACAGGATGCCGAGTAACCAATATGCCAAATGATGGTGATATTTGTGCCCATCAGTTCAGTGGTGGGATTCAATTTTTTTTACTACCAGTTCTGTGGGCTTGGCTTGGTGGGCATGGCAGAGGAAGGGTACTGTAAAATCTCCGGTCAGAGGTGATATTTGCCAGTTCTCCGAACTACCCAAAATTTCTGCTACCAGTTCTCCAGAACTGGTCAGAACCTGCTGAATACCACATCAGGTTCTTACTCCAACTGATGTTATTTTTTAGATTTTTGAAATCACCAAATCATTCTCATCATTACCATCATACATCTGCCGAACCTATTATCGATGCTTCAGTGCCTTTGGGCCCTACTTAAAGCAGGGGAGTGGGGAACACACAAAAAAGAACTTAGAAATGGTAGCTTCCTAGGAGGCTAAAAAAATCAATGAAGTAGATCTTCCAGTAAATCGATATTTAGGATTGGCCATGTGCACGTTCGTTAAATATCTTTTGTGAAAGTATAATATTTTCTCAAATTTCCACATATATTCTTTATTGAACGGGAAGATGCCTTTAAAAAGGCATGTCATTAACTCATTCAGCTTACATAAGAGTTGAAAGAAACATACATCTATTTATTGCAACTTTTTCTTAAACAATACATGGTGTTGGCCTGAGAAACTCCATAGCACATAATTCCTCTAGATGGTCCATGTTTAGGAGATATATATATATATTCAATATATATTTAAATATTGAATCCTTATACAAGTTATACATACAATGCAAATAATGTCAACTTAAAACCCATGTGCATATAATCTTATTGTTCTCATGGATTTTGGAAAATAATCTTGGACTATACGTCTCCTTCACTTGATTGTTTTATTAGAAGAGGTGGCACCTTTTCTATGAAATAACTTCTCCTCAGAGATGCGCAAAGCACAAGTGCTGATAGGTTTTAAGCATATTTCAAAAATCCATCTTTTTTTGTCCTTCCCCAGCCCTTCTACTATTTAACTTTTTATGGATTGTTTTAGAGCCTTGGTGGTGCAGGCTGTTAAATGCCTAGCACTTAGTTCCAGCTGCCTGCAATTAGTGCAGGCTCAAATCCCACCAGGCTCAAGGTTGACTCAGCCTTCCATCCTCTCGGGGTAGGTAAACTGAGGACGACCCAAGATTGTTGGGGGCTATAAGCTGATTTTGTAAAAATGCCGCTTAGTAATAAGCAGGCATATACAATGGAATGAAGGCTATTGCTGAGCGCATTGGGTTGTGCTCCAAAAATTGTAAGCCGCCCTGAGTCTCCAGAGAAGGGCGGCATATAAATATGAATAAAAATAAAAAAATAAAAAATAAAAAATACCCTGATGTTTTAAACTCCATTTTTAATTCCTATATATATATTCAGTGTTTGTGAACTAATGTTCAACCATTCAAGTACAAGTCTATTTTGCAAATGAATTTATAATTAAACTAATAAGATGAGAATTGCCTTCTTAAGCACAGAGCAGAGCCCCTCGCATAAGAAGGCAATTTAACATGCATTGTTCTCTACTCCTGGATTCTCTTCTTGCTTTTAGAGTCCATTTCCAGCCTACCTCCAGACCCCTATTTCCACCACACCCTTTTATGCCTGGGATTTTATATTTTCCTTACTTGTCTCTTTCCTGGATCCTCTTTGCATGTGTCTACAGCTATGGCATTTTTTGATCAGCCGATCGTAGCAGAAGCTGGGATGTTGGCAGGTTGTGTTGTGACGGTCCATCAGAGGCATGGATGAGAACAGGCAGTATCGTAACTGTTTCTGTTCTTCATTAAATTGAGTGTCGAAAGGAAGAGAGACAGTTAAAGTTTAACCAGGGAGGAGATTATTCAAATGTGGCCTCAATGAGAAATCAGTGAACTGTGAAACTCAGTGGGTTTTTTTAGTGCTAACTACTACCATTTTCATTAATGTCATGTATATCCCAGAAGTCACTGCTCTACGCAAATCCCCAAGGTATCACAGGGAGCAGTAGAAACATCTGAATACTCTGGGAAGGGTAGCAGCATTCCTACTGCCTCACTAAAATTTCTGCTTAATTTTTGGATGGTCCATGAATGATATGGTTTTTCCCACAAAGTGTACAGGTGAAACTCGAAAAATTAGAATATCGTGCAAAAGTTCATTTAGTTCAGTAATGCAACTTAAAAGGTGAAACATATATGAGATAGGCTCATTACATGCAAAGCAAGATAGTTCAAGCCGTGATTGTCATAATTGTGATGATTTATGGCTTACAGCTCATGAAAACCCCTGTAGATGAAGCTATAATAAAGAAATAATGTACAGTAGGAAAATACAGTTAATAGAACGATGTTGCATAGATTCTCTTGGCAATGCCCCATAGATTCTCTATGGGGTTCAGGTCAGGCGAGTTTGCTGGCCAATCAAGCACAGTAATCCCACGGTCATTGAACCAGGTTTTGGTGCTTTTGGCAGTGTGGGCAGGTGCCAAGTCCTGCTGGAAAATGAAGTCAGCATCCCCATAAAGCTCATCTGCAGAAGGAAGCATGAAGTGCTCCAAAATCTCCTGGTAGATGGCTGCTTTGACCCTGGACTTAATGAAGCACAGTGGACCAACACCAGCAGTTGACATGGCTCCTCAAATCAACACAGACTGTGGAAACTTCACACTGGACTTTTCAAGCATCTTGCAGTGTGTGCCTCTCCATTCTTCCTCCAGACTCTGGGTCCTTGGCTTCCAAATGAGATGCAAAAGTTGCTCTCATCAGAAAAGAGGACTTTGGACCACTGAGCAACAGACCAGGTCTGTTTTTCTTTAGCCCAGGTAAGATGCTTCTAACAACATTTGAAGCCCATGTTCAGGATCTGTCTGTGTGTGGTGGCTCTTGATGCACTGATTCCAGCCTCAGTCCACTCCTTGTGAAAGTCCCCAATACTTTTGAATGGCCTTTTCTTGACAATCCTCTCCAGGCTGCGGTCATCCCCGCTGCTTGTGCACCTTTTTCTTTCACACTTTTCCCTTCCACATAACTTTCTATTAATGGGCTTTGATACAGCACTTTGGGAACATCCAAGTTCTTTTGCAATTACCTTTTGAGGCTTTCCCTCCTTATGGAGGGTGTCAGTGATGGTTTTCTGCACAACAGTCAGGTCAGCAGTCTTTCCCATGATTGTGATTCCAACTGAACCAGACTGAGAGACCATTTAAAGGCTCAGGAACCCTTTGCAGGTGTTATGGCTTCATAAGCTGATTAGAGTGGGACACTTTGAGCCTAGAATATTGCACCTTTTCACAATATTCTAATTTTCTGAGATTGTGGATTTGGGGTTTTCATGAACTGTAAGCCATAATCATCAGAATTATGGCAAATCACAGCTTGAACTATCTTGCTTTGCATGTAATGAGTCTTTCTCATATTTAGTTTCACCTTTTAAGTTGCATTACTGAAATAAATGAACTTTTGCACGATATTCTAATTTTTCAAGTTTCACCTGTATGTACATAATTTTGCAGCTAACAACAGATCTCTTATATTTTAAAAGAGGACAAATACAAAATAAAAAACTTTTTCAAAAAAATATTTTAAAAGAGGACAAAAGAACTCAAGAGAGAAAAGAGAAATGGCACAGAAATGGAGGGAAAGTGTGCAATTATTTCAATTATATGTAGCTTTTAATACAAGAGCGGATACCAAGGCAGTGCTTTGACCTAGGCCATCTTAATGATTGCTATTGTTGAGATGATGCTTTGGAACATGCTAGTCCTTAGTTATTACGCTCCTAAAGCATTTGCTCCTTGGAAAAGCACAATAAATCAGATCAGCTAGCAGTGCCATCCTATAATAATCAACTTCTTTTCTTTTCTTTTTTCTTTTCTTTTCCTTTCCTTTTCCAGATTAGCAAAGCAGGCCTGGGCCATGGGGTACAAATGATTTTGTACATGTTGCCTGAAGTGGCTCCTACTTTTATACAAGATTAGAAAACAGAGCAACTGAGTTAGGGAAGAGGATAAGGTATTTTGTTTTTTAAGGATGTCTCCAGGGTGGAATGTGAGTAGCAATGCATAGTAATAGATAATAGATAACTATAGATAATCTTTTTGGTTATCATATTGATGTATTCTCATTGTGTACTTTTTCATTGTTTATTTTATTGTTCTATTATTTTACTTTTGTTCAGTTTACTGTCTTCATTTCTTCCTTTTATTATTGTACAGAAGCTCCACTATGAGATAGGTAGCAAATACATTTAACAAATAGTAATAATAGTAGGAAACAGAGATTATGCTAAAGGCTAATACTTTGCTTTGCAATGTGATGGGTTTCCAGTCACATTTTTTTAATTAAAAGAATATTTTATAAGAAAATTGAGTAAAACAGGGAACTTAGAAAATGCCAAGGAGTATATTGGCAAGCACATTGTTACCTCTAAATACCACATTGGATACAATGAGACACACATGTCACGAATGCCTTTAACCTGATTGATTCAGTCAGGGTTGTACTATTGAACTAATGCAATGTTTATTTGCATTACAGTTCAAAGAAAAGCACGTCCTCCCCTTTGTTTTCTGTTTCTGCATCAGCAATGCTTGACATTAGTTTAACCAAGTGAGAAATTCTCAGAGCTACATTTCTCTGGGACAAAGCTCCACTAAATAGAATCAGAAGCAAATTTCTCTGTAAATTTCTCTAAAACTTTGACAGTTTTTAACACGTCTTAACAAACTTCATGTTTCATATTGTCCTTTAATGTAAATTTAGAATATTTTCCTGAAGTCTATTATTTATTATTTATGTTCACCTGTATCAGGAAAGGAAGAAAATTGCAGGAAATTACACTTGGTTATATAACAAAGCAATAGCATGTAGACTTTAAGTAAGTCTGTGTGAATCAGCCTTTCTTTATCTGATAGTTCCTGATTCTATTGAACTTTGAGAATCTCTAGGCATCGGCTCTGGTAGTCAAGAATACGAAATTTGAAGTGTACAGTACAGTTTGAGGAAGTTTGATATATATGCTTCTGAAAATTCTGTGATAAAAAGATAGCACGTATATGAACCTGATTGTTTAAATATATATCTGTGAGACACTGTTTTTTGAAAGACACACAAGGTCCAATTGTCTAACTTCCTTAAGGGGCAAAGATAAACACATATCTTTAACAGCTATGATAACCAAGGAATCTGAGTTTTGGAAATTATGAATTCAAGGAATGAAATCAGAAGCCTGGCACAGTCCATAGCCATACTTGCTCTTCTCATCTTGATGCAGGCATGAAAACCCCAGGAACTCTGGGGTTCAATTAACCACATGGATTTTATTAAGCATATAAAATAGCAAGAATGTGAAAGCAGCAATTAAAAATACGATATATTTGTATGCTGGAGAAATGCCTCAAAATAATTATCCCAAATATTTGCTTTAATAAATAAAGATGGCTATTCACAATTGTATTTGCACCCCAGTGTGCCTCATTCCTAAAAGAAAATAGAAGAATAACTGGAAAGGAAACCATATCTACATGCAAGATACAAAGATCACAAGTATACATAATTTATACACCACAACAGGAGCTTTAAAGTTTAATAACAGAAAGTTGGATTTACCTAGATGAGAAAAATATATTTGTAATGAAGAAGTTTATTTGTAGCTGTAAGAACAAAGGCATCCAATCAAAAGATTATTTTTGCATGAAATAGTCAGGTCTCACCTTCTGAAGACACCAAGACAATTGAGGTAGAATAATTATCAAATGGCATATTTTAGGTACGAAATGTTGATATACGGTATTATACTGTAACACCTCCTTGAGGGAGATGTGTGGTCTTGAAATACAAAATATAAACAACATATAAATCAATATACAGTAACTTCAAACTGTAAAATGTGAACTTCTGTGCAATCAGCATGCCACAATATGCCATGTATGCCTATTTCCACATATTAAAAACTTGTGTGTACTTGAGGGCATTGGGCTTGTGGATAGATAGATAGATAGATAGATAGATAGATAGATAGATAGATAGAAAGAAATAATTCTTTATTGGACAAGTGTGATTGGACACACAAGGAATTTGTCTTGGTGCAAATGCTCTCAGTGTACATAAAAGATACATTTGTTAAGAGTCAAGAATCATAAGGTACAACACCACCATCCACATGTGCTGTACTGCTCTGTAGGTGTGTCCCTGTATATGTTGATTAACCAGCTCCCAGAAAGTGCAAAGTGAGTAAATCCTGACATCAACACATAGCCAATGAATCAGTTCAAAAGAGATGGGGAGAAGCCACTATTTCCTTTGCCTCTTATTATTTGGTATAACGGCAAACTAAACTCATTTAAATTGACTACACTCTGGACCAGGACTGTCAAACTCCTGGCCCACGGGCCGGATGCGTCACATGCTGGCCACGCCCATGCCCGATTTAGCAAAAGGGGGGAAAGTCCCATATGTCACATGACACTGTCATGACGATGTGAGTTTGACACCCCTGCACTGGACACTACTTCCATTTCAGCAGGCATGTTGTACCTTTAAAACACAGTTTTAAAAAGCCAATGCTATATTTTGACATTTTCTCCCACTACCGGGTTTGGAGTGAGGTTTTTAAAAATAATACCTTGTTGAAAAAAACTCTAAAAACTTGCATACACTTTTGTATTAACAAAATTGTGCGGCTATACTTCTGGAAGAATTTTGTTTTCTCAAAAATGAATATGGTCATGATTGTTTCTTGATTTCAAAGAAACTCCAAATTTTAAAGTTCATCAGTCTTTTCTTTCTCTTCATCATTGTAAGGTCATACTTAGGTTACTGAGCTGGGAGTTCAATAGAGATTCTTTTTTATTGGCCAAGTGTGATTAGACACACAAGGAATTTGTCTTGGTGCAAATGCTCTCAGTATACATAAAAGAAAAGATACATTCATCAAGAGTCAAGAATCATAAGGTACATACACTTAATAATAGTCATAGGGTACAATAAGCAATCAAATCATACTAGCGAACAGTCAATATAAATCGTAAGGATACAAGCGACGAAGTCATACAGTCACAAGTGGGAGGGGATGGGTGATAAGGAGTGATGAAAAGATTAGTAGTAACAGTAGTGCAGACTTTGTAAATAGTTGGACAGTGTTGAGGAAATTATTTGTTTAGCAGTGATGGCATTCAAGAAAAAACTGTTCTTGTGTCTAGTTGTTCTGGTGTGCAGTGCTCTATAGCATCGTTTTGAGGGAACGAGTTGAAACAGTTTATGTCTGGGATGTGAGGGGTCTGTAAATATTTTCACAGCCCTCTTTTTGACTCGTGCAGTATGCAGGTCCTCGATTGAAGGCAGGGTGGTAGTAATTGTTTTTTCTGCAGTCCTAATTATCCTCTGAAGTCTGTGTCTGTCCTGTTGGGTTGCAGAACCAAACCAGACAGTTATAGAGGTGCAGATGATAGACTCAATAATTCCTCTGTAGAACTGTATCAGCAGCTCCTTGGGCAATTTGAGCTTCCTGAGTTAGTACAGAAATGATCTTGCTTGCTTGCAGTGATAAACCATAATATTTTGGCTTAGGACCTTGTCAGTTAAAGTATGTTTCTCTCTCTCGTTCTCGTTCTCTCTCTCTTTCTCTCTCTCTCTCTCTCTGTGAAGTTTTAAAAAGAACATAAAAATTAACAGAAACTAATATAGAATAAAGAAAAGGAAGAAAAAGGAAGAAAAAACAATGCCAAAAAATGAGAAAAAATAAAAACAAAGCTTCTAATTTTCTCTGCAGCAAGTACAAGCATGATTGGAAAGTAATCTCTTATTTTATGATTGCAAAAAGAAAAAAACCCTCACTCTTTCTGTTATCCAGTGTTTTTCTTATCAAAACCACAAGTCAAAAGTGAATTTTTTTCTATTTCATGCAAAAAGATAATAAGGGATTCCTAGCCACTCATACATGTTGATACTATATTCTCTTTCCTCTAATCAAAGAACTGCACCATCTTTGCAAGTTCCATCAACTTCACCAATTATTTCTCCATTATTATGGGTAACGTTGAACGTTTCCAACTGAGCATACCTTGCAGCAGCTGTCATATTTAAAAACAAGCTTCCCTTACTTTTTCTAGTTGCCTATCCATTACTCCCAAAAGAAAATTTGATTCAATTGTACTTTAAAATCTTCTGGATCAAATTAACCACTGTTATTTTTAAACACCATATATTATGGCTTTGTGTGAAGCCAACTTAATTATGTTTTTTCCAAGAAATCATATAAACAATGGCTTAGCACAATAGGTGAACCTAGCCTATGTTTCTGAATACAAATTGCTGGAGTTCAACAAAAGAGAGCACTTTTGCTTTTCTGCTTTACTTATCCCATAGCCATGGTTACTCTCTGTAGGAAATAAGTGCTGGATTAGACTGAAGTTTGACCTGATCCAGAAAAGCTCTTCTTGTAGCAATGAGCTATTCTCTTATTCCCAGCAGACAGTTGTGACTCAGTAGCTGAAAACTGCTTAGTTCTGTTACATAATCCCCAATTTGGAATCTTCTGGATGTGTTAAAGAACACCTTCCATTATCTCCTGCTAGCATAAGAACTGTAGCCAGAGAACTGTTCCAAAGAACAACAGTTTGAGAAAAGCAGGCATGCACCATTGTTGAAAGTGTCAAACCAAGAAAGGATTCAAAAGCTGATTTAAGCACCTTGCATGAGACCCTCAATCGGCCTTCTCCATCTTGGTGTCCTCCAGTTATGCTACAATAGGAAAGACTGCCAAGATTAAAAACCAGCCAACTAAACATTTAACCAAATCACTTTGCATTTTACAAAAAAACTATCTGCAGATCTTTTCAAACAGTTAAACAGCAGGCTAAGGGTTATTCATAGGGCATTTTTGAATTATTCTGAATAATGAATGAATCTGAAAATGTGACGAAGTCCATAAAGATCATAATTCCCCAAGAGAAAACAATGTCAGGGAGATTTCTGTTTCTGTTTCTCTCTTTTTGCATATTCATCCTTATGAATTTTTATGGAATAGAGTCAAGCTCATGCCTGATTCTTTTGCAGAAATAAAAAAAATTCTTAACATTGGCTTGTTTTTTCCCTACTGTTTACCAAAAAAATGGTGAAAAAATAAACTGTTTGAAGCTATCCATTAATAAATCCAGGGAGAGTTATAGAATCAGTTGTGATTGGAGTGTCCTATGAGCTTAATGTAATATTAATATATGGTATATATTATTTAATACATTAAATCTATACTTAATATCATACAGTAAATATGTTTTGCATCTGTTTGCCAGAAACATGTGAATTGGGAGAAAAGATATGAATTGGCCTGTACTTACTGGCCTTGGTTTTAATCTCTCTTGCTTGGGAAATTTTATACATTAACAAAAACATCTGATATTTTAACCTGGGACCCTCATAATGTCAGATGTTGGAACCAAATACACTAATATTAATAATTTATATTTGGGGGTATATTTTTCAATTTAAGATAAGAGCCAGTCTGATGTAGCAGTTAAGGCATCAGGTTGGTGGATGGTGTTCTAATTCTGCCTTAGCTACAAAGCTAAGCCAAAGCTTGGGCCAGTTACTTTCTCTTAGAAAGAAGGCAATGGCAAACTACTTGGGGAAAAAAAACTTTCCAAGAAAGTTGTAGGAACTTGTCCAGGGAGTTTCCAGGAGCGAACACTTCTTGATACACACATATTAACTGATTAAAAAAATGTTTCCAGCTTCACTGTCCTGAACCCACTTCTGCTTCTAATATCAACCTGATTTATGAATATGCTTATTTACTAACCCTAACTTATATTAAAGTAACCAAAATATCTTTACAATCCCCAAGGCAGGTCACAACTTTTGAGCACTTCTAATGTTTGGAGATTGAAAGTTGAAAAAATTGACATGCCCTAAATTAACCTAATTAGCTCTTTCAACTGGCCGACCTGGACTGATGGGTTTTTTTACTGGTTTTACCGGCTTGTTGTTGGTTTTAATTACAATTATTGGGATGTTCATTTAATATCTTTCTAATTTTTGTATTGTATGTTTTTACTGTTCTGAGCTGCCCTGAGTCCTTTGGGAGATAGGGCAGCATATAAATCCCAATAAACCTAAACCTAAACCTTCCTTGTGTTCTTGAAAAGGCAGTAACTAACTACTCTGCATTATGTTGAGCAGCATAAAAATCAAAGTAATTAAGACATGTGATGAGAAAAGATACTTCTGGCAGAGTAGCTAATGAATGTTTCTGATGCAGAATTGCCTCTGACTAATGGGCAATACTATTCAGTAATGTTGTTCTCCAAAACTACATGTCAAATGTTTAACAGATTTAGTAATACAATTTCTACCTGTTCTCCTAAAATAGTCTTTTCCAGCCAGCTTTATATCTGTGTGAGAAAAATGCCATCTGCTGTTATGCTTCACGTTTATTAGTCCTCTATAACCAGTGCAAAGTTTCTTTGCTAAGCCACGTAGAAAGTACCATAAGGCCCCACCAGCCACTTTACTTTGAAAAGTAGCCAAGAAAGAGCAGTTGTATAACCTGCCTGCAGGAATAGTCCACTAGTAATTGAATCTGATTGTGAGTAAATTCAATTCAGTGTTATAGCTTCTTGTTATTAACACATGGATAAAAGTATTATCTTCTGAGCATTTGAATAGGTTTTGTATAAACACAAATTAGAAACCAAACTACTGATAAGACAGCTGATAAAACAATTATTCTTTCAGGGTAGATAGGACAGAAAAACAAAGGAAAAGTTGTAACTTTGAAGAAGTTATTTTATACAAATGATAGATAGTTTATTAAACTATTAATATATTTTATAATTTAATTATTTAAAGAACAGATCTACAAGGAGAAAGCCTTGGAAATGGAAGTAGCTTAATTTTACCAGAATTAGGTTCCTAATAAAGGAAAATTAACTCCCGAGTATTAATTGGCTCCACTTTCCAAGATACAGCTTCAAACCAAAATTGCATCAAAATAGTTCAAAATTACAAGGGGGATGTGTGATTATGCTCCATAATTTTTCTGCAAAATGTGATATAGCAATGAGAATGGTGCCACACCAATCATTATACATTTCTTTTTATTGGTGCCAATAACTATCCATTCATTTATTGGTTTTTCATGTAATATTTTCATGCTTTTCGCATGAAAAACTGACAAGCTCTAACATCAGATTAAATGACAAGGTTCCATCTTTATTTGGTATCTAAACTGCACTTTTTGGCTTTTCTCTGGTGAACTGCAGTAGGATCAACTTTGTTTTTCAGTCGTCTGCCTTGCTGTTCTCAAAGTGAAGATAAATTTATACTTTCATGTGGTACCATTTTCATTGTTCTACCGTACTTTGTCAAGAGGTTGTGAGGCATCATGATCATTAGACTCTTCCCTCCCTGACAGGCAAATATACTCGCTTCTGTATAAATCTTCATTGTGAAATAGCTTGAAAACTTTAGTCAACAGCACATTTATCACCTGTTTTTAATTCATGTAACTTAACATATTTTATCTCGGAGGCCGATGATTTCGCAACATTTGTAGACCCATGGAATTTACTTTACTGTTGGATTAGATGCTCCACTCCTCTCATGCAACGGGATGAGCATGTATATAAGCAGAGCCTGAAATCTTTAAATTTAACTACATGCATTTGATAAGTCTTCTATCACCATCTTGAGGTAACAGTAGAAATTGCAATTTGTACTCTGTGTGTGTGTGTGTGTGTGTGTGTGAGAGAGAGAGAGAGAGAGAGAGAGAGAGAGAGAGAGAGAGAGATGGCAATCTACATTTTTTTAAAAAATTACTTTATTTATTCTAGATGTTCAAAACGGCATGTCCCCATCACAGATTATATGAATAAATATACAAATAAAATTGAACCTGGGTGGTCTTACCCTCCTAATACAGTATATGGAGCTTTGGCTACCACGCTGCCAATGGGCATCTTCTGGTCTTTCAGAACGGCCCCATGCCAATTTAGAAAAAACAAACAAAAATCTTTATTATAGTCATAGACCAGAATAGGCCCGAGGAAGGAATACAGTCAATAAAAGAAGACATAGGTGTGTAAAAGGTATTAAGAGGCATAGGAAGGGATAGAGAGACATAAAAAGTTACAAAATATACAACGTTGAGTAGAAATAGGATAAATTAAAGAGAGTGCACTTTTAGATTGTACAACTTTCTGTGGTAGCAAACTAGGAGCATGTACATCTAAATGAGGCTAAGAAGTCATCAACCAGCAGGTTTTGTGTACTGTTGTGTACTACCAACACTGTATGTTGTGGCACAGTTGATGCCCGGAAGTAGCAGAGAAATATACAATTGCCACAGGTACCCTGGATACTTGTTGAGGATGAAGTTGATGTACCTTTTTAATGTGAGCACTGGAGAACATGTTACAGTATTCCTCTATGCCCAGGATTACCATTCTGACAATAGTTTCTGCATTGTACATGGTTGAGGGAGAACAATGACATTGTGAAAAAAAATAAAGGCTCTTCAATTTGTCAAGGGTGAAGGAAAATACCTGAGATCTTCACTGATGAAGTTTGGGGTCCTAGTTAAGTTAGACTGGCATTGTTATGCACTGTTTAATGATAGTTTTGGCCTGCTCATAACCCCTATTAAGTAGAGACACAATAGGCCATAGAGGGGAATTTAGTCACAATTATTTATTTTCAGTTGGATTGGAAATTATCACTCATAGTTGGGGATGGAAAGATCAGGAAGAGAGTTAATCTAAGGTGACAGCTTAGTATGGCCAGCCACAATTTATCCTTCACTTTCATGAGGTTCTTCTCCAATTGCAGTGTAGCAACAGACACATGCTTAGAAAAAAAAAGAACTTATAGAGATAAGAAAACTTTGAAGAATTTTTGTGCAAGCTCCAGAGGGACAAAATTGTAAAAAAAAAGGTCTAGTTAAACAGCATAAAGAAGCTGTGCTAGCTGTTCTAGTGGATAGAATTTGAACAGAATAGGCCATCTTTTGTCCTAAATTATTTGAGAGTGGCAGATGAACTCTTCTGTTTACTGCTTTTAAAACTATGAAGGCAGCATAAAAAGATACCACCTTGTGGGAGGAATATTTTTCAGTAAATTATTAGAATATTACACACCAATAGGTCATGACTGGCCTTCCCTGGAGCCAGTCTGCTCATCTGCAGGTAATTTTCCTGCTCCAAACAATCCTGGAATTCCTGGAAGGTGTCTTACATTGAGCTGCATTCATTAAGTAGTTATACAGTCATAAGGCAGAAACAGAATGTAGCTAAATAGCCAATATTGATCCTGGCCACTCCTGAGCTATGGATTTTAAAGACTTAAGATTGGTAAACATGATCACTGATGAACTTGACTTTCAAGACTGAGGGAGATTGGGAAATGGATTCACTATATCCAACTGGAAAACAAGTGTTAAGAGCCGTTCTATTACAATTTGCAAGAGACTTTTTAAAACTACAATTGCTGTGGAGATATTCACATGACTTTGGGGAATAAAATTCCACTGTTAGGAAAGATCTCAATTAATATCTTCAGGGAAAGTCTTATCATTAAGGATCAATCAAGAGTATTTTATCCTGGATGGACCAGAGACAATGATCATACTGATCAGAAGTCATTGTGGACATTCTGAGAGTGAAATACATCGACTGTTAACAGAGATATCTGAAGTTTACTTTGGCTGTTAGTTTTACCTGTTAACCATGCTTCCATGTAGTAGGTCAGGCTAAGGGGATTGGGTAAAGAATGTTGTAGAAATTTATAAATTGTGTGCCTGCTTTGCAAGGGGGAAAGAGTTATTATCTTTGAAATATATTTATCAGCATTCAACTGGGGGGGGGGCAATTTAAGTATATGTTTGGATTTGTATGCACTTTTTTGTAGTCTTGTTTAGTTTATTTTGCTTTTGTATTATCTTCTCCCTTTCCCCCTTTTTTTACAATGTGTATTTTAATGTTTTATATAATAATAAAATTATACTAAAAAGAAAGAAAAGCTACTCTTTCCATACAAAAATGACTTAAAGAAGATGCACTATTTGCAGCCCTTTTCAATGAAACTTCATCTTGATGCTAAACCCTCCAATTTTGGGAGTTGCATTGGATATGTATCTCTAATTATCCAAAAGGCCAGTTGCTCTATAATAATCAATCAAATATCTGCTTTTTTTTTGCCCAACCTGTCACTGACATTCTGCTCAGAATAATACATGTTCTATGTGCTGCAGACAGCAGGGCTTCCATTTTGTTTGATATACATATCTGCGAGAAACACTTTTCTTCATGAAGATCCTGAAGACACTGGAGATATTTATCTGTACATAAATGGCATTAAGAAACTTGTTCTAGCAATTCATTCTGGAAACACCAGAGTTTTCATGTATTATACCTATGCTTATACGCCAACTATTTTGATTGCCTGCTATATACTTGAGAACTAGGCTTTGAGAAGGAGGCATCATAATTCCTGGTAAGTCCAGGCTAATTTGGCTCCTTTAAGTCACCTGAAGTCTATTTTACCAGTCCTATCCCATATGAAAAAATAGTAGATAAGATTTGTTTCTGATAGAGTGATTATGTTCAGATCACTCAGAAATCACAGATAATAAAACTGGAAAATACAATAATGTTTTATGTCAAATAACTTGAGTCCTCACTGGAGCATTTCATTAAAGAACTGAAAGAAAGGGAAGACATCCCCGATACATGACCAGCGCATATTTGTAGCATCCGTAGAAGTCTCTGAGCTGTGATAGTTCTGACTTTTTCACACTGAAAAGAGGAAAACAAAAGATCAAACAGCCCTTTTAAAATATCTGTAGAATTGTTACCCAATATAAAGACGGGGACAGTCAAATATATCCTTGTTCTGCAAAAATGGGTAAATCCAAAAGGCCACTTAATTACTATACCCGGTTTCATCATCTGCCAGAGAAAGTGTATTGCCAGGTACAGGGAATTACTGCCAATTATTATTTTAGCATCTGTTGAAGTTGCTAACTTTCCTGATGACTACATTCCATCCCACCATCCTGTCAGAACCTATCCTTCCACCACCACCCCACCTAATGAAGCTTCTTGGATAAGAAGGGAAACTTCTTCCTCAAAGAAAAAAACAGCCCAGTTGCTTTTGAAAAAGCCCCTTTGAGACAACTATGACCTGAATGACTGAGAGTCTCCATAGACACAGCACTGAAAAGGGTTACTTATGACTGGTCTTCCCATTTATGAATGTTGTAGCAGTCCCACAGTCACTTGATCAAAATGTGGATGCCTGGCAATAGGTATGTATTCACAACAGTTGCAGCATCCCGAGGTCACCAGATCACCATGTGTGACCTTCCCAGCTGGCTTCTGACAAAGTCAGTGGGGAAAGCCAGATTTGTTAAACAATAGCGTGATTTACTTAACTACTGCAGTGATTCACTTAACAACCATTGTAAAAAAAGTTGTAAACTTGGGTGCGACTCTGTTAATAGCCACCTTGCTTAACAACAAAAATTCTGGTCCCAGTTGAGATGAAAGTCAAGGACTATCTGCATAGAATAATTCTGTACAAAGTTTCAGGCAAGCCAGCCACATTTCAACCATTCCTCTGTAGCAAATGGAGAGTTCCAAACCCGAATTTAGCTTGACTGAGCTCAGAAAAATATAACATCCAACTGAAAATGTGAAGTGCAAAAATGCTTATTTTTTTCATTACAGCTGCTCCATTATAGTTAAAAGTAGGATTAAAAATTTATTTGTGATAGATGTGCTGTCGCTATTTGGTGAGTAACAGGCCTTAGTTATATGAGCAATTGCACTATGACAGCTCTTTCCTCCCAAGCCCAAAATTTTGGAATTACTTCATTGTTACATTAATCATGATTATTCTTTATCACTCTCTTCGGGAAAAGCCACAAGAAATTTTCATCTTGATACTGAGTAGGGCAAAAGCAATATTTTTACTTAACTGGCAAACACAAGAATTATACTTATTTGATTTATAATTATTTTTATTGATGAAATCAATTCATTGACCATAAGCTTTCCTCACACTTGACTATTTTTATAACTCAAAAAATAACCTCAAGGGTAGGAAGTTGCAGATCAATGGCCACATGTGCTCCTTGGCAATATTTATGTGGACTAATAGCAATAGCACTTAGTAATACAATCTGAGTCCTCATTTTACCCACCTCAGTAGGATGGAAGGCTGAGTCAACCTTAAGACAGCTGTACTTTCTTTTAGAAACTATCTACTTCTCAAAGAAACCATTGCGCAAGGTGGAAAAAATTAAACCATTAGCATGCAGCTTCTCACAGATTGACAATGGGGGAAAATATGAAATAACTTTGTTCTACTTTTGCCAGGTTGTTAAATGAACATAGGAAAGGCTAATAGAGACAGTGATTCAATAACTGGAAACAGAAATAAGAAGGATAACAATAGCACTTAGACTTATGGTTGATTATTTGGCTGGTTATTTAAAAACTGGCATATATTGGTATTAGACTGCAAAATGAATTTGTTACCTAAACAATACAACTGTATATATAATTTAAAAAAAACAAGAGGTCTTACTTCAAGCTCACAGAACAAGACAGGGCTACAGTAACGATCTGCTAGCTTCCAGACAGCATCCATATCCACACTGATTTTATTCATTCTACCTACTATTTTTTTAAAAAGACAAGAAAAGAATACATTTTCAGTCTTTTTTATCAGGTATGATATTATTTTGTTTCTTTCATTTAATATCAATATTATATATAATATATAATATATATAATATATTATTGGTAAAAACAGTAAGCATTTATATTTAAGCCCTGAATAAAAACCCTGAACATTAAACACAGCTGATTCTGGTATAACAAATTGCTAAATGGTAATAGATTATTAAGTAAAAGTATACAAGTATGCAAGATGGAGCACTAGTTAGCTGTCAGAATTTAAGCATCAACCTGCTACATTTGAGATAAAGTGCTGGTTGTTAAATAGAATAGACTGCCTGCCAAGTAATTAGATTTGATAGATTGTTTTAAGCAGCAAATGTATCTCATACATACCACCAGTAACCAGAAGGCACACTTTTCCAAGGAAAAAGTTTGCATCTACATGTATAAGGGAAGCTTCTATATCTTCAAAACTGGCAAAAAAGCAAATAAAAGGAAACAAAATGCAGAGTTATTTTTTTTTTACAAATGCAAAAATATTCCTTGCTATATTCATGATCTAGTGATAACAGCTTTTAATAAATCATAAGAAAAAGAAGCCCCATTAATGAACAAATGCTTATGTTTCAAAGGAATTTTTATTTACATTTCAATTAGAAAATAATTGCTTTCAGTTTCTACATAATCTCTTTTATGTCACTGAATTCCTGAAGGAGCAAATTTTTCTAGATAATATTCAAGTTTAGAAGAAAAAAACTCTATTATTTTAATGATATTAGCAATTTATTAAATGGGATTTCATTCTAACTTATTAGATTTTTATCCCTATTTTATTATTTTATAAATAACTTAAGCCAGAGAACATACCTAATGTACCTAATTTTACATACTTTAAAACAATATTTAAAAATGAGAGTTTATAGCTTCCAAATCTATTCAAATGCAAATAGGTAAACTTTTGTTCCCTCTTGAGTTTATTACACTTCGCCCAAATTAGCAATTAAACAAGCAAATCCCTTCTCTCCTTCTGTCAAATATATTTCTGTTCATACCTGTATTTGCTTTGAACATTAATCATAAAGACAATCAAATCGATCCTTGGTCGCATGTGGTTTCCCTCCACAGGTAAAGGAAGAGAGGCTGCCAAATGGCTACCAAAAAAATAAAAAAATAAAAAAAATCAGTCAACAGCCCCAAACCAAAAGCTTCTTTGTTCTAAAGAAGCTTTATCAGAAAAGAAATTATTAACACTGAAGTATTAAACTAAACTACAGCACTTCAGAAAGAAAAAAATAGTTGCAAATGTAACATAGTATGGTTACACTCAAGTACTAGCTATGTGATTTTATCTGAATATTAACTTCTGCTAGTTCCAAGTGTACTGGGCTACAATCCCATTATAACAAGCCAGAAAGTGATGCAAAACTGTTATGTGCCAGATATTGGCAAGAAACATTAACACAATTGCTGAACAATATAACAGTTCCATTAAATAGTCAAGTCTCTACTTCAGTCATCAACCAGTAAACTATTATCTAGTTAGGATTACCCCCCTTTTTAACAGAAACCAGAATTAGTGCACAGCCCAGATCATTCCCAGAAATTGACAACATAATCAAAAGCAAGGGCTCTGCAGGTGCAGATTGAACATATATTTCCTCATTTTTGAGCATGGAACTTTACCATAATACCATAGACCACAATAGTCATTGTTTTAGATTAACTAATGTTCTATAGAATTCCACAAAATTCTGGCAATGTTTTTTTAAAGTGGAGTCTTGTTTCCACTACTTACATATTTACTTTCAAATCTTGTTTTTCCTTAAGTATGGTTTCTGCTAGTTGCTGCTGGAAAACATCATTTGTTCCCACCAACTATGGGATTAATGAGGAAAAATAGTTAGTTCAAACAGCTGCAAGAAAAACAGTCATCAGTTCTAATCCGCTATACTTTTGTTATCCTCATTCTTCTATTATCAAATTCAATTAGGCGAATTTTATCAGACTCAATAGAAAATATAGCTATTAACTGGGAGGAATTTAATAGGTGGTCTTTATTTTCAGTATAACATGTCACAAATGTGTCGTTGTCACTTCCTTAGTTTAGTTTACTTGGCAACATTATAGTAGTGATTTTCTTCCGGTATCCTTTTTCAACTTCCCAATTCCCAGCCTATTTATCTGGAAATACCAGATGTCGTCTCACCAAAGGATTAGATCCAAACCTCGGGAGCTTTTCTTGAGATAGGCTAAGGAGCTGCCGTCAACTTCTGGGACCTGGGATACTTAATAAATACAGAGGCTCATACTCGTAAAGAAATTCATCTACTTTGCAGTCCCAAAGATGCTTTTTTTCCCCCAAGAGGCAACTGGACTTTCTGGAAGTCCAGATGCCTCTTGAAAAAAGCACCTTTGGGACAACCACGACCTTGGATGACTGAGAATCTCCATAGCCGATTTTCCCTTCGGATCGAGAGGCGTGACTATTACATAAGCAAAAGTTTTAAGGATTGTTTTTAGTGTTTTAATTACATTTTGGGTTTCTACTAGATTTAATTTCTTTTTAATTGTATATTTGTATCGTTTTTACTGTACGCCGCCCCGAGTCCTTAGGGAGATGGGGCGGCTTAGAAATCCAATTAATAAAATAAATAAATAATAAATAATAAAATAAAATCATTCCGCGGCATGTCGCTCCTTGGAAAATTTCAGCGCAACTCCCGCGTCAAGCTGAAATCATCCAAATCACTGGTCAGCGGGCTAAAAAGAGACAGACCTCCCGACCACTGGCTGAAGGACGGAATCGCTTTTTTTTACCCGCTTTCAGCTCAGGACCTTAGAACCAGTAACCGGAGAGGGGACCGCAAGCGCAGACGTTACCCGTTTTATAGACGTCCCGATACGTACCAAAATGGTCGCGGAATTCAGTGTTGGGAGTTTCCCAAAGGCACTCAACGTCGACATGATCACAACTAACAAAAGCGCATTATTCTCCTTTTCAAACTACCGCCAACAAGCGTCTCCGTGACGTCGCCTGAGGTCAGAAGACGAGGCTGGAAGACGGATTCCGTAACTAGACCTCCTTTTTTTTTTAACTGCGCATGTACATTCGGGCGGTTGCGCGAACGCGATGGAAGACATTGTGCGCATGCGCGTCACTCCAGACGATCTGGTTTTGTTGCCGTTGTGTACCACAGAACCTGGTCTGGGTCTGGCGTTTTAGGGCATGCGCGCGTTAGTGCAGCTGTTTTCTCTTGGGGTAGTGAGGTGTAATTACTGGGCGTTCTGTGCTCTCCTAAATGAAGTAATTGTTTGTAACCACAAATGAAACTCCGAACATGCACTTTGTACAAAAGAGGAAATTTTGTCACAGGTTTAATTTCTCTTTTCTAAATTACTAAGTCAGCGTGGATAGCCTATCCCCCAAAGGTTGCATACAGCCCTTTTGCTTTTATTGGATACCAATAAATTAAAAACTGATCGCTTGGAAAGCCGCATGAATAAAAAAAACTATAGCATCACTTCCCGTACAGGCACCTTCCATTTAAAGGAAAGAAAGCGAAATACCTATCATTATAGAGATCCCTCCATGTGCAACTATGGCTCTTGGCTACCAAGAGCACCATCTAGTTTTCGCTCAGTTATTCTGTTATCAGGGCAAGCTAAAAGTAGGGCTGCTCGTGAAACAGGCTTCAAGGAACATAATGCTGCTGCTTGTTTCATGACCTACTTAATTTTTATTTGGTATCAAGGGGAAAACTCAGAATGTGCTCATGTGCCCTGCCTTATTCAGAGGCTTGTAAAATTCCTCTGCTCTTATTTGTCCCGTGTTGCACTTCAAGAGAAAATTGCTATCCCTTGTTTAAAATTTCAAGTTCAGTTCTTATAAGAATCGGATATTTTGAACACTGAATGGGCTAACAGGCTATTGAAAGAATAATGAGAAAAAATAGTGATTGTAATTCTCATACTGAGTTTTTGCTTATTTTTTCTCTTTTAAGGAAAAGAGTTAGCCCCAAATACTGTTTGTGTAGCAGTAATATATGTTTTACTGTAAATTCTTTCAAGTTTTGTTAATGGATCCAAATACACAAATGTTTTAATAAAATAAAGTTTTACTGTAGTTTTTACAAAAATCATTTTGTGTATTGATTTGTAAAAATAAATGTACATATTCAAGTATTGATTTTAAAGGGAGTTCTTTTCTTTAAAAGCATCGATTGCTATGTCCTGATTATGACATTTATATACCTCTTTTTAAACTTTTGGTGATTACAGTAACACTGTATCTAATCATATTAAGCCAATTGTTAAAACAAATCAAGCAATATTCAAAACAGAACAATCAAGCATCAACTCTGTACACATATAGAGTGTCATAGTCCAAAAATTTGTTGGAAAAGCTATATCTTTTATCCCATTCTAGAAGGTCATCTGTGAGGAGACTCATCCAAGGAGACTCATTTGAGTTGTATCCTTTAAATGCTTCTAGTATAGCTTTATATAGCAGCAATTCGACTTGTGAATATATAGCACCACAGTTTTTAAATCATAGCTCAAAACCCAGAAGCCCAGGGGCCTTCTTGTCCATCCTAGTCTTTGGAAGAACACCAAAACAGAAGGAAACTGCATCAGGTATGTAAATGCATAAATCCAATTAGTAAATAGTGATGCACAATAAGGCAATAACATAGGTATAAGAAAACTATGTTTTTATGTACTAAATGACAGCCAGCCAATGTAGGTTTGGGTGAATTTCAGGATTTTGACTTTTGATGGCAATTGCAATGAAACAGAACATAGCATCTTAGAAGTTTCTATAGAAATATCTACTGATAAGAACAATAAAATTATGGACTCAGTAAGGATTTGAAGACAGCATTTGACACAATTCTGTGAGAAAAGATATGGAGGAAGCATGCTACAACCTTGATTGGTTCCACTTCAATTATCATACTACTTTGCAGCCTGGATTTTGGGATTACTGAAGGTTTTTTCTTTACAAGGATATATCATACTTATCTATTCTGTCTTAAAAAGAATTCTGTTGCTTTTGATTAGAAGACAATTCATTGACTTCTAATCAAAAGCATCAGTTTAATCCAGAAATAAGCTTCTTTGCAATCACTATAGAAAGTTGTGGTATTCCAAAGGTAAAATCAAAGGTAATAGGAATGAGTCACTGTTTATAAAAAAAAAATATGCAGGAAATCGAAATGGATGAACTAAAGCAGATCAATATCTGGAATCAAGCTTATACACGTTCCCTCAAATGAGAAAGCGTTCAAGATTTACAGTGCTATGCTGGTTATGGAACTTCAATGTTGGTTCCAAATCCAGAGTACTTTTCTGAGTAACAGACAACAACAAAGGCAGGTGTATTTCTTTAAGAAGTACAAAATGCAGGAACAGCCTCCTCGTCTTTGCTATTATGATTTGACTAACCCCTAGAGAAATTCATGCTAATGCTGCTCAGCTCTGATGCAAAGCCCCGGGGTGGGGGAGAGCACCAGAAAAGGATATGAAGATGGGTATGACTGCTTTTCTCTTCCCCCTTTCTTCCTCCCTTTCAAGTTAATTGATTCAGCTAGGAATAATCTGCTCCACCTGGGGCTATATATCTGTGATCAAAAAGATGAAATATGCCATCACAAGGATTGACTGGATTGAGTAGTTGAATGAAATTCTTTCTTTATTCTTTATTGGCCAAGTGTGATTAGACACACAAGGAATTTGTCCTTGGTGCATATGCTCTCAGTGTACATAAGTAAATAAAATAAAATACATTCAAAAATACATTGAAATCAGAGAATACTGGATAGGAAGAAGAAGAGGAGGACTGAGAGTAAGTCAAAGCTTTCCTCCTCTTTCTCATATATCTTCCTAGACTTGGTTTTCCATTAAAAACAGTAGATATACAGTAGCAATAGATACAAACTCAAGGTAAACCGCACCAAACTTGATTGCAGGAAATACGACTTCAGCAACAGAGTGGTCAATGTCTGGAATACTCTACCTGACTTTGTGGTTTCTTCCCCAAACCCCAAAAACTTTAACCTTAGACTGTCTACTATTGACCTCACCCCTTTCCTAAGAGGTCTGTAGGGGGCGTGCATAAGTGCACCAACGTGCCTACCGTCCCTGTCCTATTGTTTCTTTTTATTTTTCTTATATGTATCCATTTTGTGTATTCATAACTATGTTATACTTATACCTGTTATCTTATAATTGCTTGACAAAATAAATAAAATAAATAAATTTGTCCTAGTGCATTAGTATAGCTAGTAGCAGCAATGGCCAGTCAGACTGCTTTGGGAAGACTGCAAGCAAGACCAGGGAACAAGAGTGTTTATGAAGGGTTGATGCTGTCTGAGCTTGGTTGTTTTCTAGCAGACATTTCATTAACCAAACTAGGTAACATCAGTGATGTTACGAAACAACCAAGCTCAGAGAGCACCAAGGACCCCTCAACTCTGAGCTACAAATATTCTCTTTTGACACAAGAGTGTTTCTTTAATATTTATCTCTGGATGCAGTCCTTTGACTTAATTCCATTTGCATTATAGACATGCTCAATAAGTGTATCTGGTTCTCTTCCATCTCCTTTTTAAATATATAACAGCCTATAATGGGCTTCCTGGGCAAGAACCCATCCTACAAATTATCTGTTCTACACTGTATGGGGAGGTTGGAAGAAGTTGCTAGGATACATTATGTTAGGGAAGAAATATTTCTGTGTGTCTCTTGACTGTTTCATTTGACCTACTTGGGAGTCTTAAAAAGTCCTAATCTAAAGAGACTAGAGTATTAGAAGTATAATCATAATTCAAATGCATTTAGTTTAGTTTACTTTATTGTCATTGCACCTCGTACAACAAAATTAAATACCATCTTCAGCGTACATTATGACTTTGAAAATAAACACAAATACACATCCTTCGCATTCTGTACATTGAATTGAAAACCCCTGATGTTGCATTAATATTGCACTATACAGTAGAATTCAATAGAGTTACTGCCCTGGGATAGAATAGATGATTTCATAACCATCTATTATGAAATAGATTATGAAATAGATGATTTCATAATCATAATTCTCTGACACATATAAGATAGGAGATTCAAGTCTTGGAAGCCATATGTTGGAGAAGGACTTTAGTGTGGTCATTGACAGCAATCTGAATATGAGTCAGCAGTATGGACCAGCTTATATAAGAACTCATACAGAAGCACTGTATGAAAAACATGTAACATCTTTATTCTACCTTAGTTGCCCCTTTATTCTGTGTGATTGCCCCTGTGGAAGAAGGATATTGATAGAATAGGTTCAATGGAAGTGATACAGGGAATTGAAGACAAGTTGAAGGGCCCTGCGAAGTTCAATCAGAGAAAAGAAGACAGAGAGTGTTGTTTGTTTGCTATTGAATAAGTTTATATAACAGCCTATCTCACACTGGGACTCTACCAGTACAGGAAAAGGTATCTGTCGGGCTTGGTTATCGTATTTTGGAACATGGGATAGAAATGGACCCCAAGAAAGTGGAGGCTGTGTTGCAATGGCAAGCTCCAGTTACAAGGAAACAACTGCAGAGTTTCTTGGGGTTTGCCAACTTCTATAGGAAATTTATACCACAGTTTGCTGATATTGCCCTTCCATTAACTGATCTACTATGAACTAAGCCCGTGAAGATTGAGAAGCCAAAGCCTGGTAGTATATTACCGTGGACTGGACAGTGTCAGATAGCTTTTGATAATTTAAAGAGGCTATTCACTCAAGAACCGGCCTTGAAACATCCAGATACAAACCTACCATTTGTCATGCCAGTGATGTAGCAGTAGGAGCTGTTTTATTACAAAAGAACTCGGAAGGAGTGTTACAGCCGTGTGCTTATACTTCTCGGAAATTTAGTCCCGCTGAGTGTAATTGGGCAATCTGGGAAGCAGAAGTGTTTGCTGTGCAGTGGGCATTACTTACCTGGAGACATCTATTGGAAGGAGACCCACACCCTTTTGAGGTGTGGACAGATCACAAGAACTTGGAGGCCCTTCAGAATCCACACAGGTTATCCCTAAAACAGGTTCAATGGGCGTTATACTTCAAACGCTTTGACTTCACATTGAAATATGTTCCAGCTGGAAATAATTTTATGGCAGACGCCTTATCACACCTTCCTCAGTTCAAAAGTCAATGGGAAAACATAATTCAACCACTCATATTATGTATAGTTCATGTTGATTCATTAAGAACTACTATGCTGACCACTGATTTTCCTAAGATTTTCCTAAAATATTAGCGGAGGATCCATGGTTGATAAATAATCAAAGCCAAATCGATATGCGGGATGGTTTAGCATGGTGAGGAGACAAAATATATGTGCCTAACACATTGAGATTAACAGTGTTAAAACAATGTCACAACGTTAAACAGGCAGGACACTATGGATTTTTAAAAACATTACACCTTGCAAAACGACAATTTTGGTGGCCAGCTATGAGGGCAGATATAGAGAAATATGTAAAATCATGTCCTATTTCTGCAGTTAACAAAATAAAGATCAGTAAACTGATGGGTTTACTACAAACTGTATCTGAGCCAACAAAACTATGGCAAGACATCGGCTTGGATTTTATAGTTGCACTACCAAATAATCATGGGTACAATGTTATATGGACTGAAATCAATTTGTTTTCTAAGCAGGTACATTTTATTCCCTGTAAAGGGTTACCCTCGGCTAGAAAATTGGAAGACCTATTTATAAAACATATTTACAGGTTACATGGAGTACCTCGACACATCATATCGGACAGAGGAGTACATTTTACTGCAAAATTTTGGCAAGAATTTATTCATCTGATGGGATCAACTCAAGGGCTGAGTACAGCCTATCACCCTTGTACAAACGGGGCGGCTGAGAGAGCCAACGCTGCCATTGAGCAGTACTTGAGATGTTACATAACATATCAACAAAGCAATTGGGTAGACCTTTTACCTTACACTGAAATAGCTTATAACAATACTGTGCATAGCAGCACTGGATATTCCCCGTTTTAAATAGTTAGTGGTACAGAATTCATCCCAATACCTGAATGGCCTCATAAATTCCAAGAGGCAAGTGCTGTTAACACATGGCCAAACAATATACGAAGTACATGGAAAGCAGTACATATAGCATTGAACAAAGCACAGGCGGAATATAAAAAACAAGCAGATAAAAAAGATCCATGCAAGTTCAATATAAAGTGGGAGATTGGGTGTATCTTTCAACTAAGTATATACATTTGGGTCTAGCTAGTAAAAAACTGGGACCAAAATATATTGGACCATTTCTAGTGGTCTGGATAATAAACCCTGTTACTGTAGCTCTTCGGCTACCGTCACATTTTAAAAGGGTCCATCTTGTGTTTCACATCAATTTCCTTAAGCCCGCTGATATGACAAGGCAGGAGCCGAGACTTAAAACACCAGGTCCGATTCATGATGATCATTATGAAATTGATGAAATACTCAATTCCCGTTGTAGGTGGGGTATACTACAATATCTGGTTCGTTGGAGAAGCTATCCCATCACAGACGCCTCATGGGTACCATATACCGATGTATCCGCTCCTCGATTACGTAGACTTTTTCATAGATCACATCCCATGAAGGCGGGTGGGAGGGGTGAGGTACATTAGGATATTTATGGTAATTGTATTTTCCGTATTACAGATGACGCCATGGTAGAGGGGGCAGCCTGTCAGGCTTCATCGATCCAGCTGCTCTCTAACCCAAGGTGAAGCCCGACACAATGACAGCTGACCACTGGAGCTCCAGCTGGGAAGCATCTTGAAGCGCGACGGCGATCCGGGGGAGTGCTTCGCTGGCGCATAGCAGCTGACAGCCTGCTACGTCAATGAGGCCACTGGAGCTCCAGCTGGGAAGCAGCTCGAATTGCAGCAGTGAGCCAGGGAAGTGCCTCGCCAGCGCGTGTCAACAAACGTGGCAGCTCTTTTGAGGCTTTCCTGGGACTTACTTGGTGTTGGGCTGTGTTTTGCTGTGATCACTTGGGCAGCACGTGGTGGTGTGGTGGCACATGCAGGAGATGTTCAGTGGTTCGGATGGCACTTCGGTGATGCCATTTTCAATGGGGATGGCCTCATATTTGGGGGGTGGGGTGGGAGGAGTGTGCTGCTATTGGTGGGTTTGGGTTGCACAGGGGAAGGGAAGTTAGGAAGAGCTGCACTTAGTCATGTGGGGAGGAGGCATGAGGAATTAGTCGGGAGGCGGATGTTAGGTTAGTTAGCAAGGGTGGGACATGCATATATAAAGTGCTGAGAGGCAGTTGCTCTCAGCACTGGCTTTACACGGACTTTGGCTTTGTTGCCTGTCTGGAGGAACATCTCTCAATAAACTGTTATCTTGCCTGATGAACGTTAAGTAGAGTAATTTGTGAGTAAAGTTCCTAATTGCCAAGTAGGGCTGACAGTATCAAAGAGTCATGAAATATTTTCCATTTGCACAGAAACTAGGACAAGAAATAATGAATATAAGTTGCAGCTATCTAGATTTCATTTGCAATAAGAACAAACTGCAATGCAGTAAGATCTATAAGTAAGTAAGATCCCCGAGTCCTTTGGGAGAGGGGGCGGCATATAAGTCGAATAAATAAATAAATAAATAAATAAATCTATACAGCCACAGAACAGCCTATCTATAGAGACTATGGATTCTCTATCTCTGGAAGTTTTTAAGAAGACTGGACAGCCATCTCTTGAGATGGTTTAATTGATTTATCTGAACATTGCAGAGAGTTGGATTAAATCTGGGCAGTCAAACTCCTGGCCGTGATTTAGTGAAGGGGAAAAAAGTCCCAATACATCATGTGACGCCATGACAATGTGAGTTTGACACCCCTGGACCTGATGATTCTTGAAATCCCTTTCAACTCCACAGTTTTTTTATTTATTTAAATTGAAATAAATAATTATTTAATTACTGCAATTCTTAGGCTATAGCAATATGCATTTTATTGGTTATTTATCAGTTATACAATAAAAGCATCTAATTCTAATAATAGGTAGAATTCAGATTATATGGGTTAAAAATAGGCATTAACAATAGTTTTAAAAGACACAATTAAAATCAGCAGCAGTTAGATTTACAAACTGAGGAAGAAGATGTTGCTGAAATGCTTCACAGCAAAAGCTGTCAACATCTGACAATGACTGTCTTCTGATTTTCAATAAAAAAATCAGTCTTAAAGTGATCTGGCCAGTGTGCTTTCATTTGAAAAATTTATATTTCCTCTATTCTATTATCAGCAGAATGAAAGGATTAGTTGCCCAATAACTATAAAGATTTGATGCCTGAAGGTAACTGTCCACGAGGCATTAGCTTTGAAGATTATTCCAATCTTTTTCCCATTTTGGGGAAATGATTCAAAATATTAAGGTGTTTCCCCATTCAGTTGAATTGTATCCAGTTCTCAGAGAGTGCCTGGAAAAGTGCCTGCAGTTTTTTCAAAAGTGGCTTGCCATTGTCTCCTTTTTAAGATTGAGAGAAAGTTACTGGTCCAAGTTCACCCAGCCGACTTCATGCCAAGGTGGAACTAGAATTCAGTCTCCTGGTTTCTAGCCTGATGCCTTAACCACTACACCACACTGAATCTCAAGACCTATTTTAAGCAAAGATAAATCTCAAATATAGTTTTGCAATATTGCTGTTTCAATATTATTAAGTTGCTTGTATACTGTGGAAGATTGGGGCCAGCCAATGGAATATGAAGAAGATAGATTTTAGCTTTTCTAAAACTACTCCCAAAGGAACAACAACACATCCATAATTGCAACAGTACTACCACTCCAAAATTTGAAGCTGTGATGCCAATCACTGTGATGCTAAATCTCACAAACCATTATAATTAGTGTGCTTGTCTAAAACAAGCAAAAGTGTAGTACAGAAAATTAATGAGAGTTTAGGAGGATAAAAGCAATCTTTTAAAATGTTTAACTGATTCTGGAACAAACTTTTACAATCCACATGAAACTGTTTCTAGTTATATAGTCCATGTACTCAAAAATGTTTGGAAAGATTAACAAAATTCAAGGTTACATTGACATTATTGCTGCAAGATTGTTTTTCACTAAATGTCAATGTATGCTTAGGAGGCCTGTGTAGTGTGTAAAGTCAATCTCCCAAAAACATTTCCAAATGTGGATGTAGTTTAAATACTGATGGATTATGTGCATACTTCTTAAAAAAACTTTCCTCTGCCATAACAGAACCCCTAAGCATTATATATGTTATATCATTTAGAACCAGCTCCTTACCGAACCTATGGTCCTTAGCTACGGTCATCTCTATCTTCAAAAAAGGTGACCCCAGCCTGGTTGAAAACTACACACTGTCTTGTGTCATGTGCAAAGTCATGGAATCAATCATTAATCAATTCATCACCCTCCACTTAGAGTCAAACAACCTACTCTCCAAAAAACACTTAGGTTTCAGGAAAAAATTGTCCTGCAACCTACAACTCTTACACTGCAAAAACATATGGACTACTCTACTAGACCAGGGTAAAGCAATAGACACAATTTACATAGACTTCTGCAAAGCTTTTGATTCAGTGGTACATGATAAACTACTGTTAAAACTAAAATCTTACTGCATTTCCAGATCCCTTTATAAGTGGATTACTGCGTTCCTGTCAAACAGGCAACAAATAGTAAAAATAGGGAGCGCTATATCAAACCTTGCTCCAGTTAACAGCGGTGTCCCCCCAAGGCAGCATTCTAGGACGCACACTCTTTATACTCTATATAAATGACCTTATAAGCAACTGTGTCCTCTTCGCGGATGATGTAAAACTATTCAACACCACTGACAATGCTACTGCTCTTCAAAGTGACCTTGATTATGTGTCTGAATGGTCAAACATCTGGCAACTCCAAATCTCGACCAACAAATGCTCTGTCCTACACATTGGTAAAAAAAATCAGTACACCAAATACAAACTAGGTGGATATGACCTCATTGATGACCCTCACTCTGTCAAGGACCTAGGAGTACTCATATCTAATGACCTAAGCACCTGAGTTCACTGTAACAGCATTGCCAAAAAGGCATTAAAAGTTGTAAAACTAATCTTACGAAGCTTCTCCTCTGGAAATATTGAATTGCTAACTAGGGCATACAAAACCTTTGCTAGACCAATACTTGAATACAGCTCATCTGTCTGGAATCCGCACTGTATATCAGACATTAATACAATTGAGCGAGTCCAGAAGTATTTCACGAGAAGAGTACTACACTCCTCTGCTCACAACAGAATACCCTATATCACTAGACTTGAAATTTTGGGCTTGGACAATCTTGAACTATGCCGCCGACAGTTGGACTTAAGCATAGCACACAAAATTATCTGCTACAATGTCCTACCAGTCAATGACTACTTCAGCTTCAACCGCAACAATACAAGAGCATACAACAGATACAAACTCAATGTTAACCGCTCCAAACTTGATTTCAGAAAGTACGATTTCAGCAACAGAGTAGTCAATGCCTGGAATGCACTACCTGACTCTATAGTTACATCCTCAAACACCCACTCCTTTAACCTCAAACTATCCACTATTGACCTCACCCCATTCCTAAGGGTCTGTAAGGGGTGTGCATAAGTGCACCATCATGCCTCCCGTCTCTGTCCTATTGTCCCCATTTAATCGTTCCTATTTTCTGTATTCTTACTCATGTTTATACTTATACCTATTATTTTGTAAGTGATTGACAAATCAAATAAATAAATAAAATAAATACTACTCAATAGACAATATTTTAAGTACTCGTCAAATATACAATATTCCTTGTATTAAAAGGCTGCTTTTCAAAGCTGCAATGCCATGTTTGTAGTGCCAAGCGCTCCAAAGCACCTTTGGGAGATTGAATCCAAGAGTCTGAGCAACCTTAATATTTAAAATAGATACTCAATGTGATGTTTGCTTTGAATCCCTTTTCTGTGGTCCTGAGTTTGAGTTCACCCTACCAACATGTTCCAACATGCATGTGAAAGGCTATTTTTGCTCTAGGGAAAAGGCTTGACTGTTGCCTCAATGTGATGCTTGAGAGGGAGTCAGTGAGAAGTGTCGTGTTTTAGCAATGCTGCTCCATTTGAAAGCATCTATCAAATTGAAAATTATCTTCCAAAGCTTAGAGCATCTCTCAACCTCTTTCTTTTCCCTTATCCTTTGTATCACATGCAGAGAAGAGCTCTCTGGGCTTGTTGCTATGACAACCGTTGATAGTCCTCATTTGCTTTGGCATTTTGATTGGATGGGGACAATGTTGCCTCTTCTGTGAGGGTGAACAGGAGGAGGCCCACTCAAATGAGAGCAGGATGGAAAGATGCCAAACTGGTCCAGAGTGTAACGTACATCTACTGGGGGTGGGGTGGGGGAATGGGGGAGTGTCCTTTGGCAACAGCAGATGATCAAGCAGCGAACTTGAGTGTATGATTCACAACTGCATGCACCAGCATGCTGCATGCAGAGCAAGTGCAGCTCCATCTGTATTCAATCCGGACCAATCTGCTCTGACACTTTGAGGACTTTGGCTGCCTTGGGTGAACAAATCCTTTGCCTTGTCATCTGACTGCACAGCAGAGAGCGACTGGCCTTCAAAAGCTGCCTGGTACTAGAATAGCTTGCTTAGCAGCTGTGATCTCCTGAAGTAAGCATGGATTGAGGTAGGTAATGCACCTTTTGTGGCATTTCTGTGGGGATATGTGTACACAGGTTTTACTTGGTGGCCCTTAACAAATCTTTGGTCGTGTTTTAAAAAAACCTTTGTGAGTGTGCTATATTGTGCTAATTTTGAACCTACTTCTGAATGCATAAAGATAGCACAATTAATAAGATGAAATACCTTGTTATTTTGTGGTACATGACTTCAAGTGTCTTAGAACTTCCATTGAGTTTGAATTCTGCAGATGTGACATTCTTTAGATACACCACCAGTTTGAGACATCAAAAATGAATGTAGATCCAGTTATTCATAGTAGAGTAGGGATTAGAATAATTTTATCCAATGTTTTATTTTGTGCCCATATCTCTGTGGAACACAAATATGCAGGTGAGATCTACTTAGATTCATAAGAGCCATTTATATCACCAGCCATTTCATAAACCAGCACAAAAAATCTCACAGTATACATATATTGAAATCCAGACATCATATTGGGAGAGGGATAGAAATTAGGAGGATTATGCAAGAGGCTGAAGAGTAAATACTGTAAATTGCTAAATGAATTACTCTCTTTCAGATATACTTAATGCTGATAATCCTCCTAATTTCTATGTGTCTTTGTTTTATTTTGTTTTCTTCTACAGTGAGTGTTGAAAAAAACCCCTCTGTTCCCAGGTAAGTGTGCATAGAACTGAGGTCTTAATAAGTTGCAATCTACATATTTTAGGGAATTAATACTATTTACTCAATAATATTTGTGAATACTGTATAGAGATGAGACCTAGAAGTGGATATGATTTTTATATTGTAAAATGTAGATCTTTAAGATTATTAGACACAATGGACAATACAATATTCTGTTTTGATTTCAGAAACTATTGCAAGCAGCAGCTTCTTGTTATTGTTTGATTATTTCCATTCCAAAGATGATTTCAAAATATTTAGGGTCAAATGTGCTTGTTATGTGGAGGACTTCCTTGGGTTAGTTCTATTATTTTTGCTATGAGGTTGAGTCTTAGCTTTCTAATGTTACCAGGTGTGTTCAAGAACTTGATTTGAACTATAGATTACCTCCCTTCGGATCCATTCACTGAAGGATCTTCTAATTATAATTATCAAATGATAACCTATTATCATGCATGCAGCAATTTCTTTCAATTAAATGTTTTTGTGACACATTGCACATAAAACACACAGAATTGAAGTATACAAGTGATTTCTTTAGGTAATAGTAAAATTAGACTAAATTGTAATTAATTTGGGTTGGGGAAAACAGTAATTCAGTTCAAAATACAAAACAAACTGAAATGCAAAGTCAAAATAGAAAAAGAGCAAAAGAGCAAAAGAGCAAAAGAGCAAAAGGGAACATA
The DNA here is from genome assembly GCA_009733165.1 of Naja naja. NCBI lineage: Eukaryota > Metazoa > Chordata > Lepidosauria > Squamata > Elapidae > Naja > Naja naja. Next base: position 21,044,828 of record CM019154.1, on the reverse strand, counting down.
CCAAGGGCATTGGCATGAAAATTTAAAGACATCTTCTCTGAAGAAAGGTTTAAATGATTTTTTTTCATAAAGGTCCCACAGGATTGATCTAATGGGAGGACAGAGATAATCTGGATCTAGACCACAAAGTAATTTTTAAAAAGGATCAGAATGAGTTATCCAGCACTGCAAAGCTTTGGAATTAAGTTCCTTTTTCTGGTATTTCTTTATAGCAATTTTTAAATTGTAGCCCTTTAAAAATTCCCCATATTTTTATCCTATTGGATTATACAAGAAAGCCTTTCAAGACAGGATTTGATTTTATCAGGGAAAAGACAAAAACTGCTTTCGAATTTATCTACATCATATATCTGGCACAACCAATAGTTTCACAAAACCAGTGATTTGTAGGAATATATGGTATCTTCGCTATTTTATTTCCCTGAAATCACTACAAGGGGAACACAGGTTTCTGTGAATGGGGCAAGGAACGAAAAAATGATGAAACTTGCATCAACACAAGGCACAGACTACATGATTTTTGTCATTGATGCTTCACCATAATTTGTATTTGTTATTTCTGGAAGGGAAACAGAATTTTGGGACTCTGGAACATGGTTAAAAGTATGGATTTTCCCAGAATAGTTGGGTACTTGACCATAGCTGGATCATTTGGTTGGAAAACTATTGCTGACTAGACTTAGCACATGGTAAAATTCATCAAATATGTCTCCTTGAAGATAGTTTTAATATAGCAAGACATTTGTAATATACAGAGATTTAAATGAGGTCCAAGTTCATTTTTTCTTGTTCAATCTGGACATTTCTACATTTCTTTAAAACACAATTAAGATGTAGTGTCTTTACACAAAACACATTTCCTATTCCTAGGAAATTACAAATTTGTAGGATTGTGAATAATATTCCTCTATTACCAAACTTATATATTTTATTGTATTTTTAGCACAAGATTCAAACTATTGTTTTTCTCCTCAAGCCACTTACATTGATTAAAATATTGGTTTAACCACAACATGAGTCTTGTGCCTAATTTTGGGCACTTAAAAAAAAATTCAGACAAATTGGAACAGGTTCAGAAAAGACAATGTTCAGGAGCCTAGAAATTGTGAAGAGAAATTAACTGAACTGGAAACATTCAGCCTTGAGAAAAAGCAAACTTAAAAAGATGCTACACAGAAAATATGTTCTCATTCCAGAATGCAGAACACCAAGTAAAAGATTTAAGAAAGACAGGTTCCAGCTGAACATGAAAAACATTAGTAACAAAAACCCTTCCTAATGGTACAAGCAGTTTAACCGCAAAAATTACTCTGAAGTTGTATTTTTCCATTCATTGGCCAGAGGTTAAATATCTATTGGATATGCTTTAATTAAGATTGCTGCACTATGAGCTTTGGATCCAATGACTTTGAGGATCACTACCAGTTCTGCATTTCTATGATTCTAAAAAAATATGCATAGATTTTGCCCTTGGATTTACAAATTAAAAAACAATGCACAAAGTGTATAGAGAGCTTCAATCAATAGAGTATTAGGGTTTAAGTATTGTCTAGTACTGAGAGGCCAAGATCCAAGTCACCTTTAATAAGGAAATATGGTTAGCTGACTGGGACCAGTAGTATCTCTTAGTCCAGCCTTTCTCTCAAGGTTATTGTGGTGGGAAGAAGCTGATGGAAGAAGTATCAGGTTTCTGAAAAAAAGGTGGCACATAAGTAAAATGAGACATCATCACATGACTGTAATTGGAGCATTAGGAGCTATAACAATGAAATGATCAAAAAAGCTGACAAAATTAGAATTATTTTATTTCAAAACATTTAGTTAAAAATTAAAATAAGCATAGTTAAAAAGTCATATAAGATATAAAAAGTCATATAATAAATATTTTGGCATAGCCAAAAGTCACAAATACCAAATAAACTAGGGAAAAAATTCCGTTCTAGATGGTGCGCAATCACTCTAAAAAGTTTCTCCAGTAAAATATGGCTTTCATTATCTTCCAGGAGCAGCCATCTTTGCTTTAAGCTAATTTGTCATGACTGAAAAGCAGCACCTTCTGGCTTCAGCTTCTTCACCTCATGGAATTGGGGCTCACAAGCAGCTTCTCCAGAGATGATTTCATCAAAAGGGTCAACTAAAAAGAGGTCCTGAAGATACAGAGGTGCCAAGCCATATAGGGTTTTATAAATCCAAATTTTCATATTCTGTGGAGAAATGACAGAAAATCTCAGTTAGACTAGGAAGTGATTTTGGCCAAGACAGTGAGGTATAAGTAATCCCCTCCATACTCAGTTCATCACACAACTGCTCCAAGATGAACAAAACATGTAATGTATGACTACCTGCAAGAGTTGGGGCCACAGATTGCTTGGGACAATAATGTTGTCAGCATGTAGACCTTGAAATTCATGGCCTTGCCAACCCCAGGTAGGAAGCACTGAGACTGAAGTGACTTAATGCCCAATACCAAAATACATGGGGATGCCAACATGAAACCAGGTCAAGCAAGAGAACAAGTTGTAGTTCTATATAACTGGAGCATCAGGCTGTGGAACATTTCTGTTACAGCTGTGTTTTTATTTTGGATATCGTAACAAGATTGAAAGGAGGAATCAATAAGTGCTTTAAATCATCAGTAAATCTATTTTACAATTTGTAAGGGACAAATATACATATTTGTACAATTTATTCTGATATATTATTTCTCTTCTTAGGTATAGAAAAAGTTCTAAAATAAGATCTTAGAGGGGAAAAAGACCAGCTTTTCAAGGTAGGTTGCTTGGGTTTAACAAAGAAAAGATTATTTTATGCCAAATTTAATTTCCTTGCTTCACAGAAGACAAAACAAAGTGCCCTTTCCTGGACTGGCAGGCCTTGTCATAGTCAATCATACCTTGGTCACCTCCCATCTTCATGGGGCTGCCCTTGAAGACATACAGAAACTTCAACTAGACCAGAATGTGGCAGTGCACGCAATAATGGGGGCCATGAGGTTTGCCCATGTAACACTCTGTTGTGCAAGCTGTGTTGGCTTCCAGTTTTTTCCAAATGCAATTCAAGGTCATCATTTTTAAAGCCCTATGTGCACTGGGCCATACTATTTGTGGGACAGCTTTCCCCTAAGGATATCTACCCTTCCTATTAGATCAGATTCCTTGTTCCTTCCCCCAATTATTGTCATCTGTTGGGAACTAGAAGTGTACCTTTTCCATGATAGTCCTGTGAAACATCTTGCCCCCTGAAGTTCATCAGGTCTGGCTTTTCCCCCAAGTATTGGGAGAAAATTGAATGGCACATTAGCTCAGATTGGGGCAGGTTTTTGTTGTTTTTAATATTCCATGTTTTAACTGGATGTGTTTTATAGTTTTTAAAATGATTTAATATGTCTTGTACTCTTTGATTGGGAGTTGCCCAGAGTTGGTGGAAAGGTGGGTAATTATATAAACATTGTAGATTTATTTATTTAGCATATGGCAATGTTTTAGATAAATAAATAAGAGTGTATTTTTCTATTCATCACCACCAGCTCTTTTTGTTTACTTTCCTTTTGTCTAGTGGTTATGCCTCATTTCTTGGATTGGTTTGTGCCAATGTATTTGATGATCTCAATTCTCATATTGGTGGGCTTTGGAGCTTGTATATACTATTTTGAGCCAGGACTTCAGGAAGCACACAAGTGGAGAACACAAAGACCAATCATGGAGCGAGACCTCCGGAAAACATTGATGATACGAGACAATCTAGCATTTGGAGTGCCTGAAGTTTAGTATTCTACTCCCCAAGACATATGAAAATTTGGTTTGTTCAGGATAATTTCTTGCTACTCATTATGTGGTCAGTTCATAACTTCATTCTTTGCAATGTGGATCTTTTTTAATGAAGTATTCTTTGCTAGTTTCTCTAAACACACCTTTTAAATAGTGTCACCTTGGAGCTTCTGGTTTTAACTTTTAATAATTAAGCTCTGTACATTATACCATCATTTGAAATTTTTGGATCCTCTGTAAATAAGTTAATTTGCTGGAAATTGCTACACTTAAAGAGGAACTAGATGGTTATGTTTTACTCCAAGGGCAACTAGTATGGATTCTGGATGCTCCGAAAACACTCCTGACATAATGCCATTTAAAAAAAAACTTGGGTACAGTAAAAAAAGAAAGAAGCATCCTAACTGATTATATACTTTTTCACTTCCAGCACTGAGCTCAGATATGCTGAAGGACATATTCTGTGCAGGTTAAAGATGGAGAAAAAAATAACCTATGTTCATTATTTAGAATGGGATCTTTCACCCTTCCTTATTCCTTATTCCTAGAATTTTGAAATGCTGCACTTTTTCAGTTCTCTGCTGCTGTGTCTGTTGAAGTGGACAAGAATTTTAAAACTCAAACGCCGCATCTAGCACTATTCTTTCTATGTGTATAATTGATCTTAACACTATAAAATGTAGAAGTACTCAGTCTACCTATGTATAAGAGCTACTGAACTACAGACTACTGAACTACAGACCATGATTGCATAATTCCAATGCACTTAGTTTTCTAGAGCTGCACTGTATATGATATGGGTTAGTATCCATGTAGAATGTTTGCACATTATCCACATTTTCTTTAAAGCTGGTTTATAATTAAATTTCCGCATGCAAACATAACTACATGCACACAAAGATGGTTAGTAATCTCTGTTTCTATGAACATTACACAATAACAGCCTCTCTAGCCCTATGTCATTATAAATATCCTGTTTTTGCTGAATTGCATTAAGGCATCACTGATTGCAGTTTTATTCCCTTGATGACATACTATCTCAAACTGTGCTAACGTAATACACTGGTTCCATTTATTATATCTTAGGGGTAGGAATGGGATATTATGCTGTAACCACCAGCTCTTCTTGTACACATTCCATGCTAGGAACACGTGCCTTTCTTTCTTCAATGTGCTTGCAGGTACACATTCCAAGTTAAGAATGTGCAAACATTGTTATTATAATATCTGTACACAGTGATACCTTGGTACTCAATGCTTTGAAACACATCAAATTTGGTACTCAATGCATTTCTATGTGAAAATTTTGTCCCAGTACTTATCATTTGTTTGGTACTCAGCACACAAGCTAGAACTTGTCAGTGTCAGCTGCTTTGCGACTCAATACATTATTCCTTATGGGAAAAAATTGTTTGGTGCTCATCATTTTTGGTACTCATCACATCTCCTGAAACCAATTAAGGATGAGTACCAAGGTACCACTGTACTCTATTTCATAATTCCTTGGATTTGACATCTTTCTACACATTACATGCTTCATTGGAATTAGTGGTGTAGCATATAGATCTTTTTCTATATCTGTAATTTCCTCTCACATCTACCTCACCTACACTTCATTACATTTGACAGCTTCCATTGTCTAATGCAGTGCCATAGACCCTGACAACAATATAGCACAAAAGGACTTCGTTCAATTTCTTCTCTTGTTCTTTTGACCAGTTCACCTTGAGTTGTCATGGATTCATAGCCAGTCATTCCTCTCACTTGAAAACAGCTGACCTATTTTTCAGTAGTGACTGAATTTAAGTATAGTACATTGCAATTTGTGATATTATATGCGAGTTATATGCGAGTTATTGATACCATCAATATTATTAAAGAGCAGTGTTGCTTTTGTACAGGAGGGAACTTGTATCAAAGCCCTTTTGCTGTGTCAATGTGAATATCATTCCAGGCATCATTCCTGAAAGTAACATTTGCATGGGACTTCTTTAGTTCCAAATGTACATAACAAGTAAGAAATTGCTCACTTCTAAAAATAGCTAACACAGCAAAATTGATTCCTGGCTTGGAATCATGTGCTGTGTGTCATTTTAAGGATTTGAAGTGTCATACATTTTCCAAAACGTTAAGTGTTCCCAGTTCAGAAATTCTTCAACATGCGAAAAAAGGGCCAAATTTTATGTTACAGTTGCAACTTTTTGATGCTATCAATGGGTGGCAAATTGTCATCTATTTTTACAATAGGGTGGGGAAGAGGCAAGGAAGTATGCATTTTTGCAAGACCAGTAAGTGCAGCATCCTTTGTCTGAGTCAGAAAGGGTATAAGTAAACAAGCTTACTTCTGCATTTATATCACCTGATCTATTTTTATAAGGAGACAATGAAAAAGCAACACTAGAAAGTTCCTAAAATAATGTCCTGTGTATAAATAGCCATTCTTCTCTGTCTGTGACTTATCCATTAGCACTGCTACTAGCTACAGCCATAGTCTCTGAGTGATACTTAGAGACCTCTTTTCTGAGCCTTGATTCTCTTTCGTGGCAACTAGACTACCAATGCAAATGAACAACCCCCAAGCAGAGCAATGGGGTAGCAATAAGTCATTTATTAACAAATGTAAGACTTTGAAACAGCTGTCAGTATTTTTTTCATAGCTAATATACAGTTGCAATATATGGGCATAGGGGCATTATGGCACTGATCTGCACTAAACCTTTCTCCTGTACCAGATTTTTTTTCCTCGGGTCTGTATCACTTGTTATAAAAAATAGAATGCAATTGTAGCATGTCCAATATCCATCCTGAATCAATGTTGTGAGCATGCTTTCACATTGCATTTGAGTGTAACGTTACCCAGAGGGTAAAAAAACAACCATCAAGGAGTGATTAAGCAATTATGTCAGCTTTCTGTAGGTGCTTTGATTTCAGTCCAAATAATTAGTACAGATATGTGCTGTGAGTAAGTAATGCTATTTATCTTACTTTCCAACTAAAAGGGGGGATGAACCCAGCCATTCAGTATGTCTAGTTGTTAAGTTTGCATGAAGAGTCAGACGCGAAGAGCTTCCGTGAAGAGTTTATTAGTGACTACAGCTCGAATGGACCCCACTTGGCTGGGCTACGGCTGCTACTTGTAGCCAGCAGCCGTAGTTGCCAGCCAATCAGAGTGCAGGGTTTTCCTGCACTTTTTAAACCAATCATATTTGACATTTCACAAAAACAATTCAAACTAAACCAATGACATTCAAACCTACATACATAACAGCCCTCCCCACTAGCTTCAGTCCATACCAAACCCCAACCTATCTAATGTATTCTTTTAAATAGGTGGGGCTCTTACGTGTACGTTGAGACCTTCGTGGTTCAGAAGTTTTAACATTCTCACCCAGTGAGAGAGGAAATGTGTCTGCTGACATTTCCCACTGGGACTTCCTGTGAAAGAAGACCCTGTTTGATTGTTAGAATCTGGTCTCTCCTCCCAACCCATCTCCAGCCCAATGTCAGCACCCAAGTCAGGTAGTGATGTACAATCTTCCACTTCTAAGGATGGATTTTGGCATTGTGACAGGTTTTGGAATGGTTCCTGTCGTAATGGCTCGTTACACATGGGGTGGATTCTTGCTTGCTGATTATCCTCCTGTTCCTCCCTTCCCCTAGAATTGACATCAGGTGAAGGAACTAGAGAGGAACAAGTGCGATGTTCCTGAGAGAACCTGGATCTAAGTTGATCAATGTGCCTGCTCCAGAGGACTCCATCCTCTGTTTGCACCCTGTAAGAACGAGGGCCTGTGATTTGAGTTATCTCAGCAGGAATCCACAAAGGTTCACCCATAAGGTTCTTAGCATAAACAGAATCACCCACACTGAATGTGCGAACTTTGGAAGTGGAATCTAGTGGTGCGTTGGGTGCGTAAGTGGGATGAAGGCGGTCAAGGGAAGACCTGTTTCCTACCCATCAACAACTCTGCTGGGGATAAGTTATTAGATGGGTTAGGAGTGATGTGCTGAACACTAAGAAGTTTTTCAACTTTCTCAGTGATGTCCCCAGGACCCAGTTGCTGAAGCTTCTCCTTGGTAAAACGTACCATGCGTTCAGCCCGGCCGTTAGCCGAAGGGTGCCCAGGTGCAGTAAGGGCATGTCTTATACCCTGTTGTGCTAAATAGGATTCAAAAGGGTTGGATGTAAATTGAGGGCCATTATCAGAGACAAGAACATCAGGTAACCCGTGGGTTACAAAAGTTTTGAGCTGCTTGATGACAGCATCAGTTGTGGTGGATGCCATAGGGATTACCTCTAGCCATTTGGAATATGCATCTACTATAATAAGAAAGGTGTGCCCTCTGGTAGGGCCTGCGAAATCAATGTGAATCCTAGACCATGGGCCCCTAGGACATTCCCATTCCTGTTTGGGGGCGTGAGGTGGGGCAGGCCTGATTACCTGACAGTTGGGACAAGATGCAACCCAGTTTTCAACCATTTTGTCAATACCTGGCCACCATACATAACTCCTGGCCAATCCCTTCATCCTTACAATACCAGGATGACCCTCATGTAACATTTCCAAAACCTCTCTTTGCAGTTTTGCAGGAATAACCACCCTGTTACCCCACAAAATACATCCTCTTAATACAGATAATTCAGTTTGCCTGGACTTAAAAGGTTGGGCAAGGTGAGGTAGATCTTGAAGAGGCCAACCTTTCTTAATCCAGCCTATAACAGGAGCCAATAAAGTGTCTTTGGCAGTCTCTCTGGCAATTTCAGCAGCATGTACTGGAAGCTTGGCAACAGTTTCTAGGAAAAAGGTGTGTGTTTCAGGTTCAAAGTCCTCCTTGTGGCAAGGAAGTGGGCAACGACTCAGTGCATCAGCATGTCCAATGTCCTTGCCAGGCTTGTGGATAAGTTTGTATGAATAAGCAGCAAGAAATTCAGTCCACCTCAGCATTCTTGGTGACAGGATAGTAGGTGTAGGTTTGTCTCCTGCCACAATACCTAACAAAGGTTTGTGATCTGTAACAATGGTAAATGTTCTCCCATACAGATATTCATGAAATTTCTTGACAGCTGCAACAATTGCCAATGCTTCCTTGTCCAATTGGCTGTAATTCCTCTCTGCTTTGGTCAAAGTGCGAGAGTAAAATGCAATAGGGGCTTCTCTCCCGCTGGGAAGCTTGTGGCTCAAAAACCCCCCCACTCCAAAGTGGGATGCATCACAAGTCAGTACAACAGGCAAATTCTCAGAGAACTGTATCAGTACAGCATCAGACGTGATTAGTCTTTTAATACTGTTAAATGCTGATTGTTCCTTCCTCCCCCAGACCCAAGTAGACTTTTTGTCAAGTAATCTGTGCAATGGTTCTGCAATGGTTGCCTTCTGAGGTAGGAACATGTGATAAAAGTTAATGAGTCCAAGGAAGGCTTGCAAATCTGTTTTACATTTAGGTCTAGGGGCTTCTTTGATTGCTTGAACCTTGGCATTGGTAGGGTGGATGCCATGCTTGTCAATCATATAGCCCAGGAACTCAACCTTGTCAGTTTTAAGAGTGCATTTTTCTTCCTTGACTTTTAACCCAGCTTTCCTGAATCTGGTAAGGACTTCTCTGAGTCTTTCTTGTAACTGAGTGTCATTTTCAGCACAGATTAACACATCATCAAAGTAAGGCACTACCCCTGGCAGTCCTTGGAGCATCCTTTCCATAAGGCTTTGGAAGATGCCTGGTGCCACGCTTACTCCAAACTGTAACCCTTTACATTTGAAGGCACCTCTATGAGTCACAATGGTTTGGGCCTCTGCAGTGGCATCATCAACTGTTAGTTGTTGATATGCCTGGGCCAGATCCAATTTGGCAAAGACTGTACCCCTGCCAAGTGAATGTAATAAATGATGCACCACTGGAACTGGGTATGTGCTCTGTTGAAGCGCATGGTTCAATGTCCCCTTATAGTCTCCACAGATTCTTACTGACCCATCAGTCTTGACTGGTGTGACTATGGGTGTCTCCCATCTGGAGTGGTCAGTGGGCTCTAAAACTCCTTGAGCTATTAGTTTATCTAATCGTGCATCAATTTTTTCCTTTAATGCAAATGGGACCCTTCTGGGCTTTAAACGAATTGGGGGCACCTTGGGATCTAGGTTGAAAGTGATAGGGGTCCCCATATACTTTCCCAATCCATCGCTGAAGACCTCTGGAAACTCAGACTTCAAGGCCTCCTCCCATTCAGTGTTGCTCACGTGATTGATGCCAGTCACCTCAATGCCTAGTGGATTGAACCACTCAAGTCCCAGCAAGCTTGGGCGGTCCTTGTCCACGATGGTCAGGGGCAAACGTTTGGTGTGGCCTTTGAACTTCATGTTGAATTCTCTTGTTCCAACTACTGGAATCTTCTTCCCTTGGTAGTCTTTAAGAGTCAGTTCTTGCTTCTGGAAATGCTTCTTCTGAATGTTGGGAAATAGCCTGTGAATAGTTTCCCATGACACCATAGATAAATAGGAGCCTGAGTCCACTTCCATTTAGCAAGGCCTTCCTTCAATTAGTACCTTCACATGTACTTTTCTGCTTCTTAAGGGTGAAGAATGACCAATAGTGACTGTTTGATGAGTTTCATTCTTCCCATTTGCTTCCGTGTTGCGCCCCATTTTCTCACTGAAGTTGTTATGCCTGAATTTCTTTGTCAGGAAACTTCTTTCTGCTTGGTGGAGTTCTGGATGATTTGCAGACTCTTGCTAGGTGACCTCTTTTTTCACAACGGAGGCACAAGGTATCAAGAAACTTGCATTCAGTGCGGGGGTGGCCCCCCCTCAACCTCTGCAATAAAAGTCTTGCCTCTTCCTTCCCAGGTCTTTCCTTTTCTTCTCCATTCTGAGTCTATAAATTCCTTCCTCCACCTCACTACAGTCTGAATCAGAATCTATTTGCTTGCAATGTGTTGTTGTGGATTTTTCCACATCAGGATGGCTTGCGGCCTTGTTAATTTTCCTCATGGCTGCCGCTGAGGACTTGGTAGCTTCTGCTGAAGAAGCTTCTTCTATGGCCTCCTTAAGCGTGATCTTAGGTTTCATTAATAATTTGCTCTGCAAAACCTTGTCTTTTAGGCCTAGAACAAATCGATCGCGCATGGCCTCTTCAAAGTTGATAAACTCACATGCACCCCCAATGTCCCTTAAACTTGCCATGAAGTCATTAACGTTTTTGCTTTCTCCTTGATCTCGACGGTAGAATTCGTGTCTCTTAATGAGGCACGATACTTGTGGCGCGTAATGGGCTCTTAATAACTTTTCTAAGTCGGGCCAGTCCATTACCTTCATGTCTGCAGCTCACACCAATGTCTTCGCCATCTTGAAAATGGCTGGACCGCAGTGGGTGAGAAAGACCGCCCTCTTCCGCTCGAATGTCGGCGAGATCGTTTCCCTCCAAATACATTTGGAAACGATCTGCATACGAGTCCCAGTCTTCTGCCGTCGGATCGAATGGGGCTGGGGGGGTGTTCAGTGCAGCCATCTCTCTCAGCTTATTCTCCGCGTCGTCTTCTCTTTGGGAAGGATCCCATCCTCATCGCCAGTGTTAGATTTGCATGAAGAGTCAGACGCGGAGTGCTTCCGTGAAGAGTTTATTAGTGACTACAGCTCATAATAGACCCGATTTGGCTGGGCTGCAGCTGCTACTTATAGCCAGCAGCCGCAGTTGCCAGCCAATCAGAGTGCAGGGTTTTCCCGCACTTTTTAAACCAATCATTTCTGACATTTTACAAGAACAGTTTAAACTAAACCAATGACATTCAAACCTACATACATAACACTAGTAATCTTAATTTTGACCATGACAGCTATAGATGCTCATCAGTTCTCTTATAGTATTTCCACCCATTAATGGCCCTTTATTACCCAACAATGAATGAGAGATTTGTTAACATTTGAGAGATCTCTGTTCTGTTTCTCTACTTTCTATGGTAAGAGAAAAACTCCGTTTCCAAATAGGCAACAAGTATGAAATCCACAATATGTTTTCAATTTATCTTCTTTTAACTATCAGAAAAAAACAGACAAAAATCCAATGTAATTAAGCTATGTCTTATAATGGCATTTTTAATTACCTATAGAAAATAGCTCATTAATCCTATTTTCAAGGTTACTGAAAATTATTTTAGACAAAGGAGATTAGAACATAGCTGACCTTTCAGATACTACAGAATTCTCACAGTGCTCACAGCCATTTGACTGGGCCTGGTGAACATTCAATTCCAACAACACCTTGAGGGCCAGTGACAGCATTGTCTCAGGTCTTAGCTGTTTCTCCTGTTTTGAGCACTAGTTCTTAACTGTTTAACTGTTGCCAAGTTTTATATTGTCCATAAGTGCCAGCTTCCTTGTGAACATTTTATGTGTACATATGAAATATTCCTATCTTACACAACAACTTCTTCTGCAAACATAATACCAGTGTTAGCTCTGAACTCATTTTATACAGCCATATGGTGCATTTTTTGTGAGAAAAAATACATGTTTTGTTATTAAAGTAATACTTAGGTAGATCTCTGGATCTGGCTGATTTTTTTTTTAAAAAGTCATATTTAAAATATTCATTAGCAAAAAAAATTAATATTGCTATTTCAGATTTTTTAAAAAAACGTAAAAATCCTAACTGCATTAAATAGAAATCATTAAGCATTAATTCTGAGTAAATAGCAGCAGAAATACATGTATCTTTCTACAAAATTAGGTCAATTTGAAGTATGTGGTACTTATTTTTGGATGCCAGATCTGTCCTGCTTCTATTTTTTTATTAGCACAAAAAAATTTGCAAAGAAAAACATAAATGCATCAATCCCAGAAACAGTGTATTTACTTGAAAAACAGGGTATTGGGAGGATCAGGAGTTGAGCTTCTTTAGACCACTAGGAGTTTTTCAAATATTCAGCCTAAAACTAAAGTCTACTCAGAAAGTAATATGTGCATTGTTTTTCCCTCAATGAAATTAAATCTGCTAATTGACAGTGTAACTTAAACAGTTCTGAAGTATCATATTTTTGTGTCCCCTAAGTTGATTAATACCGAACAATGCTGATCTACTGTGGGGAGTGTGGAATTGGAGGGATCCTGGGCTGAATCCAATTGTCCTAACTTCTCAGAATTGTTATGAAGGTGTTTCATTCTCTGGACTGGATAATTTATTAGTGAACTGCATTGTGCTGAGGACTCTCTGCCTTAGAGTTGCTAAAATTATGTTCATGTTGTTAAGACTGATGTTAAATGAATATATCTGGAGAAAGCTGTACAGCTGTGCCTGGCATGTGATGTTCACAAGGTGGTTGGAGTTTTTCATCAAATAAGCTTTGTACAGTTTAAACTTATACAGGGGTCCAGAAGGGTAAAGCACAAGATGAGTGCACACAATGCTCCTTCTCCATCATCATTATTTGCCTGTTTGGAAGAGTAGAGGTACATAGTACCATACTCTTCACTACCAAGGAGAAAGTGCTGAGGGCTGTAGATTGTGCTGGTCAGAATGAGTATAGAACTGTGGACCTTAGAATTTTGTCTGTGGATCTATCTGCTCATCAAATTTCTAAACTACCACAATCATACAAAATGGCCAATGATGCTAACTCCTAACACTGTCAGACTATTAAACTCTCTAATATTGGTCCAGATATAGAAATAGTACAAATAGCTATCTTAAAACAAAGCTTCAAACTTTGATTGTTTTTCCCCATATCCTTGTCACTCTAATAACAGATAAATATTACCAGATCTATGAAATATTCTTACAGAATATCATATAATAAGGGAATTCTGAAACTTCACAATTGAGAGGGTGTTCGATTGAATGAAGCTTTTGAGAATACTTTGCAGAGGGAACAGAAAACAGAAAGACTAATAAATTGTGACCATCACTTCTATCATCGTAATTTGTGTACCATTTTCTCCTTCTGTCGGTTGATGTAGTACAGAACTGTGAATGTAAATCATTTGCTTCAGAAACTAAAATAAAACCTACAATAGCATTTTCTATATTTTGCAAAGTAGATAATCAGTTTGACTTGTTTGCTGGTATAAACTGTTTTGATGAAATGTATTGTAATATTAATAGTTGTTCTTTATAATCGTAATGCTTATTTTGAATATAATTCTAATAAATAAGCCAGAGTCAATCAATACAGTGTCTTAGTATTTTGTTCCTTTCACAGTAGACAGATTTACATAAGTATAATGAGGCCTACTGTTCTCTTTGGGACAAAGAATTTCCTCTTTTTTCTGCATATGAACAACCATATGAATTGCAGGACCAAAATATCCATTAAACACAAGAGGCATAGTGCCTTGGGCCCATGAAAATGTGTTAATTTCTTTTTAAATTAGAAAGAATAAAAATGAATAGATTATTTAATTTCATGCCTTGCCTTTTGGCTCTGAAAATATATTCCATAAATACAGTAAAATACTAATACAAAAGACAAAATATGCATACAATTAAAATTAAAAGTTAAGTCAGATATTAAATGCTACCAAGATAATTTAATAATCTTCATAGGAACTTGTTATATTAAATTATAAGAATTGAGAAAAGTAAATATCATTATAGTCAGACAGCAACTTTTCCATATATGTGTTTTAATGTATTATCTACATCTTTAATTTTACATCATTTTCTATTTGCAAATTCTTGGATTATTTCACCAACGGGGATTTCTTTTAATAATCACTTTCAACAGAGGTAGGTGAATTAATTCTGTTTATGACAACATGGAGCATAGGTAAATAAATATATTCTGATGTAATTTAACTGGGAAAATGACTGTTCCTTTTCTATAGTAGTACCAAAAATTGTAAGTAAATCTAAATGCAATATTTAATTTGGGAAACTTGTAAATAGATTTAAGTAATTACATAAACCTTAATGTAATGTAGGCTAGCTAACTGATGAAATTATTTATGATACATAACTTTTTAAGTAATCAGAAAACTGATATGTACTATTATTTACTAAAAGTGATCAGGAATGTACATACAAATATCAAAAAAACAGAACTGTGCAGCAGTATGGCTAATGAAGACTCAACCACAGAGGTGAAATGTTTGCATGAAGAGTCAGACGCGAGGAGTTCCAGCAAAGAGTTTATTAAGTGACTACAGCTCGAATAGGCCCATCCTGGCTTGGCTACGGCTGCTTCTTATAGCCTGCAGCCGTAGCTGCCAGCCAATGGGAGTGCAGGGTTTCTTCCCGCACTATTTAAACCAATACCATTTGACATTTTACAAGAACAGTTCAAATAAACCAATAACATTCAAACCTACATACATAACACCCCTCCCCACTAGGTTCAGTCCATACCAAACCCCAATCTATCTAATGTATTCCTTTAAATAGGTGGGGCTCTTACGTGTACGTTGAGACCTTCGTGGTTCAGAAGCTTTAACGTTCTCACCCAGTGAGAAGGGAAATGTGTCTACTGACATTTCCCTGTTGGGACTTCCTGAGGAAGAAGACCCTGTTAGACTGTTAGAATCTGGTCCTCCTCCCAACCCATCTCCATTCCAATGTCAGCACCCAAGTCAGGTAGTGATGTGCAATCTTCCACTTCTAAGGATGGATCTTGGCTTTGTGACAGGGTTCGGGATGGTTCCTGTGCAATGGCTCGTTACACATGGGGTTGATTCCTGTTTGCTGATTTTCCTCCTGTTCCCTCCTTCCCCTAGATGGAACACCAGATGAGGGACCTAGAGAGGACAGGGTTGATGTTCCTGAGGGAACCTGGATCTAAGTTGGTCAATGTGCCTGCTCCAGAGGAGGCCATCCTCCGTTGTACCCTGTAAGAATGAGGGCCCGTGATGTGAGTTATTTCAGCAGGAATCCACAAAGGTTCACCTATAAGGTTCCTAGCATAGACAGAATCTCCCACACTAAAAGAACGAACTTTGGAAGTGGAATCCAGTGGTGCTGGGTGCGTAAGCGGGATGAAGGTCAAGGGGAGACCTAAGTTTCCTGCCCATCAACAACTCTGCTGGGGACAAGTTATTTGATGGGCTAGGAGTGATGTGTTGAACACTAAGAATTTTTCAAGCTTCTCAGTGATGTCCCCAGGACCCAGCTGCTGAAGCTTCTCTTTGGTGAAGCGCATCGCTCAGCCCGCCATTGGCGAAGGGTGCCCAGGGGCAGTGAGGGCATGTCTGATGCCCTGTTGAGCTAGAAAGGATTCAAAAATGTTAGATGTGAATTGAGGGCCATTGTCAGAAACAAGGACATCTGGTAACCCATGGGTGACAAACAATTTTCTGAGCTGCTTGATGACAGCCTCAGTTGTAGTGGATGTCATGGGAATTACCTCTAGCCATTTAGATATGCATCTACTATAATTAGAAAAGTGTGCCCTCTTGTAGGGCCTGCAAAATCAATGTGGATTCTAGACCATGGGCCCCTAGGACATTCCCATTCCTGTGTGGGGGCGTGAGGTGGGGCAGGCCTGACTACCTGGCAATTGGGACAAGAGGCTATCCAGTTTTCAACCATTTTGTCAATACCTGGCCACCATACATAACTCCTGTATTACAATCCCAGGATGACCCTCATGTAACATTTCCAAAACCTCCTTTGCAGTTTTGCAGGAATAACCACCCTGTTACCCCACAAAATACATCCTCTTAATACAGATAATTCAGTTTGCCTGGACTTAAAAGGTTGGGCAAGGTGAGGTAGATCTTGAAGAGGCCAACCTTTCTTAATCCAGCCCATAACAGGTGCTAATACAGCATCTTTGGTAGTTTCTCTGGCAATCTCAGCAGCATGGACTGGAAGCTTAGCCACAGTCTCCAGGAAAAAGGTGTGAGTTTCAAGTTCAAAGTCCTCCTTGTGGCAAGGTAGTGGGGCGACTCAGTGCATCAGCATGTCCAATGTCCTTGCCAGGCCTGTGAATCAGTTTGTATGAATAGGCTGCAAGAAATTCAGTCCACCTCAGCATTCTTGGTGACAGGATATTAGGTGTAGGTTTGTCTCCTGCCACAATGCCTAATAAGGTTTGTGATCTGTAACAATGGTGAATGACCTGCCATACAGATATTCATGAAATTTCTTAACAGCTGCAACAACTGCTAAAGCCTCCTTGTCCAATTGGCTATAATTCCTCTCTGCTTTGGACAAAGTCAGTAAAATGCAATTGGGGCTTCCCTTCCATTGGGAAGCCTGTGACTCAAACCCCCCCACTCCAAAGGGATGCATCACAAGTCAGAACAACAGGCAAATTCTCAGAGAATTGTATCAACACAGCATCAGACGTGATTAGTCTCTTAATACTGTTAAATGCTGACTGTTCCTTCCGCCCCAGATCCAAACAGCTTTCTTATCAAGCAGGCGATGTAAGGGCTCAGCAATAGATGCTTTGTGAGGTAGAAACATGTGGTAAAGTTAATAAGTCCAAGGAAGGCTTGTAAATCTGCCTTGCATCGAGGTTTAGGGGCTTCCTTGATTGCTTTAACCTTGGCATCAGTAGGGTGGATGCCATGCTTGTCAATCATATACCCCAGGAACTCAACTCTGTCTGTTTTGAGTGTACATTTGTCTTCCTTGACTTTTTAACCCGCTTTTCTGAATCTGGTAAGGACTTCTCTGAGTCTTTCTTGAAGCTGAGTGTCATTTCAGCAGAGATTAATACATCATCAAAATAAGGCACTACCCTGGCAGTCCTTGCAACATTCTTTCCATAAGGCTTTGAAAAATGCCAGGTGCTGCGCTTACTCCAAATTGTAGTCTTTTACATTTGAAGGCACCTCTATGAGTCACAATTGTTTGTGCCTCTGCAGTGGCATCATCAACTGTTAATTGTTGATATGCCTGAGCTAAGTCCAGTTTAGCAAATACTGTACCCCTGCCAGGGAATGGAGCAAATGATGCACAACTGGTACAGGATATGCGCTCTGCTGCAGCATGGTTAAGCATCCCCTTGAGTCACCACAGATTCTCACTGACCCATCAGCCGCCTTTGGTGTGACTATGGGTGTTTCCCATCTGGAGTGGTCAGTAGGCTCTAAAACCCCTTGAGCAATGAGCTTATCTAATTGTGCATCAATTTTTCCTTTAAAGCAAATGGGACCCTCCTGGGCTTTAAATGAATTGGGGGCACCTTGGGGTCTAGGCTGAAAGCAATGGGGTCCCCATATGCTTGCCTTGTCCTTCGCTGAAGACCTCTGGAAACTCAGACAAGGACTCTTCCCAGTCAGAACTGCTCCGTGATGGATGCCAGTCACCTCGATGCCAAGTGGCTTGAACCACTCAAGTCCCAGCAAACTTGGGTGATCCTTGTCCACGATGGTCAGGGGCAAACGTTTGGTGTGGCCTTTAAACTGCACGTTGAAATCTCTCGCTCCAACTACTGGAATCTTGTTCCTTGGTAGTCTTTGAGAGTCAGTGCTTGCTTCTGGAAATGCTTTTTCTGAATTTTGGGAAAGAGTCTGTGGATAGTCCCATGACACCATAGATAAATAAGAGCCTGAGTCCTTCCATTTGGCAAGGCCTTCCTTCCAATAAACACCTTCACGTGTACTTTTCTGCTATTTAAGGTGAAGAATGAGTGATTGTTTGGTGAGTTTTTCATTCTTGCTATTTGCTTCTAAATTTCGCCCCATTTTTCAAAATTGTTGGGCTTAAAGTCTCTATCAGAATTTTCTTCCTAACTGGTGGAGTTCTGGATGATTTGCAGACTCTGGCTATATGTGACCCCGTTTCTCGCAAACAGGCAAATGGAGTCAAAGAACTTGCATTCAGTGCGGTGGCCCCCCACAGCCTCTACAATAGAATCCTTGCCTGTTTTCCCAGAGTCTTTTTTTCTTCTCCATTCTGAGTTTAAAATCCCCTCCTCTGTCTCACTGCCATCAGAATCAGAGTCTATTTGTTAGCAATGAGCTGTTGTGGA